>CM061143.1:16508677-17708677 GCA_030710495.1 Labroides dimidiatus | reverse complement strand
TCTCCTTGGTATTTTCCACCCTGTTACATAAATTCCCTCCATCCCTCCTTCCTCTTCCCAATCCCTTCCTCCCTCAGCTCCTCCCTCCTCCCTGTCATTGGTCAGCTGGTCGACTCCACAGAGCCTCAAACTTATTCTCTCCTCCGCCAAGTGTCTCATCGTGTCTGCTGAGGGAAGTGGGGAAGTGGGGAGGGAGAGACGCAGTGTGGCACTCAGAATCAGTCACTGTGGAGCCCTAGAGGAGGTGGGAGATGATTGGAAAGCTCTCTGCTGACCTGCCATCACACACTGATCATCTCTGCTTCATTATCTCTGTGACCAGTCTTCAGCACCATGAGCTCCTCTTCTGCCAGCCTTCACAACAAACTCCTGTCCTGTGAGTGTTTTCTTTACATACTTGGAAGAAACCTGCAGTTAGATATTCTCAGTGTCTGTCACATGTTTTTGTTCCATTTAAAAAATAGAAGAAATATGAAAGTATAAGTATTATTAGATTAGTATTTAGTATTTAAGAAAAAAAACCTGCATCCTGTCTGTACAGGGAAATAGATGTGGGAAAACTAAAGCTTTTTCTTCTTAAAGTCATAAAATGATGAAATGTCACAAAACCAGTGTCTTTGATATTCAGTGTCTAATTTAAAGAAATTTTTTTTTAGGAAAAAGCACATAAAAAGTGATTGCTGACTGTGTTTGGCAGTTTTCTCTTGGTACTATAGAAATGAAATGTAGCCCACACTCCATCATGTTTGAGTTCAACTCTGTGTGATTGTTTGTGTATGTGTTTGTGTATGTGTTTGTGTGCTAGGTCCAGTGTAGAAGCTGCTGTCACAGGTCAGTCAGTGTGTTAAAAAGCTGCTCTTGGGTTGATGTTGCCTGAAGTGACGGGTGTAAGTGCTGTGCCAGCCCAGAATCAGACAGGAATGTTGAATCATCACCCTGAGTAATGCTGCTAATACCAAGCCAACAGTTCATATTCTCTGTGCACAGGAGCAGGGATGAATTCACACACACACATACACACACATACACACAACCGCATGCACATGCACACTAAGCAGGCTTGGATTGGGGCCAAGCTCCAGACAAAGATCTCTTATTTCTAATGGGATTGTGAAGATCTGATCAGGGGTCTGCTGACTGCAGCTTGTTCCACAAGCACACAGACCCAGATTGAACATGCAGCACACAGACCTGGAACTCAATAAGCCCCAGTGAGATCAGTGTGTGATTCCATGAGGCTAAAAAGGATCAGGGCTGGGACTCTGGAGAAGATGCCTCCCATCTGTTGCTCGGCCTGCAGCCTCTGGTTCTCCATATTTCCCTCCGTCTCAGTGTGGTTACTGTGGGAAGAGAGTGGCACATCCGTGTGCTGTGGAGTGATGGGTTGACCAGCTGTGGAGACCATGTTACAGACAGCATGTGCGGGATGTAGAGGGAGTATTTTCTGGTCTATCTTTATTATCCTCCTCTACTTTATGGGAACCAGATAGGACTGAGGATTAGATTCTGCTTGACGAGTAAATTAGAGGACTTGAGATTCGTATCATGTCTGGCCTGTATCTCTAAATTAATCAGACTCTAAGGAATTCTTTTTCACTGTTAAGCAGCTCTGATGGATACACGAGGGACCAAACTGAGCTCACTGAGGAGAAATAAAAGAATGTCATGTTTTACCCTCTTCAGCACTGCTCCTTTAAAATAATCTTTTAAATTTCATCTGGACATTTTTTCTTTTTTTCTTTGCTTTAGTCTAACTTTTTTTCCTTGTACAGAAGATACATGTTGTAGCAAAGGATAAGTGGCAAGCTTAAAAAAACATGAAACACAAGATTTTGAGAATGAAGTTGCAATGTAGGACATGTAAAGTCTCTCTGCAGGTTAAAGTTAAAATAAAGTCAAAATGTTGAGAGAATAAGGATGTTGTTTTATGAGAAAGAAGTCTGAATTACAGGTTATGGTTAAAAGTTGAAAAAGCATATAAGAGGAAATCAAAACATCAGCCAGCCTTCTGCTTTAAAAAAAAAAGTATATTTCACCAGGTCACATGGTTCACCTGTATGATATTTTAAAGGGATCGATCTGAAGAGAAGTCTGCAGCTGCCCAAACTTAAATTGTAGAGTGCCTTTTGAAGTAATACTTTGACATAAACTTCATGTTTTGGGGACATCTATAGATGGTTAATTTTTTCTATGTATGGAGAATTTATAACATCATCATTGTTCAAATTCGGGGTGCAGCCCTGCAAATGTTTTTAATTAATTAATTTATTTTAATGAAACAGCTCTAAGCTGTTTCAGCACACGCATATTCTTTATCAAAGGTATAACTGATACCAGATCTGTCAGACAAATACATCATCAGAAATGCTTGATATGAAAGATACTGAAAACTGTTGACTGCCGGCTCAAAGAAAAGAAACTTACCGTGACAGAATTGAAATTTCCTGATACAAAAAGTGTTAATCTTGTGGTATGCTCCCTCAGAAATGAGAACTGTTAAGAGGATCATTGATTTCCAAAGTGAAAAAAAAGCTTGCATGGCATAAATACACAGACTATTCAGCCCTGCGGCCTGTCAGCACTTTAAGTTGATTATTATTGTGTGATTATACCAAACAGCCAAGCATTGAAGGCTGAATAAGATTCCCATCAATTCTACAGTCTGAGCTGTGAGCCCTAGGGAAACAGACAAGCTCCTCTCATTAGTTCTCCAACAAATCCATCCTCTCACTGTTCAGCTCAGTCCTCTGTGTACAAGCACAGAAAACGCCTCGGGGCTTACACCAAGAGTTCAAAGCCCGACACAGACACACAGCAGTTACTGATCATGTGATCACTCTCCCACATGTGTAAAACATGTAGCGCGAAATCAGCTCTTTGGTCAGTCAAAAATAAAGAGTTAGATTACTGATGTGTTATTGTCAGGGGGGAGGAAATATATTAGTCCTTTAAAGGCTGCTTTCTCTGGGCCTACATCAGAAACAAGTTATCAGTTCAAGATTCAGTTCAATTCACGGCCTCTAATTCTGTGAAGGACATGAGATGCTGAAGACAAACTAACTGAAAGATTGAAGGAAACAAACCCAGCATGGTAGAAGTTGAAATCATTGTAAGAACTTGGTTTTACAGTTGAGTTCTGCCATTGCAGTGGGTTTTTTTGTAGAGCTGCATTGCATTACAATCCTTGAGATCTAGGCCTGCTACAAACCTATGCCTAATAATGATAGTACATGGTATTGGACGCAACCAATGTTTTAGTCAGCGCTACAGTAAAATGTGTTTAAGCCTCTCACACAGAGCAGAAAGTCTGTCAGACAGTGTCTGGTTTAACCAAACAATTTGAAAGTAGACTGAGACCTCCTGAACCAGTGTGTGGAGAGGCTGCTCTGCTTTCCCAGGGAACTGTGTGACTGTTAAAGTGGTTACCATGACAGAAGTCAACACACCCATGGGAAAACTGTCTCTCTGTTTGACTCTCTCTCTTGTTAAAACATCATTTGACATGGATGATACTGAGTCAGTTTCATCAGATAGTTCATTCACTCAGTGTCACAGATGGATTTAATTATTTCACATAGTTTAGCTGTTAAAATTCACATATTCAGTCACTAAACAGCAACAATTAGCATATTGGATTAAAGGATTTATTAATGATAATAAAAAAAAAAAACAAAAAAAAACAAAACAAAACGTGGACGATGGCTCTTAGTCAGCTGGTGACGCCTGTTGTGTTGATCGGAACTCATGACAGTGTGATTGTGGGAAATGGAGGGCAGTGGGACAGGACACTGACCTACAAATAGTCCTATTGTCAGGAGTGAAGGAAAGAAGCGTTATCACTGATGTCATTGTTGTCCAGACGGGCTGGCCTGATGGTGCTGGACACTGCTTTGTCCCAGCAAAAACAGCCGGATCTAATATGCAAATGAAAACACACACATGCATGTGCTGAAATGTAGAGCAGAGAGACACTCAAACACACACCAACAGCTGCTATTAATAATTTACCATCCTTGCAACTGGAGCTTAGTAAATGGTGGCTTTTTGTTGGGAGAATGGAGAGCCAGTGAAACCAAAAATAAACGCATGAGGTGGAGAGAGAGGGCCATTTTACAAGCTTGGCTTGCGTTCGCCTGTCTGGTCCACTTTAGTGCAAAGTGCTTTCTAAAGATATCAGCAAGAAATGTGTTTGGAGACCACAGCCTCTAGAAAAAAACAACAAAACAGTATGAACCAGGAGGAGCAGTTGTTGTTAGAACAGGACGACTCTCCTACCTGTACCTCACAGAGAGAGAGAGAGTGTTAATTACTGTAACAGCCTTCGCAGAGAGACTGATCCACTAATGACCAGCTGTAAGATGTTAAAAGCCGGCTGCTGCTGCTGCTGCTTGAGTCCATGTTTAGCTGGAGGGCATGAAACAGACTCCCTGTAAAAAATAACAAGACATCCTCTTGAACAGAATTTCTTCTCCCTGCCCACTCCATCTCTGAAACCCACACCCTTCTGTTGGCTCAACCTCTCTCTCAGCTCATACTACACTTCTTAAGACACCCTCCTCTTCATTTTTGCACCTTTTTGCACGTGTTGTTCTGTCCAGCCCGACCTTTCCTCCTTCATTCCTTTTAAAACTTATCTGTTTACGGTCACTCACTTGCTTCTTGTGCTCTTTCATCGAGAAAGCATCCATGTGAAATGAAATGTGTTTAAGAGGGACAAAAAGTGACCAGGTCATCAATAAGTGAAAAAAACATTTATAAACATTTTCCCTCACTGCTCTCCCTCTTGCCTTTCATGGATTAGAAAGTCAGAGTTAGACAACATGATAAAACATAGTGTGGTAAATTTGTTTGCCATCATGGGCATAAAATTGAAGGATTGAAAATAAGAATTTAACATTAACTTCATATTATATTTTATATTAAATATAGCTTTTAGCCATTTTCCATATACAGCCGTCAACAACTGAGCCAGAATTACAGTTTTCATCATCCATGTCATATTTATGCAATTTCTATCAGGAACTATCAACAATAACTTCCCTTAGGATAGATAATAGTGCCTCACTATTTTGAGACTATGTATTTATAATTTTGTTTGTTTGTTTGTTTACATCAGACAGTTTGAAAGCTAAGAAAAGTTTATATTTTGAGAATATAATAACAACTGAGTTACCCAGACACTTGATTTATCTGTATCAAATCCTTTACAATGATTTTAACTTGGGGTGGGAGAAAAAATAATTTTACAAAAGTTGGGATCAGTTTTTTTTTTTCTTAATTCAAATCCTTTATTTTAGTCTTTGTTTATAAGCTGAGTTGAAAAAGAGGGCAAAGAATTTTTCTTTGACTATCAAGTAACATGATGTCAGATCCTGTGAATACGTCTTAAAACTGACTCATGTGATGTTCATTTTTTGGGGGGAAATGTGGCTCCTGATATGGTCTGTAGACATCATCATCATTCAACTTTTCACTGGCTGGTGTCAAATAAACCAAGTAAAATCGCAAAAAAATCGCCAATATAGAAAAAGTGCAGTTTAAATTTTATCGGCACTCCAAAACTCATAAAAGAATTGAAACAGGAGAACAACATATAGTCCCAGCCCTAATATCAACTGTTATCTTTTCTAATTATCTTTATTTTTTCCTCCCTTTTTAAAAGCATTTCTGAACTAAATCATTTGTTTTTGTGTTTCTGTATGGTACCTTTGTGCACAAGCCCACAGATAAGAGAGACATGCAGAGTCCTCTTTACAGAGGGAAAAAAATAAACGACAGAGTTTTAACAGCATTTCTGCTGGCATAACAGCGAGTGAGGCTTCTTCCTGACAGTCTGGTGCTTCATGGTGGGATGACTGAAGCAACACATTGATGTATGAGCCACTGCCAGAGCCATTTTAACAGTGATGACCTCATCCATTTGTGAAAGGAAACCACTTCTCAGAAAAGTCCTCAGCTTGGCTGAATAAATGGACTCAAAGTGAGAGTCTGGCAGACAGCTCTGTTATCACAGCAGAGGAGGAAGCTTCCACCGAGGGTTTCTGCTAAACTACAGTTTACTGAGGGGTCGCAGCCAGAGCTGCTCCTCTATGTAACAAAAACAACTAGATCATCTGGAGAGGCGCTTTTCTCGGCTCTGACCTTCCCTTTCCTGTCACAGGGGAGTCTGTGAGCTCAGTTAGAGCTGTGAGGGGCTAATGGCAGCCTGTGGGTGACACACAGCCCTCCCATCCCGTCGTTTGGCTTCCAGATCAATGTGTAGCCCCTGTTAACTTTAATTTTTTTAGCTGTTGCCTCTGGAAGGGAATTTTTAAGTGTCATTGGAAAGAGTCGCCTGATTCTTATGGTTTGTTTGTTTTTTTTTTCCCAAAGAATGTGCTCAATACAGAAAACAGTGATCACACAAAAGATAACAGAGCAGTGGATAATTACAGAGCATCATGCAGGAGGAACAATCTGCCAGCAGCTGTGCAAGGTTCTTCCAGGAAGTCTGACTCATCGTGACAACTTTCATTAAAAATGTACGAAAAAAAATGTTATGTTTTAAAGAATTTGAGGAATACAGCCCATTTAGAAATGTAGCAAAATATGTAACACCACTGAACACAGTTCAGGTTGATTTGAGGTGAATTCATTCTGTGTAATTCAAAAATGATTTCCTGTCAATGACATCTTCTCTGAGGAGTGCCTGCCTGTCCCGCTCTCTTACATCTCTCCTTTTGTCCCTCTCTGAATGGGCTCTTTCTCTCTCTGCCCCCCTGAGCGGAGGTCTGGATTTGTCTTTATGTGGGAAGGCAGTGTGGCACGCACACACATCCGGTCCAGTGTCTGTCTGTTTCAGTCCCTCTGCATGTCCAGCTGGTCCTGAGCCCTGACCTTTGACCCTTTCTCTCACAAGTCTCTACGCACTTAGAGTAACACTGATAGAAAAATGAAAAGATAAAAACAAAGATTATACAGAAATCAAGAAACAACAAGAGGAAGAAACAGTGCAAAATAAAAGAAAAGATGAAATCCAAAAGAAATCAGAAACAAGAAGTGAGAAATAGAAACAGGAATAAGCACGGAGGATGGGGATAAAACAAAGAAAGATAGACGGACAGAAAGAGAAGAGAATAAAGAATGAACAAGCCAGATGAGAGATGGAAGGAAAAGAGAAGGAGATAAAAAAGAGTTTTTAAATTAGGGAGAATAAAAGAGGATGAGAGACAGAATAGGGACAAAATAAAAACATAAGTAGGCTGTGAAAAAAGATAGGAGGAATGGAAAGAAGGGAAGAAAAAGAGAGAATAGAATATGGGGTCAAACTCTGTCTTTCTTGGGCAGCCACAGGCCCTTCAGTCATCTTGTGGTATGAAACCAAAGACTCTGGTTTGTGGTGGAGCTGCAGCACACCAGACATGTGAGCTCATCAGCCATCAACACAGTGTCCAGACTTTTCTTGTGTCTGAGGATTTTCCCGAGCGAGTCGCTGTGCTAATCAGAGGTCAGGGAGGTCGCCCGCTGCCAGGGATGTCAAATCGATGAAGGTGATTCAGTGGAAAAAAGAACTGGATAGGGAGGCTAAATCAATGTGAGAATATACATCTGTAGCTAACCTTTAGCTTCTCTGCTCTGGCCTCCGCTTTTAAGTAGAAACAATCAATGCTGAGATCAATCACTGTTGAACTGAGTGGGGAAAAACTCCAGGAGAAGCATTCCACTGCAGCCTGTAAACTCTAATGAAAATCATTATTTTCAAAGATAATCGCAGTCCAAACATACTTTTAGTGTATCTGAATCTGCATGCCTTTCAAGTGAAAAGAAAGTCATCTAGAGGCACAAACCCAGTGTCTTGACATAATGTCCTCAGTTGGTCACATTAGACAGGGAGCCTTTTCATCCACGCACACACACGTCAAACAGGCAGCCCCTGATAGTCTCTGACATCCTGCTTTGTCAGTGCAGCTCTCTTCATGTGTCTGATTGTGTAACACTGCAAGGAGCAGAGAAAACCACGGTCACAACCTGAACAAACATCCACACAGAGACAGAAATGCTGCAACATGAAAGTGACAACTGACACAAATTAAACATCTAGTAATCTTTAACCTCTAAAAAACGTTAACAATAACAATATTTCCGGTTGCTTTACCTTGACAGTGATGCTTTTTGTTTATTTTTCTTTCTGTAGTGAGCCACGACTCAGATGGAGCAAATACAGTGCAGCACAGCCCGTGTTTAAAGATGTGGAACAAAGCTTGTGTTGGAAACTAAAGCTGTAGAGTTTTTGAGCTATGGATGTCCATTCAGTGTCTCTTGATGAGATGTTTAAAGGAGAGGAAGGTACGGTGGCCCTGAGAGCTCACAGCACTGCACCTTAAGAGAACACATGCAAAAAGAGAAAACACAAGCAAATTCAGAAAACATCTTCACAAAGGCCTCTGCACAGCCCTGAATAGACTTGAACTACTCTCGTGTTAAGAAGCTGCATCATGTGGGGTGTTTACTCCAGGAATTATCATCCATCCTGGGTGATTGGGTCACTGAACAGGTTTGAATAGAATTTAGTTATGTGCTTTTAAAAACACAGCTTCATTCCCCTTTAATCTCTTTACGAAAATAAGGCGATGCAGATTTAAAGCACACAACAAACAACAAGCAGTTATGCAGACATGTGAACAATGTAAGCTAGACGTAAATTTTGTGAAATCCTCCAAAATCCAAAATGTCTCCCATTCATCTAGCCTAAGCTGATTCAGTTATTAATAAAAGTTGTGCTTTGGATGCAGAAATATCAAATAAACCTTCTCCCTCAGGGAGTTAGGGATGGAGCAGAAACACAGAGACAGATCCACGTTATACTTTATAACCTCCTCTTTAACTCATAAGTAAGATCTCTTATGATAAACTCTGATTGAGGGCAATAAGCATACACTGCCAGATCAAAGTGGAGCGATGCATCCCAGACCAACTTGTTATGAGACCCAAGTGATTGACTCTTATTGTCCCTCGGTGCACTGATGCCATGTGTAAACAGTCAAACAGTGTTGGCTCATGATTCAGTGGAACTCTGAGTTAAAAACTTCACTAAGATAAGAGGAGGATAATGTGTAAAAAAAAAATTAAAAATAAAGATTGATGAGGAGATGAGAAAGTACTTAAGGGAAATTAATAATGTTTACAGAGGAGCCAGGTGTCACTGGTTGACAAGCTTTACACTTCTGCCAATGAGGTCATATTTACAGTGGTGTCTGTTTTGTTTAACAGCAGCACAGGTACAGATAAACTACCAGCTTGATCTTTTTTTATTGTCAGAAAAGTATTTTGCTGATATATTTTCAGGCATAATGATTGTAAGAGTGTACCTCTGGTCTTGGGAGTTTTTTTCTGAAAATGTGTTTTTTATTGTGACCATTTTGCTGATTAAAAATGTATGTAATGTAATGTTTATACTATCAGAACTCTCGGGCTTGAATGCACTGACAGATTGTAAATGTCTGAATAGCTGTGGTTATTGGTTGGGATATATTGTTCTTCTTATGTTTTTACAATAAATGGTTTCATTCTGCACTCCTCTCTCTCTCTCTCTCTCTCTCTCTCTCTCTCTCTCTCTCTCTCTCTCTCTCTCTCTCTCTCTCTCTCTCTCTCTCTCTCTCTCTCTATGTACACATACTGTAAGCCCCTTGGTGCTGTCAGCATGTCCATTTTTGGGCTCCGAGTTGTCCTCTTTCCTCTCTTCCCTCCAAAGCTGCCTGCTCATCTGATCCCAGAGCCAGTGAGGTCAACGTACCCAGGAGGCAGGCTGTCAAACAGGGAAGAGCAGAGCTGAAGTGACAGGCGTGTGTCCTTCTGTCCATACAGACATGTGTCTGACGGGGGACACTGCGCTGATGCTGCACTGGGGATGGCAAACCTGTAGCTGCTTTTAGGCCACATCTACATTTTTGGGTGGGCAGCGCTCACAGCTTTCCTGAGAGTAGCTGTCAATGAGTGTGTCCTCACAATGTAATGATGTACATCCATGGGAGTCCTTCATACATATAGAGACAAACAGAGAGCCCTGCAGGTGTCTCTGTCTTTCCTGGTATTGTCAACATCCGGACCTAAATGTCTTTCAGTCAGTCACTTAGTGGTCTATTTATAGAGCCTCAGAGACTGTTGCTCTCAGCAGACCAGATAATCTTCACATTATTCCCTGTTTAGTCAAGGCCTCATCCATTTACCCCAGTCCCTGCCTACAGGTTGTAATAAATCTAATTAAGGCAGACTTTGCCTAAAAATGTATCATCATAAAATCTGTTTCTACAAACTCACCGTAAGTGCTCGGTATGATTTACTTTCCTTTGCTAATTTCCATATTTTTAAGTTACACACAAAGTTACAGCCTGGCAGGGACTGTACATAGAGAGCACAGGGACAATTTGGTGGCATTCGTGTGTTTGTGAGAACTCGGTGTGAACAGTAAGAGTGAATGAATAGACCTCTCTGAATGCACACATCTTCTTAAGCTAGTGCAGCTTTGGCAGTTGGTTTATCGTGCTTAGCCAGTTGCCATGGCATCCATAGTATCCAGCATCCTTTGCAACATACATAGCAACCATCTACTCACTGCTTCTTAAATGATGTAAGACAGGAGTGTCCTGAAGTGAACTGCCAGGAGGAAAAGCAATGGTGATACAGAGAGGGAACGAAATAAAGAGGAAGGCCTTTGCCCTAAAAGTTTAGGTTCACAAGAAGGGACCATGCAAGTCTGCACGACAGGCATGGAAACAGGGGGACATTTTTTAAATGCTTTATACTCCTTTGTTTGATCTGTACCTGTTTCTCAGTAAAACACTAACAAGATATCAGAGAGAATAAGAGTTTAGTGAACTAGTCCATGAATTGAACACGTCTCTGTGTTCCTGTTCTTTGTCTAACAGGCTACTGGCTCCAGTTTGTCCTCTGTGGGTCTTAACTAACATGGAGGTGACTCTTTGGGAATTAACAACACAGCATCAACAGGGATATAGTATAAGGCTTGCAAGTTAGCATATAGCTTTCAAATTAGCTGACAAATCCCCATCAAAAGAACCAGGTGCTCATTCGGTGCTAGTGCTTGGTTGGTTCTAATCATGTTCCTCCGAAGAACCGGTTTGGTTTTTCATTGGCAAGGAGCAAAGATGCAAAGATTGCGTCACCTTCAATCATCAGTATATCACTGCATACAAAGCCATTTACCAAAGGATGCTCACATCATACAGAAGCCCACAGACCAACGATGGTGGAGCTCATCATACACATGCACTGCTGCTTCAATTTCACCTCCTCCTTTGAATGAGAAACTCCAACAAAATAACAGACGACTGACTCTGCAGCTTTTCTTTTTCATGAATGGCTGTTTTCCACCGCCAACGGTCAGCAACAGTAACCCTGCCCCTGACCCCTGATGTAGTCAGTGCTTTGCTCTGGCCCAGCAAAGAGCTGGTGCTTGCTAAGCACCAGTTTTTAGCACCGGTGCTTAGTCAGGCACAAGTCTGGAACTAGCACTAGTGTCAGCTCTGTTGAAAAGGGGTATTAGTGTCCCAGTGTTGGGTGAAATGGCATCCAAAAGTGCAATCATAAGTATCCAATCTTACTCTAGTCTGCTAGTCTGCAGAAATTCAGGTCAAAAGGGGCCAAAAATTATATAGATAAAGTTTTGTTTTTGTGCATGCCTTGTGTCTCATAGGAAGTTTAGTTTGTTTCCACTCCTTCTGCCTTTGGATTTTAGACCTGGTTCAGGGAGTTTGATTCATTTCTAGAGTTGTTGTAAAAAATCTTCAGAGTTTTTACATTGTGCCTCTTTTCCCTCTTACTCAAACAGACCTGTATTAACTGGCTCTAGTATCTCTCTTCTCTCTCTTTGGGGCGGTAGTAGCTCAGTCCATTGGGACTTGGCTTGGCAAGCTGAAGGATTGCAGGTTCAAGTCCACTGTCGAGGTGCCATTCAGCAATGCACTGCACCCCCAGCTGCTCAGGGTGTGAGCGTCACTCTTCAGTCTCCATCAGCACATGTTTCTGTGTGCAAAGTGCTGTCTGTGCATATGTGTGTATAATGCATGTTTCATATACAGTGAAAAATTGAATCTCCTCCAAGGGGCTTAATGAAGTATTTCTACTTCTGTTAATCTTTTCTGTAGTCTAACAGCTGCAGTGAAAGCTTCCTCTCACACACAATGCACATGCTCAGCTTATTTCAGGGTCGTCTACGAGAGTGGAAACTGGGCTCATATGGTATCTTAAACTAGATTTACTTTGTGAAGACCCCACAGCTTGCTTTTGTTGATCAACGTCTGAGTCAGAACTGACTCATAATCTGATGACAAGTTCAGAAAGTTTGTTTTGAATGTTTATGATTAAAACCACAGGTTTCTGATTCTGTCTGTTTAGTCAGAGGAATTACAGTGCCAGATGGGAACATATATCATCACCAGTATTATGACAAATCGGTCTGACTTTTAGACATTTCTTCCTTTTCGTTGTTTTAACAGCTGAGTTTTGGGAAAGGGAAATTATTCCACTGATGTCTTGCTTACAGCTCAATGTCTCCCTCTCCTGGCAGGTCACATTTGTCCTCTTTGTGGCTGTAACACTTTGTCTCCATTATCCAACAACATGCCAATAATCCCACTTTAAAGCCTTCCTCACTTCAATTTTTTTCTCTTTAAATGGTGTTTGGGATCAGTAAATATAAAACTGTCCCTGAGCTTTTATCTAACTCCCTGTATTTGTTTTTGTTTCTCTCAGCCGAGACAGAGCGTGCCCAGAGGCCCCCAGATGTAGACTCAGCACAGCAGCTCAAAATGAGAGAGAGGCAACGTTTCTTTGAGGAGGTCTTCCAGCATGATGTCGACGTCTACTTGTCTTCAGCACACCTTAGTATCAGAGACTACAAGAGACGTAAGTTGGATTGGTGTCATATAAAATAAACCCAGAAAAACACATGCATATGAACATAAATGTGTCACTTCCCTTTACCCTGCAGCTCCAATTGGCAGCATCTCATCCATGGAGGTCAATGTGGATTTGCTGGACCAGATGGAGTTGATTGACATCTCTGAACAGGATGCTTTGGATGTCTTCTTCAGCTCTAGTGGAGAGGAAGGAGCGCTGACCTCCCCGCTGCCCCATGGTAATGACACCAGAAATAAAACAGGGATTTCAAAACACATTGTTGAATTTAATCCCTCACAATATGTTCTACCGTATCCACAGTTCAAGGAAACAACAACAACGAGGAGGTCATCAGTAATGGACTCTTTCGACATGTCCTCGAGGGCCTTGACGGCAAACCTCGCCTGTCCTCTACATCCTCAAACTCATCCTACGACAGTCAGACCACCAGCGCCAACGGAGGAAACACTCCAGTGGAAAGATCTGATGACGAAGAAACGCACACCGGCACACTGAAACGAAGAGACAAAGTGAAGAGTCAGACTCCATCATCATCCTCACAGGAAGCACCTCAGATCACCTGACTCCTCTCCCAGAAGGCTCCAGTTGACTTTTGGACGTGGTCTCATTTAAGACTGTTGTTTATGCTCCGGTTCTTCTCACTGCTTTCAACCTTTTTTTTTTTTTCGGGTTCATGATTTGTAGACTGAGTTCTGTGTGTGAACTTTACATATAGTGTTTTTCTGGACAGCTTTTATGCTTTTCCACTCTTGTGTCAGCATGTTTGATGCTCCTCTGTTTCTGACCTCTGCTGAACAATGAACTTTGTCGAGTATCATTAACATGTTCCAGGACAATTAAATAGTGGCCGCACATGTAAAACTTTTGACAAGGTTTGACTGAAGATTAAACAATAGACGACCTGTAATTGTAAGGTACTGTTTCCTAGAGCAACACATTGTCCAGCCTCAGCAACCTCTCTGTTATTGAGCTCCTACTCTAGAATCTGTCACAAGGGTCCTCTCTATTTACATTCAAGTCAGAAAAACCAACAACTAATTGTTTTTGAGTTCAAACATCATTTTTTGGTAATGTTTAGTCTCTAGTTCTCGGTCACGTCCCAGTTCCTCAGGGGAAACCTGAGGACATTACAACCGGCAGGACAACATCATAAAACGTTTAAAGTCAAAGTCAAGTGTCTACAGTGTGTAGACCATAAACTTTCTGTTGAATAACAAGAGTGAAAAATAGACAAAGTGAGAAAATGTTTTCTACTGATCAACATTTTCAACTCATCCGGCTAAGCGCTGGCTGATTACTGTAAGATGGTGTTTCAAAAAGACAGATACATACACACACATACATATACATACATACACATACACACACATACATACACAGACATACACACAGACACACATACTTTGACTCACATTCATACTTGTGTGTGGGTGTGTAACACAGAGGGAAGGGTCTCGTCCTCACTTGTTCAAAAGTCAGAGACTCCAGCCCTCAAACAGTCCGAGCCGGACAAACTGAACAAGCATCATGCTCTGCTTCTGTCTTCTGGTACGTAAAAACTCATTTTTTTTCTCCATTCTTTTTTTTTTTTTTTTTTTTTCAAATGAATTTCTTTTGCAATCAGTGCTTTTCTATCTTTCAGTTTCTTATTCAATGTCATGTTACTTTACTTGGAACATATCTTTATTGTAGTCTAGAAATGAAAATGTGACACAAAATAACCTAAAGTGATGTGAAATTATAACAAGTTTTTATAAAAAATTAATAAAATGTGTTGATCAGTTTACCAGCACTTGCACAGTTTATGTCTACATTAGAAGTATACAGATACACACATGGTAAGCAACACTTGGTGTACAGTTAATCTTAATGAATTCACACGTTTTCATGTTGGCTAAACACAAGATGTAAATTCAACTCTCCTCTGTGATAGTATTGTTCCTTCGGATCTGCCGGTGTTGGAACTTGGAAGGAACTGGTTCACCTAGTTTTTGGAGCTATAACTTACAAATGACTTAATTCTAGTTTTACAGAAGACATGAATTATGGCGTTCACCTTAGTCTGCATGAGTATGTGCACACATAATCTTTTTGAAGGATTCAGGTTTGGCCAGCTGTCCATCTTTCAGGTTTACTGTTTTCTGAGTGTTTCATGCTCAGAGGTACTGAGCCGCCACAGGAGAGCCTGGATCATTGACTCCTTCACCATTGAGGAGGGACATCCTGGACCCTTTCCCTATGTGCTGGGCAGGGTGAGAAAACCACTGGGGTCAAGAGTCAACATTTTAATAAAGAAATAGAGTACATTGCAAACAAGAGAACAATAGATGTATTTTTCAAATACCAGCTGCAGGTTTAGACTTCTTGTTTTGTACAGTAAATACAGTTAAGCAAAGACATTTCCACAAACAGCTTTTGAAAAAAAATACATCTCAGCAAGTTGTCTTCAATGAGCTTTGATGGACATCAGTGATTTTTTTTCAGTCTTTATCATTTTTGAGAAGACTTTTAAATTAAAACCCCTGCCATGCCTTTTTTCTGTCTGAAAAAAAAAAAATCAAAATGCTGAGAAAACAGATTTTTTTTTAATTTTGTTTTCCCAAATGTTCCCAGTCAGTGATACATTTGACTTTTAAAGACAGAAGAATGAGACTTTCTTCCAGAAAACTCAACGCCACATGTTCAGGACAAATACAGCAGAGATTTGGGGTGTTGCGTTGTCTTGAAGGGGTGCCAGTATTGACTCAAACAGAAAGTTCCTCACAGACATGTTCATTAAATAAAGGTCTTGAGCTCATGAAAGCAGACGACAAACTGTTTTTCATTGTAGATACAAATTGAGCGGGAATTTAGAGTCCTCTTTGAACTGTCTGGAGAGGGAATTGATGAAGAACCAAAAGGAGTCATCTCCATTCATGAGGAGTCTGGCACCTTGTATGTCCACAAAGCCGTGGACTACGAAGAATGGACCGTGCTTAAGGTTGGGTTCCACATTTACACACCAGTTCACGATCTGCTCTGCTGTTTAGTGGCTAAAAAAACAACTGTTTAGTAATCTTGATTTCCTCAGTAACAACATCAGCGTGTTATTACTCATTGCTCAGTAGCTGCTCTACAGGGATGAGGAGACATTGGACATAAAGAGTCTGATCTTATAGCTCACTTCTGCACAAAGAGATAAACACAGGCAAACTTCAGCCATAGACAATATGGACATTCAGCTGTTTGAGTTATTCAAATAAACATATATCAGGAACGTCTGTGAGACAAATTGACTCTTGCCATAACAAATCAAAAGCAATTTTGTTTTCTAAAACTTTGCTCATAAAGATGCCACTTTGCAGGTAACCCAGTTTATTTTGTCCTGCTTCGACTGTTGAAGCCTTTTATAAAAAAAAGTCATGTACTGGAAACACAAGAGGGGAGGCCAGTGCACAGATTTAATGATCATTGCATTAAAAAATGTTACTTGTTTCAAGAAAGATTGAGAATTTCTAAAGCATTTTTAATAAAAACAGACACACACACTATTTTTGCCATTATGCTGGGACTTATTTTGAATTTTATCTTTCAACCTACAGCTGAAATTTGAGGTGAAGAAGATGGACTCATCCATAGACACTAACTTAGGAATTCACATTTCTGTACTGGACATCAATGACAACCCGCCACGCTTCCAGAGAGATCTGTACAAGATCAGTGTTAAAGAGGAGGCTGAACAAGGTAAAGGAAATTATTAAACCATATTTACCCTTTTCTGAGTTTATGATTTATTCATTTATATATTTATTTGTTTGTTTGTTTTTTTAATCTATTTTAATAAAAGTTTCAAAGGTTTTGGTCATTTTCCAACAGGCTCCCATCTTCTGACTGTCTTGGCACATGACAGAGACCAGCGAGGGACACCAAACTCAACATTTCACTATGAGATCAAATCAGTGACCCCAAAACACCCAGACACCGAGTTCTATGTTGATGAGTTTGGACGAATCTCTTTTAAAGGATGTTTGGATCATGAGGCAAGATATATCTGGATCATCGGACATGTACAATTCATCATGTTAATGCAGCTTTTGTTGTTACATACATACTGAAGTATAATACATGACAACTGACAAGCATGCAAGTACTTGCTCTGGGCGATGTCTAATTATATGTATCCCTAGAAAACACTTACCAGATTTAGAAATGAGCTGCAGGCTGTGTTTTCTATGGTAACCTCTGTGTGTCTCAGTGATTTCTTATTTCCTGTGAAACTTACAGCAGGATTTAAAATACATCACAGTAGCAACCTGACCCTTCAACAGGAAACAATCAGTTATTAAAAATCTATTCAGTTCAAAAGGATGAACTTATTTCATAGGTTTATTGTTAGTTATATGCTTAATAGTGAAGAAAACTTTTACCTGGTCATCATTTGCTCCTTTTTCAGGTGGCTAAAGTGTTCAAGGTGTTGGTGGAGGCCAAGGACCACGGGGACATCATCTCCCTGTCCAGTTCAACTACTGTTCTCATTCATGTCCAGGATGGAAATAACCATCTCCCCACCATCAGCGGACTAACAGTAGGCAGTCGAAACTCAAGTTAACACGTCAGATTATGCAGCATACATTTTTCTTCATGTTTTACCGTGTATAGATACTCCAAATATGTTCTGTTGTGGGGGAAGCCGGATATATACATGACAATATCCTGTTACCTATCAATCAATCAATCAATCCGTCTTTATTTATAAAGCGCCAATTAAATTATTTGACTTTCTTTGTAACTCTTGATACCTCATACATGTCCTTTAGATTTCATTGATTAAGAAATGATAGATCAGTGTTTCTAAACTGATCTGGCTTCAGGACCCACCATCACCGCTCAGTGACAAGCTGGGGAAAAATTTAAAATCATCAAATTTATTGAACAAAAAAAAAAAAAAGATGATGGTTGAAACTGAGATACAGAACATCAGACACACCTACACACACACACACACACACACACACACACACACACACACACACACACACACACACACACACACACACGCAATGATGTGTTCTTAAAATAGAGCCAAAATATCTGCTGTCTACAGCAGGAGTAAACCTGGGAAAACACCAACCAATCCTAGCGTTTGGGATCCAATTTGTTAAACCAATCAAATCTTGTCCTGCCGTTCTGCCTGCCTGCTGTGTGTACATTTTGCCAGCGTGCACTAGCCCTGATTCAATGGGCATAACCAAGAGGGATCCAAGTACACTGGAGAATGGCAGAAAAACTACCTATACCTCAATCACTGGAAATGTAGTGTAAACAAAAACTATTTGCTGATGACCGGTTTGAGTCTGTGGTCTTAAATCAGTCACAATTTTATGATTGTGAATAAGCGGCCCTTGTTTATAAGTGAGTGGTGTGGCATGGTTTTGGAGGAGCTCAGAGTGTGGGAGGGGCTAAACAGGGTCCTAAGGAGAGCTACATTCAAATTCATGCTAGTTTTCCATGACTACCAGCTGTGCCTTTTACAGGGCATTTTCGGCACCTGCTGTTCTGGAGTGTAAATAGATGCACTATTAAAAAAAATCCTCTTCCCAAATAAAACACTGGAATTTTAAACAGACATCTTTTTTTTATTTCCCCAGGCAAAAATCTGCAACCCACTGAAAACAGGTCTACAACCCACCAGTTTAGAGACTCTGGTTTTGATGTATAACTTCAGTTCTGTCCATTAGCGTGTACATTCTGCAATTATGATTACTTCCCAAAACCTGGACGTAGATCTAGACCTATCCAGAACACTGTCTAGATCCTTGTTTGTGTTGTACTTACTCTTAGATCAACATTACATTTGGGAAAAGCCTCTGTTTAGTGAAACTGTGACATTGTAATTGTAAGCCAACAGCAAAATCTGAGATGAAAGGTCCAAACTGATGTTGAAAATAAGATGGAGTTTTATTTTTAAATAGAAACATCTAAAGGGAGTCTAAAACCTGGGTTTTTTCAACATAACATGTTTTTGCAACTTAGCATATGACAACAAGTAAAACAACAGATTTTTTTCATTGACAAGCAAGTTTTTATATTTTCCTTCTGCTCTTTGGTATTGCACTTAGGGCTCTGCTAAAGTAAAAGAAGATGAGACTGGGATCTCTCCTCTGCGTCTACATGTAACAGACAAAGACAATCCAAAAAGCCCGGCATGGAGAGCCAGATACAGCATACAGGGTGAAGAGCGGGACAGCTTTATGATTGAAACAGACCCAGAAACAAATGATGGGGTGCTGACGGTCATAAAAGTGAGTGCTGCTCGACTGCATGCTTTACATTACAGGCACATCTTTCTGACTGTTTTTTGTCAGACTGTCTGCTTTCACTGGCTCTACTTGAGGGGTATCAGAAAATGACTTTCAAATATTCATCTAAAATTGTTCTTCTCTTCCAGCCCTTAGACTTTGAGGATGGAGCACAGAGAGAACTGCTCATCTCAGTGGAAAATGAGTCGCCTTATTTCTCCTGTAAGGTGAAGGAAAGGACGACCTCAGGCCTGTGGAAAGTTGACACCACAAAAGCTGGTGACACCATGGCAGCTCAGCCTCATACTGTGAAAGTCATCATTGAAATCGAGGACATCAACGACCCCCCAGTGTTCAGTGAGGCTGTCAAAGAGGCCATGCTGGAGGAGAACGCTCCCACAGGAACCTGGGTAGAGAGAGTGACTGCTGCTGATCCTGACTCCATCCATGTGAGGGAGTTTGTGTAAGTGGGACATTCATTTCCACTATTTTAGCTCTTATTTCAAAACTGCCTTTACTGAGGTGTAGGGTGTTTTTCTGAAGGTATAAGGTGGGCCATGATCCTGCTGGCTGGATGACTGTGGATCCGCACACAGGAGACATCTCAACAGTCCAATCACCAGACAGAGAATCTCCCCATGTTGTTGATGGTGTCTACAGGATCCTACTGCATGCAGTGGATGATGGTAAAAATATGAAAGTATGGAGATAGATTTGGGCCAAAATACTGGTCAGTTTGAGAAACAGAATTGCATATGAAAAAAAAAACAAACAAACAGAAGAAAAGTACATACTTCAGATTTGTCTCTTAACTTCAGAAACATTCAAAAATGTACCATATTACTGAATAAATGAAGACAAAACAAAATTAATGTTATTTTGATGTAAGTCATTAGCAAAGGAATTTAAAACCAAAAACACAATTCTTACCTAAACAAACTCAAAGCCACAGACATTGCTGGTGTTTCAGCGTAAATTGTGACCCTGTTAACTGAGGACTGTGAGCTAAATGCAACTTTTTTTCCTTTTTTATGAGAACATCAGTTCTATTTTCTCAAGATAACAAATTATATCTCTGGTTATCTCTGAGTTATTGAAATGTATGGATGTGTGTCTCTGGGCTCCCATACAACCAACTGAACTCTCAACTCTTTTTTTTTCTATATTGGACAGATAATCCACCCATGACAGGCACCACTGCAGTAAACATTTATGTGATTGACCAAAACGACAACATACCTCAGCTGACTGAGAACGTCCTGGTCATGTGTGCATCTGACAGCCCAACCACCAACAACATCACAGCCTTCGACCTGGATGATGATCCGTTAGGGGGGCCTTTCACATTTGAGCTTCTGGGAGACATCCATGGGAAATGGAGCCTGAGCCCCTCCTATGGTAAAAGGATTCATTCTTAAAGTGAAGTTTAATATATTTTCGCTTTAATATTCACATTAACCATAGAGAAATACAACCATGTCATTGTGTGATTATTTCTTTCAGGGTTCACGGCTGGTCTGGTGAAGGGGCCTGGTGTGTATGTTGGTCCTCACACAGTTGATCTGAAGGTGTCTGACATGCAGGGAAAGTTTGGTGTTTATAGTCTTAGTGTGACAGTGTGTGACTGCTCTGTGATACCAAACTGCCTCAGTCGCCGAGACATTACCACAAAAACTACCTTTGGTGCTATAGGCATCATGTTCTCCTCACTGCTTCTATTCCTGTGTAAGAAACTGATCTACCCTGAGTTTGTTCTCACAGTTTTACTTGGATTGTTGAAATTGAATTTTCTCCTCTCTCTTTGACAGTTTTCCTTCTGATGGCTGTTGTCATTTCCTGCAAAGAGGAGTTTACCACTCTGCAGACCAATGATTCCTCTGGGGAAACCCTCCTCACATCAAATACTGAGCAACCAGGAACAGACTGCAAGGTCACAGTTTGATAACATTTGCAAACAAACCCGTTTCCCTGTTTCTCTTCATGCAAACCGGTAACAGATTATTCTCTGTTTCAAGGTTACTGACTGTATCTTGCCACTCTCCACGGAAATTCGGTGTCAGGATGTAGCCTGTAAGCAAAGTGTGCCTGACGGAATGCAACACTTAAAGGTCACATCTCAGGTGAGGACAGACTGAGATGAAATTACTAACTTTACCATTTGCAGAACTTGAAAGACGAAGTGGAGTCTGAATCATTCTTTAGATTTTTTTCTGAAAGAGCACAAAGTCTTTTACAAGCTTAGTCAAACACTTAAGACATAGCCTGGGGGTCTAAAGACTGATGTGAATGTGTGACCTACTTGTGCGTGTGTGTACTTTAAATCAGCAGTTTGCTACAGCTGGCCTTTTTCTTCTCTCCATTAGCACATACATCAAAACAGATTCAACAGTAACTTCGGATTTCAAAGAAATCTTTCCTGTGGGGATATAAACCAGGTAATATACACTCATTAAGGGCAAGTTATGTCACATCTTTGCACTTTCAAACCTTAACTTGGATCTTTTCACATATCTTAGACATCCTTGAATTCTCTGATATCCAGTGTTACCTACCACAGCCAACAGGTAGAGTCATAGTTTCTTTCTAGTTACGTCCCTGAAGTGACATCACATTAATGTGAACTCTGATGTCTTTAGATAGACACACGTGTGAAGAACTCCCCCTTCAAAAGAAGCTCAAGCTCTGCGTCAGATGCAGCTCTCTTCGCTCTGATTTATCGGGTGGGTAACGCACTGACACCATCTTGTGTAAATGCCTTCAAAGAAGTATTCATTGCATTTACTCGTTTATGATTTCCACCTACAGAGGCTCTCCTCTCTACAGGAGACTGTGAAAGAACAGTTGGACTACGAGCCTCACCTCTACGCAGATGAAGGAGAGTCTGACCAAATCTCAGAGCTGGAGGACATAATCATTCCTGACCAGGATTCTCTGCAAGAAGCAGTCAAAGATTTGGGGCCAAAGTTTAAACATCTGGCTTCAATTTGTAGGGAGTCACAGAGAGAAAAATGAATTTCCATTTTTATTTTTTTGCGACATAGATTGTCATGTTATTGTTGATGAGCTAGAAATCTGACATTTTGCAACTTTACCAGCTGGAGATAGATGAGTTTTTGTTGTAACAAATTGTTTTGATTCCGTGCAGTTTTTTCCTCAAAACAATCAACACCAGAGATGAAGGTCATTGGTTAGTCAAATATTTATTAGCATCTGTTACAAAAGTCCTCCACAGTTCTCATTTCACAATAAGGAAAAAATAAAGTACAGCTTTCCTCCAAAGCCAATTTGGAGTAACATTTGACCATTAAGTAAAGAGATTTAATATTAAGCAACAGAACTAAGTTTTGCACCTGCTGGCCTGTTCAAGGGACAAATTTTACATTGGATTTAACCAAACCACTTTCATCAGTGGATTCATTTGCTTTCAGCATACCACTGCTATGTTAAACAAATCAGTTTCCCCAATACATAGAACACATTTTCAAAGTTCTAAATTCTCACTACATATTTGGGATAAAGAAAAAAAAATCACATTGCTTCAAGAACTGTAAATGAGGAAAGAAAAGATGCTTTTTAAATAAGTAGAAAACTACTGTACATACAGAAATTTGACAAAAAAAAAATCCTCACACCCTCCCACTGCCTACTTTTGGGAGGGGGCGCTGCTCAGCAGCACTCTGCCCGCTGCGGCCTCGGCCCCTGAATCCTCTGCTTCTCAAGAAGCGACCCGGCACTCCAAATGTTTCCATGTTCAATTTTTTCTCCTCTGCCCATGAGGTTTTCCTGAGGACAAAGGAAAAAGATAAATAATACGTAGCGAACAGTATCCTGAAAACCCTGAATGGGTGGCTCACCTGGGCTTAAGGTCTGAAGAGATGTTGTCAAAGAAACATTTGGCTTTGTCGTAGTACTTGTCACCAAGTGCTTCCTCCTCCAGCTTACCCGGACTGTCCAGGACCTCCCCTGATTCCACATTTTCTACTGCATTTGTGATAAATGAAAAATGCTTACGTACAAAGATTCACTTTATGGTTTATCCTCCAAATGAATAGACTTCCATGGAGCAAACATACCATCAACCTTCTTTGTTAGGTCGTCTTTGAACTGAGCATTTGCAGTTTCAAAATCAAAGTCCGACTCAAACTGCAAGGTAGTGGCCTTTGAGTTTTTCACCAGGAGTTGGCCTCTGCTTCGGTTTCTGGACTTGCGACTGCCTACACATTAGCAAAAAAAAAAGTTAAAAGGAAAATAAATAAATGGTTTATTTTTTATTTATGTCTGAAAAGACAAGAGTACTTCACTGCACTCTGTACTGCTCAGTTTTTTTTGGGTTTTTTTTTTTGCCTCACTTCCAGAAGGGCTAATGGGGCATTTATACTTGATACCTTGTTTTTGCTTTTGTTTTTGATTTTCAGTGCCCTGGATTTGAATCTTTGTTGCACTTTGCTGTGATGACCTCCGACCTATACAGAAAAGGAGAGGAAAAATACACTTTTCCTTTCAGTTAAATAGAATCTAAAAGAAAAAAAATACACTATAAGCAAAGTAGATGATTTAAAAAAAAAATCACATCAATAACTGACAAGTCCTCACCAGAGGGTAAGTTCTCCTTCTGAGCCTGGGAACCACCCCGAACTGATCGCTGGCCTGCACGAATTTGCTGTCTGCCTTGAGGCTGTGTCACAGACTTCCCTTTTTTCTGGGCGGCACTGGCTGATTGCACTGTCTGGACAGCCTGCTCCACCATTGGGGCTCTTCTGGCCGGTATGCCGTGCAGTCCTGGTAGTGAGGAAACAGGAACAAAGGGGTTGGTGTGAAACAATTACACGTGACAAACTGCCAACAAAAGCACAAATTAAAGCCTAAATTTGACATTTTAACATTACCTAGGCTCAATGCTGCATTGTATTGCTGGTTAAGGAGAGTGCTAGCAGCCAGCTGGTTGTAGGTTGGCATCATGTCTCTGTATGGACTCCAGCGTGGGTGATAAGCAGCAGAGGGGTTGCCAATAGATGACTAAAATGACAACATTTAGGATAAAAAGTTTATGTTTTTTAAAATCAACATCCAATTTTAAAACCATGTTCACTGCAGATAGGTTTACATATAAGGGTGGGAATTTCTTTCCCTCAGCCAAAACACCTGTACAATTGCTGGGTCACGAGGCAGTCCATGGTGTGGTTTTGGTGGTTCAGACACTGTAATGTCTTTGATGTCACTTCCTCTGAAAATAATAAATTCATAAATTTCATCTTTGGGTGGTACAGGTCTATCTGTGTGCCGGTCCTCTGTGCCATATGATCTAACTGTTTGAAAGGAAAGTAAATGGAGGAGAAAAGGGTTCATTCGTCAGCAAACTTCAGTGACAACTTCGTTCATACAAATACAATTGTCAAAGACAAAAGCCATGCTTGGTACAAACACTTACCTTTGGCTAAAGCAACCGTGGATCTATCCGTGTCCACAGAGGACAATATGCCCTCGTATCGAATCTTCGCCTTAGATATCAAACTTATTTTGCTGCCAATGTAAGGAGTTCCTCCTGCAGCACTCATGTTTGCGGTAAAAATATGCTTGTTAAAGAAAAGTAGCGCCGGGATCACATCAAACCCCACGTACAACCACACGCATGAACTAATTAGCAATCCACAATTACCGTGCACCTGTGGGTGCGCTTTATAAGATGCTAGTGACGCACATCTTTCGGTCACTTGTGTGTCAGGGTTAGTTTGCATTGTCCGTCAGTGCACACCGTCAGAAATGTAATCAGCACGGAGAGTTAGTTACAATAGATCAGAGCATGGAAAGTTTTTAACACAAGCAGCCAGGTAGACGACTGCCATTTTTTGTGTGTGTGCTTTTTTTCAACCTTGTATTCTATTTCAATTTTACTTGAAGGGGTTCGGGGTGCCAGGAATTGAGATGCCAGGTAGAGGTCCTTAGATTTGTGGTTTTTTTGTTTGTTTGCTTTTTTAATTATGCTCAAAATAGTGATCAAAGTAAAATAATCCAAAGACAAAATATTGGCCACACCTTCTGATTTATAGACTGAAATAAAGAAACTATTATAAAACTATTAACTATATAAAAATACCATTATTTCATGCTTGAACTGTTAAAGAAAATATAAAATCAACGCACCGTCTTTTAGCTTAACTCTAAAAATAACCCATGGGACATGAACCGCACTGTAGTCTCTGACTGCTGACAGTACAGCACGATATTTCCTCTGTAAGAAGAGGGTGGGGCGCCCTCGAACGCCTCATTACAACAGCAACTACACTTTCTGGCCAAAAACACTGCAGCCATCTTGCACAGCTCATCGGGAGTGATTAAACTTTGAAATTAGCTCTGTTAGCTTGTTGTAAACCAGGTTATTATTCGACCTACAATTATGCGTTGAATTCCTGAAACAGTACGATTAATGTGACGGCAAAAGCACCCCAGCTCAATGTAGATTTCAATCAAAACATTTCGGACATGCTACGATGTTGTTCCGTCTCAGGCATCCCGTGGAATGACAGCTGAAGCCATTGGTACCGCCTTTTACGCTGTGGAACAGCCAATCACAGCTCGTCTAAATCCCTGCACGGAGACGTTTAGCTGTTGTGCGCAGGCGCATGTCAGTTGGTAAGTACCTCACTTCTCATAAGCTCGCAGGAGTGTGAAGATGGCGGTTGGCTACGGCCCGCTGGATGAGCCTTTAGTGCAAACAGAGGCGAATAAAGCGGTAGTTTGCCATCTTGTGCAGTCTGTAGAGTCACAACTGTCGATCTTGTGTCAAAACAACCACTTCAGTAGGCACGAGACAGTCGGTAATTACATGGCTATAGTTCCGGGACAAGGGGGTAGCGCGAGCTAATGTCCAGCTGGGACTTGGTCAAGACGCTTTCCGAAGCAGGTACGCTGTAACTACTAATACTGTTTTCCTCTTTGTCTCTGCGAGTAAACACGAAAAGCAGGCACCGCTGCCGACAGTGAACATTAGTAAATGTATAAGAGTCTTATCCCTTCACATTCAGGATTGTTTGTGGTGCTTCTAAACAAGTTGAAGTGCAGGGGGTCTCATCATAACGAGGTCTCCATGGTTCAACTATGGATGCATCGACGGCCAGCACGGAGCACACCACTGGACACAACACTAGCAAAACACTTGTTGTTAGTGGCGGTGTAACTTCTCTCCCAAATGCCCCGGGTAAAGTAGGCTCATACTCTGCTGAGACTTTCAATGGGAGCCAAACTATGAACTCGCATAATTCAGGAAGCGCTGCACCTCTTAGAGGGTCGGCTGTGACGAGTGGCACTAGTAGCAGCAGCAGTAACGTTACTGCGATGTCTGTCACAGCTGTCAACAGTGAACCGATGATGTCAAAAGGGCTGAGCGGTGCGTTATTGCCCCTCTCAACAAACAGTGTTATTCAGACGCCCCCCGTGAACTCGCAGAGTGTTGTCGCATCACCTCAGTCAGTGAGCCAGGCAACAGGAGCCACTGTGGCACTCGTTAGGCCGCCTATGCAAACCGCGGGGTCGGGAACTATGAATGGAAACAATAACGCGAGCCCCTCTGTGGTTGCCAATGCAACAGGTCAAATAGGTATCAACATTCAGACGCCGCTTGTAAACAACAGTCAGACGCCAAACCCGGTGTCTGTCAGCGCAGGATCGCACATAATCAAGGCAGAACCCCCCACAACAATAATACAGTCAGCGCCGCAGCCGACTGTCACTCCAGGAACCGTCAGCGCTCCACGGGCTCCGGTAACGTTAACAGGCGCTCCAGGCGGGATCCGAGCTCTCCCCCCTCAAATGTTGTCCCCAAGGCTCCCCCAAGCCTCCCCAGGACAGCCCAGTATAGGTCTGCACAACATCCAGCTTCCCCCGGGTGAGTGAAATCACAACTTTTTTTGCACTTTAAGTTGTGATTCAGTGAGATTTACAGCATTATATTCACTTAGCACTGTGGTTTAGCAAGCCGTCAAACCTTTATTTATTTAAAGATCACCTCATGTGACAGCGATGTCTTCCAAACCACACCATGTGAAAAAAACCCATTAAAGTTTATGTTGTATTTTCTAACCTGCCTCAGGAATGATGCTTGTGCGCAGTGAGAGTGGACAGCTCCTGATGATTCCTCAGCAGGCTCTTGCACAGATGCAGGCGCAGGCACAAGCACAGGGAGGCATGGTACCCCGGACTGCTACTCCAACAAATGCTTCTCCTGGCCAGGTGAGATCACTCCGTTTGTCCTTCTTTTTGTGAACTGACACCTGTTGACTGTAACATGAGATATGTAAAGCTCATATATAGACATATGGAAACACAAGTGTCTGTGTGTTATTATAATGTGTTACTGATCTTTATTTATGTTCAATGAAAAAGATTTAAAGTTCTTATTTAATAAGTAATCAGGACTTTTTTTCTGGTTTATTGAGACTAGATGGTGCACATTATTTCATGCTTTGTACCTTCTCCCAGGCTCCAGGAAACACCATTATTAACAGACAAGTGGCTCCCAGCACCATCATTCGTCAGGGCTGTCCAACTTCACTTGCTGCAACAACCACTCTTCACAGACCTCCTGTTCTTCAGGTAACAGCTTATGTTGATATCAAGTCTTTTCTGTTGTTTTATTAGGTTTGGTGCACGCCTATATGCTGCAGATTTATGTTTTATTACATACTTATAATGAGATCAGTGTGATAAGCAGCACTTAAAGGATATAATGGATGCATGTTCCTTCACTGAAAAAATGCTGGCTTTCATTCTCTAGTTGATAAGATTAAATGTACAATTTTTTAATAGTTGCCTATTGACACAAATGGGATAAAGGAAACTTTAAGTCATTAAATTCAGTTTTCTGGCTCCAGTTGAAGCATTTTATTAATAAATAATGCTTTTTAAGCCAGCAACAAATTCAAGATGTATCTAAAATAAATTAATGAAACAGAAATTTACATGTGGTTGCACTACAGATTTTCAAATGAGACTGACTGTTATTGTAGAAGCAGCATTAAACTGCATTATTTAAGAATCACAACATATTTCATATTAAACACTAGCCAGTAATTGGTCTATACTTTCTGTGCTGTCATTTAGGAGGAGAAAACACTGTCATTTAGAAAAGATGAAAGTGATTGAGGAAATTTATAGTAGAAAGCAGAATTCACAAAAGGACTGTGAATACTGCTCAGCAGTGCCGCACTGAAGAGGCTGCCTACAGTGCCTTTAAACATTTGTTGTTGGTTTTGTGTCAACTTGTTAAGCTGAGACATCATCTAAAGCAGGGGTCTCAAACTCAACTTACCAAGGGGCCGCTGGAGGTAGTGTCTGGGTGAGGCTGGGCCGCATCAAGTGTTCCACAAAAAAAGGGCTTCAAGTATTCAAAAAAAAAAAAAAAAGTACAACTGATCCAATGGTCTCAGTCTTAACAGGTCAGATCATGCAGAACAGGAACAGTTCTTCAGAACATTTGGCCTGAGGGAGGAAGCAACTGAGACCCTCAGTATGGCTTTAAGATGCTCATCTTTAAGTTTGGACCTGAACTTTGACTTATTAAAGTTCATTGTGGAGAAGAGCTTTTCACACAGATAGGTGCTGCAAAAAAGGCACATGATCCAAACACCCACAAACATCGCATAGCGCCAGGTGACAGGATATATTTTCCCTCCACATGTTAGAAGTGACCAATTGCTAATTCGTGTTGTTGTCATGAGCCTGAGCTGTGGTAGCCCACGAGTGTTAAAAAATATAAAATGCCCAGATGTATGTAAGAAAAAACACGCAGGATTTTCTCTTCTTAATATCATCTAGGATTCTTTCTCTGTCATCTCTGCAAAGTTTAGTGTGTTCAGTGAGCGAGCAGTCAAATCTACAGATGGTTCACAAAGTGTTATAAGTTGCACCACTAGAGTACTTAACTGTTGTCTGGTGTCTCGAAATTGAGATTTTGAAGTTCATTTTTGAGGAAGATGCCTCAACTGAATTTTTGCACTGAACAAGCAAATGTTTCCTGTTAACGCATTTTTCAGAGTGAATACACTCTAAAACAGTTCTCAAACCCAAACTTTCCTTTGGTGACTTGAAAGAGTGGCTGAAAAACTGAATTTAATGTTATGATTATGTTGTTTTATTTAGAGTACAGTTGGGGCTGCAGTACCTGGGATGACCCCCAGGACTGTCAACCAAACAGCAGGGACCACAGTTACCTCAGTAACAGTGAGTAAGGTGAGTTGTGTGAAGCCCAGTTATCACATGGGGTGATCACATCCAGATTCAGTATAACATCAAGCTGGTCCAAGACACTCAACATTTACACTTTAGAAGACTTGAATTTGGGTGTAAAGAGACAAAGCAAACTTGCTTTTCTTTGCAGGAGACACTGGAGAATGTGAAGAAATGTAAGAACTTTCTGTCTACATTGATTAAGCTGGCATCTACAGGGAAGCATTCAACAGAGACTGCAGCCAGTGTGAGAGAGCTGGTTAAGGACCTGCTGGTGAGTAAGAAGTACAAACAACAAAGACAGAAAACACAGAAATCTGACAACTGCAGTGTTGTATACATCTTTACATCTTCTATGAGACTGTGAACAAACAAAAGTTTATCTCCCAGAGCAGAAAATTTTCAACTCAGAGAAGAATTAGCTGTCCCTGAGAACAGTGAAGTGACTCATTTTCTTGTACTTTTTTATCAGGAGGGCAAACTGGAAGCAGAAGAATTTACCAGCAGATTATATAAAGAGCTAAACTCTTCACCCCAACCTTACCTCGTGCCTTTCCTTAAGGTAAGAAAGCTATGCTGTTGTCATTGTCACAGTACACCACCCAGCAAGGCTTTATAAAATCAATTATAAATTTGATTTTGTAGAGTAATGATTGTGATTCATAATTTCTTGGACTGCAGTAAGCAGTTCATCATCTCCAAGTTCCTTTCAATAAGGTTTTTCCACCTATTTGTCTTTCAGAGAAGCCTCCCAGCATTGAGGCAGCTTACCCCAGATTCAACAGCTTTCATCCAGCAGAGTCAGCTTCCACAGCTCACCTCAGCACCCATATCCTCCACCACATCTGCCCCCACCACAGTGGTCCTGGGCAGCCCAGCCCCCCGCCTTGCAGCACCAGTCATCAGACCCCAGCTCCAGCCAGTGGTCAGCAAACCAGGACAGACTCCCTCACTGGTAAACTGATCAATCCATATTTCAGATCTCTAACTTAGAGAGGTAGTTATGCCAACTATATAACCCATTTGAAATGTTTGGCTGCATAATAAAACAGGAAAAATGTATTTATTTCCTGTAATAATCATGCATTTGAAACCACATGTTCTCCAGCCTCAGCAGCAGAGAGCCATGCTGAGACCTCAGGTAACCTTACCAACGACTCCCATGGTGACCCTCAGGAATCAGGCCCCTGGACGCATTATAGTGGGGCAGCAACAGGTTCAGCTCAAAGAACTACAATCAGGTGAGGATGTTAGTCTAACAGTACCTCGTTCTGTGAATGTATGTGTCTCAGTAAGCGACCTGTTACACTCACTCTGATTTTGTCTCTGTCAGTCCCTGTGAGACCAGAGGGGTCGCCTGTTTGTAAACAAGTCAGCGGTGCAGTGTTGACCCCAGCTCAAAAGAACAAGCTTAAAGAAGCAGGAGGCACTTTCAAGTAAGGACAAAAAAAATAAATTTGAATTCTACTGAATATTCTGTTGAAAAAATGAATTTTACTCAACACCACTTGGTACGACATCAACTCAATCACAATTTCCCTCTGATTTCTAACACAACAAGTGTGAGACACAACATGAAGGATTCAAGACCATCTGTCTGGAGTTAGTGAGTTTAGTTGTTTGTATTTATGTTCACAGAGATGATGACGACATCAATGACGTGGCCTCCATGGCTGGAGTGAACTTATCGGAGGAAAGTGCAAATATCCTGGCAACCAACTCTGGACTAGTAGGAGCTGTGACACATTCCTGTAAGGACGAGGCTTTTCTCTCTTGTGCTGTACTTCAAAGAAGGATGCTGGAGATTGGTAAGACAGTTGAAAACATTGACTTGACATGCATTATTATATCAGATTAGATTAGAAAGCATTTATTGTCCCAAATTCTGCATTTTGATTTGCAACAGCAGTCAATAATGTCTGTTCCCACACCTCTAAGAGCCTCGAAATGACTCGATGTTTTCCCCCAGGCAGGCGGTGTGGTGTGACGGATCTTGGTGCAGAGGTTGTAACTTTCCTCTCCCATGCTACTCAGCAGCGGCTTCAGAGTCTGTTGGAAAAAGTTTCTCATGTAGCCCAGCAGAAAAACACCAGCTTCAAGGTATAGTTTAATGTAGTTTATATTATGACAAATCCTATGATGTGTTGGCTCCACATATTTGAAAAAAACTTCTCTCCAGTCATCTTTTGGGCTTCACATGGACAACATGTGGCTGTCTCTTTGCAGGAGGATGACAATTATGAGCAGAGCAGTGATGTCCGTGCTCAGCTGAAGTTCTTTGAGCAGCTAGACCAGTTAGAGAAACAACGGAAGGAGGAGCAGGAGCGAGAGATCCTCCTCAAGGCAGCTAAGGTACTGTACTGGAGTTTTCAGGAACTTAAAAAAAAAACATGAAAACATGTCAAATGACTTAAAAACTCTTTGAAGAGATGACCTCAGCAGATTATCTCTTTATTTTTTGGCTTGTGCAGTAATACCAGGTCTTAAATTAAACTAAGAGAAAGGCCATTGAGAGCCTTGAATTTAAAGTAAAATCTTAAGATGAATTTGATTACAGACAGGAAGTTAGAGTAAAGACCCTGAGACAGGAGGAACAGGGTCATGTTTCTTGGTTCTGGTTAAAAGATAACATATTGTAAAGTCCTTTCAGCTTCAAAGAGACTGTGAGGACTAACCCTAATCTGATCACAAGTCCCAGTAGTTCTTATAATCTATGTATAAATGGGCTTTTTGGATACAATTCAAATATGTGGATCTCTGTTAAAGGGACTGTGAGGACTTTCTAAGTTGTCTTGAAAAAGTCTCACTTCTAGATATATGCCTGATCCTAATCCACAATTTAAAATGAGATTATCAGCACCAATAAAGGTTATTTCTAAGAGTTATCATAGCTTTCGAAATCAGGTCCAACAGGACTGGACAGCACGTTGAAGTTTCTATGACATCACCAAGGTGCTGATTAAATTTTGTAGTGAGAAGAGAGATCCGTGTTTCTCTCTGCTGAAACAATTTCTTGGATTAATTTTGTAGTGATGGTGGAGACTGGAGCTGAACTGTCAGACAGAAAAAGGACAGAAGAGCAGAAGAGAGCTAAACAGAAGAGTGATAGTGCACAGGCTAAAGGCAAAATCTCAAGCTAAAGGTTAAAACACAAGCCAAACTGTTTGTGATAACGTTCATTCCAACCCACATGCAGCAGTTGTTCTGCAGTGATCTGATCAAACTTGAGAGTCTGTCAATAAAATGAAGAGTGAGGTTATGTTAGCCCTGATTGGTAGATGAGCAGGACATAAGGATTTGCTAACGTTACACATTTGCCTACTGGTACATCTTGAAGCACCGGGCTGTGAGTAGCACTGAAATAGCTGGCGACTACTAAACTACAGTACAACATGACAAAGTTTGCTTGTTGTTTGCTTAACTGTTGACACCTTACCTTGTTTTGTTGTAATCAGTAAAAAGTTGTCTTGAACAAAGAGAAGTGGTGTTAATAAGAAGATATGATCTCCATTTATTTCTAAAACAAACACACCTTAAGAGTCATGTCATCACCACACTGTGCGCGATTCGAGTCAAAAAGTATCGCTGCAATCTACTTCAAACAGAGAGTCCTCACAGCCTCTTCAAACATTTGGCCGCTTTTACAAGGCTATAATGACATATGTTACCTGAAAAAATTAGATGAAATCAATGATGGCATTTAAGATTTAAAGCATTTGTCTCTGTCTCTGCAGCACAAACTATCAAATATATTTGATACTTTTTTTAACCTCAAAAGAAAGTGTATTTAACCAACTCAATAAAAACTAAACTTCTTTTACTGAGGTTTCATGAACAAGACATGAAACACCTGAAAGTCTCACAGTATAAATGTTCCTACAAGACTGGCATCAAGAGTTTCATCTGCCGTTGTCAGTAACTCGTGTGTGTTGCTTTTGGCCTTGCAGTCTCGAGCACGGCAAGAGGATCCAGAGCAGCTGCGTCTAAAACAGAAGGCAAAAGAGGTATGTAGAGAAGAGGAGCAGAGTGGGCCAGTCTTTGTTTCTGTACGCCTGTGCACTCTGGGCTTTACATTGGAATGTGTGCATTATCCAGATGCAGCAGCAGGAGCTGGCACAGATGAGACAGAGGGAGGCTAACCTCACAGCTCTGGCAGCCATTGGGCCCAGAAAGAAGAGGAAGGTTCTGGACTCTCCATCCTCGTCTGCTGCAGCTGAGGTAACTAATAAAAAAAAAAAACTCTTAATAATGTGTGGGTATAACCAGTATAACCCCCATCCACCAAGCAGTTCAGTTCAGTTCGTCTCAGTATGGCACACATTTTGTGGCATTTCCTTTGACTGAAACCAGGGCAGATCCCCAAATAACCGACCCTGACCGTCCCACTTTTTGGTACCCTTCTGTTGGGGTGCCAGACATACCGATCCGACCCCAGAAGGTGGCGGTAGAAACACTGCAGTCCGTTGATTGGTTGAAAGGATCGTGACTTCCTGTGCGACTGTGGTGTTTTTTTTGTTTTCCATGTAAGTTATATTTTTGGGCTTTTAATACCTCCATTGTGAGAGGACAGGATAGTGGACAGAGTGCAAAACAGGGTGAGAGTGGGAAGTGAGGCCGGATTTGACCCGGGCTGCCCGCTCAGGGGCTATTGCCATATGGGTGCACAACCTAGATCCAGTCCACTGATTGAAGTAAATCCCAGAACTCCTTAAACATAGTTTTTTGTTTCCTTTGTATCTTACATATGCAGACACACAATTTCCTTTACTTAAACTCACTGTGTCCTGAATTGGTGCAGAAAAAGTCTGACACAGTTCATTCAGCTTTCTCGCTGCATTTTTTTTTTTGGCATTCTGAAATGAATTAGGATATTTCATTCCTCTTAACACCACCGTTACACATTTTTTACAGTGGACAAAACAGTTTTTATCACAGAATTGCATCCAAGTCAGTTTCTCCCTTTTTATTCAACCACCAATGTCTCTTTTTTCTGTCATTTCTTACTGACGGTAATTTTCTAATGTGGCACTGTCACACCATTACGCTATTACGCAGGTAATGCGGCTATCTTCATCAGGCCTACCAAGAAGAGCACAGCTGGCTGTGGAAACACAAACAGGATCAGGCTTTACTGATCCAACCCGTACCAAGCTGCACTGATCCATACTAGACCACTTGGTGTAAACGGGGCTTTAGTGTCATTGTTCAGCTTCTTCATCTGCACTCTGCAGATAACGGCTCATATTCCTTATAAACACAAGCTGGACAGAGACAGAATGACTCACACTTATTAGACCCCAAAGCTGTAAAGTTAAAATGTCAGTGACACAAATAATGCCATGACAGTCAAACTTGGTCACTATGGTAACAGAATATCATTGACAACACACAGTGCTGGGACAGAAACCTGCTAACGCTGTTCACATACCTGCACATAGTGCGGGAAGTAGATGTGCTGAGGGTGTTGCAGCCCCCCCTACTTTCTCCTCTGTGCAACTGCAGTCTATAAAAATGAGATGAACAGATACAGGTTCATCACAGTCACAGACTTAAGGTGTGCTGTTTAACAGTCTGTATTAATGGTGAGGAGATCATTGTTAATATTATTTGATTTTTTTCATTTAACTTTTGCATTTTCAGAATGTGGTTTTAACAAGTCAGATCTCTTGAAAAATAAGGTAATTTTGTTTGTCACACAAACAAGCCCGTAGGCAGCTCATCGATCATGTCATGGGAAAGGATTTCAGAGTTTCTCCTAAAAACTTCTGAAGGAACTAAACTGCTCAGGGACACTGAAAATAACGCCACAACTTCACAGAAACCTCATAAAAGTGGCTCCACTGACCTCTCTCACACCCTCCCCCTTCCTCCTCTTGCTCTCACTCTCACTCTCAGATACATACACACCGCACTCCTTTGACGATTGTGCGAGAATTTTTAAAGAACAGCAGTTTTTGTAAATCCTGTGTCTGATAAAAGATTTGAGATGATTGCCATTTCTGTTTTTTTATGTTTATTCTCAGAGTCTGTTGAGGCAAAGAGTGTTGGAGTGCAGAATGTTTTTGACATTCCCTGTATAAGGCTTTTGGGATTAATGCATTAAAGATATCTGTTTATTGGATTTATTATTTATTGCCAGGGAGTCCTGGTTTGAAATGTAGGCTATTTCACACCTTTACACCCCCCTCAGTCAAAATTGTCCTCCAGCGCCGTTCTACCTGCAGAAAAATGCCATTGATGCAGAACATTCATTCAGGCAGAACAGTTCACACATGAACATTTTCAACTGTTGTAATAATTAGAGATCACATTAAAAATAAAAAAAAAACTAAAAAAAATGTTCTTTTGATCAATAAATTGAGACAAAGTGGCAAACCCCTCCTCAGATGCTGGTGAAGCTTGGATCCTTCCTGCGACACATCACTTATTTGTGGAGTGAACAGATTGTCATTTGTCACAGATCGACAGTAGGTCTGTGTTTTTTGATCCCTGAAGTAAAGATGGGTTTTGGATTGTTCTTCTTGCATACGGTATATCCTGCATACATACGCTGAGTTCCGCTCTGTTTAGTCAGTGTTTGTTGTTTCTTTCACTCCCTTCTGAGTCTTTGTGCTGTTCTGATTCACTGGAGAGCATCTGTAAAAGCAGTGACTGTTCTTAAAACAAGTGTTCAACAATCGGCTGGAATAAGTGGCAGAATGCTCTTCCAGCTGCTGCAGACTGGAGTTGGTTTGTTTGGGAACTTTTTATTTGTTCTTGTGTTTACTTCATTTAACAAAGGCTGAAGAGAGCCACTGTTTTTATATATACGACAACAGTAATACTGCTTTTGAGCTGCTCTAGAAGAAGGTTCATTTGTATTTGAAACAAAAATGATTGTACAGCAACATTCTACGAAAGTGTCCTTTATCATAAGGTATCATAAGTTTTTTAATTTTTATTTAAATGCAACAGCGTTCACTTCTGCAGGACTTATTAGATAATCTGCTTGGTTTTACTGTCAAAACAGAGACCTTCATAGTGAAGAATCCATGTCTCACTTTTTCAAATACTGCTCTCTCACAACACACTCCTTTATAAAATACATACCTTAGTCTCTTATCCTGACGGCTCTGTGTTGTTCAGGGTTGTGAGGGCTGAAGTCTATCTAATCTTGCTCATGACAGGGCAGAGGGCTCACTCTCTTGATTTGAAATATTTAATCTACAGAAAAAAACAGAAGAAGTTTCACCCCTGCTCGCTGGATGTTAAGAGCGTCTGTTTGTCAATCACTGATGTAATCTGTGTTGGACTGTGTGGGAAAAGCAAAGCATGCAGAGGAAACAGGAGATCATACAACAGACCGGCCATGTGCTGCTTTCAAACAGTGTTTACACTCTTTGAGTGACTCTGCTGCTTCTTATTGGTTAACATTATTTACGAGGGCTGATTGTTAAGTTGTGAGCCTTGTATTGAAGAAGTGAAGCAGGGATGTCCTTTTTCAGCTCTACTATTCTCTGACTGTTTAAGGCTGTGTACCTGCAGACTGGAGTCATTTGGTCATTTTATGTTGAAGAGGCAGCTCTCTAAAGTCAACAAGGCAAAAGACTTCACTGAAAGAGCAGTGACTAAATATTGGCATAAGAAAGGTCTCTCACCTAAGGATATCCATACTGATATGGTATCAACACCAGGGAATGATGCTCCTTCATGGCTACCGTGAAAAGGTGGGTGGAGGAATTTAAGCGTGGCAGGCAGAGCCTTGGAGATGACGCCCGTCCTGGAAGGCCTGTCACTGCTACAACTCCAGAAATGGTCAATAAAGTCCATGATATTGTTCTGGCTGAAGGGACAAATAATCAATGGCACATATTATGCATCACTTCCGAGGCAGTTAAGTGAAAATATTAAACTCAAAAGCTGCGGAAAACTCAGTAAAGGTGTGTTGTTCCACCTGGACGATGCTCCTGTTCACAAGTCTGTCGTTGCCATGGCTGCCATTAATGATTGAGGCTTTGAATTGATTGAGCATCCACCTTATTCACCTGATCTCACTCCATCAGACTTTCATCTGTTTCCAAAGTTGAAAAAGACCATTTCCAGTACCCACTTTGATGTCGGATGATGAGGTCATACATGCAGTCGAGGACTTTTCTGAACAGACTTCTTTAAAAGTGGCATCGAGGTCCTCAAACATCGCTGGCAAAAGTGTACAGATACTGAAGGTGATTATGTTGAAATAAAAACAATATTTCCACCAAAAGTCAAACCCTTAAATTTGGGGCTCACAACTTACCAATCAGCCCTTTTACGTGTGCCAAAGATCATGCCGTCATGAAATACTTTCAATGTTTCTTTGGGTTCAGTAGAAACTATCTAGTAATTACTCATCTTCTTTTTTAGGTTGATGAAAATGTTCAAACAAAAGGCTGACAAAATGTGACATAATATCTGTGAATTTTCAAGTTTTTGGATCCTGATGGAAACAGTTTAACGATGTAAGGATGTAGACAAAGCAAAGTGTGACTTTTTTTTTTTTTTTTTAATTCTTTAACTAAATTTAGTTGGGATACGTTTGTACACCACCATGTTTTTATTCAAGGAACTTTACTTTGGATGCTCTAACGTTGCAGTTTTGAGATATTAACCCTGTTCTCTTTTCCTCCCTTCTGCCCGTCTCTTGCCCTCAGGGATCAGGATCAGGTCCCTCTGTTTCTGGTGGGGCTGGTTCATCAGGCTCCAGACCCACACGGCAGCGCATCACGCGTGTCAATCTCAGGGACCTGCTCTTCTGTTTGGAGAACGAGAGATTTACCAGTCGCTCCCATTTCCTCTACAAGGGCTTCCTCAAATAGGCTTGATGTCAGAGAGGAGAAGAGAGGAGGGAGGGGGGATGAAGTGTGTAGAGAGACCAGCCGCTCCTACCACAGAGAGGGCTTAAGAGACTCTTAGAAATGAAGAGAAGGCGAGCGGCAGCTTGGCACATTTCAAGGTCTTTCAGTTACACATAAAAACCTGAAATACTGTAGTAGCCATAAAGGATGGCCCCTCTACCTCTCTCCTCAAATAATGCTTGTTTTTCTTTTCAGAGCAGTCATGGACTGATCCCCCTTTATTTTCTCCTTCAATACATGTTCCCAAAGGAGGACTTTTTGTAAGAACAAATAATCTATTGACAATTGTGCATTGTCACACAGTTTATTTTCCAATGATTTGTTTGTGTGCATTAGGCTTCAAAGAAATGGAAATTAACAGTTATGTTTTGATTTGTTTTAGATCACCTACTTATTTAACAGACTAGTGATTTTATTTTTTTAATATTGACAGCTGAGCTAGTTTGAGCATCAAACTGTGTAACCTACTGAGTTGCCTTCCTAACTATGAATAAGCCATATAGCCATCCTTGAAGCAATTAACCCTTCTGTAACTCCTGAAGCAGTAGCTCCTTTCTGTCATCGATATTACTTTATTTGATTTTTACAGCATATTTATTTACTAAACTCAAGCTCAAATGAATGTTTAGTTATTTATTTAATTAATTTCATGTGGCACCTCATTTGTTTTGTATAGCTTAAATTTTAAACAAAATGTTCATTTTTATTTTATAAGAGGTGCTTTAAATGATATGTCGGGTGTTTAGTTTTCAGTGCATGAAGAGAGGTGTGCACTTTGGGTTTTATTTTTCAATCTGTTGAATTGTTCTCTATGAAAGTAGTTTGACTTTATTGATTTTAAAACTTCAACAGGTTTCACAAAGCTTTTAACCTGTATTGCTATACCAAACATACATCTTCTGGATACTGATTTATATTTTTGTAGCTGCCCAACATTTTACTCTTTTAATAGTGACTGACCGCATCCTCTGACTTGAGAAACTGGAGTTTCTTCCTTGTATATTTGTAAATGTTACATCTAAAGTTTTACACAGTTTTGTATAGAATGGAGAGTCTATCAATACAGCATACAGAAGAAACACATTTTCTCTATTAAAAGGTTTGAATAAATAAGGATTTTACAGTAAACTGGATTTGCTTTGGTGTTTTAGTTCTCAACTGTTTTGTGTTGTACTGCATCACACTAGAGGGCAGCATTGCATCAGTTGAACATCTGCATGTGACACGCATACGGCACTAAGTGTTCTACAAGAATAAGCCAAATACCTCTGATGTCCTCTCACTCAAACTGCTCACAGAAAACTCCACTGAATTCCCAACATCTGTAAAACCACTTCTCGTACAGTGTGTCCCCTGGGTCCATTGGCAGCTATTGAGCACAACTCCCATGAGCAGAGCACACAGCTCTGAGAGTGAGTTCACACTCACACACAGCCTGCCTGCCGTCTGTGCTGTTCTTTGTCGGGCTGTCTTGTTTGAGTCTGTCTCCATTATCAGCCAAACACACAGTGCTTCGGCAACAGCTGCAACATCAGCTGCTAACATTCAGCATGACCAAAGGCTGGAAATGATTAGGCCATTCTGCTTCTGGGACGGTGGCCTGATGTTACGATGATTGGGAGCAGCTTTTGAATCTGCGTCGGCCATAGAGGAACAATAAGTGCAGATTTGGAGCAATGGGTGGCGATGAGGCTCAATCTTTGGTCCACAGAAAAGTACATTTTTGAGCCACTAGGTGGCAATAGCTCATTTTACCAATTCACAGTACACACCTGTGTCTGAAAATGAACTGAAGCTACACTCTCTGTCTCTGCTGAAAAGTTAATATCAGTTAGTAACAATTATAATGTCTATCATGCTTTGACCTGATCGTCATCAAAAGAACACACTCAGTCAACCTGGAAGCACTGGATTGTTTGGTAATGTTAGGCATGGTGCTTCGGTGAGGAAGCTAAGCCAGATAAAGCCAGGCTTGCAGTCAGGAGTGCAGAGCGAGCCTGGTCTGGCAGTCCATCATCGCATTCTCATCAGGTATCGTGGGATTCAAGTACGGCCTTGCACCTTGTGCCGCCATCCAACCCAATATTTTCCCTGGTAATCCTTCTTCCACTCCTCAACACTGCTGCTCTTTTAGAGTTAAGTCCACATAAGCTTCCACTTGAGTGCCAGTGGCAGAGCAACAACAGGGATGGTGCGGTTGCCTAGCGACGTTTCAGTCATTGCACCTGAGGGTGTTGGGTAAACACCTTGAGCCTGCCAGAGGGAAAAAGAGAAAAGTAGCATCACTGCCTCTCTCCATGACGATTCTTAGAAGGGGCTGCTATTATTTGTGACACTCAGTGTTGTCATTTTCACTTTCACCTCAGGGTGAGATTATGTAAGAAATAGCTAAAGCAGGTCTATTTGTGTGTTTATGCGTGCAGGCACGCTCTTGCTTGTTTCTCTGACTGTTCTTCTGTACTTGGTGTGCTTTTGTCTAATTCCTAGATGAGAACTGATGGCTCTGATAGTTCTTCCCAGCGGGGGTTCTCTTTGCACTTTCATGATAAGTCTCCGCTCAGAAATTCTTTGCTTGTTTGTGCTCACAAAGTGTTCACTTTCAGTAATGGTTAGAGGTTTGTACAAACTTCCTGAACCCCCTTAACGTAAATGAATCCCATTGTTATGAAAATCTACATCAAGGTAGACGCCTATAGCAATATGCATTAAAGGTTATGATAATTGTATCATCGACCTCACTCTGTAAACTAATGAATATAAAATGACATTCGTAATCCCACTTTATTCATGCTTTTATAGTAATGCCCCACTAAAGACAGTTAATTAATATAATCCTTTTCAATGCCTCCTTGCACAGTGTTGATTAAGCTTTTGGCTTATGAATATAAGTCTCTCTGAGGAGGGACATAAGATGTGATTTGGATGAACTGATGTGGCAAACTGTGATCCAGTCACTGCACTTCATCATCCATTAAGATGCACAAATTCAGTAGCATTTTATCCTGAAATAGAAGATAATGGTTTTCAGACTTTGCTGATAAATCAGAGCTGGAGAAATAACATGCAAGAACAGTTCATTAGTTTCCTCCTCCTCACATGTCTGCTTCCTGTGCTTCCGTGCCCTTGTTCCACCCAGGTTAATGCTGACTTTAGGAGTCCTTTGTTACAGGGTCAGCTGAGGCCCTTTTCTTTGGCCTAGAGATCCTATAATAAGACCAGTGTTTATGACCACTGCTGAAATGGGTTTGTAAGCGTGGCTGAACCTGTAAGGTATCGATGCGGGGGTTAATAGACCTATTGGCCTCTTTAATGGAGCTGAATCAGGTCAAGCAGCAGGCGGTGTCAGCCCACAGGAGAGGAACATCTCCATTTACAAAGTCAGCTCCTGTGAGGACAAAGAAGCACCAAAAGGTGTTGTATGTACGCTGCTGTGGTTCACACAGACAAATATGGGACAAGCACTTACAGTGCATCCAGAAAGTATTCACAGAGCTTCACTTTTTCCACATTTCATGTTACAGACTCATTACAAAATGGAATAAATTCTGTTTTTTCATCAGTATTCAACATTCTATAATGACAATGTGAAAAAAAGTTTTTTTTTTTGTAAATTCAATAAAATTAAAATACTAAGAAATTATATCAATCAATCAGTCTTTATTTATATAGGGCCAATTCATAACAAACGTTTTCTCAAGATGCTTTCCAAGCGTTAACAGGTCTAGACCTGTAAATTAAAATAAAATTTTATTAACAGAAACCCAACATCAAAACAAGATAAGAAGTCTTATCTCATCTTAACCCACCATGAGTAAAGCACTTTGCAATATTTAGCAAGTTACAATGGCAAGGAAAAACTTCCCTTTAACGAGCAGAAACCTCAGACAGAACCCGACTCATGTTAGACAGACATCTGCTTTGACTGTGTTGATTAGAGAGAGAGAGAGAGAGAAGGGGGGGGGGGGCAGAGAGACAAAGACACAGGGAGATGATCACGGAGAAACTGTAACTGTAAGAAGCCATAGCAGCTGGAGTCTGGCGGGTCCATGGAAGCAGGCCGTCCACAGCAACAATCCGAAGGAACCTAACAGACAAACTCAGAGACTCCCAGAGAGATCAATGGTTAATAACTTAAATGGGACATTAAGGTTAGAAGTTAGACTGACAGATAGAGAAGAGAGGGAAACAGGAGCCTTGTGTGGAGCCTTGTATGCACATCAGTATTTGCAGCCTTTGCCACAAAGCTCATAATCAAGCTCAGGTGCATCCTGATTCCACTGATCATCCTTGAGATGATCTTACAGTTTCGTTGGAGGCACAAATCTGGGGAAAGGTACAATAAAATTTCTGCCGCTTTGAAGGTCCAAATGAACACAGTGACCTCCATCATCAGAACCACCAGGACCCTTCCTAAGGCTGGCAGCCCGTCTAAACTGAGCGATCAGGAGAGAAGGTTCTAACTCAGGGAAGTGAAAAAGAACCCAAAGGTCATTCTGTCGGCACAGCTTGGTGTAGCTGCAAAAGCAGCTTTGCAACCAAACACACTGAGCTCTCATTTGAGATTAATAGTATGTTTAATCAAGACAAAAATCAAGCTTTCAGTTGTACGCGGTGAAACATGAATGTTCAAAGCTGTGATGTTGTGCTGATGTAAAACAGTGCAAACTGCCAACACTAACACGGCAGCACACTCACAATCCCACTGCTAGATGTTGATGTGAAAAGGTTTTATTTACGATGTTCACAATTTTACAAAGGAGCTGGAATATTTTGTGAAGTTAATGCACACTCGTACGATTAGAGGGACATAAATGTTTGTAGCAAATATAATCGAAGGTGAGATGTGTTGTGTAATTAGAAAACCAGATATTAAGTTGATAAACAGACATCTTGAAATGTGGGAGTGGATATTCATAGACACTTGTAAAAAGATTAATGAAAATCCTTTAGCGTTTTTTTTTTTTTTTTTTTTTTTTTTTCTGGTGATGGACCAACTGATATACTGACTGACATTGCAATTCAAAGAGCCACACTGATAACATGGCTTACAATGGTGGGATTATGCTAAAAATAAAAAATATACCGTGTTATGCCAAGATGTTCACTTTGCCTTGGAGCACGTCATTTTTTTTTTTAAGTTTTAGGGAGACAAAAATGAATAATGTATGGAAAGTGTCTCCTCTTCAGATGCTACTCTTCATGAGACTTATGTAAATTATGCTCATCAAATGAGTATGTACATAAGTCATACGTATTAGAACAGAGTCATCAAGCGGAGACTAATCCGCTTACATCGGGCTCATAGCCAGATAGGCTGTCTTTCCTTCTCGTCTTGTTTACCGTAATATCATCATTACATTTACAAGACCAGTACTGTTACACATGGTTGGTGGTCTTTAATTTATTTATACTAATGACTGTAATGATGACTGCTATACATCCATTATTCATGGTATGTGTTGCTCTTCCTGGAGTAATGCTGACAGGGTAAAACAGAGGGGCAGAAGGGAATGGAAGCATGATCTTACCCCTCAGGACACTGGAGACCAACTTGGCTGTGAAGGAATCATCTCCTACCATTTAGAGGTGTAGCCAGCATCCCGGGGAAAGCACTTAACCTGTGGCTAAGGTAAGGAATTACATGCAGTTGATTAGAGCAGCCACTCTGCCGGAGGGTGCAGCTTGAATTTCAAACTGCACTCCACCATATAATCACACCCAGAAGCTGATCTCTGCTGAGATGCTCAACATCAGCAGCAGCAGCAGCATAGATTTCATGTTGAGGATAGTCAACAAATAACACGAGCAATAGCGCAGTGCATCATTCTGGTGATAAGGGTCTAAGTGTCCCTGATCACGATGAGTATGTTTTGGCAGTTGTGTGAGAATTGACAGTGTTTAAGTGATCAAACTTAACATTTATTTGAATAGCATGGACATAATGTAAAAAAAAAATACTTGATAGGAATAAAAACCCAAACTAATAAAAGTCTTGCACCATTGGGGAAAATGAATTTTGTTAACTCTCCAAAGCTAGTCCCCTCGAAATACTGAAATAAATAATAAAGACAGGACTAAGAGGACTGAGACAGCCGGATTTTGTTTCTGTGAAATGGGTGAGTTTTCAAGAACACACTGAAGTTGCAGTCCCCATGCTGGAACTACAGTATTTTTATTAGACCTCTCTACAGAAGGAGGCATGAGCCAGAGAGAAACCTGGTGTTCTCATACTTTGAGCAGTATGCCTTATGACAGGTACACTGAGTTTTATCTGTAACACAGGTGGGGTTCTCTCTTAAGAGTATTAACAGAAAAATGTGCATACCTATAACAAGTAAAAGCCCTCATAAATCCTCTGAGAGCATCCTAAATTATTGATGCTTTAACTGTTAGGCAGCTCAGCTATTTCCAAAGAATCCAGATATCAGTCAGTCCCCCTGATCTTACTGCATTACTGCATGTGTTGTAGTTTGATTGCAGAAAGGTTTTATTGGAGGATCAAATTATGACTGCACAGTGTAATGAGCTTTTGTGTTATGTGGCTAAATGAAGTTCAGTAATAATGTAGGTTTATTTAGAGCCACAGGGCCACTCTGAGGCTCCCTTTCATGCCTTTATTGGTTACTTATTACTATGTTACAAGTAAATGGTAATAGTGCCAGTGTAATGTTAACCCCATAGTTTGTGCTGGTTAGGGCTGAAGAAAAAGTACAGCTTAGGTTGACTGAATCTCATCAGTAGTGATAAATCAAGGTACAGGAAACATTCAAAAGCTGTCTTTGTGGTGCTTGATGAAAAATTTTAATCACCACAATCAAATCATTTATATTTTTAACAGTAAATAAAAGGTTATAGATATTACAAATAAGCAAAAATCAGCCTCAGTAAATCTGTATGGGATCCAACAAAGGTTTAGAAATTCTGTTTCAAGGTCCTTGAACTTTTCCTGTAGCTTTACAGTCACAGTTGCAAAACTTTGAATAAATAGATAAATAAATAAATAAATAAATAAATAAATAAATAAATAAATAAATAAATAAATTTACACCATTGTGAGTACACATCAAGCAGAAAACCTTCATTGTTGAAAATTTATGTCTAATCAGTCTTTGGGTCTTGATTCAGTCCCTAAAGAAACACCACAACGCTCTATAAGAGATAGAAAACAGGTCAGAATGGAAAATTAAAACAAGTCTGTCTATCTATCTATCTATCTATCTATCTATCTATCTATCTATCTATCTATCTATCTATCTATCTATCTATCTATCTATCTATCTATCTATCTATCTATTGGGACGTTGGGTAAAATGTAACTAAAAAGAAAATATTTATTGTTCAAACTGATAAACTACACATTACTGTGTTTAGTGAGGTAACTGAGTACAAAACACTGGATACAAATGTTTCATGTTTTTCTGCATATGCTGTTTGCAATTTGTATTTTCAACAAACATCAGAAACAATCTTTGGGTCCCAACATTTGGCTGCACCCTTTGACCAGCCTCACCCATTATAAGACCATGAGTAACAACATGGTCCACAGTTGTATCCCTGATCAGGAACATGCCTATGTACTTGGCCCCTTCTTCCCCTTCCCCTTTGTCACAGTTTTGTTAAAATGGTACACACTGTGACCTGCTCAGTTAGGGACGGTTCGGTGGTTTATTGGTTGCAATGAATGCTTCACACAGCCCTCCATCAGTGACAGATGAGGTTCACTTGAGATAAATTGTTCATTTTAGGAGACATCAGGAAAAAGATGATAAAGAAATGTATGAAAATTGCTTGACAGATTTTGACAACTGGTTCAACATTTTTGTATGTAATGACTCAAGCAATGAAATGAGGACTATTAGTTTTAAAGAGAATGACTATGCAGCATTTATAAGTACAGTTCATTTTGACTGATGTGACATAGGCAAATGATAATGTTTCAAACAGCAGAGAACTGTATGAAAGCAACTGATGCATGCCCAAAAACACTTGCAATTTGTTGGAAGGAACGAGAAGCTGCTACTATGGTGTGTACAAATGACTAAATGTGGAGGATGAACCAACAGTTTAGTGAATTTTAATTCTGATCAGAGAAATGCACCAAAACGACTGAGGAAAAACTGTAACACCAGATGTCCTGATGAACAGTTTTGTTTTTTTCTTAACTCATCTGTTTTGATTTATCAGAAGTTAAGAGGAAATAATGTTTTTCAAATGATGATAGAGGAAATTAGCTTTTTCTACTCTCTTCAGTAAAAACCCAAGTCTGTACAGTCTGTTACTCACAAATAAAGACACGTTGATTTGAAAATGTAGCTATTGAATATGTACAGGAGATTGAAACAAAATTGGTACCATTCCACACCAAAACACATCATATCCACTTTTTGAATGTGGCCTGATATCAACACAGACAGTGTGTTAGCTGTGACTGTGAGCATTGTCTGTCAGTATTAGCTGAGAGTCAGCTCTGGACCAATCATCCATATCACAAATGGCTGGTTGTTAAACAGTAGATTTTCTCTCCCTCACTTGCCGCAGGAACATCAAATTTATTCTGCTGCTTTGATCTCATTTTAGGCTGAGTCCTGAAATAGCAGGCAGCTCAGAGTGGTGTCAGCAGAAACTCAGCCAGCAGAGGCAGCCCGGTCTGGGCGGTACCTTTACTGAACAGCTACTACATGAACCCTCAACAGTGAACAGCTGACCACGGAGCCAACATTAAAACCAACATCCGCTGGAGTTTTTTTTTTTTTTTTTGATTGGACTGTTCCCAGCTTCTGCCCAAGAGACTCACTAGCTATATATGGAGAGGAAATGAAAAGAGCCTTGCACGGACATGTTTGAAGAAGAGAACTTTATTTACAACACACAAGGCACTGGCTGTGCGCCAGCAGCAAAGCTTTCAGTCTACATACACCATTTATCAAGGGAGCAACTTGAGTTTGCTTTCTTCTCTCACTTTGCTTTTCTGCCACAGGAAACCAAGTGAACTCCAGCTAAGCTCATCAAGGAAACCTTCCCTGAAGTTAATCTCTTTAGCTGCCATCTAGCTGTAAAGATGACCTTTTACTGACCTGATTTTTTATTTCTGAGCACTGAAGCCCACCTCTGAGGATTCCTCTATTAACATACTGGAGGTCTGCTCGGTCTATGCCAGAATTCTTTATTATAGTGCAGGTTGACTCGGGGTTAATTATTAGACACTGTCATTACTGAGGTACTCAAAGGGAGATGAAGAATCAAAGCACTCATTATTAACTGGTCCTCCATCAGCTCTGATCGCCTCTTTGTGGTCAGAGTGGACTGTTTTGTCTCCGTCTCTCTGAAAGCATCTTCTAAATGTAATGCATTGTCCCTGCTGTGCTCGATTCTCACTCCCCTCATCCCACTCTGCTTAGCTGACCCTGTCTTCCATCCTACTAATCACCTCTCCACACGGCCTACCTGCATCCTGCCTCCACCTCATTTTTCTCCCACTCTCTTCCTGCCTGCCTCTCTGCCTTCTCTCTGGGTGTCTCATTAAAGGCGCTCTATCTAATGAGATTACGCCGTGGGGATTAATGGTGTGGCTAATTGATAGACACACAGCCGGAGAGGATTTAATCCCTTTAAGTCCCCAGTGGGTTTTTTTTTGGCGCTTGGGCTGACTAATTGAAATCACAGGAATGGACACAAATATACTCCCTGACCCTATACACTGCTCTCCAACTCTTTCTTCTGCGGAGCAATAAAAGGACAAATAGAGAGTGTTTTATTAGAAATTGTAGCCATATCCAAACAGCGGGGTCAAAGATTAACTGTGTAATTCCAAAGGGGCTTTGTTCAGCTTCACTTCCCTTTCCAACACTTTATAAAAATATGACTCCACTGTGGAAAAAAAGAAGAAAAGACTGTGCAGTCGTTACATGTGCAAATACAAACCAAATATTTCATTAAAGGAAGGTGGAAGAGCCGAACATTAAAGCTGCGATGTTGACATTTCGAAGCATATTTGAAATCAATTTGTGACGGCACAAGTGTTTGGGGAATAATTAGTCAATCCTGTTGAAAACTGATGCAGTCTGTGTTGCTTCCAGCTCATTCATCACCACTGGGGGTGGTACGAGGGGGCCAGAGGCATGCCAAACTGATGTCTGCCAAACTATCTTCGTTGGTAGTACCACTGTAGGGTACACACATCAGAAATGCTTCAGTCCAACACACAGTGGCTTCAAGTCTGGGCTAGTTTAGACAAAGCTGTAATATATGACCTTAAAACGGGAGCACAAAGGCCCCCAGAGGCCCATTATGGTTTAAAGCTCTGAGCAACATATTTGAAAATACAACTATTGATCCAACCTGGCTGTATCACACATTCCAGCATACACCTGGGGAGGATGCATGTGGGGAATAGTTCAAAGAAAGAATGTCACATTTTTAAAACATGTCTTGTTTATTTACCGAAGCACACATCCAGTATCTAGATGACTGAATAAAAGAATTCCAGGACACACTGAGTAATAGAACAACTATCAGCAGGCATTGCAAATGAACCCTCCACTGTCCTGAGGCCAGAGGCCGCCAGGAGGAACACGTCTGTCTGAGACAAATGCAGGGTGAAAAGAGGGGCTCACATATAAAAAGGAGTATAACAAAGCATTTATAGAAAAAAAAATCCCGAAGAAAAAAAAAAAAAGAAGCAAAAAATCTAAAATCAGGCCTTTAAAAAAATGAACGATGCTGTCAACAGAAGACAAAAGTATCCAGATATTAAAAATGAAAGGGCCAAAAATCCCCTTAGCCCAGTAGAGAGCTGAAGGAAGAGCAGCAACTTTAATGTCATCAATACTTCAAAAATAGGTATCTTACAGTATTTTTATTTTCTCAGTGTCTTTATACAGAGTATATTCATATAGTTTCTGCTGACTATTTTCACATTCTCACCACATAGTAACAAGTGCTTTAAGTAAATCATTTTGAAAAAAGAAAAAAAAAATCATGCACCTTTTAGTAGTTTTGTTGGCCTATAAAAAAGAGGAATGTTCAAGGCAACAAAACAAAACAAAAGACCTTCCTCGGATGCCTTGGTACCAGGTCATTCAGGTTTCTCTTTCTTACACTGTCTGACTAATCAGATCATGCCTACGTAAGCTTTACACTGTGGAGAAAGCAATACAAAACCATACAGGGCAGGCAAGCGTCTCAAAAGAAAGGCTCTTAACATCATGAGACCACAGAGGAAAGGCAGGCATTCTCCACTAAATTAGAAAACCCCCACATGTATAAAAATGGTCTCACACAATGATGCTTGTGAAAGTCAGATAGAGCAGGTCCTTGGAGAAGAGGGCCATCTTCCCCTCAGCGACTCCTATTGGCTGTTTGAGGCCATAGTCCATTGGGTTATGATAACCGATAGTCTGCCCTGGTTGTGTCCTCCCCTCCTGGGACTGGCTGCTGGGGTTGTTGATCTGCACCGCTCTGATAGCAAGAGGAGAGAGACAGGCAGGGCTGGTTTGAGGAGCACAGGGGGGCGACTAGAGAACGCGCCTCCACTGTACTGCACGAATGGCAACCGATCCTGAGATAGCAGGAGTCTGATACAAAAACACACCACAAAAGGCACTTTATAAAAAAGACAGTGCTTCTGTTCTAAGGAAATTCAAGTTGACAGAGTGAAGAAATTCAGAGTCCCAAAAAACATTCTCTTCAGTGTGAGACTAAAGCAAGAAATGGTTTCGTTTTGACAATCAATCAAAGCACAAATTCACTATCCTGTCTCTCACAACCGCCTTGATTCATCCCCAGAGAGCTCCAGGTCCAGCACGGTGAGAAAAAAAAAAACTAAAAACAAAAAGAAATCACACTACCACACTACTTACTCGCCACTTAAAAGTATAAAGCCAGAATACAGTTGCGTTGCAGCAGGATTCATGTGTATGGGCTTGGTTGCTGTGAGCGCGCTCACACAGCCTGTGTAAAGGTCTGTTCCTTACATGTCGACCACAGAGCCTGCCTCTATCTTTTTCTCTGCCCCATCCCGTGGTTTCTAGGAGCATCAATCCATCTGACCCTGCATCTCCTGACTCCTGCCACAGCCCCACCCAGCCCCCCTTCTCCGCTCTCAGTCATCGTCCCCTCCTCCATAGAGGTCAGCCAGCTTCTTGAAGCGAGGGCCCCAGTCGTTGAGGTAGTCGTAGTCCTGGTCCCCTGAGCTGATGGAGTTGAGCGAGCTGACGGAGCCGGCGGTCGATCCGCTGCCCTCGTAGTCAAAGACCAGCAGGGAGTCGTAGGGGGGAGCTGTGGGGTCGTTGTCTGCTGCCCTCAGACCCTGAAGACACAAGGAGGACACAGAGGTTGGGACAGATGTTCGTCTGCTTCTTCATTATTTACAACACTCCCTGATAGAAGTGGAGAGACCTCTTTACTGTATCAGGAACTGGATTAAGGCCAACAATTGTTTCTCCCCAGCTATGAAACAGAGGTGATGATGCTTCACACAGTTATAGGTTCAGATGGCCAGACCGTAAAAGTTATAATAAACTGTCTCATCTTGCTCACCCACCCATTACACGTTTATTGCTCCATCATGGTTGAAATGATGTTTTAGAGCCAAATGCTCAGCTGTGTTACAGAGGACAAAATATTTGTTTCACTCACTGCCAAAGAAATACGATCCTAAATTCTGTTTTTTTTTTTTTTAAACTGGAGGTGTTTCCCTCAAAAATGACAATAAAGCTGCCCAGGTTACAAATACAGACAGGTATGAAAGTTACACAGTAGAACAAAGTATTTTTTTCCTTTTCACACTTACATCATTAATGAAGTCTCCTATGTCTCCAGGGTGGGGCAGACTGGGTCTAACAGGGTACTGGGACTCGGCGATCACAGGTCTCTCATCGACCCTGCGCACCCCTGACGGCTTATTGATGATGTGGTCTAAGGACTCAGGCTGCTGCAGCTGACTCAGGTCATAGTCCTGGATGAAAGTAAGAAAATATCAAGAAGAAGCTTTAGTCTAAAGCTTGTTTTGTGTCCTTTACTGAGCCTGATTGGCTGCACGTGTTCTTCATTTTTAATTACCCAAACACACGCACGCACGAACACGCACACACACACTTTGATGTAGTTTTCTATAAAGTGTTTTTGCTGAAAGTGCAAATCACTTCACAGTTTATTTTCACATTTATTTTGAGGCATGTTTGCTAATGTGCACGTATACACTCTTCCTCATTCTCTCAGAAACAAACACTCTCATGTGCCCCTGTTTATGTGTTAATTATTTTTTTTCTGCATCATGTGCCTGCTGTTAAATCTATATTAACAACAGATTTCTTTGAGTCCAAACTAAACACTACAAAACAAATCTACATTCTGAGGTAAATACAAACAAGCTTACAACTTGTGTCTCAAGAACTTTCCAGTGTTTAACTGTGTGCTGCAAATAGAGCAGGATGCTGAGGTGTCTTAACTTCTACCCTGCTGCTGATTATAATTGTGGTGCTTAGAAGTGAAAATCGGCCAGTGTGCACTTCAGTCCTCTGATTCTGAGCTGTGTTTGTTCTCTGATGTTTGCTAAGTGGGGCTGTAGCAAAATGGCAAGTGTCAAAAATGGCAAAATTAATAACACAGTTCTTAGTTTAGCAACACTTTTAGAGGTAAAAAAAAAAACGTGGAAGGTTTTTATTTGTGCTGAGGGACATTTGTGGATAAGAGGAGGGGCTGTTCACTTTATGTGAATCTCATCATTTTCTGCTCATCATATGGAAATGGTGAAAGGGGAGGGCAGACTTCCGCCTAAAAGCATTTTAACAAGTTTCACTCACTTTTCAAAAAACAAAACAAAACAAATTATATTATATTATATTATATTATATTATATTATATTATATTATATTATATTATATTATTATTAGTGGTGGGACTTTATTGCGTTAATTCGATAATTAACGCGGGGGGGAAATTAACGGCGTTAAAAAAATGACGCATTTTATCGTATTTTATTTTATAGTCTATATCACACAGAACGGTTCTCAGTGTACGAGTTTCTTGCAGACGGATTATAGCGAAGCACTGAGTGATGGATAACACTGATGACAGCACCTTGCTTAGCTTGGTGGATGGAAAATTTACTTTTAAAAAACAGTCGCCGTGGACCGTCAGCGTGAGCCAATTCACACTGCATCCGTCTCAGGAGCGGAGCGCAGCTCAGCGTACTCATAGCAGCTGGATACACAAGATCACAGGAGAACCACATGTTCCTGCAGGAATCACACCCATGACAACTACTTTCATGATATTTAGTATGTAAAACTCACCTGCCCTCCCAGAGCTTCATTAATTCAGTCCTTCCCTTTCAGTCTCTGTTGGTGTCCTTATATAAAGGATGTGTTGTATCCTATATAATTATCTGGTTTTCCGCCTCCAATATAAACTTTTCCTCGTTCATGGCGTCAGATTTCTTCTGGGTCTGACCCGCTGATGACTGCTGGCCTTGTGCCAGTGTCGTAGTTTTGATATACAAGGATAATTTTACGATCGACAGGCTGAACATGGTGCTTTATTTTGAAAAGACCGGAAACTCTGATCGTTTTTCGTGTCTGTTTTCCTGTTTGGTACGATCTGCTCTGCGGAAATTGACGTGTTTTCAAAAAAACATCTTTTGAGCAAAATAAACAGAATTTTGTAGTTTAAACTTCTGTATGTGACTATTCAATGATTTAGTCTTCTACCAAAATCTATTTGAAAAGTGTTGCTTCTGATGTTGAATATCGATGCGATTAAAATGCGATTAATTACGATTAATTAATTACAAATGGCATAATTAATTCGATTCATTTTTTTAATCAAGTCCCACCACTAATTATTATTTATGTTGACTTTATGTTTATGTTGTTGATGTTGACTATGAGCGGCTGGTGCTCAGCGGTGGAGCGGGTGATAATTGTTGGGTTAAAAGTTTGATTCCCAGCTCCTGCAGTCCCCGTGTCGATGAGTCTTTGAGCAAGGAGCTGAACATCAAACTGCTCCAGAAGGCACCGGCATCGCGTGTGAATGTGTGTGACTGTGATAAGTATTAATGGGCAGCCTGTCAAAGCTGCCTCTGCCATCAGTGTGTGAAAGTGAATGTGTAAAAGGGTGCATACTGACATGTGCTGTGAGGGGCTCTGAGTAGTCAGCAGGACACAGAGATGCTTTAGAAGTGCGACCCACTCGACATTTATCCAAATAATTACCATGTGGTCATATAGATGTATAAAGGAACTGGACAGATTATTTAAACCGTTTGTTGGAGAAGGTTTAAGTGACGTTTTTTTTTTTTTTTTTTCCCCAAGGCCACTATAAAAATTCATGGCAATAAATTTTATAATGTCTTTTTTTCAACTCAACATTTCTGCTTATGTTAGAAAAAGGATCATCATGCAAAATAGAGAGTTGTTTGGCATTTGACGACTGATTAATACAAAAGTTTTGGAGAAATGAAACAGGAAAATGGTCCAAATCTTATTCTGGTGTTAAAGTGACTTTAATGGATGTCTATGGATCACGGTTAAAGGAAGTACCATATCACAAAAACTCCATAACATTTCTGAGACATGAGCTTTACTGTGGTTACATTTTTGAGTCCTCCTCAAAAATTCTTCAATGATGCTTGTTTTGAAAGTCTGCAGTTAGGGCCAATGAAAAAATAATTGTCAGAATGAACTCTTCTCCAAGTGACCACTATCATCTCAGAAAGGATGACTGATTGGATGCAGTTTCTGATGACGCATGTGAAACAGGTAAAGATGTGTATTTATGATGTAGAACACATACCTGGTCCTCCTCTCCTCCTCCCTCTTCATCATACTTAAGGATGTTGTCTCGGACATCGTCCTCTGGGTCGATCAGCAGAGGCTTGGCCTGCCGCTCCTTCTCTCTTCGTTTCATCCACACCACAAACAGCAGAACCATGCCTGAGAGACAGACAGGTACAGAAAACAAGGAATAGATGTGTTTCAAAGTCTATTTAGAGATTTTCTTAAACCACTATAATACTAATTGTTCACATCAGTGCTGTGTTGTACTCACTGAGCAGTATGATAATGCAGATGAGAATGGCGATGATGGCTCCGGTGCCCAGGCCAGCAGCTGCCACGGCTCCTGTAGCGCTACAGTCCCCGCTATCGTCACAGGGACAAACTTTGACTCTGATCGAAGAGCGGTTTGACAGAGGAGGATTCCCCGAGTCAGACACAATGATGGGAATCTCGTACACGCTTGCCTCCAGGTACGGAATTCTTAATCTCAGCTGGGCATAGTCGCCTGACGAAGGGGTGTGGGATTGAGTTGATGATGGAGAGGAAAAGAGAAAGGGAGATAACATCCAGAGATGGATGTGAAGAGGGGAAACATAAAGATGAAGAAGAGGATGGGGAAAAATAAGATCAGACAGTGCACTGCAGAGAAATCACATTTTGTTTACAGCAGGTCATCCTGTCATCATGCACGCAGGTACGCGTGAATGACACGGCGAATAAAAGCTGCCAAACAAACCACACAGCAATCATTCTGACATGAATGCATGCAAGGACGCATCAGAGATATATAAAACAACAGCACAGGTATTCCTCTTCCATCACTCAGTCAAGCTGAGACGTGAGCCTCAGCGGGAGAAGAATCCAGGTATGAGATCAGATTTGTCCTCAAGACAACTGCTGTGATACATCCATCTGGGTGGATTAGGTGACAGATCGGGTGCTTGGGGGACAGAGAGATGAATGGATCTCATTTGTCACAAAGGATAGATCGTACGTCAACACTGGATGGCACCCGTGTCTCTCACTGTGAGCTTTGTGAGACGTTTTGTTAAACTTGGACTTCTCTCACAGCTTAAAGCAATCCCTGATCCCCTGATTGATGTTAGCAGTTACTCTGCAGAGGGGCTTTTGCATCCCATCTGTTAGGTTTATGGTTTAATTCTGGGGATGCAGAATGCTCATACATCATACCAACATATCTTATAAATGTTATATCACAAGGATGGGTGGGATATCTCCGGCAGTAACTACAGTAAACACATTGTGAAGCATTTTTACCGTTGAGTCTGGAAATAGTCCAGTTGCGGCGAACGCTGGCAGGAAAAGAAGGCAGCTCAAAAACAAAAGGCCCAACATTCGGGTCTGCATCAGCATCTGAGGCTGTGATGTTGATCCTGGAGTTTGGACGTGCACGCTCGCACACCTGGGCCTCCCGAGGAACAAGCACTGGAGCGTTGTCGTTCACATCGATCAAGTAGATCTGGAGAGTTCCTGTCCCACTGGCTTGAGGCGAGCCTGAGGGGAGGGGAGAGGGAAGACAGGAGAGAAAGAGATCAAAGAAGAAGAAGTTGAGATAGGGCTGTACCGATCAAAAGAAAGGAGTCGAGGAGCGCAGGAGTAAAGATGAAATGATTGGTGCAAAAAGCAGGAAAGTGGAGTTACAAGACAGCGTGAAGAGAAAGCTAGAGAAGAAGGCTAAACAATCTTTCATTTTCAATTACAGTTTTCCAGCCGGGCCGTGTGTGAAGGTGAGAAAATGAGGCTTAGAGGCAGGGAAACAATTGGATGGGCCAGGTTTTGATTAGTGCAGCTGGAAGTGGAGGACAGCACTGTGTACATTTATGGAGGAGCAACCAAACAAAACAGCCAAAACAAATAAAAGGACACATACATTTTTCAGTCCTTGTGTTCAGAACTGGCTGCTTTCCGAACAGGCCGAGGCGCGTGGACAACACTCACAGTAAGATTGCTGCTATCTGCACTGTGCAAAGCCCCCTGGGGAAATGGCTCAAACACTAACCCTACACTACATCCAGCAACACCAGCTCATCATAACTTATTCAGGCTTTCTCATGACTGTCAGACCAGAACAGAACCATCAGGCTGCGAGGCGCATGTTTGATGTTTTATGCATTAACAGCAAATCCTCTAATGTGCTCTGATTGCAGCACACACTGTGACTCAACTGCACCTTAACCGTCTGAGAAATGTTGTTTTACCGCCACACTGTTTTTGTTGCTCTTGATGCTGTACAGCATGGTGCTGGGAATAAGTGTCTCATTGTGGTTTAAGTGCACTGCTTGTTCCCGAGTGAAGTGAACTTGAAGCCGTTTAGTTGGTCTGATTTGAGTCAGAGCATCATGAAAGTAGTGAAAACATCTGCAGCTCTAGTGCCTGAACTCTGGCTAAAGGTAAACTCTTTCACTCTTTGATGATTAAGAACGTCTCAATGAAATATGAGTAAATTTGTCAAGTTCAACCCCATACGGTTTGTCAGCATTTGAGTCGGTAATTTAGGCTGGACACAATATAAAATGCCCAAATTCAGAAAGACTCGTATTAAAACACAACACTCATCCTGCAACTTATTTGTTGCTGATCACCTGTCAAACCAGTTTGAACAAGCAGTCAATCAAACAGACTCAGAGAAGCAACTGAGCTTTTATGGACTTAACTCACATGATTAATAATACAGAGGGATGTTTTTTAACTAATGTGTGATTCATATTGACGCCTGTAAAGTCATTAATATTTAAAAATAATGGGGAAAAAATGAAGATCTGAGATCCTTTTAAAGAGGAAGAGCCAGAAATGAGTAATACTCATTTACAGTGTTTGTAGAGAAAAGGAAAGTTTTTTTTTTTCAAGTTTCAATTTTAAATTACGTCACATCATGGTGAACATCTGGTTTCCTTCAGTGAAAAGTCAATGAAAATTAAAATTTCACCTGCTGAACACTTGTCAGATTTTTTACTTTTTTATTTATTTTTATTTTTATTTATTTATTTATCTTGGTCACGTCAGCACACATACAACATCACACATTGTCAATAGTTGAACAATTTGTACATGTCCGAAAGGGAAGACGGGAGAAGCAGAGCTTATCTAGTCCCGTCCCCATTCACTAATATTTAATATTTTGTTTCCTCTTTTTCACATATCATCAGATTATTATTATTATTATTTTTTGCACACAGAAACAAAATACCCCCTCCCCCCAACAAAAAAACCCAGTCACAATCATTACCCCCCCTTCAGCCTTTTTTATTGAGCCAAAGCACAAACCATAGTTGTGAAATTATGAGCTTTAACTTTGTATTACTCAAAGCTTGTGATCAATCAATTAATTAATCAGTCGACTTCAAACTGAAGATTGGTCTATAGCACAGTATGAAAACCTTGTTTTGAGCTGTCACGCAAAATTATGGTATTAATGTAGTAGAATTAAAGGGGCTGTGAGGACCATCTGTTTGAAGTCGATTTGAAGTGACACCTTTTAGCTTGAATTGTCCGCACACTGTCGTAATGACATGACTCTTAACAAGCTGTTAACGGATGGAGATCAGATCTTCTTTTTAACACTACTTTTCTTTGTGTAAGACAACTTTTTACTTGATACAATACGCCGAGGTAAGGTATTAATCAACAGTTACACAGCGCTATTGTTTGAAACATAACAGCAAATAAAAGTTCAGTTTGTATCGTAATTTAGTAGGCAGCTTCTAATGTGTAACGTTGGTAGATTGTTATGTCCTGCTCATATGCCAAGCAGATCCAACGTAACCTCACTCTTGAGTTTATACTGATAGACTCTCAAGTTTGATCAGATCACTGCAGAGTAACTGCAGAGAAAAATCCTGTATTGGTGCTGATAATCTTGATTTAAGTAGTGGATTATGATCAGGCATATATCTAGAAATGAGACTTTTTAAAGATCACTTAGAAAGTCCTCAGAGGGACTTTAACAGAGATCCACATATTTGAATTGTATCCAAAAGCCCATCTATACATAGAAAGAACTACTAAGACTATCTTGTGATCAGATTAAAAAGTCCTCAAAATCATCAATCTCTTCTTGCAGAAATGTACAAGAAGTTTAACAAACCACTTCATAATAATAATAATAATAATAATAATAATAATAATAATAATAATAATAATAATAATAATAATAATAATAATAATAATAATAATAGAATTCATATATTCTCTGTTTTCCTCTGTATACCTTTTCAAAAGTTGTCATCATGATGGCTCTCCACTAATGCTTGTGCTGGCTGCAGTGAGGGTTTTCTCACCAGTGATGCCAAAGGTTCACTCTCAGACATTAAGATGAGGTCACTTTGTCTACTTTAAAAATGTGTACTGAACCTGTTTTTAATGTTAGGTGTCATAAAATTGTTTCAGTCAGGACCAAACTCTGCAAAACAATTTATATTCTGCCAATATAACTTATTACATGCATGAAAAGCCAAGGCAGGGAGAGCAGCAGCAAAGAACTCCATGGTACAGAGCAAAGTGGGCATCAATGACAATACACATGACACAGCGAAAAAGGAGAAGGAGGTGGGTTACATAAGGAGTTTTTTAGCGATGCAATGAGAAAAACAGAAAAAAAAAAAAAAAGAAAAAGAAGAAAAAAAAAGGGGGGGGGGTGGGGGGTTCAGTGGGCACTTCAGTGCCTGTGACAAATCTAACTTGAAGCATTTATTCGCACTTAATAAGGTTTCTCCTTTTTGTCAAAATTCTTGCTAGTGTTGTCCGTCACTTTGGAAAAAGCGTCTGCTAAATGAAATTGTAGAATTGTAAATTGTAGAGAGTAGACAGGGTTAGGACAGTTAAGATAAAACATCCATTTTTCTATTTGCCAATCGGATGGTAGAAGAAATCAACTGGTGTGGCTGGTGTTAAGATCAGCAGATGTACTGTGATCCAAAATCACTTTGTGGTCTGCCTCACAAAGCTATACTCAGTTATAATTATTGCTAAATTACAACTTTTAAGGAGTAATTCATCAAAGTATCATGCTCTCCACCTCATGGTGGTCAGGAGGCTTCCTCCTCCTTTCTGTGTGTGTGGGTGTGAGTGTGTATACAATATACATTAGACTTTGACAAACCAGGACACCCTCCTCGCCCTTTATATAAACTCAAGCATATTTCAGCCTTATGACCTATGATGAAGCAGTACAACCTCAAACCTCAGATGAAGCACTGTGTGTAAAACACTGCTTTGATGTATTGTGGCCTTGATATGCAGTTGACAGCTCTCTGCATTTCACTGATGCATTACAGTATGTATAGAGTTTAACCGCGTAGCCTTTCATTTTTATATTTCAACTGTTTTCGCTCTCTCAGACAGTAACTTGATGCATCAACTATGTAAAGGTCTGTTGCTTGAGGCTCCAAGGCCCATCGACCGTCTTGTCGGTTATGATTGGCTTGGTGATTTGTTGCTTCTTACACTGGGCTTCAGTGGAATAAGTAAAGAGAATTCCAATCAAAGTGGAATATATCCCCTTGTTGGCACTGGGCTCTGGGATCAATAGGCAGTCAACACTTTGAGCTTAAGTTGGTGTGCTTCAGGCCAACCATCTCTCTCTCTTTTTTTTTTCACCAGAGTAAAAACACCTGGAACCCTTACACAGAAAGCAAGCTCCTCTGCTTGTCGAGCTTCAGTTCTTTAGCTTTGTATACTGTTACAGCACCTCAGGCTGATGCACAAGACCTTCATTCACATGTTTTATTATCCTTTTCCTTCCAGCAGAGACTATGTAATGAAGGTCAGAGCATATATTAGCGATGTGAGGTAAACAAACGGCCCATCCAGCTCATTTACATTTTAGACACACTACAGGACATCAGTCTGTAAAATTAAAAGTTTCTACCATTCCCTATAGACAACTTTTATTCATCTAATTTGTCTGTTCCCTTTGTGTATTAAACCTTTCTGTGTACAAATAAAAGTATTTCTGTTTTAAAAATGTAGCTAAGCTCAGCCATGGGTTAGACCTGTAGACAGCTTCTTCAGCACCAAGGTGAGGTGTGCCGAGGTGAATGAAACACCTTACTCTGCTGTTTTCTGCATTAACAAGCTACACTAAGTTTTATGCTCTCTGCTGCAGCCCTGTGACAAACGTTTCAGTTATCTCCTGTCTGTGAGAAAGATGAGAAATATTAAGACAGCATTTTTTATAGATGTAATCATTTCACAGTGACAACAGGGCAGAAACGGAAAGGCCAGCAGTCTACTTTTTTACCAAGTCAGTCATAACACTGCTTTAAGCACATCACGCTGATGTTTGATGACATCTCTGCATAGTGGAAGGATGCTAATGGTAATCAAAGTTAAGCATTTCTACAGATATTTATACATTAACCCTGGGGTACAAAAGCAAACACAAAATATTTCAGGTCAACAACTTCCTACTTTGATCAGGATTACGCTCGGTGATGGCTCGGGTCTATCTTGAACCAACCCTCAGTTATGCGGCTGCTGTGTGTGCCTTCACTTCTCCCCTCATTTATCTTTGTTTTCTCATCTCATTCCTGTGCATTTTTAAGTTTACATCCTCTCTCTCTTACTTTGTTCAATTTCCTTTCTCCTGCTGCTGACTGTTGTGATCTCTGCCTGTTGAATCTGGATGTGCGATGACTGTTTGTCTCTGTTCTTGCGGTGCAGTCAGATGACTCCTATAGCGAGTTTGGTTTCCTTGATATTGACAAAACTGCTTGCTTTAGTTGGAAAATTTTCAAGGATTTTGAAAAGGAGAATTTTAAAAAGTGCTTGACAAAATGTATATTTGGTATGAATTTAAAAAAAAACTGGACTTGATGACTCAAGTTTAGCCAAAGTAGGCTGAGCTCTTTCATTCATGAAGATCATAATTTTTTTTTTATTTTTTAAAAAAAGGTGAACTTATGATGGCACTAGAGGAAAATTCTAGAGAACACAACAGTCCTCAGAGTATTTCTTGTTCTGAGGGGTGCTGCTGTATTTCCCGAGCAACCCACCTGTCCTGAATGTGCTGTATTGTTAATCACACAGAAAAAAAAAACACACTCAGTTTTTTGGACTTACCAGACTTACCATTGTCGAATGCCAGGAACGTGGCCTCGTACACATTGTTTTTGACGTACATGGACTCTCTGTCGAGCAGGGCCATGGTGGTGATCTGACCATTCGTCCTGTTGATCTTTAGCCAGTTAGCTGGGTCAGACAGTTTGGAGTATCTGGAAACACAAAAAACATGGACACACAGACTGAGTAAAAGCCTTAAAACAAACACACTCACACACTCATGGAGAAAACTTCTCCACATATCAACTGTTGCAACCACATGTAGCTTGAATTCCAGCAGCTCTGACTCTTTTATTTGTCAGTTCAAAGTACCCATTATCACATTGAACATTCATTAGCATAATAAGTAATACCTGCCAAGCACCTTCGAAATATTGTAGTGAACATATGTTCACTGAGCTTATCGTAGCAGCAGCTCATTAGCATGAAGACCGATGAAAACCTGAACCCATCTGCAGAACAGCCAAGCAGTGTTCTTAACAACACCGCCTCTCTCTCTTTATGTATATACACACACACACACACACACACACACACACATCTGTCACAACAACTTTTTCTGCTGTCACCTGTCGTGACATCAAGGCAGGGGTAAGTGTCAGCAGCAATTTAAGGCTGTACACCTTCTTAATAACTATGGCAAGTCGAGCCTGTGGAAGGAGTGCTTCTCGCTCAGGCCTAATGAGGAACAGTTAATTGTGGAAAACCAAGAAGTCTCACTTGTGGGTGGATGGTCAGCGTGTCATAGGGATTAGAGAAACAAGCAGATGGAGACAGGAGTATGACAGATCTGTGATGTGTTGATGAATGTAGATGTGGTCAGTGGGAAACGTGGTGCTGGAATAGAAGGGCTTAATTAAAGTAGTTCATGGAGGTTGACACTGGATGACCACAGACTAACAGGCACAAACACAAATAGCACCTACGGCTTAAGATGCAAACTTTTTCAACTACTTAGTCAACTGGCAGAAAGACATGGTGACAGATAGGTTCACTCTCGATCACATTTTTAATGAGAGAAAAATAATAATAAAAAAGTGATCTCTGTTAAAAGAGCTTCAAATACAGACTTAGTCAGAACTGGATGTTGCCCTGCAGGTATAACTGTGTGTTTGTGTCTCATGTCTGGCACTCTCATCTCCTTCCTGTGCCAACAAGATGTAACCTCCTGCTGTCTTCATTTACAGCTGAGCAGCTGAAACACCGTTCTTGTGAGACCCCCCACAATTCTGGTCTTTGGATTCACTGCTGTCTTGAACATCTTAAAAAACAAACAAACAGATTTTCCAACTTTCACTTGCTTTGATGCTTCATTTTCCCCAGTTCTAACAGGTTTGTAGCCCTACTTTTAAAATGATGACGAAACTCCTCAGGGGGAAATGACGCATTACTATATATATATATATATATATATATATATATATATATATATATATATATATATATATATATATAAATATATGTGTTATCCTTTCGATGAAGCTCTATTATTGACGGTTTATCATGTAGGAAAAGAAACTTTCCATGATTTTCAATAACATCACATGTAGATAACACACTCTACATGTATTTTCCATAGGGGTGTCCCGATCCTATATTAATATCAGTTATTGGTCCGATATCAGCAAAAAAAACAATTAATGCTGGATTATGTAGGCCTGCATCTAAAATCTCTGATATAAGCACTCCAATACAGGCAGCACAACAACAGTGTGTGCTAAGGTTTTCTCATCAAACATGAAACAAGACTTTTTTTTTGTAATAAGGGGCTCATAGTAATAACTTTTTGCTTTTATATTTTTTAAAAATAGACAGACAATAGAGAAGATAAAAAAGGGAAATAATCAAATAAATAAATACATGTTTTAACTTCTTTTCTACAGAGGGATAGTTTGCTATAGTAAAGCTGTGATATCAGGAGAATAACATGTTGATGTGACATGGAAAAAGTTTTAGATTTATGAGAATACTGTAGCACTACGTGAAGAGGTAATTTAAGTTTATGGTCTTTAGGTAATTGAAGTAGATATGGAGAGAGGTAGAATGAGGAATAAGGGGCATATTGTGATTTTAGTATAGATTTCCCAAATGATGAAAGAAACAACATTTTGGTACATCAGCACCACATATCACAGGTATTCTAGGGTTCATAAAACTGTGAATTACCACTGAAATTAACACATTTTCGTCGTTTTGCTGCAATGTAAAATTGTAAATTTACAACTCCATCACTGTAATCTCATTTTTGTGAGACTACAGTTTTATTCTTGTTAATTTAAGATTATTTTATTCAAATCCCATGACTCCAGCGCTCAGTTTTACCTTTTGCCATTGCTTTTTATGAAGTCTACACAAAGGTTTATTTCAGCTTACAGCCATTCCCACGTTTCCTAAGTATGATGTTGTTTTTCCTTCGCTCTTAGAATACTAAATACACATTTGTATACCACCTTAAAGGTGGTGCTGGGTTTATAAGACATGGCGACTGAAACTGCAAGAAAAAAACTCGATGCAAAGCTGCTCCACAGTTGCCTTTTGGTACTTCAGCAACGAACCCTCAGTGGATTTGATTCCTGCTTTACTTAAAACAACGGGCTACTGAGGGATGTACTCACTCTGCTGCACAAGTGCGCTGCTTCTGCTGCTCAGCCTATGACAGCCTTGTGTAAATGTCAAGATGCCGTCCCCCGAGCTGCTTGTTTTAAGTTCCCTTTTTGTGACTTCATGACATAAAATTTATGACAAACTGCATAAATGGCAATAAAGGAATAAATGTACTCACTTAACATACTACAGCCTCATGATTCAATTTGAACTATTTTTCTATTATTTCAGCTGACAAAAAGGTTGTGCTGCAAGTGATGGAGAGAAAAAGCAAGAAATTCAGAAACATCCACAAAAAATCTCAGAACTGGCTGCTCTCCAGCTGCTCTTGCACAGGCCTTTCATTCTGTGCTGGCTCGTTGCTCGTGTGCATGTAGGCGTACGTTTGTGAGTGTACAGTTGTGCATTTCTGTGTCTTTTGTGTGAGCTTTAGGGCACAAGCGAGGTCACCAAAAGGGAATAGAGCAGCACCAGATATGAGGTGAGCTGTCTGAGCATGAGCTGAGCGTCTGCTGGCAAGCTGCTTTGGAGCAGACAGCAGCTCTGAGGTCCCATCAATAAAAAGACCAGCAGACACACAGGCAACAAAGTGACCGGTTCAGAGAAGAGAGAAACAGAGAGAGAGAGAGAGAAACAGAGAGAGAGAAAGAGAGAGCGATGAAAGAAAAGAAGGTTCAGGAGAGTTACTTTTCTTAAAGGGCAAAAGAGCGCAGCCCTCTTGGTTTGCATGACATGTCTTAAAGAAAATGTACCCTTCTTAGTGTGTGTGAGTGTGTGTGTGTGTGTATATATATATATATATATATATATATATATATATATATATATATATATATATATATATATATATAGACACACACACACACACACACACACACACACACACACACACACACACACGAAAGACTCTATCTCCCACTGGCTCTCGCACATTCAATTCAGTAACATTTCCACTGGTTTCCTCAGTGGAAGAGGCCATCTTGATGACATTAAAAAAAATCAATCTCTCTCGTTGGAGCTGGCGATGGAGCGGAACGGTGGCGCTGGACCTCAGTGGGCATGTGGGAGTTTCCATCACACAGGGTCGATGCCTAGGTGGCACAATGCCCGCTGCGTGTCATCCCAGTTAGCAAGGCTGGAAGGAGGGATCAATGAAGAGAAAGAGAAGAAGGAGATAGGGATCTAAGAAGGGCAGACACACAGTGTCCAACTCATTACAGGATGACCTCTTCACACCTGTCACCTGGCAACAGGAGGAAACCGGAGCCTGGGCTGAAGGTGGGATGGGACAGATGGGGGGCCGTTGAGAATGTCACTGATGAGAGACAAACTTTAGAGAAAGTGCTCACCATGGAGTAAACAATTAATCTTACTCACCCAGCATCTATTAGAGCCTGACTTCGTGGGCGGGTTATAAATTTTGATGCTTCGGCTAGCTTTTCTGTAGCTTATAAATAGACAGGGAATTTCAACTGGACATACAGATAGACTATTTTTAAATTTTAGTTTAGATCAAGTCCCATTGATTAATTATGACTTTAAGTAGAAACTCACACTCTAACTCACCCTGTCGGTGTAAACCAGCCCTCCCTTACACACCTACAGTTCGCTCAATGCTGCTTCTCTTCCTCTCACATACAAACCCGAGCACTAAAACTTTCCCATATCTTGGCTCCCTTCCACGCAGGCTTTCTTGCATTTGTTGGTATTTATCTAAGATCTTTTCTTGTTTGTTAATGTTTCACTGTGTTTGTGTTTTTATGTCTGCTATCTTAATTCACCATGAAACATTTAGGTATGCTTTATTCCTTTTGAATATGTGCTGTAAGAATAAAGTGAATAGGATTGCACCTTTGCAGTTAAATCTTGCAAATCAAATAAACCAAGGGGATTAAACAAATTGTTGCTATTTTTCCATTCCTTGAGAAGTCAGAGCTGATGGAAAGAGAAAACTGAGCCACATGTCAAGGTAGAGAAAAGACTCATTAGCTACCAACAAGTAATTATAACAGCTTTCATGTTCAATTCACTCACAGAGGACATGAGCTGCATCAGATAGCTTAAAGTATTGTAGGATAGAAAAGTACTCTTATTGTTCAAATCCATGTTATAACATCAAAGCTTTATGCAAGCGAGGAAGTGGCTGTATACCAAAGTTTGCTTTTATTAATGACTACTAGAGCCCAACCAATATGAGATTTTTGGGGCTGACGCCAATACAAATATTTGGGTATCCAATATATCAGCTAGAAATAAGAACACTGCTATACATGGGATATATACTGTACATGAACACAAATTCGTATAATACCCAACATATGATTCAAGGCAAAGAAGCAGAACAAGGGTTTAAATTCAAATAAGGTACTTTAATAAGCAACACTGTCAATATAAGGACTGTAAACCCTTTCTAAAGTCTTATACTGATGGTTGACATGGGAGTTAAAGGGACTGTGAGGACTTTCCTCGTGATCTTAAAAAAGTCTCACTTCTCGATATATGCCTGATCGTAATCCTCAATTTAAAATGAGATTATCAGCAGCAATTGGGCCAGACAGGACTGGAATGATTTACAGGCATGTCAAAATCTCTATGACAACACTGCATCGGCTGACGAAAGAAGTAAGAAGTAAGAAGAGAGATCTGTGTTTTTCTCATCTGAGAATAATTTCTTGGATTAATTTTGTAGTGATGGTGGACACTGAAACTGAACTCTATTAAGAAAAAGGACAGAAGAGAAGAAGAAAGCTAAACAAGAGTGAAAGGCTAAAACTTCAGTTAAGAAAAAGAAAAAGTAGCTATACTTTATTAATCCCCTTGGGGAAATTCAATTTTTCTGCACCTTGCTCAAGGGCACCTCAACAGTGGCCAGGAAACCATGCTGACACCTCTTTAGCTATCAGCCCAATTTCAAATTTCTGGGCCATAGCGGGACTTGAATCAGCAACCCTTCACTTGCTAAACCAAGCCTCTTTGGATTGAGCCACTGCCACCTCACGGCTAAAACTGAGGCTAAACTGTGATAACGTTCATTCCAACCCACATGCAGCAGTTATTCTGCAGTGATCTGATCAAACTTCAGTCAGTCAATAAAATGAAGAGTGAGGTTATGTTTGCTTTACTTGGTAGATGAACATAGCAGGACATATCGAGGATTCACTAACGTTACATGTTAGCCTACAGATCCGTCTCAGAGTACCAGCTACTAGGCTACAGTACAAACATACAAAGTTCGCTTGTTGCCCCAACAGCTCTGCATAACTGTTGATAAATACCTTGCCTTATCGCATTGTATCCAGTAAAAAACGGTCTTGAAAAAAGAAAAGTAGTGTTTAAAAGAAGATCAGATCTCCATTCAATTTCAAAACAAACATGAGCCTTGTTTAAGAGTCAAGTCATCACGACAGTATGCACGCAATTCAGACCAAAAGTAACAAAAAACTAGAATGCTCTCCTTGACGTGACTTAATGACATGGTTTTGTAAGGATGTTATTGATATGGGGTGCTAAAGTGTTGTGTTATATTGTTCTACAAAGTCACAGCTTATCATGGAGTAAAAAAACAAAAAACAAAACAAAACAAAACAAAAAAACAGTTTCTATATCTGTTTCTTTCAACTTTGTTCTCTCCTCTACTGCAGCAGAGTGAGTGTGAGGGGGGAAAGGTGGTGCCGCACTCATTCGTGCCGTCTGTGTGTTGGTGTGTAAGGGGGAGGGGCCAGGAACTTGGGCAGGGTGCAGCACAGAGGCACAGGAGCAGAGCGACAGAATCCCAGCACAGTAAAAAAAAGTTAATACATCAGTTACATATGGACTGATTTCAATTAATCGGTAATACGCTATAATCGGCCTGCCGATTAATCAGTCAGGCTCTAGTAAGTAGCATTTATATCATTTTACTCATATATATATATATATATATATATATATATATATATATATATATATATATATATATATATATATATATATATACATATTCATATAGATTAATGTCCCTCAAGAATTAAACCATTTATTTTTCAGTTGTAAATGAGTGAGGAGGCAAAGAAACACCAATTTCAGGACTGCTCTCATAAAAAGAATTGTTTGTGTTCTACAGGCTAAATATTGTGATGATGGTCTGTTCAGGGAGCTCCCTGCCCTTCCATGTCCTGAGGTGGAAAGCCAAAGTCTGCATAAAAAGCATAAAAGGAGGTTTTAGGTCAGAGGTGTGTTGCAAAGCAGCTTTCAGGGGAAGCAGTAACAGTAAAGAGGTTAAAGTACTTTAATAGAACGCCTTTATCACTATTTGCTAACTGGATGCATAAATGTAACAAGCAGCTGATAGAGCAGGAGTTCAGAGAGGCTGATGATTGATTGCCTGAAAAAATGCTGAGCTCAATTTGTCACATTTTCAGTCTTGATACAATTAGTAACCTAGAAAACAGCAGTTGACAATCATCACAGAGTTTGAGTTTCAATCCTGAAGGGGGCATTGAGGATATGGCTGCCTTTTAATACAACAAACACTCCTGAAAATGCTCAGATTCTTTCAATGTTCTTTCCAGTCTTAAACAATTAAAAGAGCTTTAGCTTACCTGCAGCGTAACCCAAACCATAAACGTATCTATGAATAAAAAGAACCAAGGAGTAGATGATGATTTGAAGTAAAGAGAGAAAAAAGCAGCAGGAAGCTGCAGACTAAAAAGAAAAGAGTCTCTGTGGCAACACTTTGACATGCAACAATAACTTAATGCAAGATCAAAGAGGTGATTTATTCTATTCTAGACTTAAAAAGCTGCATTCAGTTTCTAAGAACTGACATTATTCATGTCATTATTTCGTGGCCTTTTATATTTACAAGGTTTTTTTTTTCCTGTATTAACTTTTTCTCTTAGCATAACTCACAGCTACATAATTCATATAAAAAAATCACAATGAATTACTTTGTTTGTTCTTTTACTAATTAGCAGTATGAAAGAAATCAATGCGTCATATTTTGACTTTAGATGCTATAATCAAAAACCTGAAAAGAAAAAAGAACGACTGCAGTGGTTGAATGTAATTGAAAGAACTCTAATGATAACCTTTCACAAAGTGTTCATGTCAACAGCTGGTCTTAGTGTCCTTCAGCACAATGTTTTGGTGTCTCAATCATTGTTCCAGCTCAGTCACAAAACTGTCAATAATTCTCTTTTCTTTTCAAGCAGAGGGGAATCTTTTCTCTTTCAGCTACCAAACAACAGTCAGAGGAGACAGATGTGACTCTGAAAGCTATCTTTTTCTACACTCCATCTTTAGACACCAAAATAATCGTCATTCAGAGAGGACAGGGCGGTGGAGCTGGGAGAAAGAGAGAGTGAGTGAAGAGTATCATGGGGGAAGAGGGCCACAGGCTTGAATCAAACCCAGGTTCCCCACTTGAGGTCTATAGACTCTGAATGTCACATGACTGAACAATTGACCTGTGGCGAAGTCCCACCCTCAAATGAGCCAATCACAGTGCATATAGCAATCCCATGCACTTGGGCATTCTCTGCCAGGACGTCCACTGAATTGCATTGCAGAAAGTCAGTTTTGGTTCATTGTTTCTGAGATTTAAGTTTAAAAATAGTAAATGGTGTTCATGGGGTATATTCAACTCCAACACAAGCTACCCTGAGAGGCTGAGGGACCAGGGGTATTTTTGTACCCTGTCCTTAAGCCACATCTCAACCCAGAAAAGTGTCTTCTTTGGTTAAAGTGCAGTACACCACAATACCAACTCAACCAGAATAAAACTAGCAAGAACATCCACATCTGTTCTAAGGCAAGTCAACATTGTATTTGAGGCAACATGTTGTCACTTTGCTGGAATAAAATATAAAGTTATTTTTAACATCTCTCATGTTAGCTAAAGTTAGCCCAATGTTAGCTCTTAGCTGTGCTATCCATTACGTAACTTTGTTTATTGTAATTTCATTGGCCTATTTTGTAATTTGGTGATTGTCCATCATTGTTAGCTGTTGTCCAAAGGGTTCTAGTTAAACAAACGTAAGCTTTTGGAGTTTAGCTTCATTAGCTTATCTGTATGAGCCGAGATAACAAAGGTTGGCAAATGCTATACTGAATTATTCAATGCAAATACTGTAGCACCAAGCTAATGGAGAGGCAGTCTTGGTAAAGATGGTTAAAAGGACGTTATATTTTTCTCATATTCTGAGCTGAAAACCTAAACTTCAGTGATGGTGATGGCAACAATATGCAGTTTTTCAAATGTGCACAACTGGGACCTGTTTTGGCATGTAACTGAAGCTTTTTATTGACCTTCTCAACAACAATATGATTAATTTATTGATAGAATAATTGTATATGGTTTGATCACATATTCACTTTTAGAGTGTGTGCTTCTTTGTTAACCTTTAACTCCCCATCTAAGCAGGTGTTGCTGGACCAAGGACTTCGACCTCTACGTGTCATGGAAAAGTGCCTCTACGTGAAGATCTTATGCTGATAAAATAAACTGGACATACAGATAACATGTTTATGATGCGTTGCACTTGCTGTGGACACAGGCAGCGAACATGCATGTGTTATGTGACAGTTTGGTGATTACCCCATCCTTTAGATTGTGATTTTGTAACTAGGGACCTCCCTCATTTTGAATAAATAGCAAAGAGATGCAGGCTGTGACCCAGAACGTTTGAAGGGATCTGTGACTGGGCATATCTCTGCGTTCTCCTTGCAAGTAAAATTTGGACCGTTGTCTTTGCCTCATTTTTGTGCGTATTTTCTAAGGTTTCAGGTTGTTTGAACCTGACATTTATCCCCCAAAGCATAGTTTAGAACCTTTTGGTGACTTCTAGATGCTATGTGATCTTTCTGTCTTCAAAAATCATCAATGGTCTCCTGCCAAATGTCTCCTACTGTGACACCTGCCATTGTGCCTGTCACTGAATGTTATTGTTTTTCCGAGTGAGTGGAGGAGGGCGTGGCTTAACCATAGGTCAACTATGCCACACAGGTGCCCCCGATAAGGTCCCTGGTATCTTTAATTCTGCAAACAAGTGCTGCTACAGTGTTGCCCCTGAAAGTACCTGACAATCTGGTGAATGAAATGGTCAGGGTCCTGAGCAGCAAACACAGTCAGAGTGGTCCCTGCTGGCACGCCCTCCTCAAAGCGGATCATCTTGGGGTTGACAGGGAAGACTGGTGGCTCGTTCACATCCTGAACAGATATGGTGACTCCCGCTGTGGACTGAAGCGAGGACTGGATGCCACTGGCCAAGTGGGCCTGGTTAGACACTACCACAGTTAGCATGAACGCACGATTCATCTCAAAATCCACCGGCTGGAGGAGAACCGAGGAGTCAAAAGAGAAGAGAGAAAGAGAGAGAGAGGAATGAGAGTCGGAAGAAAAATGAGAGCCGCTGATTGCAAGATTGGTTCTAACTGTGTTCCAATTTGAGAAATGACATACAATTCAGAGAAAACAATGTGAGAGCAAAGTACTCAGTCAACAACATCTGGCACTTGAGAGCAGGTGGAAACTTGCAGGCGTGGAATAATAATCGAAAACAAATGTAGCTTTTCATTTCAGTCGGGCTAGATATCAGTTATCAGGATGTCTGCAGAAAAATGCACAGGTTCAGTTTTTACCTTGACCACCTTCAGCATGCCCTCATTGGTGATGGGGTTGGTGCGGACAGTGAAGTGTCCAGAGGGGTCTCCGCTGACGATACGATACACAGCATTCCAGTTGGGACTGTGAGGCTGATCTCTGTCCACCACTGTCAGGTTGGTCACCACCACATCTACCTTATTCTCCGGCACCTCTCCTGAAAACTACAGAGCAGGAAGAGAAGAGAGGGAGGGATGGCAGAGGAGGATGGAGTGGATAGCATTACGATGATGTTTTTCTAGCACTGGGCTAATGAATGTTAATAAGTTGATTTATAGAGACTCTAAATGTTTGCTTGTGCAATCATCAATCTTTGAGCATTTACTGTAATTGTTATTATGAAAACAAACTGCTCTTAGGGTCATGCCTGTAACACTCATTACACTGAAACATGAACTGAAAGAAGCAAAACAACTGGGGAACAAATTACAGAGATTGGAGGGGAAGTAAAAAGAAAACATATTAGTTGAAACTTATATAATAGAAAATCATATCTGCTTTTATGTTAATGCTGTCCCCTATTCCCCTCCACGTCCGCTCATATGAAACTCTTTATTTTAACTAATGGATTTGTTCAATTAACTGTTTACTCATTTAAATGAGATTCTGTGCATTCAACAAATCTAAGTCTTAATAAGCAATTAGATAAGTACTGTAATTAAGGCTGTGGAAGGAATAATCTTTGACTAATGATCTTCATTATTTTGCAATCTAACACAACTTCCCTCTGAACTAACTCTATGATAGCTGCAGCACCCGGAGAGTAAGGTTTCACAGCACAGGGGATACATGTCCCTCTCTATAAGGGCTTAATCTTGTGCAAAAGACAGGCAGGCAAGCAGGCAGACAGACAGACACCCCCCTCTCCCACATACACACACTCAAAGCTTGTTATTGTCAGAAGTTAATCCTTGTTTCCTCTTGTGAAGAGTTAACTTGTTTATGGTGTGTGTCTGCCAACTGCTGTTCACTTTAATGGCTTCATCATCATGGGACTGAAGCAGTGTCCAAACCACTCAGTTCCTCCCTTCTCATTCCTCCTCTCCCTCCTTGCCCCCTCTCCTCCTATTCCCTGCAGTATGACCAAGCTGATAAGCACAAAACAAATTAAATATGGACTCTCAGTCCCTACAGTGTGGGATCCTCCATTTCATTTTCACCTCCAGTTTTTGCACAAACACCAACACAAACCTTCCCAGTTTGTTGGACCACGCTTGTCATACAGCCAAATGGAAAATGCTCTCTACACAATAGGGCTGACTGCAAGGGAGGGCTCTTCAAAAATGGCCACTTTCTCCAGAATACAATGTGGACTCATTGATAGAAAGAGACTTTGAGTTCCTGGAGGATCTAGTTGGTTTAAAGGAACGGGAGAAATGCTTTAGGCTATATGATCCAGTCACAGGTAATTGTCATACCAGACCTCAGTCTTCTGTGCCAGTGAAAATAAAATTCAAATGAAACAATAACAGAGAAAACCTAAATGGAGTGGTCGCTACAGATTTGGCAGGGTTTTATAAACAAACCCTATATACTTTCCTTTTTTAAAATTAAGAAGGACAATTTTGAGGAAAACCTTGGGATTGATATGGGCTTGTCAAGTCTCAAAGAGGCACAGGTCAAAAATAAAACCATAAAACAACAAAGTTCTTGTGCTGCTTATTAACAGGTTTTCCCCTAAATCAAGTTATTATAACAGAGTTTAAACCATTTTAGCGTTAAAGCTTAAAAAAAATATACACCAGAAAAAAAAACGCATTTCACAGCTCATGCAGCCACATATCAGAGTTAAGATAAAACTGGGAAAGTTATGTTCTGGACTTCACTGATTCAAGACCTTGTGTCTGCTTCAAACAGTAGTTTTGGTGGAAAACCTGGCCTACACTACCTTCTCCAAGCGTCACAGCTCCTCTGCTTTTTATTGCAGCAAATATAAGCAGATTTTTTTCTTTTCTGTTATTTTCACAGCCAGTACGCTTTCTAAAAGGGTTGATTGAAAAACTTTTCTTTTAGTCATCAGACAGTTGATTCAGTCAAATGCCCTTTAACCATTCAGTGAGAAAATCTGAGAATGAAGCAGATAAGCAGTTCAAGTCAAGACACCACAAAATCAGAAGCTCACCTCAACCCCTGCACTCATATTGCGAAGTGCCCTTGAGCAAGACACTGCTTGAACGTGAAAAATTAATACCCACCCTTCAAAGTACCAAGCAGCATGAAAGTGCTTTGAGCTATTGTAGAGCAGAGAAAAACACTAGCTCATAACAAATCCATTGACCCAATCGGCCGCATTTTTGACTTGGCCCACTGAAAACAAACAAGACTGCCTCTTATCGCTCATCAGTTCAGTTATTCGTTTGTTTCAAAAGAAAATATTATTTCTTTCCACAAAGTTATGACCTTGTTGAAAACCTTTGGCTGATAAAGGCTTCGGCAGCAATTTTTGACACTGAGAAGAAAATTACGTTTTTGTTTAAACCATTCAGGGCTGAAGCACCATCATGGACTGATTCAGGGCCTTTTTATGTACTCAGCGATCAATTCATTACACATGTACAAAGGACAACATGAAACAAAAACCAGCAGACATGAATTCACTATATTATTGCTTTTCATGACTTAGACTATGCATAGACACGGCCAGCCTTCAGCACTTGGTCTTAAACCAGGAGACATCAGAGGTGCTATGGTGCTGTTTAGACCCCAAATCATTTCAGAAAACAAATCTGCATCTCAGCGCAGTGCCCAACAGGGGAAATCTACTACCTTCTTACTGAAAATTGACTCAGCAAATGAAAATGTTCCATTTTAGACTGCAGTGCTGCAGCTAAACAAGACTAAATGAGATCTTCTTTTCTCTTTATGGGGTGTTGAAAACAACACCACATGGTTACGACAACATAAAATACAAATATATGAAACGAATCCAGACTTTTTCTATTATTGGACTGAAATCAGTCCACTTAAGCAGACTTGTAGCATAAAGATAATGCTTCATGGCACTCACTCTTACTGTCTTTTTCTGACAGCACAAATCAAAGGTAATAAGTTGGAGAAGACAGAGTGGAAAAGGCACTCTGACTCTTTCAGGTGTGAGAGCTGCAGCACCAGTAGTGATACACAAATAGCACTCAGCCTTTGTTCATTAGATCTGTGCGCCAGAGCGACTCTGTGTTCAAACAGTCAGCCCCACCAGTTCTCCAAGAAACTGTCCTGTTTTAAATCGTATTTCATGGAACAACAAACCTCAAGATCACTTACACAAAAGTATGATACACTTGATTAGTTCTGTGATTAGATAAATTATAGCTGGTATTTTATCATTGTTTTAGTTGTCTTCTAATGGAGAACATAACACTTACACGGTGCTTTCTGGCCCATGTGGTGATATGAATAATACATCTGGCTTTTTTTTTTTTTTTTTTCAAATTAGACTGTATATATCAGCTTAGTTTACACCCCCGCAAGCAATTTCACTTAATTAGCGTGCTTATGTTTTCTCTATGCCTCCCATAGAGAGCACTGAATTCTTCTCGCGTTTGTCATGCACAAATAATTACTGAAGCGCTCAGAGTCGGGTTGCATGTGTGGGAAGCAAAAAAAAAAGTAGAGATTGACAAAGCTGAGGAAAAGACATCTAGAGAAGAACATTATTATGTTTGTGCCTAAGTGAGGAGCGTACAATAAAAAGATTTTTTTATTCATTTTTACTCATTAGTACGTTGAGTCATGCAGAGAAATATGGTCAAATGTTCCTTTACAGCTCAGTCAAAGCTGCTCTCATTTATTCAAGAGGATTTAAAGGAAAGCAACACAATCCAAAGAGATGACCAACTTCTCCAAAGCATGTGAATGTAAATGTAAGTGCATGACTCATACTGTGTATGTCAGAAACAATGCACACATGTTTATTCATACGTGCCACTTGAAGAGAAGCATGTCCATTTAGCTAGCAAGTACACTTTGGTTCAGCTCCCCACCGGTAAAGACGGTGGTGCAGCCAGCACAACAGACGAGGGATGGAGCAGCTCTGAGCCAAGCAGCAGCTTGTTCTGTGAGCCCCCCCCCCACACCCGCTTCCGACAACTGGGGAGCTCTTATCAGAGCACGCGGCTGGAACTGTACTGGCATGTACGCTGCAAACGGCCCGGCGGAGGAGACAGGGATCACAGTGTGTGAAGCTGACACACTGCTGCTTCTGCCACTGAGCTCGTCTGCACACAGCATCTGTCTCTCTCTGGAATCTCAGAAATCCAAGAGCTCCCATAAAGAACTGCTGCATTCCTGTAGGTCTACCAGGATGTGGTCAACATTTCAATCACTCCTGAGCGGTTGAGAATGATGTTTAAAAAATCTTTACAGGAGAAGCTATAAAAATACAAACACTTACAACATCGCTTTTAGTTTTGTCTCTTCATCCACAACTTTTCTAAAGCCTGAGTCTGAGAAAAAGACAATTCCCTACCTGACCAGAAACACTGCAACAGAAAAGTGTGCTGTAGCGTGACTTCCTGTCAGACCAATGTGAAGGTCTAAGGTACCAGGGCCAAATGCCCGTAGACAAACCTAAGCCACCAGAGGCCCTGCTGGCACGGAAAACACAAAGAAGAAAAGAGGGAGGGTGGAAACACCGTCTTTTCACTGAAACTTAAATTTTAGTAACAGTGCCTTTTTCTGCCACAAGTCTGGTTTCATCTATTGCTGTGTTTTTATGAGATATACTGAATATGTGTTTCTTACACATCTGTCCTTATCCTACATCTTCGTCTGCTTCAGGGCATTCTTTCATCTCAATATTCCCTGAAAACAAATAACAGATTACTATTATTGCGAGATATTTTTCTTGCACAAGGACCAGGTGACATATTTTTTTTAATATTCATGTTTTTTGTCAGTCAAAGGGATCAAACGATATGTTTGTAATATTGTGATTCTTGTCTTTCCCAGGGACAGGCTGGTTCCTTTTTTTTTAGATAATAAGACAACGCCACCTGAGAATAATGTTTCCTGTGCTACACAAGGCTCTATAAGGGCTCTGTGAGAAGTGGTGTTGCACCTGGCTCTTTGGACCAAGTCTTTAGGGGAAGCATGGAAATGATTTGGCAGGGACAGATATTTCATTCTACCACCTTGACTTTTGAAAAGGCTAACTCCTCCAGGTAGAAATATTTTATCTTATCTATGGGACAGTCAGCACTCACCGTTCTAACCGTCAGCTCTGGGGGATTGTCGTTGATGTCAGTGATGCTGATAAGTGCTGTGGCTGTATTGGACAAGCCAAAGTTCAAGTTGCCCTCCATGTCTGTGGCCTGGACGATGATGGTGTACTGCGACACTTTCTGTAGGGAGAAAAACAGAGGAGACATACTCAAAGAATGCTACTTAAAATGCTTCAACAAACCTGGCTCTGATGCATGACACTTTTTTTTGCCATATGACTAAGACACAGTGAGTCATAATGAATAAATGCATGAACTCAGATCATTCCAAACTGACAGACAAAGCTACACATCTTCCCTTCTTTCACAGTTGACTGAAGTAAGAACAAGAGTCTGTTAGAACACCTTATTTGCTAAATAACAGAAAGGGAACAGCACACACACACGCACACACACACACGCACACACCCACTCAAGTCTGTGCACTCACACACGAACTGACATACACAAAGTTGCAGGAAGAGATCACATGTTGGTAAAAGGCCCATCCATTACTGCCTTAAAGTCTTGGCTTTCCTCTGTGGGAACAGACTCGGATCATCACTCATTTTAATGGAGGCACCGCCACTTTAAGCTGCACCACAGCGCTGCGGATAATACAGGGAGGTGGACAGGCCTTATTTAGTCCAGTTACAGTGAGGGAGAGTCAATCCAGTGTCTGCTGCAGTATGCACTGCAACACAACAGTTCAACAATAAGAAACAGAAGAGATGAGGAGAGAGCGCATCCACATCCCAGCACGGTGACGCTGTCCATGGTGCTAAAAGTTCAGTCAGTCCCCAGACTCACCACTGCAGAGGACTGTCCCTCTCTTTTCCCCTGTGTCTGTGCATGCGTGGGTCTGTGTGCATGCGTGTGTTTCTACCCTATCAGCATAAGTCTATCTGCTTTGTGGTCTGTTTCTCTCTCTATTAATCCATTTGGCTCCAACCTCCATTATGTTACAGCAAACAGAGTGAGTATGAACGTCGAGGACAAGCCACTGTTTTGTGCACAGGCCCTGCTTCTTTGTCTGGCACCGACAATGCTTCCTATTGAGGGTCTAATCCTTGTTTGTTGCTGGGCTAGTTTTGTGGTATTCATCCAAGGGTCATGCTTTCTGCTTGATTCATCCCAGGGTCATGCTTTCTGACCACTTGATGGCCAGTGGCAGTGGTGTCAAAGACCAAACAAAGGAACAGGAACACACAGGTTGAGGTAGCGTGGGCGTAGATGTGGGAGTTGAAGTTACCATTTTATGTGGCTGTTTCTTTGCTTTTTTATTTCCTTGATGTTTTCTCTTTCCTTTTTCTTCTCAATCTCTTTTTAGCTCACATTCACTGCTTCTTTTGATCTCTCACTATTCTATCTTTTCATCTCATCTTGGTGGCTCACATGCAACTCGTCTGCCCTTTATATGTCTATCTCTCGCTCTCCGTCTGTCTCTCTTCCTGCCGATGCCTTTAGATTCCCAGATCTTTGCCCCCCAGCACCCTTTTTCAGTCTCAGTTGTGAAGGATGTGGTAGACTGTTTGATCAGTCAGACCATTGAGAGCAGTTGAAACACAGCTGGAGTCATTTAGTATCTCTCCAAGTGATTATGAAGTGAATAGACTTGTTAATCTGCACCAAACCAAACCAATAAATGAAAAATCAATTCTGGCTTCTTTTTTTATTTGACTCACAATTAAACATCAATATTTTTTTCCCCTCACAGCGTTTTGTGAATGGAGCTGTGCATGAATATGTCTCTCTGTAGACTTTTTTAGATCCGCTCACATACATCAATCAGAAGAAACAGATGGCTGTAAGAGGTAAAGTTGGAACCTTGATGGCCGCTCTTGTCTTAGGTTAGGTAAGTGGAGGTGATCCAGCAGGTGGAGCTATCACACAGTAGGAGGTGTGGCTGCTACACCCCCTTCCTGCAGGTTATATCACTGATCTGAGAGAAGTTGAGAGTTTACAGCCTTTTTTCAGTGCACGCATGCACTGATGCTTCAGTGAGTGGGAACAGTTGGAATGCTCAGCAGTCTTTCACACACACACACACACACACACACACACACACACACACACACACACACACACACACACACACACACACACACACACCTGCAGTAGTGTGAGCCTCCCTCTGATGTTCAAAAGTGCTGCCCAAATAAGACAGAAAAGGACTCTCTAATGAGTCCTATGGAAGCTCTGAACAGTTAATCTCTCTGTTAGTTTAAAGTTTAGGAATGGAAGGTAATACAATCACAACAGCCCACCCTTCCCTCATAAGCCCTGAACCCCATAGACCAAATCTGCGGAAACTGAAAGCCATCCGAGGCCACAAGAAACACAGAGCTCTGCCAACAATAAAACCCAATCCTTCTTTTTCTTCGCAGACCAAATGAGGAAATTTACCATCCAGCAACACAGAAGAAAGAAAAAGGAAAATGGCTTGAGGCTCTCAGTGTTGGCCACTTAATAAGTCAAGCTAAGCAGCACATGGGACAGGTGGAAGGCCTGCACCACTCAAGGTCTGTAAGCAAAAGAACTTGTGCTCCAGAGAGACTTTGTTAGCAGGAACATAGTGGAGGAAATAATGGACAATGGCCCGAACATGAAGGACAAAGTGAAACAGGAAAGTGCAGCAGTGGCTTCCTGGTAAAACATGCACAGAGGAGTATAGATGTTGAGTTTAGTGTGTGTGTTCACAGAGTGTGCTGTTAAAGAACACTTAGAGAGAGTAAAAAAGGACAGATGAGTGAGGGACTTGATCTCGCTTGTGCCGTTTGTAGATTGAGTTTCAGCCTGCCAGGCTACTAGTGGTCACAGTTATTAGCTTGTCACTTACAATCTGTCTCAAATGGGCTGGTGGCGATGACTGCTCCTTTTCTTTCTTTGGCTTCACTCTCCATGACCCTTTAATACTCGGTGCCAGTGACCCTGTCCAGAGTTTCCGTACAGTTCAGACGGGGTTAAATTTACTCATTTGATTCTAATGGATTGGAAGGGATGAGTTTTATTCAAATCATTTTATTTCAGCTTAGCTCCACATTCACCCTGGAGATAAAATACTCTTGTACACAGTTACAAATGAGGGAGCTGCAGTTTTGGGATTATGGGAGTGTAATACAGTACAAGTTTACACAGTTGTTTCTCTTTTCACATCTTTTTCCCAGTTAGAGCTAAAAATATGCAGACTAGTCTGTTTCGTCTCCATCTTCATCGTTTGTTCCTCTCTTCATCCCTCGCAGGGATGTCTCTATGGTTGGGCTGAGGACAAAACAGCTCGACTCAGTTTCGAAGGGAACACACGCCAGCGAGAGCTGTTCTCTGAACGCTTCCCTTTGAATCCCATTGCAGAGACAGTCTCTCAGATACGTAGGTAAATCTGAGATATGAACTCAGAATCCACTTGATTAGATATGCCTCCACATTTACTCAAACAGCTCGCAGCCACACACTGGATAAATAGAGGCTGTGAGTCACATATGGATGAAGCTGCAGGAATAAAGAGCTGAATATGGCTGGGCAAAAGTTTAGAGAATTCTACAACTGAGAATCACAATGCAGCAGACATAACAAGATTAAGCAAATGGAAATATGATGAGCGTGCTGTTGTCAGACTGTCTGGCTCCAGCATGTCACAAACTGATAGAAACAATAATGCCAGATAGCAGGGAAATACTCTGTGCTCTACAGAAACAGATCACGTCAGGTTTCATTAAACTACTGGTAGAAAGAGGACGACCATGTGGTCAAAGAAACCTGATACAGCTGTTGGAATATTTGAGCTCACAACTCCAGCACTAATGAATCAGCCTTGAACCCATACTTGAGCAAGGAAGACAAGCAACAAGGAAGACTGATAAGAAGACTCAGACTCATGAGCTGATGAAGACTATTTTTTCTTCCATTGTTTAGCAGAAAGCACTGATAATTGGTTCAAGCAATGCCTGTCATCACTCGCATGTGCGTTCACGTTCTGTCTTGTAGAGTTACAGTTTCTTACAGGATTCTTGAAGAAATTCCACAAACTATGAGTTTTGTGTCCAAGACTTTGCTGCAAATATGAGGAAGAACAATGCACTATGTGCAAAATGTTTTAGAACCATGGAGGAGAAGACTGAGACAGATCAAAGTTTAATATTCATCTGTCCGCAAGTTAAGAGTAATATTAGTCTCTGAAGTCCTCCATAAATTACAACACATCCAGAACTTTGCTGCACGCCTCCTCACCTGCACTCGCTCCCATGACCACATCACCCCCATCCTCTATCATTTACACTGGCTCCCCGTTCCTTACAGTTTAAAATTCTCCTCCTCACCCACAAAGCCCTCCATAACCAGACCCCTTCCTAACTCACTGACCTCCTCCACCATCACGCTCCTTCCCGTAATCTGTGCTCTTTACACGTCAACCTCCTATCTCCACCTCAAAGGACCAAGCGCTGAACCTGGGGAGACAGAGCCTTTTCTTTAGCTGGCCCCACCCTCTGGAGCTCTCTCCCCACTCATATCCAAATCTGCTCTGATTCTTCAACATTCAAATCTCTCCTAAAAACTCACCTCTTTAAGTTAGCTTTTTATTTGTGATTGTACTTTTAATCTTTTTACCTGTGTTTATTGTTTGTATTGATTTTAACGATTGTAAAGTGTCTTTGAGTTCTTGAAAAGCGCTATATAAATAAAAGTATTGTTATTAAGTGACTCAGTCACTGAGTATAGTTGTTTATTTTGTTCAAATTCTGATAAATAATAAGTTGCTTGAAATATCTTACAGCTTCTGAAACATCTGCTGTGATCTCACTGCAGCCAAACCGATGAATTCTTCTCCCTTTTAAGAGTGAGTCACAGTGTGAATTTGCACATAATGCACAACACTGTAACTCCTTGACTTAGAATCAAGGTTTCGTGACTCCACTTTAACACAGCATGGTGCATCCGTTGGTGCAGCTCCAGATAAAGGATTCTAAAATGTTCTTGAAACCATGTTTTTTTACAGCTTAACAATGAAATCAAACTCATGGAAACAAAAACACTTGTTGACAATAGAGACACTCAAGTGAAATGTCACATGTGAAAAAGAAATCAATTGTACTAAATTCATCTGGTAAAGGACAGCCCTCCATACACAACAGAAAAAAAAGTCTGGATGCTGGATGGGCCCCTGCTCCACAAACCAGACTGTTCTAAAGACAAATAAGGGTCAAATTTAGAACTGTCGCAAATTGGCACAAACGATAAAGTTGGTATTAAAAGGATATTTGGAATTAAATATAAATGTTTGCAAAAAAACAGTTAATATCCATCTGTATTCTTTGCAACCTGCTCACAGTGAATCACTGGCTTTGCTGCCTATTAATAATTTAGCCTCCCTGAACACATTAAACCCAATACCGATCAGAAACCATGCATACAGCCACTATCTCCATTCATGCTCTGCAGATTCTAATAGAGCCAGACTGTGGGCACTCATGTCCTTAAAGCAGTCCAGGCAATGTCCTAATCATCGACAATACAGCGCTACAGAGCTGGCAGCAGCCTGGTGGACAGCCTGGCGTTCAGCCACACCTCATCATGCTACACCAGACCATTCCAGTCCAGGACCCATGGGGGGATTGAGACAGCCTTGGGTAATAAAAGACAACAGCTCTCCCTGCCAGTCGAAGCACAGTCAGCCACAGAGGGGAGGTACACGTGTGCCAGCTGTGGCATCCTGACATCTCTCGCTGCCTGCTACCTGCTGCACCAGTTATCTCCTCAAAATAGACCATTTTTTTGTTTAAATTTAAAATAAGTTCATGAAATCACAATTTTGAAAACCCAAACAAATCCTCTGCCTTTAGCAATCTTAATAAAAAAAAACAAAAAACATTTTTTTGAAAACTTTGGATCAATATATCTCAAAAGTAAGACCTACATTAAAAAGTTCATGTGATACTAAAGCTGATGGGTGTACAGAGTCAAACACACATGTATACCATGTAGAGCACCTTGTTAGCCTGTGGGAAGGAGCAAATGGAAGCATGTGAGGTCAGCAGAGGAGAGGGACTATGGGCAGAGAGTGAGGAGTAATGATCGGTGTTCATCTGTGCCATGGATAAGTGATAGCAGGCTAACCTCCCTGTACCCCCTGGTCTCCTCAACACGAGACAACCTGCCTCACCCCTTAATTAGCACATGAATATTGTAATTAGGCAGCAGCACAGTAGAGGGTGAACAGGAGTGTCAGAGTGGGAGATGGAGGGGAGACAGAGAGTATGCAGCAGGTGTTCTTACAGTGTTTATAGTAAATCCAGTCTAAATACAAGGAATATGCATACTTGTGATTTGGTGTAGCAGTAAACCACTCAGGTGGCACTTATCCTTTCTGACTCCTTGGCTCTCATTCTTCACCTTCTCTGCTTTTCTCCACTACTTAACACCAAGCGTAACTGCATGGGAGTGTGTGACACTGACACATGCCCATGTGTCTGAAAGCATTTGTGTGTTTGTGTTGATGACCTTGATAGCAGGTGCATAAACTCCCAGGTGTGTCCCAGTTTTAGTGGGAGGATCAGAGGCAGGTGGGACTGAACCTGGCTTGATGTGTCCAGATTAATGAGCTTTCCCTTACTCACATCAGCTGCTACTGCTGCTGCTCGGGCCAAGCTGGAAACAGGGACACAGAGCTGGCTGGCGTACACTTGACTCATTTATATTGTCCCACAAATGTGCCACGCTGTCATACCATGCCAGCACAGTATTAGATTTGGAAGAGGAACCAGCATTGATGTATTGTACTGTTCTGTTATCAAAATCTGGGTTTGTTCTTGAGATTTGAACCATAATTGTTCTTCAAACACGCTCATTGGTAAAACCAAGATTTAATTTCCAGAGCGTTGCCAGGCCGCGTTTAATGCTAGGAGGGACCATTGGGACTTCTCAGAATATAAACATTATGAGACGCACTAAGTGGTGTTTTAATACTTGTAGTAAAACCAGCCAGCTGAGTTATGAGGATGAGATTGCCCTTACAATGGCGGCATATGAGTTTGAGTGTTTCTCTGATTTTGCCAGTTGTATTATTCTTTAAATTGAGCACTGCAGAGAGAAAAGGCTTTATATCTGAGTGCCTGTGAATGCTTGTATGAGAAAAAGCCTCCACAAAAAAAAAAAAAAAAAAAAAAAAAAGCCGTCTACCATGAAACACTGTTACCAAAAGTCATCTGATGCTTCTTGGGATAAACAAGACGACCCCATGTGACCCTCCTCATTAGGGTAAGAATTGTGTTGCTGTTGTTGGTGGTGCTGTGTGGGCTGGCGAACAACTAGAGCAAGCAACAGACGCACGCAGCAGCAGTGGATGAAACCAAAGAAGACAATAAAGAGGAAGCTCCTGTGACCTCTTCAGCAGAGATGCTGAGTTTGTGTGGTCATTATTTCTGCTCGGCTTTATGTCCGGTGAAAAACATACTAGGCCTATACTAGTGTGTATACAGAATGACAGAAAATTGAAACGATTGATATAAATGACTGATTCAATTGAAAGTTCAGATGTTTTTGAGAGAGTTATTCTGTTTTTTAAAGGTTTGAGGTCAGGGATTTTTGAATCAATGAGCTCTGGAAATTGCAGGTTTAAAAACATCAATCTGTTAAAATATATTTTGTCTCCAGAACAAAAAGAAATATTTAGAACATAAAATACAAATCTTTTTTTTAATCAAATAACTCAATTTAACAACTATTGACATATGACAGACTTATGACATCCAGTCATACAGTATGACAGTAATAGTTCTGGGTTAAAGCAATCTGACTTTAATTCTATTATCTGACACAAAGAGAATACTTTTAATATAGTTTTAATTACAAATTACTTGAATTTGATTTGATGATGGGAAAAAGTGTTCTTCATGAAGGTATTAAATATTTGATGTAGCCTTGGGAAACATCTATCATTGTAGCTTTCAGGTGATTTGATTGGTTTGAACTCTCTCTTCCCACAGAGACACAGGCTGATATGAATTACTAAACAGTGCTCTGCTGAAAGCCTGTCTTTTCAATTTCTTATCCCTAATGAGCTGGACATGACAGCAACAGGTCGATAAATCAAGTGTATCAAATCAAAAGTCTGTTTTTTTTTTTTCTTTTTTTTTTTTTAGAAAACTCTAACTCTCTTGGATAACGTGGCATTGCTTATATGAAAACTCTTCCTCCCCAAAGTTTAAGAGAAATGTTCCTAAGGCTTCTTCTTCCTTATTTCTGTCATATATATATATATATATATATATATATATATATATATATATATATATATATATATATATATATATATATAGAGAGAGAGAGAGAGAGAGAGAGAGAGAGAGAGAGAGAGAGAGAGAGTGATGTTTATGTACAGTCATTAAGTCATCACATTCATCAGACCTGGATTTTGGTTAATTTATTGAGAAAGAGCGAAGATTTTCACAGCAAGAAGGTCGCCAGTTCGAATCCCGGTCTGGGCACGGTGTGCCTTTCTGTGTTTGCATGTTCTCTCATGAGGTCATGCTCACGAGGTCCACTGGTGATTCTAATTCTATTATTATTATTTTTTTTATTATTATTTTTTTTATCATTATTATTATTATCATAATTATTATTATTATTATTAATAATAATAATAATAATAATAATAACATTATTATTATTAGCTTCCAGGGCTTCTTCACTATCATGGTCAGAGCCACAAAGCCAAAGTTCAAGCACATGTGGAGTCTTCTTTTTTTTTTTGCCCTCTGTCAGAACATTTAAAACGGCATCCTTAATAATGTCTTAACCTTTTAAAATCCATGCAGCCCATGATTACATTTTGGATGAAGTACAGGAAGACATGCTTTAAACTACTGCAGAAAAAATTACTTTGAAGAAATAATAAGATGTCACAACCTGATTTTAGCAGATTGAACAGTAATTTGAATTAGTTCTCAACCCCTTCCCAGCATTTGACTCTTAGTTAGTACTCACTGAGTTATGGGATGGCTGAATGTTATGTTTACAAACAATACACAGATTGAGTAAATGATATACGATTAAGGGCACATGATGCGTTTACTGACCTCTCTGTCCAGGCCAGCTGCCACAGTGACTATGTCTCCCGTCTCACTGTTGATGGTGAACATGTTGGGGATGGGGCTGTGGGGTGTCTGAGAGAGGATGCGGTAGCGCACCATGCCATTGGCTGTGGTGGAGTCGTCTGAGTCGGTGGCTGTCACCTGCATCACAGATGAGCCTGAGGACAGAAAGTCAGTTAGAGAGGGAGAGTCAGAATAAGGCAGAATATTCAGCAGCTATTCATGAAGTACATCAGTGCACGTGGCACAAAAGGATTTGAAGCAAGGAAAGAAATCTAGTCAGAAAAACAAGCGACAAGGCGACATTCATTAAAAGTCTACAATGTGTTTTTCAAGGTCCTCCACACACATGCACTCCTTTTTGAAAACACGTGGCATTGTGAAGGTTTCCTGTACGACAATTACTGCTAATGAATTTATAGCAAATATCAAAGAGAAGGAGGAAGGCTCTGAAGACAACAGAACCATTTCTAAACAAGAAACAAGTCAATCAGACTTTGCAAATTGCTGTGACATTCTCTCTTCTTTTTGCAAGCAACTCTCTGAGTGAGGGCCATAACAGCACCGCGCAAAAAACACAAATCCATTAAATAAGACCCTATTTTAAGCTGGGCTGTTTTGTCCTTTGTATATAGAAAGCTGGTGGGGCGAAGTTTCCACCTCTGCAGAGTCCATTTAGTAATGAGCAGCGCTGGGTCTTCTGCCATTTCCACCATCCATTATTTCAGCCTTCAGCGGCTCCGTGGCTGCCCTTAATGCTCCAATGCTCTCTCCCTATTTGTCTTAGAATCATGGATAAACACTGCCATTTAAGGCAGACAGCATGGAGGTGGTGAGGTAGAGGGTGTGTGTGTGTGTGTGTGTGTGTGCGTGTGTGAGGGTATAGTATATGAATGTCAGGTACTTGTATGCATCTGAATGCACGTGCTTGTGTTTGTCTTCCCAGCACGTATCAGGGTGAGGCGCTCTGTGTCCCAGCATCTTCCCTCAGCAGAATTATTGATTTGCACAAGTTTGTCAGTTGGGCTCAGAAATGCGACCAGGCAATTAGGAGCACTTTGTGCTAGAAAGAGGAGAGATCACCTCGCCTCTCTTGCAGGGTTCTGTGAAAATGTCACTTTCCATCAGGCAGCCATTTACACGCTGTTGCTGCTGCTGAGAGGGGAGACTGTCAGCCTACAGGAGGGAGACTGCAGGGAGATGAGATGGCTGAAGCACTAACATGCTTCAATGAGGAGACGGTGTAAGTAGAAGATTTAAAATGGAGGCAGACAAGGACATTGCAGCTAAAAAAAAAAAAAAAAAGAAAACAGAGCATATGAGATAGCTGTCAGGGCTAAATGCCTTTTTTATTCCCTGACTTATCTGTAAACATACAATGTTGATAACATTTTGGATGGTTTTAAAATTAAACCTTTTTTCAGTAGGGTGCATTAAGTGACTCAGAGACTGATTTGTGCCACTGTTACTTCGATTAAGCACTGACGCATCAAATACACGTCTGCAGTCCAGCTCCGCTCTGTTGCATGTAGACTGCGTTTGTCAGCTCACACCGACTGTATGTTCAGTCCGTTAAGCTGCTATGGCAAGCCATTTGAACATTTAAAGCTGAGTTTGACTATCCTAAATTCTAATTTTAACGAGGTAAAAGTGAATTACAGATATCTTAAGTTGTGTTGCCAAAAAACGTCATTCAATGAGTCACACATCCATGATTCAAATTCAAGATATCTGTGATTCAGATTTCAGATAGTCACACTCAGCTTATAAATGTTGAAACAGCTTGCCATAAGCCGCAGGACAGACAGACAGCTGGAGTCACGAAAACTGAAGAATTCCTGCACTTTCCTCTTCATTAATATGCCCCTCTTCATTCATGTTGTGCTGTAAAACCTCAAACCTGTTTACTCCTGGCATTTCTCCCTTCATTGTGATGTTTTCTTGGATTGGTAAAGCTAGATATGATCTGGTTTTGACACGGTTTATTTTATTTTGAAAGTCTCAGGCTCTTTCAAGGTAGTTTCCGTGCACTACGTCCTGCCCAGCTCGATCTTCTCTACTCTAAATTGATGCGTCACAGCTCCGGCATCCAGCAAAAATAGGATGACTGCGTATTAGCTGCGACATGCCGGACCAGCCACGCAGCTGAGCCGCAACAGAACGTATCCAGTGTAGGTTGAATAGAAACCTAACTGATCCTGTGCCATGACGGCACAAAGACGAACTGGAAACGTATTTGGTGTATTTCAGCCGTAATACTTTTGTTATTCAGTGAGGTGACCACTGTAAACACCCTAAGGGTGCACCACAACCAGCACCAACAGGAATCTACAAACTAGCAATACAACATAATGGGGAGAAAAAAGAATGAGAAAAGATTTGTTGAGAAAAGCAGTAGTGGACCCATATCTGAACTCAAAGGGAAGTTTTTTTCCCAAAAGTACTAACACAAGGAGTGTTCCACTTTGAAATGCAAAGAAGCTACTGGTGAACATCACCCAGAAAGTTGGTTTAAAAGTATCTGACATGGCAAATTAGGATTTTGTGGAAGGCCACTGGAGCAACCAATCAGATTCCAGCCTCTGCTGGCTACCCTCTGGCTCTGCCACAGGACAGAGGAGCATTGCCTCCTTAACATGTCCTGCCAGTTGTCTCAAGAGGAGTGTTGTGGAGAAGTTTTCTTTGAGTTAAGAAATTTCAGCAGCCTCCAAATGTCCAGTGCTACAGCTTGCTAGCTAACGTGTAAACCACTGTTCCAAACAGGACCTTGGGTCCAGCAGAATCTTTGTTCTGTGACTATAATCTCTGCAGATTTAGCAAGTGAGAGGATGCCAAATGTACTTCTTTAAAGGTATTTATAATGGGTGTTCAAAGTCTTTTAGTGTATTAAAGAATAAACTAGCAATCTGAAACATGACCTCATATCAGCCAACAACTGTTCTCAAAATGCTCTCTGTTTTTGTACTGAAGAAGTCATTAAGAAAGCTGCCACCATTAGAGACTTTCTATTCATCATTGTAAACATCACATTTGAAGCAGGAGAGATGCTGGACTCTGGCAGATCCAACACTCCCTTGTGTGTCTTAGTAGTTTCAGGTGTCGCCATCCTCATAATTGGGTCTTGATGGTGCCATCATTCCTCAGACAGCCTGTATGAACAGGATAATTGTTGCCATGTGATTTATTTCAATCCTTATTAGGTTGCGTAGCTAGATTTGTCACAATAAAAGAGTCCAATGAAGGACAGGAAGTAAAAAAAAGGTTACTGCTATTCCTGAGAGGACAGCTTCAGTGTATATAATCAACTATTCCAGTCCTGTGGGAAGGGAGAGGATGTGGAGTTGGATCGCATGACAGCACGAGGACCTTTCACTTAATTGAGAAGGATTCACTAATAATATGATGCTGCGCTTTAAGATCCAAACAAGGTTTGCTATGCCTGAAAGGGTTAATCTCCAAGACCGTTTAATTCCTCTTTAATTTGAGCACTAATTCCAAATCCTAATTGCTTTTCCACCAAACTCACTAGAGCTGAAAATACAACCAGTAGCAGGGGCACAAACAGCTGGCCATTTTGCTCACATGGTGCAAGATCACTGGTAGGTTGGGTCTATTTGCTGCCAAAACCAGAGTTAACATCTTCCTCTAAATTACAGGAAAGACAGGGCAAAGAACGAGAGATGGTTACCATGATAAAGCTGTAATAGAGAGATACATATGTGATGTAAAGATAGGAAGCAGAGGAGGAAATTGCAAAGCAAAAATAGAGAATAAAGGTGAGAAGAGAGGCAGGAGGGTTTCCAAAGACTACTAAAAGCAAGAGTACAAGAGGAAGTCAGGGAGCACGAGGGGGTGGATGGTGTAAGAGGATAATAACTCTCATCAGTGGAGGGGAGATAGAGGTTGAAAGAGAAGCAGTCATACAGAGGATAGAGAGCAAGAAGGAGAAGTAGAGGTGGAGAGGAAAGAGAAAAGGTTGAAACCTGGTGAGTCTTGGGGGAAATGAAGGAGGGGACACACAGAGTTCACACAAGAGCCTCTAAAGGAGCCAGCGGTTTTCTAAGGACACCATCAAATCATCCAAACTATTCAGAAAGAGTGAAGAAAAAGTCAAAACTGGCAGCATTGGTTAGAGGATGGAAGGCCAGATTGAGTGCTGCTATTACTTAGATCACTGTTACTGTCTGATGGCCTGTACATCCTTACTTGCTGACTCTTATACAGACACAAACGATGTCTGAAGGGTAAACAGTTGAACCTGAACAAGCATGACTACATCCCTCCAGGCTGTCAGACAGCAGCAGTGCTTTTTGAAAGTATGAACTTCTGTTTGCATGTAATGTTTGCACGTTTGTGCTGTATAGAAATACTCTTTAATGTCTTGATTTTTCTTTGTAGTTACTCCTAAAAACACCCTTTTGTCTTTTTATCACTACTCATCTCTTTGTCTCACTTTCACCTGCCAGTGGTTTTGCAGTTGGCTGTCCACCAAAGAGTCAAATTCTTCTTTTCAAGTTTTTCCTCTTGTGACAAAGTTTTCCTTTTCCATTACTTCCAAATGCTTAATCAGGGTCAAATTTATGCTGGGACTCTTTAAATAGGGTGACCAAATGTCCTCTTTTGTTCAGAGATGTCCTCCTCTTTGGTTGTAAAATTATATTTGGGGGGATTTTATAAAATTCCCTTAAATGCCCAGTTTTTGCTCAGCTTGTTCTACAGACCATTAATATTTATAATAAAGTGCTGCATCATCCACTCACATTATTCTGATGTACCTACCTGTCAAAATGTTGAGCATGCACGCCATATGCATCATGACATGAAAGGCCCAGGCCGCTCCTCCTCTCAGATTAAAACAGAAAACATGTTCTGACTGCCAGCTCTCATTTTCTTTCTAGAATTTTGAGCCATCATTTATATTTTTACATAAGCCAAAATAAACCAAGAATGGATGACCTCTCTTTTTCTTTTATTTACAACCCCCCAAAAGAATACCCTGTTTTTCTTCTTGTTTAACTAAGATTTTGAGGCATTATATATATATTTTTGCACAAGAGAATTATATTCTTGAGCAAAGGGCTGCCTCTCTTTTTCTTTCTATTCAAGTATGTTGTGAGGCATTATTTATGCCTCTTTTTGGCTTTTCAGAATATGGTCACCCTATGTAAATTAAATCAAGAGTTTGGAAAAGTGCATAACTTTTGATGGGATCCAGCCATAGAGTGTAAAAAAAATGGACGTCATCTCGTACGGCTCAGACTTAGTTCGCCACAAAAACTGCTCCCCCTGGTGGCTGGCTGCAGTACAGGTCAAAAACTCTGCCTCTCTATTCCTTCCAGATGGGCTGTGGTCAAACTTTAAAAAATGAATTCACCTTGTAAACACATTTCTCACATTTGTATGCAGTGGTGATAGGACAATATTATCAGGCGGCCATGTGTTCAAGTCCTCTTAAAATCGGGGTTTTACGTCTGGTTTAACAATGATTGACAGCCACTGTTCTTGTATAGTTGTTTTTGGAAATAATAAAACACATCAGGAAGGAGAGTTATGAAGAAATTAGACTGTCTAAAGAAAAAAATTAAAAAAAAAAAAAAAATATATATATATATATATATATATATATATATATATATATATATATATATATATATATATATATATATATATATATATATATTGTCACCTGTTTCCACTCAGATTTTCTCAGAGTCCCTCATAAGTCTCTACTCCGCAGACTCTGGCTGCACAATGGCGGCTCCTGTGACAGAGGTATTTTGGCTTCAGAACCATTCAATGGTAAAAGGCGGAGCCACACTATCCATCCTATATACAGTCCATGGATCCAGCGATATTTGAAATAGATAAGGAGCTTAATTGCTTGGCAGAAGGAAAACTTGTACCTCTTGGTTTTTTAGACATGATTTCAGGACTACAAGTCAGTGGGAAAATGCAAAGACTGAGAGGACTAAAAATACTTAAAATTATAGGTACCAGTACTTGTTTCACCAAGCTGATGGGACTTAATATATGTCTTATAATGCTGACTACTACACAGTGGAGTCAACAATGCATGTTGATTTTATCCAGAAACAAATGGTGATGGGAGCTTAGTAAATTGAAATTGGGATATATAAAACAACTAGCTACCAACCACCTGCTCACAAAGTCCACATCCAACTCACTCAAACATCTAAGTGCTCCTCCAACTCTGCTTGCATCCATCAAACCATCTCTCCCCTTATGTGCCAATTCCTAATTATCCCCCCAGGCAAAAAGGAGGGAAAAAGTCTCTTAAATCTCACTGAAACTGTTAGCAAACTCTCCTGGAGAGAGAAAGAGTGGAAAGAGAAAGAGCGAGAGTCTCATCCTCTGTCCCCCTTGGGAGGGCAAATCGACTGTGAGAGAAGGCACTCAGCTGCTGGTTTTGATCTTGCACACTCATTTCCGAAGGCCCTTTTAAAAAAGACTGACCATAAAAAGGAACGACTTGCTGTCAGAGTCGAGGAGAGGCGAGCGACAGGACATGGCAGGGCAGATGTTCTCGAGCGCTGCAGAGATGGAACATGGGAGCTTCCTGCTGGAGTCACGCAATGTCGACACGTCTTCATCTGAGACCTTTTAGAACAAAAGGACTACTCTATGTTGGTGTCAAAGGTTTCACATAAATTTGCAACATTGTCAGGGTTTTTCCTGCACAGAAAATTTGTTGGCAGCCACCACCGCATAATTCCTTCCCGCTACCAGCTCCCAGCTCAGTTTTTTCTGATCAGATATTCCACAAGCGTTTTCCTGTTGGGATCTGTCATTACAGTTATATGTAGCTGCAGTTACATGCAATGACCAATAGTGGCGGTGGTGCTGAGTCTAAATTAGTATCGGCAGACCTGTAAAAGCATCCTTGATTGAGTCCGACGTCATGACAGTGGGGGCACGGGGTGCCCAGTATGTACTATGGGTAGCTTGTGTGTCATTATAAAAAAATGTTTTAGATGTTCGTCCATCATCTCTCTTGGCATCTGACATTTAGTGTCCTGCACAGTGCCCTCTGTATGTGTATCAGCACTGGACCTTCACAGCAGAGCAGTGAGTCACAAACAGTTTAACATAAACCAGAGGAGACGTGAACTGTGCCTGTAGTTTCTGTCAGTAACAACAATAAATCTCTGGGATTCAAACGCCCAAACTTTATCAATATCTCTGTTGTTCCCTCACAGAAGTGAACGTGTAAATGCATATTTCTCCTGCTCTCTCTGTAAGAGCAGCTAGCTCCACAGCTAACAGCTGACTGTCACTGACTAACAGATCAAATAACACAACTATAAGGTTCAAATCCATCAGACTCTTTGTTTACTGAGTGAGACTCAGCCCCTCCCCTCTACAGACTGACAGACTGACAGACTGACAGCAGGAGAGGAAGCTTTGAACATCTTCACGTGTGTTACATGAATATAATTTATTTTATTCTCATTATATTAAATAGTAAATTAAAATAACACCTGAAAGATCTTGCTACGAATAGTGATGGGCAGGAGGAGTGACAATCGGATTAGTTTATTAGAATAAAAATAATCTTAAAATACCTCCCAATTCCTCTGTCAGACAGAGCTACCATGAAAAGTTTCAATTTCTTTAGTTTCTCAGTACGATGTTAACACAGTTAATTTAATGCTGGCAGAGAAAAAGTTCCTGTGCAGACACAATTTGAATAAATCTGCTAAAAACTTGTTATTCAGCTCATTTTACGAATATATATAAAAGTAACTTTTTCCTAAATTTTCTAAAGTTTGATAAATGAAGAATAAAAAAAACGGACAGTGTTTCAAATAAATTAGTTTTTTTTTTTTTTTTTTTGCATGTTAACAAGCAAAGACTGCATTAAGAGGTTCTACAAATGAAACCAAGGAGGGACAAATGTTCTGTCACTGACTGCGCCTTGTGCAAGTAAATGATGATTAAACAGCCATGTGACCAAACAGAAATATTAAACAAAATACGTTAAAAAAAAAAAATCTATATGATTTAAAATTATACTTGTTAGATTTTTAATTCATGTAATTACAACTCTTTAAATAGACGGCTAGTAAAACACTTGTTTGAGTCAGTTGAAGGCACAGTACACCTGTGAGCCCACGATCAGGTACCACCACCACCTCATTTTCAGCCAGGACAAACCCTGACTGTGTTAGCTTTGTTCCACACTTTTCCATTGTGTGTGTAATGTTTGGTGAATTTAGCATCAAGTTTTTCCTGCTCAGGTTTAAGCAGGCTGAGCTTGTTTTCCTCAGATAACCCTTTTCAAACGGAATGCACTTTATTTCTTATTAACAAGAGCTAAATATGATCAGATAGCTCATACTGTCGTGTAGTGTCTTGTTAAATTTGATTACCTAAACAAATTGGATTCTATTAGTCACAGGTTTATGTGGTGCTGAACTGGAGCCCCGTGGCAGACAGTAACAAATGAAGCCGTTTCAAACTGATTCTGGCAGACGGTTTGATGGAATCTGCTAGTGAACATTAACATCTGGTGGCTGTGATAAGGCCTGTTCCCTGTTGGTCCCCCCTCTTTGAAGACTGTCACGCAGCGTCACATGTGAAGATCTGTTGTAATGCTTTAGAGAACCTTTGATATCTAGGTCTGTAGATACAGAGTGTGATACTACGTTAGCTCAGAGAATTGAGCCCTCTCTCTCTTTTTGGCATTTACAGAGAACTAGTGATGGAGAGACACCAACAAAAATGTGTTTGCTACTGCACAGATATTTGACATTTTCAAATATATTTCTTTGTTTATTTAAATAAGCTTGTAAAACTGAAGTGCATACAGCCCTCTAGAAATGTCTGGTCTCACACTTCCTCTTTGGTATGGCAGGACACTTGCTGCTAAAACAAGGCAGATAAAGCCACAAATAAACAACATTCTAATGAGCATGAGACCTGATCATACTGCAAGCCATTCACACGAGAATTACATCCTAGAATCAGTTTTATCAGCCAGAGCATCCTCACTCTCAATCCAAAAAGGGGGATGATAGACTCCAACCTTATTCAGATTTCAGAGTTAACACTCATGGTGTCAAACCATGCACATAATTCCTTTTTTCTTACCAAGGTTTTCAGATCTCTGCAGCTAAGACTTCTGTCGTAGTGCCAAGTGAAGTGTACAAATTCATTTTGTTTTGACAGCTTCAAGAGGTTAGTGAGAAAATATGCTTTCAACTGCTCAATGGTTTTTCATTGTGGGGAAAGAAAAACTGAAATATTCGTTTTGTGAAATGATTCATAATACTGACAACCCTTTGAAGAACAGCATCGCTCCTAACCATGGAGTTTATATCTCGATTTGTGAACACATTCAATGCTCTTCTTTGCTGTTTTACAGTTTTGCTCAATGTGTGCAGGTGTAAACATGTAGTAAGTAGTTTATGATGATATATTGGATCTGGACTGTGACTGTTTTGCATTTAGAGACAGATGCAGAGGGGATTCTTTGATGTTTTTGCCAGGTTTAAATCTGGAGGGCAGCGCGAGACGGAGAATTGAGATATTCCAGCAGCATCTCTGGATACTCTGCCCCGAGCAGCACCTGTCAGCTGCAGTGTTGTGATTCAACACACCAGCTGCTGCCAGGATGGCAAGAGAACGTATCACCTGGAGTGATGCCTCTGGAGTTTCTGTGGTCATATAAGTTTCCACAGGATGAACCGGGCAACATGCAAATTCCACACGTGAGCAGATCTGTGCTAACTGCTTCTCATTTACCTGGTGCCTCTCTTGATAATCCCTTTAGCTCTCAGGCTTATATGAAAGGTTAGTTTCAGTGGCTGAGCCAAAGAAGCAAAGGGTAATGCTGCGGTGGTTCAGGACAGTTAATAAGACTTTTTATTGTTTTGGTAAATATGAACAATAAATGAAATAAGATGGGAGAAGTCTTACAGTTCTAAAGCAACTAAGTTATTATATGGAAGCTTGGCATTTTCAGTTACCTTGAGCTTTTTGATCTGAGTTTCTTTTGTGTAACAAAAGAAAGATGATATTATTTCATTTACTTTACTTCAAGTGCCATCTAATAACTGTCCTTGTACGTCTACCTGCAGAGGTAGTGGGTATGTAACCTGACTTTAATCAAACTGTTTGGCACTTACCTTGAGTTTTTAGCTGGGCTCATAATAAGTCAGCAAATGATCTAATTCGTGGAGGATAAATTAAAAGCTTAAATGGACTAGAAAGGTATAAAATGTCACTTTATACCTACACTTAGTATAAATGGCACTCTTTCCTGTTTTCTTTGAATAAACAGGCAATTAGGCCAACAAGGCTTTGCAGGCTATTTTCCTAATTAAAGTTCATTATTCAGAGACCAATCAGTGAGCATAGGAAGACTAAAGTACTGCACTCTAAACATGGAATTCTTTTATGATACCAAACCCTCACCACCTGAGACTGCTGCACAAATAAATGTTACCTAGCAGACAGTGACTGCAAACTGAAGGGCACAGCAATTAGACTGCACATAGCCAAGGCGGAAATATTTCTTGTTAATTGGTATCATAGACTGCATTGTGTTGAAAACAAAACAGAATTCAAAGACTTTTGTCGTAGCTCACTCTCATTCTAAACAAAACTGAGTATCAGCTTGAAAAAAACAAAAAACAAACAAAGAAAGCAGCTTTTGGAATGTCTGGTTGCCCTCACTAATTAGGAGCTCTGTATATAGAAGCATGCTCCACTGAGGAGAAACCGCTATGCAAGCACACGCACACAGACACACACACACAGACACACACACACACACAAAAAAAAAAAAAAAAAAAAAAAAAAAAACGCTTTTCTATATTGTTTACAAATCCCCCTGAGATTAAACTTTGCAGCAGAACAATATCTGAACGCTGTGAAGACAAACACGGGTCCTCGGGGTCTGATTGTTAGAACAAGAGTTCCTCCCGTCGAGCACAAGAGCTGCTTGCAAATTCTGTGCTCGTCTCGAGCTTTGCTTTGCACTGACCACAACTCCGTCTTCTGATTCTGAGGGAAGGTCTACGTCTCTCCATGCTCTGCAGAATCTGATAATGATGGATCCAGCCAAGAGACCATCACAAATATCACATGAGCCTGCCCTGATCTGAACTGCCTGAAAACTTCAAAAGTCACGGTGCGTTCACACTTTAAATGTTGGTTGGCCAACCATGTGCAATTTTATTCTGAGACTCTGTACGTGAGATTAAATCATAAAGGATATCTGAAGGCCTCAAAACAGAGAGGGAAAGAGACTGTGTGATAAGTCAAACTGACTGGAGTAGGATGACCCATAAAACCCCAATAGATTAAAAAGTAAAAGGTATAAATGGATCTTAAAGTAATAAAAAGCTGTGTATTACATTCAACATTTTCTTCTCGCTGTTGTTAGTAGTTTAAACTAATCCAATAAAACCTTTTAGCTATTCATAAATCAGTCCAAAGCACAGCTTCAAATGGATTATTGCACTAATAATCTTCTGCTGAGCACAGCACAGAGGCTACAAATGCCAGTAAAAGTGCTGATTTAACGTGCATTGATTTCAATGGTTACAAGTGAAAACGATGAGAGGCTTGAATCAAAGGTGTTTTATGGCTTTCATGATGACTCAGTCAATTGGAGCCGAACAAAAGTGCAGTTTGAGATCATATTAGTCAACAACAAAAGAGGAGAGCGCTCCTTCTTCACAGTGCAAGCTTCGCTTTGTTAGCAAGGCTGAGTCTGTGAAAGTTTTGCCGCAGACTTTTTCTGTTTTCTTCTCTCTTGTACAAACTGACGAGCAAATCACTTTACTTCATCTATTAGAGACGTAATGTTTCCTGAAGCTGGACACTTTGTTTGAAGAAAGGAGTTATTCACTGAGTCAGATTTATCATGTCCAGGTAGGTAGGACGTCAGATGAATCCTGATGATTCTGTTAAATAAAATAAGTCTTGAAAAAGGAAATGTGTTGTGTTCTATCTGAACATTATCGAGGATGTAGCCTTTTTAAATTGACTTACATTTAACAGTTGACACATAAATGAGTCTCAATAATCTTACCTGGTTTGGAGCCTTCAGCCACAGAGCCGTTGTACACCTGGTTCTGGAACTCAGGTCTGTTGTCGTTCATGTCGATCACGTAGATGTACAGATCAATCGGATTCTCCACCTGGTTTCCGTTCATGTCAACTGCATGGGCTCGCAGCTGTGGGTGTACACAAAGAAAAGGAACAAATCTTTAACATTCTCTGTTTGTTACGAGCTTGGATCTAAATTCTGAATGTAGTCTGACTGACAACAGGCCGCTTGCTTGATTGATATGAAACTCTGCTGTCTGACTGTCTGGATGGGAGCTCAACACATAGAACAACTCTGACTTCGCTAATTGGCAACTTCATTCAGCCAGCAAATGTTCTGTTCCTTGTTTGCCAACAGGGCACAAGTATCCTGTTGGCATCTTGGCATAGATTATAACAGCACAGAACACAACAGCGTAGTGAAATGTTCCAGACACACAAACAACACCTATTTGGTTGTTAGCACAGCCAGAGGCCTGAAAAATATCAGGGAGGTGTTGCTGCTCAAGCTGTGGCTCTCTTTTTCTGGAAAGGGGTGTATGTGTGTGTGTGTGTGTGTGTGTGTGCCTCGGTTTTCTCGGACAAAGCCCGCCATTTGGAAAGGTGTAGCGACTGATGAGCTGTTCCTTGTGAATTCACAGTGTGAGAATAGAGGAAGGGAATAAATGAAAAAGGCAGAGCAGGAAAAGGCGAATGAGACGGGAAGGAGAGGAGCAGAGTGACTGAGCCTTGTGAAAGTAAATGAGAGATGAAAACACAAAGAGGCAGTGTGGGGGTGTGGGGGCTTGAACAGGGAGGACTGACAAAAGCAATCATCATCTACAGTGGGATGTCTTAATCTCCACTGCTGCTGCTACACACCCTCCTCTCCCCACCAATTCCTGCTAATGATATCTAACATAACGCAAAGCTTTGTAATAGCCCTGCAACCAAAGCTGCTCTGCTCCCTGTGACTTACATTACCTTCATTCGATCGCCTAAAAATTCATATCCTCTGCAGCAACGTTATTCAATCACAGTGTGGCTTGGTGAGGGGAGCGGCTTCCTCATTCTGGCTACAAGTGACACGCTGGCAGCAAACAATTTTGTCGGCAACAACACAGTGGAGGAGGATCTGCCTGCCAGTCTATTCACAGGGAGTCGTGATGTTTTGTTGGGTGACATGAGAGACTGAATGGCGGCACCTGCCTTCACCGAAACACAACTAATCATGTCGGCTTTTGTGTCTGCCTGTCAAGGACATATCAAAACATGCCCAGACGCTCATCCAAATAGTGATTCATACACGTGTTTACGCATATTAACGCGGACGCTTTCACGAGCGCACAGACATACACTGAGAAGGCACACACAGCCAATCAAAAGAGGCCTCTTTAGCCACTTAATGATCCTCAAGATGCTAGTTTTCCATTGGCTGGAGTACAGCAAACAAACATGGAGAGGAGACCCAACAAACAAACAAGCCCAATCTGTTTTCTCAGCTGTGAGCACTGCTCACTGAGGGATGTGTGCCTGTGATTTGTGTGACTCCTTCACTGCATGGATGTGTGTGCAAATAAATGATAATGACTGTGTGTTCTCCTTTGTGCTAAACTGAGCATTTTTGTCTGTGTGTGTGTGAGTGTTTTCTCCCTTGTGCTTTTGGGTTGGAGTGTGCTTATTCCAGCACATTTTCTTAAACTTCAGTAATGTAAATATTTCTATACTCACATCTGTGTGTCTGCTTGCATGTGTCTCCTTTTGTGTGCCCCATGGTGGAATTGGAAATGTGATCTGAGGGCCTGGAGGAGCGTGTGCTCTCAGCAAACCAGTGTCTGCTGTGAGGCTGCATCAGTATTCTGCACCGTGAGCTTTAGTATGACTGGACTAAGCTGAGGAGGAATACAGTTTGTATGCAAGTCTCCGAAAAAGATCTCCTTACCCAAAGTATAAAACCACTTTTTATAACGACACAAATGCCTCACAGTTCTGTTCTCTGTGTGGTGCTTTCACTTTCGCCACAAGAATACTATGGCTACTGCTGCTAAAGCCAAAACCTCTCAGCATAAAACCTTGAACATGTTCCATTAAAACTATAGCGTGGTATTTACTATATCTTTAGTACTTATCACATAGGGGAGATGGTTGTGTAGATGGCACGTTCAAGGTAGACATCAAACCAGCAGCTTATAGAAAAAAAATAAACCTTTCAAAGATTTTTTTTCACATCGGCACTTTGAAAAGCTGATGTTTTCTGAATGGGTTTCTAGTTTCTAGTTTCTTTCTAGTTGTCCTCTCTCTTCTGCTAAAAGAGTAGAAGTAAGCACTGTGCTACTGGGCTTAGGGATCCACATATGGGAGACAAGTTATGATCATTCTAAGGGCTCTGATAGGGGCCCGAAAAGTAGAGGGAGCTAAGTGGTGGGGCCAAGTGGCACATTTTTAGTAAAGCTCTGGCCCCTGCTTGGGCCATATGTTTTTGTAACACATATTTCAACTATATTAATGGTTCATTCATTCATCTTCTATTCAGGGTCGCTGGTGGCTGGAGTCTATCCCAGCTGACTTAGGGTGAGAGGCGCCAGTCAATCACAGGGTTGACATATAGAGACAGACAACCTTTGGTGATGTAGAATCACCAATTAAGCATGTTAGTGAGCATGTTTTTGGACTGTGGGAGGAAGCCGGAGTACCTGGGAGAACATGCAAACTCCACACAGAAAGGCACACCGTGCCTGAACCGGGATTCAAACTAGCAACCTTCTTGCTCCGAAGGAACAGCACTAACAGCTGCACTACCGTGCAGCCCTAATTAGGTGCATGCAGAACATAAATGCTTTAATATGCATTTCCACACAATCCATAAAGCCCTCTTGGAAATGTCCCTTGTACTGAACCGGAGCTTCAAAACTAAGAATTGTACCGAACCGGAATTTTTGTGCCATTACAGCCCTCATTAGTAGCAAAAATAATAGTGACAGTAGTTTCATTGTAAAGCATGAAGCTTGGCTTTAGAGGAGACAACCTTTGTAAGTTTCCAAACCACAGTGAAATATTCAGACATGAATGTTAATTTTAAATCAATATGGTTAGATTTTTAAGATGTATAACATTAAATCTTGCACTAAATGTTACATACACTTACCTACACTTAAATAAAATGAAACCCTCTCGGATATAAGGAATAAAATCAACCTCTGGTGCAGTAATTGAGGATACCTCTCAATGAACAAAAGGTTTGATAGTGTGGCCTGGCATAGGGTGAATCCCAAAGCTCCAAAGTTTGTTCCTCATGTCCTAACCACTTGCATCCCTCCCAGCAGAGATGCATGGGAGAGATGCAAGGAAATGAGGAGAGGAAAGAGGAAAGAGGAGACGTCCTTTTCTCTGGAGTGTCAGATGAAGGGATGTCTTCCACGAATGATGCCGTCAGCTGTTTGTGTGTCTGCACATGTGCACTGTAATAACTCTGATAAAAAAACGTTTGTCTCTGTTTGACCTGTTTAATAAACAAATTCACATGAAGACTCTGTTTATTCGGTGTCCTGTTTAGATGCACAGGGACCACTCTCCCTGTAAAATAGGTCATTAATCGATTATTTGTTATTTATTAAGCTTTTATCTAGCTCGTATCTGATCGTTGACTGAAACCTTTGACTTTGATGAACCTAGTTTACATTATCTCAGAAATGCTGATATTACTCTTATTACTGTTAATATTCCTATTATTAGTGTGTTTACTCTTAGTTTGTTAAATGATGTGACCACAACAGTTACAAAAACTCAGCAGTGATCCTCTGGTTTATTGGTGTTATAATGGTAGTGTTTGGCATTTTATGATTTAAACTCACATCTAACACTTTTCTTATCCCAGATTTATGACCCATTTCAGAATTATCCTTCATGACTCCTTTCCGCTCTGTCTTTTCACTATCATTAAACTCCAGTGATGTAAAGTTTCAAAGATGTCTGAGCTGCTGCAGTGTTGAATCAGTGAGTAAATCCCATATGTCAGTGAAACGACTTCGTTGAAGCCTGCTTTTGTGTCTCCTTATACTTCTGGTTGGGCAGAGGAGAGAAAAGACAGGAGACTTTAGTTTAACGCTTTGGGATTCACCCAAAGTCTAACAATATATTACCATTTTGCAGCTCTGTGCTTCAAACTGAGATGCTTCAAATGTCCATCAGTGTGTTCTGCAGAGTGACGGTGTGCTTATGCAGGGCTTAGAGAGAAGACAGGAGACATGCTTGGATGGAAGTCTAAAATAAAAATGTATCTTCTTGTCTACAGATCATGTGACTGTCAGCAGACCCTCTCTCTGTCAGCTAAATGATGCTCCGTAGAAATGTTGTTCATAGGATCAGGACAACAACCGTGGCTACATCAGTGTTTTTTCCAGGACACGTTATGTCACAGTGAGGTTGACTTCAGATCTTGGGATGAAAGCTGTCATCATGGTCTTGTTCAAAATTGCTGAGGAGGATATGAGACTGGAAGAGAAAGATCACCCCCAGTGTAGCACACACTCCAGGTGCTTCTGCAGACCTATCAGGTAAATAACAAAATACACAATATGATAATTAATCTTCCTACGAGGAGCTTCTGGTTTGTGTTGATTTTGCTGCCCCCGTGGAAAAAAAGGGTACCACTTTGAAAGTAGTGTTTTTTAACTATCAAATCTTCCTTTGCTCTCTTTAAACTCTCATTGAAACTCTCTGACAGGGTAAATATGAAAATGGCTTTTTCAGTAATGTTCAGCTCCCCACTTTGTCCGACGCCCACTGTCTGCCAGTGATAGACTAAAAAATAACTACATATGGAAATCTTCAGTCTCGTCACTGTTGGTTGTGTTGGCTTTGGGGTTCATCTTAGTCATAACCAACTAAAAAAATCATCATGAAAGTTCCAAGATTGACTAAGGAAGTACTTGGGTGACTTCATGCGCCCGAATAGTTATGATCTGAGTAACAAGATGTATTTACAAGCACAAAAATTGCAGCGCAACCAGCAGGTCGTGTTCCAGGCATAAACTGAACACACACCAAAAACATTCATTGTCCACCAAAGTGTATTCAGAAATATATTTAAAAATCATTTTGCATTTGGTCAATTCTCCTTTTTGCCCTGTGGACTCAAAAGAGATCTGTCTGACAAAACTGAAGCTCAGGCAAACACCCACTCTCCTCACCTCACAGATCACTTCCCCTGGTGCTTTTCTGTCAAAAACAGCAGCCTTGTCTCTCTTTTCACTTGAACCCAAAACTAACAAGCAAAGTTTGGCCTGCGAGAGCACAGCAGCGCTAGAAACTACATGTCAAGTTGAAAGAAAGTAAGCAATGGACTAAATTTCCCCTGGGCCGTACCATGGACACATTCTCCTACACCAAACCCTTCATCTCATGACGAACTGCATGGATACATGAGGAATCAATTAGGGATGTGCATATACTGATAATGGGCATAAGTCAGATATTAGTACCAGCATCTGAATCAAAAAGCTAACGGGCTGTGATGGGCCAATGTTTTCAGCTGGCTGAGCATGCTGTGGGAAATCAAGCCCCAAGCATAAGGCTTTTAATCAAAAACCATCAGCACTGCTTTTTTTCCAAAGCTCATCAGTTACGGTTCCTGCACTGAAGAAGTTAAATTTTTCGTATGTTCGAAGTATGTGCTCCGTTCTGCCAAACATGCGCTTTTCACAACAGGCAGTGTGGAGTATGAACTGTTTACTGGGCCACTATCCTTTCCCGGGGACCAATAACCCGCCTGTTTTATTGATCCCATTTTGCTGGTTGAGCGTGTAAGAGCAGGTATGGTGAGACAAGAAACAGTGGTGTCTTGAGCCTGAACACAGCAAGCAGAGTAACAAGAGGCTCATCCAAAACTTAATGGATCACTCACAGAAGAACGAGACAAACCCATCAAGAAGACAATTACCCAGAGCTTTGTGTTTGTTCACAGTCGTTGCACAAAGTGTATTGTTGTTTATTTTGTTGCATAATGCTGAGAGTGCACACTGATTCGCTCTCCTTTATTCTATATTTCCTCTGAGACAAGAGTGTGTTTTTGAATTAGCCCTATCAGCAGCGCAGCCATCCGTCATGCTGACAGGCACGTGGGTGCTGTGAGTCTGACACCAGTGCTCACCTAGAGTGGAGGTGTTAGTCTTTGCTGATATAAATTGAAACCTGTAATGTGGGTATATGAACCACTGGCCCTGAGTTAACACCAGTCTCATGTGGTCTGAATATTTAATTCACACGCTTGCAAAGTAGTTTAACCTGAGCTTCCAGAGGAGCCAGTCATGAACTCAGCTCTATTGCCTTCTGAGTGAGTGTGTGTGTGTGTGTACGTGGTGTGTGTGTGCTTGTGGGGAATCCTATGGGCCATACACAAGCTAACCATACTGCTGTCAGTCTGAACCTTTGAACAGCCCGGCTGTGAAGTGCTTCAGGTGAGTGCGCAACAATGTTTGGGGGTGGTGAAGTAAAACAGCAGCACACAGAGGGAACGAGGGGAGCACATGCAGGAAGTGAGAGAGACGAGGAGAAGAGAGGCCAAGTTTATGGTATAAACACACATCAAATATGAATCAGCATTCAGGACCGGTGCCCACACAAATCTTTGCAGGCACACAAAACATGTACGCACAGACTTGAAGCTGCACCTGCTCATTAACTCCCAACAACAGTTTTCCTGCACTCTTCCTCAGCTCTGTCTCTTTCACTCCGTTCTATCCATCCTGCGCTGCTCTGTGCAGCTAAACTTCAATCTAAATGACAGCTCAAGTGGCTGTGTGTTTTGCCAAGGCATTCATTATTTCATTTCAGGCTTCTGCATCAATCAGAGCCTTGAGAGGTTGCTGTGAAAAACCTGTACAGCATCTAAAAACAAAACTACAAATCACTGAATGAGGCCCAACCTGTGGTGGACGGGCCACATTAGGGGCTGAGGTGGAGAAGGTGGATGTGTAGAATTTAGTCTGGAAAATAATGCAGCTGAAGAAAATTGAGCTAAAGGGAAAACGGAGATAGAGAAAATAGATTTCTTCTTACATGAAATGAGGCCCTCTCCTCCCGGTCCAGGGGTTGAGTGACGAACATGTTGCCACTGATGGGATCAATGTTGTAGATACCACTCGGAGGCTGATCAGCGCCTGCTCCTGTGATGCTGTAGCGGATTCCAACATCTTTGTCTTGGTCTGAGCGAATCTGGGGACATGACCAGAAAAACAAATTCATAAAAAAAGGAAAAGATGTTGTTTTTGCTTGCAACAAGTAACATAAAATACTCTGCACAGAGTAACATAAAAACACATTAAAGATTACAGCCGATGTTTCTGAGTGAACAAGGGCTGGTAATTGTTAAATACATTGATAATAACATGTTTACTGAAAGCTTTCTTGTAAGCCTGAAGGGGAAAACAGAAAACCAAGCTATGTGCAGAACTGGGAAAAAAGATCCACGATTTCAGGATCTGTTCTGACCTGATGACTTTTTGACCTTTTATTCAACATTTACAGCAGTGTTTCAGTGAAATTCAAACAAGTGTAAAAGAACCTTACAGCCAGAAATGCTTGTAATTGTAATTGTGATTGTGACAACTGGCCAAATGATGTGAAAAACATTCATGTAGTTATTCTTAATCAACTCTGACTGGAGCTTTATACCTCCTTGCCCCTGTTTCACCTTTAATACCTGGGCTATTATTTCACACATAACCCAAACTTTGGCAGTAAAAGAGTGATATATTTTACCTTGAACAAGTTTGGCCCCACTGCTACAGCAATAAAAATATCAATACTTTTGTTCTGCGCCTTATCGACTTAAAGAAGACAAAGGAAGATGAGACTGTATCATGTCTCATTGTTGTATTGATTTTGAACGGGTGCTTAGGATACTACTGTCTCACCAGACAACGCTGCTGCAGCAGCATTAATATGATGTAACACACATTGGTGGTCTGAAAATGTTACCAAAACTAGAGATGAAAAGGCTGATTGCTCTTAACCAGAATTCTTACAATTCTGTCATTAATTAAATCATTCTAGTATTTGCAAAAATGTTAAAAAGGGGCACTTTGAAAATTTGGAAAAACAGTAAATGGAAAAAAAACAATGAAAAAAGATGAAACGTCAACCTTTTCAGGCTTTTGCTTGTTAGGTAAGAAGAGGAAACACTTTGTCCACGAATAGGGAAATTGTTTGGTACATAGCTCAACCATTGCGCTTTTAATTGACATTTTTTTGTACGGATTTAACAATCACTTAGATCGTACATTGCTAACCACGGTTCCCTGTTTGCAGGGTCTTTGTAAAACTTTTTTTTCTAAGGGTGGCATGTATGTCTGCACAAAGAACGAATGCCCCTTTTTCTCTCCTGTAGTCATACCTATTGATCTACCCAGTGAATGTCATAGCATGATACTGTATATTTGTTCTTAGAATTTGATACAACAGTGTAAATGTTTTTAAAAATGTTATTAGCCTGAATCTTTCAGATTTGTTACAGTATTTCCACAGCTACTAAAGTAATCTATGTATTATGTCAAGTTTGTCTTTAACTTCGTCTGCACCCTCCACAGGTGGTGCTCAATGGCGAGAAGAGGAGTCATGCCACATACCGTCATCGACTGCAGGCCTGAAGTATGTCGGCAAAATATATTTTTCTTTTCTTTTTTTTTTTTTTACATTTGTCAAAAATCACCAAGCCCAACAAGTTTAATTATACCACCCTAAAATGCAAATAATGCTTCAAGAATGCTTTAATGCTTGCAAAAAATAGTTTAATTCACGATAGTCTCATCTCTCACAATGTGTTCATAGTTAAGGATTCTGAAGTGGAATCTGAGCTGGCCAGTTACTCGTCAAGGACGGCATGGCCACCCCTGGACCCACCCTTGCTTGTTTGTAGTCTTTGTCCTCGCTCCTCTTTTCAGATGAGTAATTTTTGCATTTCATTTGGGAATCAAGGACTCAGATTCTGGAGGACGAGTGGAGAGGCAGAGAGTCCATGTTTCTTAAAGTCCAGAGTAAAGCCTCCAAAGTAAGTGACGGTTTGGAGCGTCATGTCGCCTGCTGGTGTTGGTCCACTGTGTTTTCTAAAGTCCTGAGTCAACCCAGCCATTTGCAAGGAAACTTTACAGCATCTCAAGCTACCATCTGCTGAAAAGCTTTATCAAGATGATGATTTTATTTTTCAAGCTGAACTTGGCACCTGCCCACACTACCAAAAGTACCAAAAGCTGATTAATAGACTAATATATCACTGTGCTTCATTAGCCAGAAAACTCACTGGACCCGAAACTCAATCTATGGGGTATTGTTGAAGCAGGTATAAAAGCAATCCACATTACAAACAACACTGATGCAGTAATTCATGCGAAAGGAGCCTCCACCCAGTATTGACTGTATCTAAAAAAACAGAAGGCCAACTTTCCTGTATAAAAATACTTTTCATAGGTCTCATGCAATGTTCTAATTTAATGAGATCCCAACTTTTTGTTTTTTATCAACTGTCAGCCATAGTCATCACAACAAAAATGAATGAATGCTTGAAATATTTCACTTTGTATGTACTGCATCAATTATGAGTTTTACTCTTTGAAATTAAATACTAAAATAAATGTACTTTTCCATGATTTTCTAATGTATCGAGTTTTACCTGTATAAGCTAATAAAGATCTTGAGACTTTCACTCCAATAATTCTGTACATAAAGATAAATGCTTTACACAGAACTCAATTTGAACAAGAATGTTTACATTGAGGCCAGAATCCAGAGGAAGATTCAGAGATGTGTATAGACATCAATTATTAATGCTTCATTTAAATCATTCTGATGTCTAATGTTGGGTAGAATTTCACAGACACTTCACAAAAGGAAGTATGTGTCAAGGATTTTTTAATTCAATCTTTTTCTCCTTCTCATCGATTAACTTATGACCACAACAGTGAATTTCATAAACAGTGTCAACCTCAGGGCTGTCATAAAATGACTACAAAATAACCAGCTACTTGGAAGAGTTGCACCAGTATAACTAAACTCGTGTCTAGTAAACACCCTGACTGACAGAAGCCATTCAATCAAATGAAAGTAGTGGATGACTCTTGTGGAGTTATTTTGTGCATTTATGTACCTTTTGATATGTCTTCAAGAGCCAAATATCTCATATCATCTTCTCTGTAACCTTGCCCTCTGTTTCTGAACATAACGGTGCTTCGACTCCTTTTTCCACTGGGACTGAACCATCACTATGGTTACAAGTCTGAGAGAATAATCACAGAGTCAAATGGAGTAAAAAGAAGGCTTGGCTCCTTTTTCTCTCTATCTTTCTCTTCCCCTCCTCTGCAATTTTCCTGGTCTGTGGGGCTGCAGATCATGCATGAAAATGAAATTACTCCATCCGTTCAGCAGTGACGGCAGCTTCTGCATAAAACATCTCTCTGTTTGAACATGATACCCTCTCTCTTAATTTCCGACGTGGTCCTCCCACACAAATGCTGTAGCACTCTGCTGCAAGCTTTCACAGCTGCAATTTTCATTTCCTGAGCTCCTTTCACACATGATCCATATATGAAGCCTGTAGGTGTAATGTGCAGCATTGTACAGCCCTGATCAATCAGTAATGTAATCACTGTAGCATGACAATGATCCTGTTCAACTAATTACATTTATTATTCAAGACTGTCGACCAAAGAGGGACAAAATCAAGGCATAAATGATGCTGTCATTTGATCATTTACCCTCATCATGATCATCATGATCATCATTGTCATCATCATCAGTGTCACCCGGCTGAAATACACATAGATAATATGGCATAAAACAGACACATTATACATTTTCGTAATGAGAATGTGCCTGAGAAATCCTCTGTCTCATCAGTGAAGTAGGGAGTTTTGTGAAAGCCTCACACTTTGAAACTGAAACGAACTGAAGCACACCATGAAGAAGCTGCTTCAAATGAAAGAACCTGCAGAAAAAGCTGTAGCCATGTATGTGTGTAGTGAAATGTTGGACAGGTAAGAGATTCTGTGTGTGCACACCAATGCGTGGATCAAGAGGAGCGACTTAGTTCAATAATTCACAGGGCCGTCGTGTGGGAAACGCATGAAATTTTCACCGGCCAATGCTCTGTGTCTCTGCATTTGGACAAGAGCACAGCTGCGTGTCTGAGCGTGTGTTTATGTGAGATCCGTCTTCCTCACTTGAACTTCAAAGCACACTCTGTGTAGCTGGGGCCCCAAGAGGGAAAAAAGGGGGCTCTTACACATCGTGCGGTCTACGTTTCCAAGCCTGCTAAATATTCTCTATCAAGGCCACCTGAGACCAGATGTCACATTCGCCAGTGTCTCTTAATGAAGAGTCTTTATATCAATAAATTGAATAAATGAAGAAGCAAGGCTTCTCAGAGCCCTGGGAATCCCTTGAGTGACAACTGCTCAATTGAGCCATTTGAATTGAATGCTAATGATGAAAGCGGGGATTTCAGTCCTCCTCTACCTCCCTCTCTCTAGCTTTCTACAGCTATCTTTCATGCTCACGCTTACTTCAGTACTTCCTGGCAGACAGAATGGCTACTAATCACACTAGAAATAGCAGAGCAAGGCAGATGCAAGGGACTTAACTGGCTGTCTGTCTCCGTCAGATCAGACCAGACATCAGATAAGTGACCCATTTGTAGCTCTTTGAGAGTGATTTTCTTGATTACTGACAACTGCTGGGGTCCTGTGGGACAAGCTATCAGCGTGAGAAGAAAGATGGAGAGGAATGGAGGCTGAGAGACACAGGGAGGAAAAACCAGTGGGGAGTAGTGGGGAAATTAGTTGAAGAATTAGTGTTCTGTTTAACTCCTCAGGGTGACGCAAGGCACACAAACAGACAGAGTGGAAGGATCGGAAAGGAATACATTTACATTTATTGAGCGTAGCGGCTTGCTGCCTAATTAGCACGCAGTGAAGTTTCAGGCTGTCCGAATTTACTTTAATTGATCCAACCCTGTATGATCACCTTATCTGCATAAATAGCTTGATGCCTACATAAACAGAGGCTAATTTGCTGCTTATTTGAGAATACACTGACTACATTCATTTGCTTTATTTCTGCATTTCATGCTTCAAAAAAAAAACAAAACAAAACATGACAATTTTCATGCAAAGGCAGCATGCATAGAGCTGTACTTCTTTTTCTCTGGCAGTGTTTTGCTTCTAGGAACGAACAGTCATTCAACCAGGAAGTCATTAAAGGACGGTGTGCTGCAGGCACCCAAGGGATCATTAAGGGTTACTGTGTGCTATGGGCTAATGTCACACAATAATGGGAATCTGTGGTTTACACTCTTTGATAGCCTCTTTTATGTCTTGTCCACGCTTAATGGTTCAGGCTGGTGTTGTAGTCCTTTGGCTTACACACACACACACACACACACACACACACACACACACACACACACACACACACACACACACACACACACACACACACACACACACTTCTCTTTATTTTATAGCTCTTTATGGGCTCAGTCACCTCACTCTGCCTTTAGGGCACATCAAATGCCCCCCGCAGGTTACACAGACCCGAGAGCCACACCAGGAAATCACAGCCGCATTCAACACCAACAAAGAAAGAGCAGCCTTTACCCTTCTCAACTCATAGCATATCATCAAGAGCACAAAGCTGCATGCCACTGCTCCTGATGATTTATTTTTCTATTTATAAAATGCTTGAGGGAAAACCCAATCCTCTGCGACATGGTCAAGGTTTAGGGTAACACACACATGCATACAAGAAAGATGGTTTCTCAGATTAGCCCAAAACATACCTAAAGTGTCATGACTGCAAACTAAATCCAAACCTGTAGCTTATGCAATGCTGCCTTAAAGACTTCTACCAACAACTAAAGGCATTGCTGCTGATGTGCTAACTACCCATCAGCCTACTTAACTGCTGTGTTACTATGTGTACATGATGTAGGTTAAACAATTTTTTAGGGTTCATATATTTACAAGACCAGGTCTTCTTTTTCACTTGGATGTGTGCCTTGCTAACACTACCCTTGTAAACTTCTGTCCTGAATTTTGGTAGACACAAACTCAGAATGATCTGAATACACTGTGACAAGCAGCATCAGAATCAGAATCAGAATTGCGCTTATTGCCGGGTAGAATTCACAGCTAGGAACATGTTGTGGTTTATGGTGAAAACACATGAGTACAATAAATAAACAAAATACATAAAAATATGTGAATATATATATATTAAACAGGCATACAGAGTTGGATATTTGCAGAGCAAAGTGATAGCAACATTATGTATGCTTACTAAAAACCCAGGAGTGTTAAATACTTGATTCTGATTGGACAAAACCACAGTGACAACCCCTTGACAACAACAGCAGAGCTGGTGAGTGCACCTCTGACAGACAAATTCCACCATAAGGAATAAAGAGGACATCTGACACTGATGATTTGCATTGTAGCATTTCACCATTTTTGCAATGGCAGCCAATGTTAAGTTTTAAAGGTACAGCTTTCAGAAACGGCAGTGTAATAAAGTGGCTCGTTCTCAGTTTACAAAAAGAAACAATTTCAATACTTGGTTGATGATACACTTATTTAAACACATTTATGATAGAAAAATAAAATGTCATCAAAATGACGTCATCTCGCTCAGCTCAATTGAGGTAACCACAAAAACTGCTCCCCCTGGTGGCTGGCTGCAGTATAGGTCAAAAAAGCCTCTCTGTTCATTCCAGATGGGCTGAGGTCAAACTTTAAAAAATTAACACACCTCGTAGAAATGTTTTTAACATGCGTATGCTGTGGTGATATTAACATACTAAAAAACATTTAAAGCCTGGTTCATAAAAAAGAACTTGGATCTAAGTTTCGCTATAATGTGTGTGGGGGGGGGGGGGGTTCTAAAACAGCAGATAGAAGATATTAGGATCACGAGTTTGTCCAATCAGAGGCACAGGCTCAGCTCACAAGACTTACACGTGCCCTATGGCTGTAAGAAAGGAAGCTCAAAGTCTGCATCATATCCAATATGGCCCCTCTTAGGTGCATCAGATAAACCCTCAGCACCTAAAGCGCTAAATCCAGCTGAATTTAACAGTCAACCAGCAGTGGGAAGCAAAGAAAACAGTGGGTTCAGCTGGTCAGCAATGACTCAGTGAACGCCTCCTGCACCTTATGAAGAGCAAACATTAATGGTGCACTTTTTGTCACAAAGACAGCTTGAAGCTGCCAAGAGCAGTTAGAAATATCCACTGAAAGGAGAACTTGTTGAGTCATGTGTCATTTGGTTTTCAGGTTGTTTTTTGTTGTCATTTTTATTACAAGGTTCCAACCTGTTATTTGTCTGATAAAATTCAAGTTTTATTCAAGAAGTTCTCAAAGTAGTTACAAGAGTGTATCACAGGCCTCTAAGGAGGTTAACAATTTGTTCCTACAACAATAATTTCAAATAACAGAATTTCAATGAAAATGACACTTTTGGACATGGTTTCAAAATTTTATCCTGTTATTTTCATAGAAATAAGGTTTCAGTAAAACGACAGATTGAGTTCCCCCTTTTTTTCTGCTTATACACATCATACCCACACAGCGGTGGAGCTGAGCTGATTTGGTGTTTCAAGAGCTGGTAACCATACTTACAAGAAGTTACCTTTTTAGGCAGCCATGATGACGTTGAGCTAGGGGTTTATTTTGTGTCCGACTTTAAATAGTTAATGTAAAAATGATCATTTGTAATATTTTGTTATCAACTTATCCTTTTTCAAAGGAACATCCTACGCTAAGTTAGCGTGTTACCTTGTAGCATCCATGTTTCCTAAATCTCTAAATTGTATGTAGTGAGTACAAAGTTAACATGATCAAACTAATATACAAATGATGGTTTTATTTTCAGTGTTAGTTGCATGTAAAGCAGAATACAGGTAAATAGATGATGTCCTTGTTGTAGCCTAAAACTTATTTATTTCTTTTCTGTTTTTTTTTTTTTTTTTTGGGGGGGGGGGCATGATGTTTTTAAAAAAGAAAGACATGTCGATACAGAACAAATGAAGTTCAAGAAGCAGCATATAGTCTGCTATTAATAACTTTGGATGAGAAAGTATACGGTAAACATCTTGCACACAGCAGCTCCAACAGTTTTCTATAAAAAAAAATGTAAATATGCTGGTTTGAGGGATTGTTGATGATTCGCAGATAAACGCAGTGAAATCTGGCATTTCCGTGCTGAGGTGTGTTGTGAGAGAAGGTGATGCCAGACACTCAGAGTACAGACAGGATATCACAGATCCCTCCTGGCACCCTCTCAGTCACGCTTTAACTGTCATAGCTGTCAAGCATAATTAAAGCAGCATGTGCCAAATATCTGGATGCCTTTAATAGAATCTACTTATTGATTGCACGCCTCATATACTCACAAGCCTACTCTATTTTTGCAGTGTGAACGCGCACAAGCACATCTGACAAATAAAATATGGTTATTAGGTTGGGATAAAAGCACGATTCAGAATTTTATTGCACAAAGTTTAGATAATGATGAAAAGTTCTCAGAGTCTGGATTAGTTTGAGTTGCTGTGTTTGAGCAGCAGATGGTTGATTCATTGTGCGGATTAGGGTATTTAACACTTTTAAAGAGGCTTTTAAAGAAAGAAAATCTAATTTGCTCTCTGATGCTTTAACTCTTCCTCCTTAAATAACTCAAATTTCCCTCAAGTAGAGTAAATTTCCTGTAATTCAGCTCTCTAAGCTTACATTCATAATTTCTATTGCTTTTCTGTTCATTTTCATTTGACTGACTGCCGACTCTGGAATTTGCCGGCAAGATATAGGATAGTACAAAAATATGCATTCACTTTGTATGACTTATGACAGGTCTGGCACTTCAGTGAGGAGTTCTAAAGAAGGAAAAAGATGCCTTCATGCCGAAACAGACTATTGATTTAACTATCTTGAGCATCCTGACTTCATTGTCACCACTGTTAAACCTTCCTGCTGAAATATTCAGATGTGACAGCAAACCTTTGCCCTTGTGAAATGCTGGAACATCATCTAACAAGTCAAAGCAAATGGCTGAATTACTTCATTAAACAGCATTATCAAAAGCATCGCAGTGTCTGCACTACACACACTACACAGGCATCCTTGAAAATAGCTCCGTTTGATAATGTCTCATCCTTCCCTGCTGTTATACAGTATCTGTTTTCTCTTTGTTGAACATGAGGGAAATGGCAAAACTACATGCTTTTTAACTTCCTCTTAAATTTCAGTTTTGCATTGCTTTGATCCTTCCTGCTGTGTGCTTGTCACTCTTCAAAGCAGATGTGCCCTGTTTTTGATGGGAGAGAGGAATTCAAACAGTCTGATAGGCCATCCACACAAACATCCAACAAAATGACGCAGGGGGGAAGAGTGAAGCAGAGGATGAAAGAAAAAAAAACAGCGAGAGAGATGGGCTGACAAAATGGAAATAAAATTTCCAATTATGGAAAATGTGGGACATCAAGTTTTTGCCAGGCTTCAAACTTTCCTTCCTTCAAAAATACAATAACAGCCTTACAGGCGGGAGTGTGGTGATAAAGAGGGTGAAACCTGTCAGTTTAGTGGCGTCATGAGAGGGGAAAAGTGCGGATGCTTTTAAAAATAGTCACATCGGAGGTTTGTGAGGTAGAAGCTGCAGAGAGCTCTGGTTTAATATCTCTCAAGTGAGAGCCGCTGACAGGCAGCGTCGCACACAGTTATCCCTGATACTCATAAAGAACAGCAGTGTCGGGGGCCTCGGTCGGCACACAGGCATGTTAGTCCATAATGGATCGGAAACAAAATGGGAAATGAACCAAGCCATGCACAGTCAGAAATACATATTTTTTTTCTTTTCATTTGTTGTGCTCTGCCATCCTGTCTGTGTCTGTCCTCAGTCTGTCTCTCTCTCCTCGTTGCTCCCTTCTTCCATCCCTCCCTTAGGAAAGCAAGCAGGAAAAGCTCCATCAGTTCCAACAAGCAAACCTGAAGGTGTGTCTGCTCTAATACTGACATTGTTATTCAGTCAGTCCTCTCCACTTTCTAATGTGGTCAACCGATCTGTATCCTTTGAGTTCTTTAGCTGTCCTGGGGTGAAGTTGATGTGAAGTGGCTTTAGATTTAGAGATGATAGAGTAAGACTTTTTTCTTTTCCTTGACAATCGAAAGTAACAAAGCTTTTGTTTTGTGTTTCTCTCCCTCTAGAGGAGCTGTTTGTGTTGTTTAAGAGGAAAAGACAATCCAGTTAGGTGAGGATGAAAAAGTGATGAAGCTCAGAAAAAAAAACATCAGAGAAAGCAAAGGCATTGTAGAGAAATATGTCTTTTAATGACCAGGAGAAAGGATTCTGAATGCCAGCAGCATATCCAATAAATAACCTTCACATGAAAGAGACTTGGGATTTAAAAAAAAAAAAAATAGATATAAAGTCTTCAGAATCTTATCTATCTTAGCTATCTCATAAGGATCACATGAATCTGAAGGTTGTCACTTCAGTGCTGACCGTGACCTCTCTAATGTCTTTCTTTTTAACTCAAATACCCCCATTCTCCTTCCTGTTTTTCATTCATCAATACCTGAAAGACAGAAAATGGGCCCTCATATTTTAGAGTTTGTGTCTGCTAAAAAATAGATGTGATGCTCTTTCAAGCATATGCACTTACACGCACATCACTGCCTCCACCTCAGACCATTAACCAGACGGAGGAAAGAAATGTAGGATTGGAAAAAGGGGGCGATTAGAGGGAGAACAAATATTAATGAAAGTTAAGAAGTGACTCACAAAACCAATTACAGCATTAGCCAGGCAATTTAGATGAGCTCTGCAAGAGGCGCGGATCCTGTTGAAATGTACCGGCGGTCTCTCTGCATTAACAATAGCATTAATTCCCCCGATTCGCAGTGAGGAGAGAAGAATGGAGCAAATGCAGCCATTCTGACTTTAAAAGAAGAGCCACATACCCAAAGTCTGTGATGTGAATAAAGAGACTGAGGAAGAGACAGATGATTCTATCTTACAATGAAAAGAAAAAAAACACCAACCACTGGAGAGTCTCAGCTCATCATATTCTACTGCTTTAACCAAAACTTCCAAACACAAGAGTTGCAGGTAAAGCATTGTACATATTGTGTATGCAAGATGAAATCTCCAATAAGACAGTTGCAGTGAAGACATGAATGGCTACAGGAGGACTGAGTACAGAGAAAGACAGCAGAGCGACGTTTAACAGGTATAGGAGGAGGGTGGGGAGGATGGGAGGGGGCTGTGAAAAGCTTTGTGCTACTTCCCATCTTCACCTACTGCTATTGTCAAATTGAATCCCTCAACTCAACCTGCTTCCACAAGCTCCCATAGGGGACACGCGACCCTGACAGCCCAGCCAATCAGCAGCACCCTGAGGCCAGTTGAAAGCCCTTCTGGCATGCCTCAGGCTAACAGGGTCCAACCAATCAGTTGGAGGCTGGGCTTGAAAGGAGGGCCGTGCCTGGCTAGGGGAGCTGCTGAGGCTGCCAATGAGAGTCCAGAGGGGAGTGTGAGTGGCTCAGAGGGAGGCAGCCAGAGGGGTCAGAGTGGACGAGGGCAGACTGACAGTTATTTAGTGAGAGGCAGAGCTCTGTGTCACTCACAACAGCACTCAGCCTTTGTACTGCAGGGTGGTCTCTAATGGGACTGTCACCTTCTAATTGTCCAACCGGGGATGCTGAGAATGACAAACACACAAGCGCTACGGTACATGGGGACACACACAAATACACAGATACACACACTCCTATTCTGTGTTCTTGGAAAAATCTCACAGGCAGAATATGTAAAATTGCACCAACCTCCATTAACAGAAGGCCCAGTGCTAATTTATGAAGTACACCTGGTACCTTAAATTAAGTAATAATATCTGAATATGCTTGCACAAAAATTATATCCCATTAAATTCTATCCAACCTTGCTGCGTGCTACTTTCACTGGTTTAAAACATTTTAGCACGGAGAGTCTTTCCATTGTAGATATTTCAATAGAGGATAATGAATGTATTTTAAATCGAAAGCTTCTGAGGGTCTGACAGACATTATAAATTTGATGAGTTTTGTCTGTGCAGTGCAGCAAGCACGAAACACAGTACAGGAATATTATTAAAATCTCTATGAAATTGAATATGAGGCTTCTTATGCAGCTTATGTTTTATCAAGTGAGGACCTAAAAGATTCAGTGAAGTGAGGAAACCAGGCAGCAGAGCCTATGGATGGCCCAAAGAAAACTCTGACTTCCTCTACTGATGAGAACACACATGAAAACACACCAGCAACTCAACCACAGACAAACAGCTTCAAATTGTGTTGTGTTGGGCAAAAAAAACTTAAACGTCAACTTTTGTTTAAGGACCAAAGGTGTGAAATATATCACCCTTAAAAGTCGTGTGTACAGTAGTTACAGCCTTGCCTTGTTGTGGGTAGTAAGATATAGCATTTTCAAGCATGATCCAATTATCCAAAGTGTCCTGATCCACTTTTATTTTTAACCATACAAAATGTACATGGCAGCTCTCTGAATGTAATGTGAATAAACTCAGAACTCTGTTAAATTTAAGCATTTATACCTGCAGCCTCTCAGTCTTGTGATATTCTTCTTCTGTGGTTGTTCTCTTAGATTTACTTCGTCCCCTCCCACCTCTTTGTATTGGATACTGATTAGAGATGTGGATTAATTGATCAATTCATGAAAACTTTTTTTTAATTATTATTTAGAGTGCTCTATTATGTTTAACAAAAAGTTCTAACATTGGTTTTATTCTCCTCATGTTAAAAAAATGTTATTTTAATGGTCATGGCTACTGAAATGTGCAGTTATGCTAACTTACTGCTGTGCTGTGTCTGTGTCTGTGTAGGAGCTGTGGTGGGCTGCAATAATTAATGGAGGTTCAGTCTGTCTGTCTGTGCCAGAATAAACAGACGTGGTGAACGAAAGTGAATATTACATACTTTGGAGACAAGTTGCTCGTCTACTCTATTTAAGTAGAATACAGCATAATTTCCATTTTTTGATTAGCATCACATGGGAATCTGACGACTCGAACAAGGCGACTGGACTGTGTTGAGCTGGGAAGACGTTTTGCTTCTCATCTAAGAAGCTTCTTCAGTTCTGAAATGCTGGTGAGGGAAGCAGGTATATATGATGCTGGAAAAGAGACAAAAAACACTGGGAGGAGTTTAAATTACTTAATTCCAAAGAATAAAAAAAATGCCTTGTTATGAACGCTTGGCTGCCACAAGAAAGTGGTAACTTTTCTGACACTTTCTGCTTAAAACCCCAAAAGTCAGAAGGATCGTCTGTATTCATACTGAAAACCAAGATCAAGCAAGCTTTTGCCCTTCTGCTCCACCTCTTCTCCAGCAACATTTATACCTGCTTCCACATCTTCCCAGCTCAACACAGTCCAGTTGCCTTGTTCGAGTCATCAGAATAACCATGACCTGGATGATTGGACATAGCATGGGATGCTATGAGGAGAACAATGAGGATACAAAGTTTGACTGAACTTTTGTGTCACTCTGTCCACCGCGAAACTGTTTCACCTACAGAGAAAATTAAGATGTGTGTCTTGTGAAACAAGATTAAAGGGATTTTTTCCTGGAAACCTCACTGTTGTTTCAGAGCTTTTTAATTCCTGGAGAAAAGGGGATTCAAACCAGACGAGACAAACTCCGTCTGCTTTTTGAAGCTTAAAGCTAAACTCACAGTGAACCTTTATCACAGGCTGATGCTGCACTGACTGAAAAAGGGAGGATGAGCTGTATGAGACTGAGTCGTAATGAGTTGTTTATTGAATGAACCAGTGCTTATTAGCTGTATCGACATGAACCATAACTGCCACGTAATGAGAAATCAAAGACTTACTTATTTCAGACATTCTGAGGCATTAAAATGGCTCAAATTGATTAAGAGATAATTTTTAACTGCTGACAGTTTCAGGAAAGGAAACTACCATTCAGATCAGTCATGAAGAACAGAGCAGTTACATGCAAGCCAGCGCTTACCTCGTTAACCTCATGCAAGTGCTGTGTGTTGTAATTTAGGACTAAGGGCTGTTTTACAGCCCCAAAATGTCTTAGTGTAAGGTGCAAGTGTCATTGTTATTTTCTGCCTGACGCTTTTTTTTTCCCGAGTGCCCCCCTTGAGTACATACCAAATGGACTTGTGCTTACATCAACTCCCATGGGGCACATCTTTAGCACCTCAACCATGCACCAGCCACTTATTTAAGACACGCTAACAAACAAGTAAAGGGTTTCTCTCACAATCCCTGGAACTTCCACTGTCCGCAAATATAGAGTGAACAGTATCATTCACCTTATGAAGTGCCAAGATTGTGAGCTGCTCAACTCACAATAAATGAAACTCCATGAGCACTGCCGTGGGGATGGACAGCAGTAAAACGGGACTGAAACGCTTTAGCAGAGAGTGAACACAACTTAACCACATCTAAGCTCTTGCAGGGTGTGAGGTGTTTTTCCAGATGATTTATCAGAAGAAACAACTCGACCCAGGATCCAGTTGCAGCCTGGTTGTTGATAAACCTGTGTTTTCATTGTAAGGGCTGAGGAAAAACAGGTATAACAATACCACTGAGATCGACACTACATGTACTACCCACAAATAGAGGAAGTGGCCGATGTCAAGAGAACATATATCGACTGAAGGACAGCACCAAGCCACTGATCATAGCTGCACAGGAACAAGATCAGTGGAGGCTGGAGTCTACCATACATACAAACAGGACCCCAGGTGCTGACAGTGAAAAGATGCCCCTGAGACAGGACAGCATATCACAGTGGAGTGCAAGACGCAGGTAGGAAGCACCTACATGGAGTAAAAATAACAAGTGGGGGGCATAGTGTACCAATCATCTGTGCCGAATTTGGGGTGGAGGTCACAGTTTTAAAATGGACAACACCTCTAAAGGTGGCAGAGTGATTGAGTCAAGATCCTGTGGGACTTCCAGATCCAGACAGATAAGCTGGTTATGGCAAATCAATCAGACACTTTGGGGCTGGACAAACAGCAGAAGAAGGCAGTGGTGATAGATAAAGCAATCCAACGCTACAGTAAAATCAAGACAAAGGAGCACAAACAGCTGGAGAGGAACCAAAGTCTGCGAGAGAAGATGTGGGGAGAAAAGCCAGCATGCTGGTACCGATCAAAGCACTTGGGGACCGCCAAACTGGGAGAGGGGCTCCAGCAGATTCCAGCAACAACATATGAGATCTCTGTCCAGACAGCACCACCACTGAAAGAGCTACGATATTCTCAAGAGTCGAAACCTTCAGGACTACAGAGGATATGGCAATAGAAAGCCAATGCTGGTGATGTGTGTGTGTGTGGGGGGGTTCTCTTTATATAGTAGATTATATACAAATTATATTGTATTTTTCCTTTAGGAGCTACTCACAACAATAAACCAAGTAAAAAAACTAAGACAAAAATCAACATATTTCTTCAATTTCTAACTTCAGCTTTAAGTTTTCTTCTGCCAAAGCGTTGAAAGTTAAATTAAGTGACAGCTGAACTTCAATGTTTGTTTTTCTTATTATATTTATTTATTTATTTATTTATTTATTATATTCTTTTTTTTTATATAAAATCCCATCAAAGAGGTCCCCAAGTCATTCTGACTTTGATACACCCAGAACCACAGTGTGCAGTATTATATTACCCATGAGCACTAGCAAAATGGGCTATTCAAAATAATGAGGTAAACCAAATCATTCTGAGATGCAATCTAAAAGGCTCGTTCACCTATTCACCTTAAGAACATAATTTCTCCCACAATGTGAATGTATGATAAAGTCTATGTATTATACATTTCATTATGGCTTCACTTAGCTGCTTGGAAAGGGCAAAGAGTCATGCAGAGTGAAAGAAACAGCTAACGCAGACATTTCTCCTCAGTCTTACCCTCGACTGCAGAACCACGTCATATTAAAACAACCATCCACAATGTGCTCAATTATTTCCAGTCCATATTTTTCTTTTCACTGTCCTCTGCGTGGGTCAGGAATGGAGCCAGTGTTTGAGGCCTGCTTAAATGAAAGCAGAGTCTTTTCTCTCCCATATTCAGACTGCTTTCCATCAGTTTTGCCTCATTGGCCCCAGTGTAGGTGCTGCAGGAGACGGTTGAGATGAGAATGCCACAAATGGCCTGAAACTAATGTTGGCCTCTCTCACCCTGCAGATTTACAGCGCTCTCCAAAGACTTTTTATTTTTTCTTTTCACTTTTTTTTCAATCTCAGACCGTCCTCTTCTCTCTTCTCTTTGTCTTCTCCTGTCTTCACTCCTTTTACTTTTTCAAAAAGAGTATCCCTCAACATACACCCCCAGTATCCATTTATTTCAAGCTGTTTCTCAACCTCTCTATTTCCACTGCACTTAAATCTGTCATGTCAAATCATCTGACAGCTAAAGCTTGGAAACATTTTCCATTTGAGCACAAAGGCAAATCAATGGCTCTAGAGCTGCACCACTTGCGATTCTTTATAACCAAATTGAACTTGTCAGCCTTAAAATGACCAGTAGTGAAACGGTGCACCTATACATCATTGGCATGCGTAGATGTGTTTATAAGTGTTTATATTGTGTGTGTGTGTGTGTGTGTGTGTGTGTGTGTGTGTGTGTGTGTGTGTGTGTGTGTGTGTGTGTGTGTGTTTGTGTGTGAGAAAAAGAGTGAGAGAGTTCTGATTGTGTGCTTGGTTTGTTTGTTGATTAAAGCCCTGTTTATATGACAACGGTTTTAGGATGAAAAGCAAAAGTATTGTTGTGTTATGGCCTCTTGTTTACACAGAAAAGTTGTTTCAGCTGACCTAAAATGCAATTTTTTAAAAATTCTACAAAAAACGCCCTCTAGAGAGGAATTGCTGTATAAACAGCAAGCTGAAGTTTTCAGTGGAAACGCTGACATCACACTCCGTTTTGCGCATGCGCACTCCACTTTTGTTGTGGAAACTTTTAATTGCCATGTGCGACCTGGACAACAACAAGGGTTCAATGGCGAATGACCATGTTGTGCTTTTGCTGCTGAATCTGCTGACTGCCTTTTAACAAAATGTGCATCTGTTGAACCACTCCTGCTCTCAGAAAAGACGCATTTAATATATACACCTGACGATCAGCCCACCTCTTCTTCAGAGGCAGACTATCAAAAGACTCTTCAGTTATAGCGCCACCTAAAGGCCTGATATGCATACTACAGTGTTTTCAGTCCATCAGTGTGTCTGTGTAAACACAGATTTTTTTCTCTGCATTTTTTTACATTTTTCAAGTGAAACTCTTTGAAGCGCTGTCTTAAAAATGTGGCCTAAGTAAGTAGCACTCAGAAACTGAACCACAATAATATCTTTTAAGTTGAATCTAAATTTCTGGTAGAAATGTCAGAACGCCCTAAATCTTCAACTTAATCATGCTATAAATGTGATGTAATGGCAACAAGAAAATGATGAAAGTAAATTATCATATTAATTATTGTTTTTTTTTTTACTTAATCAGCTAGATTTAATTTTTGTACATGGAATTTAATTTGCTTGGAATCAATCAAATGCCCCACAGCAGCAGATCCAGATCAGCCTCTCAGTACCTTGCTGTCAGTTCTTTTCCACTCACACTGAATCAAAGAGAAAACCATCAGTGGTCCACTTCACACCTCTCTGGGCGTGTCATTTGCATCCTTTGATGCTTGTGAAGCTGTAATTACACTGTGAAGGTTAATTGCTTCTTATAGACCCAGTGAACCTGGCTGAGTGAAGAAACAGGTAAAGAAATCTGAACGAGTATGCAGACGAGCGTGTGTGTCCTGAAATCCTTAAACTCTGTTCTGGTTCTCTTCTGGGAGCAGCCTGACAAAGCCTGAACTGGCCTCTGTTCTCCCCTTCAGCTGTCTGTCAGGATGCAGAGAGCTGCTGCTCAGAGATCTGGAGCAGCATGAGTCACATCCCCCATGGTGCACTGCTGTCAGCCATGGCTGAGGGCTGAGAAAGACCCATACTGTGTTCACATATATACATGAGTGAAGATGGTTACACACACACACACACACACACACACACACACACACACACACACACACACACACACACACACACACACACACACACACACACACACACACACACTAATGCAACCTAAACACTCATGGCCACATGCAGAAAGGATGCCCTCCAGGTTTATTTCAACCATCTAACAGCTGACATGTGAAACAGAGATTAAAGAGGCTCCATGTCTCCAGCAGGGCAGCACAATTTGGTGCCTCTACTCCTACCCTAAACATCACACGGCCTAACTGTGTGAGTGTGTGTGTGTGTATGCGTGTGTATGTGTGTGTCTTTGTGTAAGGGTGAGTGCTTCCATGGTTTGCTGGAAAATCTGCCCTCTTGCCGACATGTTGGTGAAAGGCGATTTCCGTAATCCGGAAGTGTAAGCCTCGCTGTACAAATGGGCGTAAGAGACTTTGTGGATGTGTTACCGTGTGTGTGTGTGTGTGTGTGTGTGTGTGTGTGTGTGTGTGTGTGTGTGTGTGTGTGTGTGTGTGTGTGTGTGTGTGTGTGTGTGTGTGTGTGTGTGTGTGTGTTGCTGGTAAAAGCTGCACGTCTCTATGGGTTTTTGATAAGAGGCATGGAGTGAGAGTTTGGAGTAGCAGTATTATGATGCTGCCATGGGATTTCACTTACTTCTTAATGTATAAATGATGCATAGCATGGTTAAAAAAAACCATGGATACATGTATAATCATGTTAATAAAAGAACAGGCCAGACTGCACATCCCTTAAGCATACTTGAGGGCACTCACATGAGCCTCTTCCTGCAGGTTGACCTGCCTGATTTGGTAGAAAATTGGAAGTAAGGAAAAAAAAAAGATGAGAGTCCAAATCCAACATAAAATATTCTTTCAGGTTGTGCGTCAGTTCCACAAAGAATTAATTATTTTTACAGTGTACGCTCAAACATCATAAATGTGTCTTTAATGTCAGCTCCTTTAATGTTAAGCTCAGTTGTGTTTTTCTTCTGATGTGTTCTCCCTCTGTGTTTTCCTTGTTTGATAATTTCACTGTTTTAGTTTTATAATTTATCTGAGAGGACAATGTGTCTGAAGACTAAAAACTGAAACAAAATCCTTCCAACATTCAAGAAGATGACTAACAGTGCTATATATAGCAAAGCTTTCAGTTCTTGACCTTGAAGAACCAATCAGTAAGTTTAGTCGATTTTTTTTCTGCATTGAGAGAAAGATGCTCACGGCAGTATCCATATTAAGTTATCTCCACAGTTCATTTTACTCAGTTCACGACACAGCACCACGCTCATGCATGCATTCATAGACCTGGCACCAGAATGTGTATGCACATATTTCTCAGTCATAAATCCAAACTATATGCATTTGGCCTCTGGTGGTTGAAGTGTTAATGATCATACAATAGTTTTATCTCTGGTGATGAGGAGTATGATATTTGCTGTATCCTTCTCAAACAACACTTTTCTTTTCCCTTCTTGTTCTATTATGTCTCTTTTCATTGAACAATGTTTCTTTTTACATGTCTTGTTAGGGGACCATAATGCTTTCAAGAAAAGGCCAAGTGAAAATATTAAGGAAATTTAAAAAGGTTAGTAAAAACCACAGACTCCATCAGGAAATCAAACACAGGATCGTCATAACGTCCCATGTTTTGTGCAAAGTCTTCTAGAAGCAGCTCTCTCCCTGTAATGCAGGGTGAACCAATGCCTCCAATGAAACAAACAAATGAACAGAAATCATCAGCATCCATCAAAACACATTCAATACAATGAAGCTAAACTCTTTTGTTTGTTCCACAATGTTTACTCAATCAAATTGCCGGCTTTCTGGAGCAGATCTTTACCAAACATTAATTTCAGTTTGATGAGTGTCTGGGGAGCTCAGAACAATATGGCAGTCATTATCATCAATTTAGGTGTGCTGTAATCTATAAAGAGATGCTCTGCCATGTGAGCAAATGTCAAGCAGCTATATTAACCGGTGTAGAAGTACAGCTGAGAGAGAATACTTCTGAATAATCCTCTGATCTTTTCTTCTGAGACCAAACATGAAGTGAGTATTTGTGTGCTTTTCAGACACATATTTTTTTTTTTTTTTTTTATTGGTCTTCCCGTCTGCAGTGCCCAGAGGCACAGCAGACAAATCATCTGGCATCATGACTTAAATCGAAGACAAGAGCAGTGCTTTTCGCCTGCTGAGTTGTGTCTGATAGAAAATACCAGAATGTTGAGTCTCTCGGCCTCACGTTGATTCAGAGTGGTATACCTGTATATTCTCTAATCTGCACTCCTGCCTGGCCTGAATAAGCACTCTGAAACAAAACATTGGTTGGCTGTATTGTTTTTTCAATCATCTGTTATTAAAGTTTCATGGCACCAAAGACATTCTACAAAAAAAAAAAGAAAAGATTTCGCTGGAATTATTCAAACTGTCACTCACCCTGACGAGCATGTGAGGGAAGGGTCCTCTGGAGTTTTCGGGCACATTGATGGGTGGAATGACCCAGTCTCTCTTCTGTCGCCTTAGCCCATTGGCAGAAGAGCTCCTCTGATGCTTTCGAGGAAACTTGATAACTCTGGGTTGGGATTCCCAAACTCTTGAAAAAATTTCCTCAAAGCCAACCTAAAAATAAAATAAAAGAAAAGAAAACATATTATATGCATCATATCATGTCACACCATGCTACATCTCACATTGACTGCCTTGTCTGTGTTATCATTTGAAGATGCTATTTTGCCGGGATAGGCTATGAGATGGATCTTTAAAGTGCTATGAAATGTCAAGTTTTCTCCTCTACAAAAGATTGAAAGTAAACTACTGGGTGTCATTCCTACAATAAAGCCGTTTTGGAGAGTGACAGGGAAAACATGAGGAAATGAGCAAACATGAGGAAAAAAAACATGATTTTTTTTCTGACTGCATCCTATTTCACGAGGGCTTTGGCAAAGCAGATCCCTCACAAAAGCTACATGGCTGGATTTTCTCCACCAAGGTGCTTTGCTCCTGTCTTTTTACCTGCTCAGATTTTCCTGTGGAAAATATTGAAGACAAGCCTGTCTCTGTCCTCTTTTTCCCTGCTCCAGTCTGAAAACAATGTGACACTTTGGCCTGACAGGAGCCTGTCATCCCTTAAAACAGGTTATGATGAAATAGCAGTGTAATAATGAGGGTGACAGAGGAGCCCCCCCCAAACACACACACACACACAAACACACACCCCCTTTCAGTTCTCTTTGTAAAACAATCACTTGGAAGATGAGGAACTCTAATGTCAACCAGGACAAGAGATATTTCCTCTAAATAACAAAATGTGCAGACTGTTAGGATTTCTGTCCCTCATGGCCTTGTAACTTTACTTCTTTGCACTTAAAGTAAGTTTGAACAACATGCAGGACAATGGCATCATGGGAAACTCCTATGTGAGGATATATGGATGTGTACATAACCCCCTGCAGCTATAGCTGCAGCAAGAAGATTGTGTTCGTGCTCATCCTGCTGAAATAGGGGTTAGAAGGGTGTGTAAAAGACTGCGTGTTTTTCCCCATCCTCTGTGGTGTCCTCCTTTGTAAGATGGTTGTATTGCTGTAATCCACCTAATCCTATTGTTGTCTCTTGCTCTGTGTACCAACACACACACACACACACACACACACTTACACACACGCACTAACACACACAGACACGCTGGCAGCAGGCTGCTGTCACCTGAAGCTAGGTGGAAAACCTCCTGCTCATCCCACCTTGAACACACACGTTAGCAGTCATACAGGAGAGACACGTGTGCAGACATGACCGCACTCAGGTTTCCATGCCAAACACAAGGCAGCAGTTCTTACTATCAATATACACCTGTAATCCACACCTGAGCGGACTAAGTGTGTATTTTTCATCTTTTGTTTGAGCTCTTTGCACATTCACAGTTCAGAGGATTGGACGGGCAGCTCAGAGTAGAACTCCTGACAGCCAGAGCTGAGGGTTTAGTGACGTAAAGGGAGCAGGGTGAGCGGGTGGCTGGTTAGAGGACAGATAGAGGAACAAGTGGACCAGATGTGTTTTTGAGATAAGATAACTCTCATTGCAGCTCCACTCATCCACAACGCTAACAGGTACCAGTTGGCACAGGGGAGGCCGGGTGCTGCCAGCCCCCTGCATGGGCGGCAGGTGGAATTAGTCTCTGTCTGTATTTCTGCGGCTGTGTGCATATTTGCTGATGCTCATTTGAAACAAACAAAAATCAAGGGAAGACAAACAATGGTGAACGAAAGCAAGCACAAATGAGGATAAACAGCCGCTCTCTCTGGCAGATGATGTTGAATCATCAGGAATGATTATAAGTCAGTGCATATGGACATTTATAACATACATGATACCACAGCTCTGTTCCTCCTCAGCCTGTCCAAGTCGCGCATGCTGCTGCCATGATAAAGTCTTTATCTGCCTCCCCAGCTATCAGCAGAAAGACAAAGAATTAATTCTTTATAGGAACAAATGAAGCCGGCATAGAGGATGTGAGAACATCTGATTGGTTGAGCCCAAACATTCCTTTGGAAATCTTGCCAAAACACAAATGAAGAGGCAAGACTGTCAGGCAGGGAGACGGAAGGAGAATAATTAAAAGGAGATGGACTTTGTTGCTTGTGGATGATATCAGCACAGCGACTGCATGTGACTGTCTCTTTCATACAGCATGGCAAACTGCCGGCTGTTCGCAATATGACAATCACAGAAGTACAAAATAAACACAGGATAACTGGATCAGGCTCTCCATGGGCCGCCTGGACTCTGGGTGCTTACTGGAGGTGTACATGTGCGGTGTGCTCAGTCATGCCTGCGTGTACATATGGGAAATCATATGTGCCGGCCCTTCATGCAAGCATGTGTGCACACATTTAAATGTTTGTAATGCATGAGCATATGTATGAGTGTATTTGTCGTGTGTTTTTGCATGTCCCAGACTGTTAATGTGCGTGAACACATGACAAGGAGTCAGTAAGTATGTCCCTACTGCGCCCGCAGCTCCTGAAACCCAGAGGCAGCCATGGCCAGCTGGCAGCCCCCTGCTCCCAGGCAGCCTGCACATTGCTGGACCATTCTTTAGGCCGGCAGCCTCTGAGCCCTGGAGCTGACATCTGGAGGTTATCAGACTGACAAACAGGCAGAACAATACAGTGTGTGCTCATCATTGCCCATTCTCTGTTTGGTAAAAACATTTGATCTAGGTCCTTTGAAGTTATTTTTCTGTCTTTACTGCTGCAGTTCCCTTTGCTGGTTTACTGTGATAAAATACAGACGACTGCAAGTCTTCTGTGAGAAGCACGTTCTCCCATGAGAGCTTCTCTCAAAAAGTCAAGTGAAGAAAAGTAACAGTATAACCCAACTTTGTACAAAATTTTTTGAAATTCTCAAAGCAGCTGTTTGCTTGTTGAGAGTTGCAGCTTAACAGTGTGGCTTGTCTCAACAAAATCAGGAATTTTTCACAAAGTTTAAGCACACTGCCATCCAATTCTGCTGCCAGAGCTTTTGAATGACCAGTGGACTCCAGGGTCCTGTTCCACACTGCTGCTGGCCTTCGCTGTAATCTACCTTGAACAGGTGAGGCTGTTTGGGGAGAGTGCAGCAAAAATGCAAATAAAATAAGCACTAAAACCTGCTCCGGCAACCAGTCAAGTCCAAATCCAGTGGTGCATAACTGATGGGCTCTAAGCTGGTGGAGAAGGCAAACCAACGTGCCATGAAATCAGTACGAGCTAGAGAGCACTCAACGAGAGGCCCTACCTGTGTGAGAAGCGATAGCCTGAGTACATAAACACAGCAAAGAGGGCTCTCAGGCCAAAGATGCTCTACACTTCAATTGCTGTGTATTGTACCCCAGAAAAAAATTAAATAGTGAAATGAACTGGTGCATCACAGAGCACATTCCAAATGTGCTGATTTCTGCTGCAAAAAAAACAGCAGAGTGAGAAATCAAGCCAGTTATTAAAAGCACATCAGTGCGTTCGCAGTGGGGCTGCACAACAAAGCAGGCATAGAAAGAGATGAATGGTACATTATACTCTGCGTAGAGTAGAGATGAACCAATCATACACTGTGTTTCAGTACAACATCTCTCTGCAAGTTATCTATCCGTACCCAAAGGCAGTGAACAATGTGAGCCACTGTTTGAGCTGTCTGCTTTCTAATCGCCACCAGGGCAGAAAGGATACCCAAAGCTCTCAGTTGCCCTCCCAGCCATTGCTGCACTTGTTAAGCAGAGACAGATTGTGGTAGGGTGATGTGACTGTGATAACCTCTTTTCTAAAATAACAACTGACATTCAGAACAAAGAGATGGGTGATACCAGCTGCACTCCTTTGTGTTTACTGAGGTAGAAAATGGAAGACGGGTCACAAAGTTCTAAAACACAGCACTGACAAAACTTTACCTTCTGGTAGCAATTGTTGTACTTTAGAGTGAGCTCTGAAGTCACTCCTGTTGTGCTGACTTTAGCCGAGATATCATAAATCAAAGAAAGGAATCTGGTATGGCTTGGCTTGACATAATGCTGCTGACTGAACACTATTTCCTTTTATTGTTACAAAAGTCAAAACTCAAACCTGCCTACCTGAGAACAATTTTTGGGTCTCAGTAAAAGATAAAGAAACTGTTTTATTTAAGAGACATAACAGACACAGGCACATGTTAATGTTGTCAGTCATAACTGTGAATGTAGATAAAGTACACTTCATGTATCTTATGTTTAAAGGGGTAAAACATTCACTGTAGTTTAACCATCCTGGCAGACCGACACTGGAGATGACCATTTACTCTTTGTTGATCACTGCCATCTCATGCGTAACTAATAGTATTAAGCACTTTTATTACAGACAAACAGCATGCAAAGTAAACCCTTATAAATCTTGCCTGCACACTTTAAGTGCTGATCAAGTGGCAACCTCCAGTCTGACAATATGAGACAATGTGGAAGTGCTAAAGTCTGCTGTTCCTTGAGTGTCCGCTTGAGGCTGGCTCTGGAAGTACCGGAAGTCACGTACACACCAAGCCAAAAAAAAGCAGTTTTCACAGCCAAAACAAGCACATTTACAGCCTGGTACAAAGAATGTCTCCTGTCTGAATTGTTAATTTTGCTAACGGCACGCACTGTACAGGGTGCATTTTTTTCTAACTCGGCAGATTTGACAATATTAAGATCGTCAGTTTGTCCAATCAGAGGCACAGCTCAGATCACATGACTGTGGAGCGTCCTATGGCTGTTACGCTGGAGACCCTCAGCCTGCCTCATTTCCAGTATAGCCGCGCTGCAGGTTTTGCTTATACAGTCCCTTTCAGAAACAGACGGGTGACCTCACGGAGACTACGTCCATTAATTATACAGTCTATGGTGCTGATAAGTAAAAGTTAGCATGCTAACTAGTGGTGGGACTTGATTAAAAAAATTAATCGAATTAATTATGCCATTTGTAATTAATTAATCGTAATTAATCACATTTTAATTGCATCGATATTTAACATCAGAAGCAACACTTTTCAATCAGATTTTGGTAGAAGACTAAATCATTGAATAGTCACATACAGAAGTTTAAACTACAAAATCCTGTTTATTTTGCTCAAAAGATGTTTTTTTTGAAAACGCGTCAATTTCCGCAGAGCAGATCGAACCAACAGGAAAACAGACACGAAAAACGTCCAGAGTTTCCGATCTTTTCAAAATAAAGCACCATGTTCAGCCTGTCGATCGTAAAATTATCCTCGTATATTAAAACTACGACACTGGCACAGGGCCAGCAGTCATCAGTGGGTCAGACCCAGTGGAAATCTGACGCCATGGACGAGGAAAAGTTTATATTGGAGGCGGAAAACCTTATAATTATATACGATATGACACATCCTTTCTATAAGGACACCAACAGAGACTAAAAGGGAAGGACTGAATTAATGAAGTTCTGGGAGGGCAGGTGAGTTTTACATACTAAATATCATGAAAGTAGTTGTCATGGGTGTGATTCCTGCAGGAACATGTGGTTCTCCTGTGATCTTGTGTATCCAGCAGCTATGAGTACGCTGAGCTGCGCTCCGCTCCTGAGACGGATGCAGTGTGAGTTGGCTCGCGCTGACGGACCAGTATGTGTGAATCCAGGCTTCCATTCGACTGTTTTTTAAAAGTAAATTTTCCATCCACTGAGCTAAGCAAGGCGCTGTCATCAGAGTTATCCATCACTCAGTGCGTCGCTTTAATCCGTCTGCCAGAAACTCGTGTACTGAGAACCGTTCTGTGTGATATAGACTATAAAATACGATAAAATGCGTCGTTTTCTTACACCGTTCATTTCCCCCCGCGTTAATTATCGAATTAACGCGATAAAGTCACACCACTAATGCTAACATATAAGAAGTCAGTGTTGGAAATATTATTCTATCATTGCGATAAGTTTGTCTTGGCTCTGAGTAACAACTTTTCATTACTTACAGAATTTTCTCTTCTCGCTGAAGTGTACAAACTTTGAAACTATAAGAGCAAAACACTGAAAGCAGCAGGGAGCAGGAAGTCCTGGGAGACATGAACACGACCTCTCTCACAGGGTCAGAGCCTTGTCTGCAGGGCCATTGAACATTAGGACAGCTCACAGATTCAGACCACAATCTCCTGCTCTCTATCTGCTTTTCTACGTCCGTCATGCCAAATGACGGAAGTTTAATAAATTTTCACTTCTGCAGAGAACAAAATGTAACAAATAAATGAGTCAGTCAGACTGAGGGTGTCTGCAATAAAACTATGATCGCTTGTGAATGTCACTCTTCCCACTCAGGCTGTAAATAGCTGATGTCAGTGAGGACAGCTTGTTTTAAAGTGCTTTTCAGCTATGTGGTGGTTGCTGCTAAATGTTTCACTCTTTACATTTTATGTACTTTAGTAACCTTGTCCATCAGAAATTCCACTATCTCCCTTTGCTGTATGTACCAGAAAGAAGAGGAGGATGAAAGAGATGAATCACCAGTGAAATTGGTTTTCTCAATAGGCATTGCTTTAAACCTTCTCCTATCTTATGCTGTTATGTAGTCAACATTATGTTCTAATAATTACAATATTCTATGAACATGCAGGGACTAATTCATTTTCATTTGGCTCCATGGGCACGCTAGGATTCTCCAGAAACACTTTTTCATTTCTTATTGCATCTCAGACGGAAATGACAAAAACACACACTACTAGTGTGCTGAGGGGATCATATGTGTGATGTTTAAAATTTACGTGATTAGAGAGAACACATTTTTTTACTTGTTCAAGTATTGAATCTCTCTCTGGCTGTATGATACGGGGAACATAATTATACAGTGAAACGACATCACCTGGTCCTTGCAGACTCCACGGAGTGGAACATTAGCTCAATCAATGTCAATTATATTTCGGTCTCCATTATTGCACCGCCAGGAGTGGGCAGAATTTTAATCCCCATGCTGCAATTGCTTTAGCTACATGAGCTCTTTCTTTTTGTCATGATTAGAAACATGACTGAACATTAAGCCCTATGGCTTTCAACAGGTAGAGCAGCAAAAATGAAAACGGTTTAGTGCTAAACAAAGTGCTGTTGGGTAGTGGACATCAGTAACAGTAAGTGTGTATCTGGTTCCAAAGTTAGCAAACATCACAAATATAAGTCCCCTTTTAATAGATTCAGAAATAAAACTGTCTTTTAACACTTGCCAGAAACTTAACTCTAAAATGACTAAAACAAGAATCTGTAATCTCCAGTTCTGGGCTGATTAGGCACAAAACAATCTTTGTGTGGCAGCCAAGGTAATTCTCACAAACCAGTTTCTACAATTTGAAGTGGAGCAGATACTGCTTGACATACTAATCAAGAGCACTAATTAGATTGCAATACTGATATCCTTGAGTACCTGTCTTATTCTTCTTGAACACCAGATGCTCCTTGCTGCAAAGACTTGAGGTATCAATGCAGAACTATTAAGTACTTCATGTTCAAATGTTGACATGATGAAACATCGTCTTTAACAAAACAAAAACAAAAACAAATTTTTGTCCTTCATGAAATTACTTTATATAAGCTACAGCTGCTTTTTCTGTCTCCACCAATGATAATTACAGTGTCTATAATGATCTTTTGCTGGATTAAATAAGGTCGTTTTCACACCTGACCAAGCGGCCTCGGTGCGATTCGAGAGCTGAAAGTCGCAACATTGTTGCATTTATCACTCGTTTCGGTTCTGCTTTCCCTTTCTGGGCAGCATCACATGGTTGAAAGGGGCTAACCTCGATTGGACAAAGTAAGGAAAAAGAGCAGTGAAGATGGAGCATCATGTGAAGTTGGCTGTTTTGGGGATGGTGTTTCTGTTTCAAATGCACATGGCTCGGCAAGCGGTGCAATATGACCGCCTGTTAAGGCAGCGAGGCATGGAGCATTTTATAGTGTCACAAATAAGAGAGAGGTGGCACCGGAGTAGGAGACTGAGGAGACTGGCGAGAGACTACGGGTTCTTGGTGTTGCTACAACGATGGTATGTAACCTCACAGATTACAAACAGGGGGGGACTAGCCGTCTTGTATTGTGCTTCGTCACACTATTTTATTAAATGCTACAACGTTAGTGAACGCAACTGTTCCTATAATGCGATTGTAGCTTGTCAGGGATTGATCCTGTTATTTTCTAACTTTGATGATCTAAAATGTGACAAAATATGAGCTCAGAGTTTAAGGACTGTGACTGCTGGTAGGTGTGATTTGATTTCGTTTAAATATGCCAAATTGTGAATTTATGGGTTAATGTTGTTCAGACAATTGAGCTAAGCTAGCTAGAAACTGTTAATGTCAGCCGCCAGACTATCTGAGAAAATGAACTGTGGACTTATTAAAGCAGACCAAACAGCTCTGGTGTGAAAGCGACCTAAGAAACCTGCAACCTGAACCGTCTGTACATTAATCTCTGCTAATGGAAGAGAGACACAAAGCATGGGAGCACTTTGCAGTCATGCCAGAAAAAGGAAAATGAATTTGTATCCTGATAGAAAGTGAGAGGGGTTTTTTTTGTCAGATGTTTTACAAGTTATAACAAAAGATTTTTAAATTAGAAGTGAACTGAGGAATGTGATCCCATGAAATAAATTGATAAAGTCATACATAATTAGTATTGGGGGCTTAATAGAGGGTCAAACTGATGATCACAAATGACTAAATGTACACATAGTTCTGATCACATTGTGACAAAAGAGGAAAGGACAAAAAAAGTTCAAACTTTGATAATTCTTTGTCAAAAGCCAAAAGTTAGTTCACAACTAGTTCAAAGGAAGCTCTTTTACTCCCAAGACCAACTCATGTTGTTTTAACTTCTGTGTTGTGAAAAGATAAATTGTACATGATCAAAAAGAGACCCAGTTTATTTTGATATTTTTTGTTGTTACACGGTAATAATCCGTATGATGTAATGGAGTGAAATATTTGCTCTTTATGTAGAAAATTTTCTGCGAAATTAAATTGTCAATGCTATGACACAAAAGTGGTTAACAGGGTTAGCAGCAATAAGCTTCCCATGTAAAGTGTCTGACATCTCACCCAGGAGGTCGAAAATGAAACCAGCAACTCAAGACAAATGCTGGAACAACTAAAGGACAAATACAGCTTCAAATAACGGCATCTCACAGCCAGAACCTTCCATCCCTGAAAAGTTTCCTTTAATGGACTCATTTCTTGACATGGATATAAATCATTGCTGCCTCATCTCTGTGCTATTATGCCTTTCACCCCTGAGTTTGTTTATGCACCTTACCTTGGTCAAAGCTAAAGGATGAGGATGTCCAGCCATGGCGACCTTAACAGTTGTCTCCCAGATGTGTGGGTCATGGAGCCCCCGAGCCGTCACCATGAACTGGACAGGCTCTGACAGGTTGGCTACCTCCTGCTCAGTGTACACCGTCCCATCAGGCCTCACGCTGAAGTTTGGGTCGTTGCTGACAAAGCCCACCTCCCTGCTGCGCTGGCAATCCTCAAACTTCACTGCAGAGATGCACAAGAAGGGGAGAAGGGGAAAGAATCAGAGAGCAGCACGGTGAGATTTAGTCCACAAGGTGTTTTGCAAATCCTTGACACATCTGGCAGGCTTAAGATTAACCTGCATCCATCAAGACGTATCTTGAAATATCTCCTCCCTTTGGCTGTCACTTTTGATTTGCCACTTTGACGTCTTTGGCAAAACAAACCGCTTATCTGTTCCTGAGCCAGAACACACGGGAGGAAACCTAATTCTTTAACATATCATTCTTCACCAAAACTAGACAGATAGTGATGTCAAAACAGCATTTCACTTGGCTTCTCTTGGGGAAAAGCATGAAAAGAAGGTCTAAAGCACATTAGGCTGACTGGGCTGGTTCTGCTCCATGCTTTGCTGGCAACAGAGAGCAGAGGCATGAATGGCATTCAGAGGGGTTCTGCTAAAACTGCACTGCTATTCCTGTTTCCTGTGTAATGCAGCATATGTGTGTGTTTGCATGGTTTGGAAGGATGGTTTTGTTAGAGAGGGTGATTGCAGTCTTCCCACGCCACTTACAAGTTGAGTGTTGGGGGCAGTTGAGGGAACAGTTGAGTGACAGCTGACTTGGATCCACCACCACAGCACCCAAACAGAGAGGAAACTTACTGCGCCTCAGACAAGACTATTTAAAAAATCCTTTCATTCCATTGCCAAATTTAATTAACACTCAGAGCATCATTCACCCATGATTCACAGCATGATGCAATGACTTGAATGCAGAGAATGACTGATTATTGTTTTGAATATCTATTATGTTACACCATCACACATACACCATCCCTTGCTGCCTTTACTCCCAAGTTGAAGCGCCCATGCTCTGATCGCATCTCACAAACTCTGGCTGCTGATAACACGACAAAATGATTTCATAAATCACAGAGGGAACAGATCGCCTGTTATGAGCATTGGCAGCATGATTTCTCAAAAATCCTGCGTGAAGAATTCTGCACTGTGGGCTTTTTATCAAGCCATCTATTTAATTTATCGCCCGGCCTCCTGTCAAAAGAAGCTCCAGAACAACAGGCTAATAAAGCACAAGATCTCCTGGCCACTGCAGCTCGTCGTCACACAAATGAGGCCGCTTGTTTTCAACCTCTGAGTAATTGCTTGCGTAATGAGACTGATGGTAAACACAGTTTTGACAATGTGTGCATCAATCTGTGTTGACGAATGAAATCCATATTTTCATTATAAGAACACAGGCCAGTGGAACATCCTTATGTGACTGATAAGTGATTACCTTACTTTGGGGATCATTTATCAAGGCGGGGACGATGGGTGTGGACTGAACATCCGGCTGTAACAATATGACACAGACTTGCTTGAATTGTCCACAGATGAATTGTGATGGCAGGCATGTATTATGTAAATGACTTTAATTAGCTTGAACTGAGCGGGCTAATTGTTGTCACTTCGACAGGTCTCTTGTGGTGCAGCAGCAGCAGCAGCAGCAAGGCTTAAGGATGCTGTAAAGTGCTGCTTATGAATGCCTCCGCTACTGTGTGTGCAAGAGTGCATATGTGTAGGTGGTGGTTCAAAGCGCAGATGCTTTGAATGTGTATAAATTAATTTACATCTAAATTTGACAATAAAACTGGCGAGGTCTCTGAGGGTCTGTCTTGTTTTGTATACTTTGCCGGTGTCGGTTGGCATGGGAACACACATGAAGCCACTGTGACATTAGCACTGTTTTGCATCGTAAGCAGAGTGTCCTTGATTCTTTGTAAAGGCGCGAGGCCACATCTCAGTCCACCATCCACTGCCTGCTGGTGCGTTCCCACCAGGGGCCGGGGACCACGACCCTGATTCCGAACATCCACTTAATCTGGGGATATTCATGAATGCTAAGCTAGTCATTACAAATGCTGTTCACAGAGCACATTTAAATCAGTTGGTGGGATCTGATCTGTCACGCTGTTAAATGGAGATGAAAGCAGCAGAAAGACACAACGCTGAGACGAGATACTGATAGAGAAACTGTGCATGCGTATGTCACAGAGAGAGAGATGGAATGATAAGAGGAAGCAAGCAAGAGACACACATACTATATAGCACAGAATGTGAGAGATAAATCATGGATATAGATCATAAACATTAAAGAAAATCCCATCCTTCAAAATAAGAAGTTCTTTGTGTTAAGACCTGAACACAAGAAGAGAAAATGTACAAAACTTCAAAGCAGATTATTTATTACTGTCACATAATAATAATGGAAAAGAAACAGTGAATGAAGAGGAAGCACTGTTGATATCTAATCTTTGCTTATTTATTGTGATTGTTCTCTGGTGCATGTAATTCATTTTGCCATCTTATGCTTGACAAACTGCGGCTTACTTTGTGCAGAAAATTGAATTTGAAATATAAAACTGCAGATGAGGCCTCGGGGTGTTTTCTAAACTGGGGACCCTGAAGGTCAGTGAGTTCACACTCCCTCATGAATTAAATAAAAAAAAAAGCCACATAAATATTTCACAGCAGGTTCAATCAATGCTGCCACTGGACTCAAAGTGATCATCAGGTCACTTCATCCAGAGCAGCAGACCTGAGCAGAAGAGACGGGAGGATGAGCTGAGTGCACCTAAGGCCTTCGGCAATGTGGGAAAAGTGAAGATGTTTCTCATGTCACCTCATTTCCTATGGATGTCTTCAGTGAAATTATGTCACAGTGAGGCACTTTGCATTTTTTTCTGCAACTAATCAAAAATGTTCTTTTCCTGTTGTGGAGATGTTTTCCCCGAGTTCTGTGAGAGGCTCAACTCTGATGGTAAAACCATACATGAGCATAAGGATGTCTGCTTTTTCTGACTAAATTCTCTGTTCACAGGCACTTTTTCAATAACAATTAAAGGTTATGTTGTTGAAAAGCTTCCTATATTTAAGTGTATTGTTTATTTCTACAGATACAAGCAGCTAGACAACATGAACTATGCCTTAGAGCTAGATCTAGGCTTGTATACTGCTCCTAACACAGTTTGCACTGTGCAGCATACTGGGGGTCTGACACCCCTTATTTGACACAAGAGTCCCCCTGAAAGCCTCAACTGCAAAATTTTAGTGGTGTCTTGAGAAGTTCATTTCACCATACATCTGTTGGCTGGGTTCATATGTTCATGAATGCATGTGTATGTGTGACGTACAGCTGCAAGAGAGGGAAGCACGAGTGTCCTATTTGGTTGCAGAACAGAGTTGTTCCGTGGTCCTGTCGCTGTGTGCACAGGCGCACGCTCACAATTCTCCTCTGCTTTCTGTATCATGCATGGCAAAGTTCTTCCCCGATGCGTACACAGACCAAGCAGGAACCTTTGGTCTAAAAATATGAGGCAATGTGGAAGTGATAAAATCTGTGGTTCGTTGAGTTTCTGCTTGAGGCTGGCTCCAGAAGTACCAGAAGTAAAAAAAAACAAGTAAAAAAACCAGCAGAAATGAACATGTTTACAGCCTGGTACAAAAAAAGTATCCCGTCTGAATCGCTAATTTCTTTGACGGCACACACTGAGGAGGATAATGTTTTTTCTAACTCAGCGGTTATGAAGATTTTAAGAATGTGAGTTCACCCAATCAGAGGCACAGCTCAGCTGTTTGACAGGTGGATGTCCTATAGCTGTTAGTAACAAGACTCAAAAACCGCCCCACTTCCACTACTGCCCCCATCAACAATTTGCTTCAAAACTCTGTTTCAGTAACAAACGTCACAGAGACTCTGCCCATTTATTATACAATCAATGACACAGACACACAAACATGTGCGCTCACACACACAGATGAGGACAGTCGCTGTACAGAACAAACAGAGATTCTGGGAAAATAATGTCTCAACATTATTAACATTACCTTAACTAGACTGCAGCCGGATGTTTCACACACTGACTGCTTTTCTGACTTCCATTCGCTCTCTGAGTCATGATCGCCTGATTATTTCAACACAACGTCTGAATGGAAAGTCGACATAAAAGCCACAGGGTGTCCTTCTTTACACAAAATGAATCACCCTGTGAAGGTACAAAATAAAAAAAACAACCTGGATATTTTGCTGTGACGTCTCTGCTGCCTGGAGCTTCATCTGCATTTGGCCCATGCAATGAAACATGGACTGCCATGTTTATTAAAGCATTTAAATACCCTGTCATAATTGTATGGTACTTTGTTATATGCAGGGGTTCATGGAGTGTGCAGGTGTGGCTGAAAAGCTCTATGGAAAGGCTGATTGCGTTAGTTAAATAGCTGTCTCAGCAGTTCATCAGAAAGACTCATCAACTGTACACAAGTATTGTGTCTCATTGCAGCAGCCTCCTGACACAAAGATCAATTCTGTCAATTGCTTTCCACCTCCAAAGGTGTGTAAATGTGTGTGTGAGTCCCTGTACTGTGGGTTGGCTGTCAATGCAGAAAACAAAAAGGGTATTAAACCACCTGCTCAAGCGACAGCAAGTGTGTATTTGCCGTCTGTTCTTCTATTTTGTAGCCCAGATATTTGTAAATGTGTGTGCGTGTCGTACAGTGTTGGTCCACTTCTGTGTGAAAGCTTCAAAGTGAGTGTGCATGTACTGAGTGTGTATGCTCCCGTGTGGGAGTGTTTGTGTAAGTGCGTCCTGTATATTTTAGTGTGTCCTGCCATCCACAGCAGTGTTTGGCAGGCTGCTGAAGCTGGTGTCATTCTGCTTGGCTGCTCTTCTCTGGACTCGGACGGCAGAGAACATGCTGTCCAACAGAGCGGCTAGCGCGGCACACACACAGCTAAAACAGAGCGGGCAAGCAGCCATGACTGCCCACCGCCGAGTGCACACACGCACACGTGCGAATACGCACACATGCACACGCACTCCTCACCTGACTACAGAAAGAGAGAGAAAGACACATTTATGCTCTTTGTCTCTGCCTGCTTGTAGATCCACGACAATACCCCAAAGGAGGCCAGAACAGCTCATGAATGGAAACATTACAGATGCATAATGTAGGTGGCAGGTGGTACATCTGCACAGTCTGCTCTGTGCATCCACATGGAGCATGCATCTCTCATCGCTGTGCACCCACCTACACCGTGTTCACCTGTCGACGGCGCACCCCTCCTCTCCCCTCCCTGCTGATCTCTCCACTTCCTGTCGCCTCTTCCTCCCTGTCTCTCCAACTCCCATCCTCTCCCGCAGGATCAGCCCCCCCCCCCCCTTGCCTCTTGCTATCCTTATTTCCTCTCTTTTCAACCCCCTACCTGTGCTCCTCCCCCTCCTCCCCCTCCTCCCTCTCCTCTGTTCCCTGCAGACCGAGGCTGCATGCAAACCAGGACAGCCAGTCTGAGCCAGCAGCTCAGCCAGACATAAAAACTGGCACCCTGATGGGTCAGTTGTTACCTTTGTTAAAAGGAGCTGAGACACTCTCACAAAAGCAACGAAAAAAAGATACCACACAAAAGGTCAGAGCCACATAAGTCTGATCTGAGCATTTATTCACTTGTTTTTCTGAAATGTTTTTTTTTTGCAGGGGAGTAGATGAATCTTTTTATAGACTTTCCTTTATTCAACACCTTTATTACTGTTCTGAACCTAATTTTTTATTATTTTTTACTGTTGTTCTGCCTGTCTCGATTTGAATTTATTGTCTCTACTTTCATGTAAGTTGTAGTGCCTTAACTTTTTTTGATTTGAAGGGTCTATAAATAAGGATTAGAGTTCTGGTTGCAGCAGCTAAAAGTAGAAGTCTAAATACAAACACACTGTACATTAATGGGTTGGTGTGACATAAATAATCCTCTTCCTTCAGCTGATGCAGTTGTAAAATAAACTTTATGTCCAAAGTCTGACTGTGTTACACATTTCGCAGTGTCAGGTAAATGATGAGGACTAAGATCCAAACGGAGCATATGGAGCTCCTTTTGTTAAGGAGCTGTTCATCTCTGTCGTGTCATGGTGCTAAGTAAACATTCCCTCTGGTGCCCCGTCGCTTTCCTCAAGCCAACAGGAAAATCAGCGCCACCCACTCAATTTGCAAATAACAGTATTTTTTGCCAGGCTGAGGCTGTGATCGACAGCAGAAAAGACGAGGAGTAAACCAACTCTGCTAAAATACAGAAAAAACTGTGCATGAGGCCACAGAGATATCTTACAGAACAACCTTAACTTCAGTCTAATTATAATTCTAATAACACTGAGTGTACACTGAGTACTTAGCTTAATTATTCATCTAATTTTAACAAGTTAACATCTCCAACTTTTAAGACTAAAATAAAAGGTTCCATTTAGTAGTATTAGGGATCGGAACTACAAAAATCAACCTTATGGTAAAAAAAAAAATCTGTTTTTAACTCCCATATTTGGCATCACTTTGAGAAAACTGAATTAGTTTCCTTCTGACAAACTTTGAGTCTCAGTGAAACTAAATGTAAAAACTCAATTTGTTAAGTAGACGAGACCAGTGGATTCTTCATGAAACTTACAGCTTCTAGCAATGAACCCAAAAAATCTGAAGCCTGTGAAAAAAAACACTTTATCTTCAAAATGTCAGGATATCAGAGAGAGAGAGAGAGAGAGAGAGAGAGAGAGAGAGAGAGAGAGAGAGAGAGAGAGAGAGAGAGCAAGTCATGTTCAAGCTGGACTGCCAAGAATTCAAAAATGTTCTCGTTGGGGAACTAAGTGGTTTTGATGAACTAAAAGATTCCCTGAAGGTGCATTTAATCCTTCAGTGTAAGTTTTAACATGAAAAATGACTCAGCGTAAAAGGTTTACCTGACAGTGACATTACAGCAGCTTAAAATCAACTCAAGAGATGTCGTATTAGTCTTCCAGCTACCGAAAGTTTACATCATTCAGTGGGCGTCGGAGTAACTGCAGTCCAACCAGCGTGATTGGCAAGTAAAGATGTAAAATCTATTTCCTGATGTGTTTTATAAATGTGCAGCTTCTTGTGAATCTTCAGCCAAAACAGAAACACTCTGTGCACAACATCCACAATCCTTTAAACTGCTTTGAAACCTAAGCCACTGAAACCTGCAGGAATGCTTATAACTAATGCAATTTACATGATGCTGTTTTTCAGACACTACAGGTACGATGTGACTTTCCTGAAAAGGCTTTTTTTTTTGTCGCAGTTGGAAATGAATTTCTCTGCCTCTGCAGTTCTCTGTTTTAACAAAAGCCCACACAGTTCCCCCTGACAGCTCGCTCTTACAAAAGAAAACCACTGCGACTCAAGTATGTGTGTGTACGTATGTGTCTGTGTGTGTGCGTGTACGTATATGTGTGTGTGTGTGTGTGTGTGTGTCCCTTTGTGCGCTTGTGCGTGCAAGGCAGCCAGAGTGAGAGAGATGGAACACTGAGGGAGAGCAGAGAGGGACACTGGAGTGGGAGTGTTTGACACAAGCTCTTTGCATATACGATTATTACAGCTGATGCATAAATGGGTATGGATGTCATCGACTCATCGCGCTCTCATGGGTGTGTATGTGTGTGCGTGGGAGAGGAAGTTCTGTCAACCTGCATTTGTGTGCATCAGCACTCATCTTTCACTTTTTAAACACCACATGCTTGTTATCTGGTGCCAGCGCACTTACAGGCTGAACAAAACCTCGTCTCAGTCTAAGTGCACTGTCACATCTATAGGGCCAACATCCACCCACCAGCCCCTCCACCCCCCTCCACCCCATCACACCTTTGTTTTTCCTTCTGTCACCTTGCTCATTCTGCAAGGAGCAACAGCTGTGAAAGGCCCTCCTAGGTTGGCTCCTACCGTGCTGTCAGGCTACAGAGAGAGTCTTTTTACTGCAAACACATACAGCATGTTGTGTGGGCAACACATTCTCGGAGGTTGTCACAGCGTTTCAATGGATTATGAAGATTTCCTCACAGATATTTGGCTTCCCTCTACACAGAGCCTCACCTGCACGTTATCACATTTCACAGGAAGTTTTTCTCTACATCATAGCGTGAGTCTCAGCCTGTTAAAGTGCATCCCTTGTCCTGTGAGTTTTTGCCAGGGCACTTTTCTGGGTAGAGTATTTTGTTTTTTTTTCACAGCCTCGGACTTTTCCTCTTATCTCCGCATTAGCCTGCTCTCATGGGCACAGGCGTGAGGAGGCTTGAGGAATGAGAAAGGGGAAAAGAGGCAAGATAAAGAGGGAAAGCAGGAGCAAAGCAGAGCGGATGCAATTAAGAGACTGGGTCACAGATCGCAGTGCCAGGCGTCACTGTGATTAATACACCACCATTCAGCCCAGGAGCTGTTCTCCTCTTTGTGTGGATCCGTGTGTGTGTGTGTGAAGTTTTGTTTGTGAAGCAGTTATTGTCCAAGCGAACTGCAGCTAGGGGGCACCAATGTGTCAATACGTGCTGGCCTCAGGTGGGCCAGGATTGACCCTCTTTAAGGTCGTGTCAGGGATCTTGGTGACCTGAACAAACAGGTTTGATGAAATGATTCGTCTCTGTCTGACCTCTTTCAGTTTGTCCAGGAGATAAATCAACTCAACATGCATTTTTCTTTTCTCTCCGTTTGCTACAGCAAGAAAAAAGCACTGGAGTAAGGGGAGGACATATGTGTTAAAATAACTACAGCCTTCTTTTTTATAGATTATAGCCTATAGATCATTGATGACCAATGAAACGAATAAGGAAATACTTAATTAAGGAAATTCATACTGTTGCTGTCAGTCTGTCTCCTCAACAGCTACCAATGTTGTCAGACAATGCTGAGAAAAACAGGAAAACATGGCTTCCAATCCCATTTAGTGCTGAAATCAGAACATGGGAAACTCCCATGTTTGGACCCTGGCCTTTCATAGAATTGAATAAATGAAAAAAATATATATACTTTTTGCATATAAACAAGCTAAACAAACACAGTAACTATTACTTTTGGTTATCCCCTTCTCATCCGGCTGCCACTCAGAAGACCTTGCCTTCAAGGCTTCCCCTACATTTTAACACAAGCAGAGAAGAAGCCGCGCTTTATCACAGCAATATCTCCTTTAAGGAGGTGAAGTGAGGAGAGCGCCTCAAGGCAACACGCTGTCTGTTATCTCCCAGTACAATATAATTATTTCACATAGCCCAGAGCAAGGTGTGAGGACCTCAGCTGGGCAGAGTGACAATGTGAGCAAACTAGGGGCAAGGAACCGGGAACAAAAGGGGCTTATGGGAAATATAGTGACCCTCACTCAAGCGGATAATGACTGTAATGAAAACCCATTATTCTTAAATAAGCCTTTTTCTAGTTGGAAACAAATTGTCCTCACTGCACACCTTGTACAATGCAGAGAAGAAACCTCCAGTTTTAGATACAAGATTACTGTTTTCATAATAAAGAAATCCTCTAATTAGACTTGAAGACAAGGCAGCCGAGTGAGTTAAAGAGTAGAGTAACAGTACATAAGCAGTGCTCTGACTGTTTATGTCTGCAGCACCTTTCAGCTGGTTATTTTTAGCAGCTCTTGATTACCCTGGAGACCAGCCTTAATAAATACTATAAGACTAAAAAACAGGCTTCCTCCCCCTCCCATCCTCAGAGAAAAGCAAAGACTCACTCACAAAGTAATCAGCTTTTAATTTTCTCCCTCTTTCCTCTTACATTCTCTCATTTTATCTCCATCCCCTTTCACTCCCCATCCCCCTCACTTAAATGAGTGGACCAGCAGCCCCTTTCATCTCTCTCGTTCGGTCTTTTCTCCCCTCCATCTTTTTCCTCTTTTCATGTTATTAGCATAAAAGTGTTTGCATCTTTCCCTGGTGATTGTTTAGCTGCTGTGTTCAGCATCTTGATTTGAATTCCCAACAATTGGGCTAATTAGCATTACAAATATACACTTAAAGAGGAACAGAAATATCTGTTACGGCTGACAGACTAATTTAAGAGAACTGAGGGAGAGGCAACACTAAATTTTATGCGATAAAAGGTACATCAGAGTGTCTCAGTAATGAGGTGTCTCATTCAAGTCTGCTGGAACTATGAAGACCAGTAAATGGTATTTCTACTTGAATAACACGGCAAAGCAAGCACCTTACAATGGGATCTTACTGGATGCTCCCTGGTCATAAAAGCTGTAATCACAACAAGAAACAGACCTCTTATCTGTTCTCACCTCCTCTCAGAAGCCCAGATCATGTCCTCTAAAGCCAATGATTAGACTTAAGACAGATTTCCCTCATTATCTGTTGCTGTCATCCATTTCTCTCTAATCCTGTCTCTACTACAAAGACCCCTGGGCCAAGAGACAGCCCAAGGCCAGCCATTAGTCTCCACGCCCCAAGACCAGAGACTGACTTGTCTGTATACTCATCTCGAGAAGATCACGGCAACCTTAAAGGTCAACCACATGGTCTGCTATCATACAACTGCTGCGTTGCTTCCTTTCTTTACTCTTCATTTGTCCATCTATTTGTTAAGTAAAGAGATATTTGACTTTCTGCAACAAGCTGTCACTCATCTGATCTTTTGAGTTTCTGGGGTGAAAAAGAAGACGCCAAAGTGATGTTCAAGTCACTGCTCAGACAGATGCTACAATCTGAAGCCATAAAGGTCATCTCACTGATCAATAAGCCAAGTAACTGATGAAAGTAATTGGTCTCATTGATGTCAACCGGCATTCAAAAGTGGTTATCGGATGGTTCCTTCAGAGGGCTGAGCCTTGAAAGCAGATGATGGCCGTCAGAAGAGCACAGCTACGTGGACCACAGGGACAAATTGTTGTGAGCTGGGTGCTGATGCTGTCATTATGTAGGATAATTGCTTCTCCAACTGAAAGCATTGGGCAGTAAGGCACACAAAACTGCAATCAATGCATACGCCTTCAGGCTTTAACAGGAAACATTTTACACCGAGTGTCAGACAGAAAACATTTCAAGACGAGTGTCTGTGTGTACTTACAGTCTGAGCCATGATCGACAACAATAACTCTGCAAAACAAATGTTAACTAAGGAATGAATTAAATCCAATAAATAATTAATGAATTTAAAAAAAGCAATTACATTTCTATTGACAGGAAATATATATAAAAAAAACATAACCTAATTAACAATAATTAACCGTACATCACTGCGCTCCTTCTTTGGCTTTTGTGGAAACTGGATTCTATAAAATAGATGTGTTTATCAGTACAACTCCAAATCTAGTCCTACATGTTTTCATAAACTGATAATACAATCCATTGAAAATAAATATATACTGTCTTTATCATGAAAAAGTTAAGCTAGTTTACCAGGGACAAACTGTGAGACGGTGATGTGATAGGTTTTTAAATACACTGAGAGTTAAACGACAAAGCTGTTGGTCATAAATCCAAAATGATGACCAGGCAGACAGTAAAATGCAGGGCAAACAACAAGATCATGCAGCTATGTTTGACACTATGACTCACCTCCATAGTGTACACTATGGGCAGAACATATAAAGAGTATTTAATGTATATACTCTAAACTAACTTTTATCATCAACTCTGTTATGCCACCCAGCAATGAACATAATTCTCTCCCTTGTTGTCGTCTGGCTGTGCACAATCCCAGTTTGAGCTTGGCTCTGTGGAAGGGTACTTGATTCAGACAAATACTGTCTGAGCCTTTCAGAGAGCAACCCTCCCTTAAAAGCAACAAATCTCAGTTTTATTTCAAAAGCTATTTGCTTTGAAGTCACCTTGGCCTGTTCCAGAAAATCAATTAAAAACATGACTAATACATTTGCACCTAACATTTTCTACTTTTCCTCCTTAGAGTGTTTGATGTCCCTCACTGCCTAACACTGCGTTAATGCTCAGATCACAGAGATAGTGATGGAGGTATTTCAGTAAGGACCCATTTGCACATCTTCTCTGCTTTAAGGGAGGCAGTCCTGAGGAGAAATGAAATAACAAAGACTATCAGCGGACCCCTACTGTGCTGTTTTTGCACACCTACAAAGACCATCAAACGAACAGTTAAGTATATTCTAAATATAAACCCTTCCTTTTTTCTTTCAGGCTTCCAAAGACATTTCCCTGTCAGAGGATTTTGTAAGTATTTAAATACATGAGTCCTTTTTCCTCTCACCGATCTGTCCTGTACAGTCCTCCAGTGACACTTATCACAGAGATCAGCTGTGGTCCCTAATATGAGAATCCTGCTATCCCTTAAGTGGGCAGCGCTGAGCCTCATTGTGTGCTATAGATGTAGGACGGACAATGGGAGAGGCTGAACCTTTCAGCTCAGCTATCTACCAGGAGGGAATGGGAGGTGGGTCTCTGTAGGCCATAGCGCCAAAACCATTATTCTTATCACTGCAGGACAACTCACCGCAGGCCAGAAAAAAAAAAAACCCTCTGAAAGGTGAAATGAGTGTGTCTCTCAGTGTATGTGTGTTTACCTCCGCCCTGCCTCTCTCACACCACACATTTCTGTATTTCTCATTAACTGATAATACATCACTCATGACCTTGTGATAAAAATACATTAGTTGGAGACAAGTCATTAATCTATAGAGAATCAGGCTGTTTAGGTTATCAGTTGAGGGTGGTTATACGTGTTATCACACAAGTAATGGAAAGAGTCTTAATTGCCCGTCTGAAACGAGTTACTATATATACTCTCCACTGCAGAGTAAGGGCTTTATGTGCTTCCACTGAGCTACGTCAAACACTGATGGCTTTTGCAGAGACATGAGGGGAAGGTTATGCGAAGTATGCGCCAAGGCTGGTTGTCAACATGCAGGAAGTGTTGCAGCATCGTTTGCGCTAATTGCAAGATGAAAGTTTGCGTCTTTTGTTGGTGTGGTGCAGTCAACTTTAGGAAAGGGTTAGAGGATAATTTGGACACATGTTCCAGGATGTTCAAGGATCAGGATGTGTCAGTTAGAGCAAATGTTCTGTAATAACTGGTGTAAAAATAACCAGGAAATTCAGATTTGACCGCTTACAATCACATGTGTACTATGATATCACTCACTACATTCAGATAGTGGAGGTGCTGATGCTGACATAAGGCTATTAAGCATTTTAAGATAATAACCAGTCAAGATTGGTCACAGAATCTTGTGGGATAAAAACAAACACCTTTATTTTAACACATTTTTTTATTTCAAAGATGATTGTGTTGTGCTGCATCACTTTTGCTATAATAAATGAGACCTGAAGACTGCTGTTATTAAGTTTGTGAATGTGTAATAAATGTGACTGAAGCTGTTGACAACTCATACACAGCACAACAACCCCTGGATTACCATAACCATGTAGCGAAAGAGCCAGTGGGACATAATAGCAGCTGCCAAATCGTCCATTGTTTGGCTCTGATTCATATCTGGCTTTGTTCAGTTTAGCTTATGATAAAAAGCTACATTAGCTCTGCCCTGCCTAATAGTATACCCTACTGCATAACAGGAAATAATCATTGTTGGACATGTTGATACCAGTTTTTCTGTGGCCAATAAGTAGATGGGAGTATTGATTCAGCACAGGCATCCAAAAAGGGCGTCTCTTTTGCAGTCCAGGCAGGGCAGACTTTATGAGATGATGCAAAAGCAGCAAAAGGTCTTTACACCCAGCAAGCTCAGTTATAATTCTCAAGGGATCAAATGTTGACTCTTTGTTAGAGCTCTTTGTGTCCCATGCGGTTACACAAGGTGCCTGTCAGCTTCTGCATGAGACAAACCAGACTTTCAACCCAATGATGCCTCAATATCAGATGATGTTCGATTAAAAAGAAAAAAAGAAAAACAAAAAAGAGATTAACCAGATTAAGTTTTTACCAATCTTAGACATTAATGAATAAAACCCAAAACGTTCTTTGGTATCTGTTCATATTCTCTGTTTTAAGCTGGAAAATGTGACTTACATACATATCAAAGGTTATGCATCAGAAACAGACCCAAAAAGAAAGGTTAATTGTCACCAACTACAATCAGATCGTGTTTTGTGAATTACGTCTAAATGTCTCTCAGAGGTGAACAGCCACTACACAGTCTGTGTGTTCACGTTCTTTCACTGACTATGACAGATTGCTGTGAGCATGCAGATGTCTTCACAAGATGTGTGTTTAAAAGAAGAACCCTCCATCATCTGCCTTGATCTTGTTTTTTAAACCATGGAAACATGTGGGACAAAAGAGCCCGAGTTGAAACTGGTGTTGTGGATCTTAGTGATCAAAAGAGCTTATGTTTATAGTTGTAGCCACATGATAAATATGCTGCAACCTCTCAACACCCAACATTGAATCAGTGCTTCAGTTTGCAGTATTTTTATCTGCATTAAACCATTTTGTTGCATTCTGATCATCAATTCCTACGACACCATCGCCTCCAAAGCAAAACTGATCATCAGATGCTTTAAAACCCACTGGAGCGCCAGAGCTCCCATTTTACAAGTGCTCTTTAAATAACTGTAACTCCTCAACCATTTGGGCGAGAAGAAAAGACAAGCCTAATGGCAAAATATAGGTATTCCTACTGCACGGGACTCTACATGCAACGACATTCTGATAACAGGCAATAATGATGCAAGTTATTCTCATCACTCTTATTAAATAACTCATTAACAGTTCCTAAAAAGGAGAATATGAGATTTATACTTATGATCTCTGATTATTTTAAGGCCAAAATGAAAAAAAAGTCCAGGTGGTCTGTCTGATACTTGGGTGATAAAGGGTAAAGGTAGATTAAAAAAGTGGAGGACATTGTAGAAGGTTTTCAGATTGTACAGGGTAGCTTATTGACAGTTTGAAAACAGTTAACTGCATTCTTTGACACATACATTTCTTATTTTGCTTTTCTTTTTCAGTTTTTTTTTATTTCCCCACATTCTGAAAGCTTACACTCAAAAATTGGATCCCTATTGTTTTATTGTACCTCTAAAAGCTGATTACACTTTGTGTGTTCTGTGTGTGAAGTATTTGTCTGGAACACACAACAGAGAGCTTCAGAAAAAAACATATTTTAATAAACAAAATATATTCAGTCATTCTAGGTCTCATTTCATGAATTAAATATGTTCTATAATTACACAAAACTATTATTTTTTTCTATTACAAACAATTAAAGACACCATCCATTCTGTCTATTTGGCACCAAAACATGATGGCTGGTTGCCAGCCTGGCAAACGGATTAAAAAAATTCCTCTGAGGCCCTGGAGAGGTTGGCTTAATTTTGTTCTCACTCGAATAAAAGCTTGAGAGTAACAGATCCAACTAGAAATAACTGTACTTACACCACAAAAAGGAACACAAGGGCCTTTCTCTCCACCCGGGGCCATAAAATGACCAGCTTAACTGCACTGAGCACCAGAGAGAACAGCTCTTTCCTCAGCCTAAAGTCAGGTTTGAGTATTCAAGGATGTACTTTTCATATCTTTCAATACATAAACCAGCTTCTTGAGAAACACATTACTCACATGTACACAGTGAAACAGCCTCAGAACAAAGATTCAGCGCAACCATGTTGACTTGTGTGGCGTGTGTGAAAGCTGCTTTGTTACTTTTTAGAAAAGTAACAAAGCTAGAAGACTCAAGTCAGTGTTTTTCATTCAAGTTCTTGCCATGTAAAAAGCAGTTATTTCTCTACTCTGTGATTATAACTTGAATGAAAGTGTCACTGTTTCGAAATATTTCCACACACACTCTGAATGAAATTTTAGAATCGTTAAATCATCATGTAAACAAATTCTGTGAAGGAGAAAATGTGCTTAGCAAAATCAACTGTACTGCAATCACAGCGTTGGCTCAATTTATCCAGTTTAGTTCACAGTTATATTCTAATGCCAGATACATGTCTGAGTTTGACTTATTTTGCCAGCATCTATTTATCTGTGTAGGAGGTAAACTTTCATAACCAAGCTATCAGTATTTCTAGTTTCATGTGCTTGCTAACCTATAACATATGCTTGGACTTGAGCTGTCTTCTATGCATAAATCTCCGTCCTGCTGCAGGCGAGGAGGTGACAGAGAGGCAGATGAGGACATCCAGTGCAGTATGAAAGATGGTGGCAGCCGTTCCCCTCAGGCCACGGTGATGGCACTACATCGATCCAGCCACTCTGGAGCCCAAAGTGCAGAGCCTTTTGGCTTTGTCAGCACTGTTCAGCTCTGCAGTGCTGCTACTCCCTCGCTTACTGTCAGAGAGCGAAGAGGAAAAGACCCAGAGAGGAGGCAGAGTGTGTGCCGATGTTCTCAAAGCTAAGACAGGTGGCGGGGGATTGGCTAAACAACTGCTAACTATTCATGAAGCACTCCTTTATAATTTCCTCGCTGTTTGGGATTCAGGTAAATTAATGTTTACTGTCAGGCAGAGGAAAAATCAAAAAGACGAGGAGATTTCAGGAGCTGTTCCTCCTTCGCCTACCTTTAAACACCAGCACCTGTTTGTCTCATTCAGTTTGCTAACATCTCCTCCAGGAAACTTAATGCTACTAATCCACTCATATATTTACTCAGATGGTAGCAAGCTGGAACCAATGAAGGTACGCACTGCTGTCCTCAGGCGGTCAGTGTTTGTCTTTCTCAGAGACTCACTATGTACACTGGTGTATATGATGTGTCATTAATCTGTGAAGTCACAATGGATGTACCCAGAGACTTTCTGCTCCCTCTCACCTCTTTGCTCGCTGAATAGGACCAATACTAGCCCAACCTTGGACTTTGAGCTCCTGCTTTATCATCCTGTTTCCTCTTGGTCTGAATCAGAGTACAGAGTAGCAGAAAGTCTGCTGAATCAAAAGCATGGGTCTTAGCACTGAAGAGGTCTTGAAGTCACCGAACAGAGGGACTGAACTGGGTTGAAGTCTCACATCCTGGGGTTAGTCTGGAGCCTTCTGAGTGTGGCAGTCAAAGATAGGTACAGACTTCAGGTACCAGCTTGAAGTGACTAAACATCAAGATATATCTATGTGATTGACTGGAGTCCAGTCCAGGGTGTATCCCCCCCTCTTGCCCTGAGACAGCTGGGATATGCTTCAGCCACCCGTGACCCTGAACAGGATATGAGGTATAAAAGATGACTGAATGAATATATCTATCAGGCTGTTTATTTTATTTCTATCTTCATATATTTTGTCATTAAAATAGACACTAAATTATTCTGTTAAACTGAACACATCAACTCAGAATGTGTATTGATAAAATCTATGGATCTGATGATCTGTGTAACCTGAGAATTGATTCTCTCATAGCCCTTTCTGTCATCTTTAGACTCAGCTTGGCTCAGGCCCAATCCGCCCTTTCAGCAATAATCCTCCATAAATAAACATTTATCTGTAAGAAGAAAAAAAAAAAAGTAAACACTATTCTGCCAGGACTTGTAAAAGTGAACTTAGTCTTTCTGCTGTGCACAGGGAAACAGCTTTCATTCACTCCATGATTATTTGTGTGTTCAGCAATAACAGAGCAGTAAAATCCATTAGGCACAATTGCTATGTTGGCATGGTTACTGTTTAGGTGGGATAAGCAAATTCCTGCACACACAGGGAAATTTGCAGATGTGAAAAAGACGGCAAATACCTGTCTCTGCTGCAGTGCCTCAACATAATCAAGCTCGTTTGGTTGAGAACGAGGAAGAATTGTCTTTCATGATGTTTATAAAGTATAATGAGGCCTGTTACGGTCCACGCAATTTAACGCTTACCTACCGTTCCACTTCAAAAGCTGCAAATCCTCATCATTTTTGTATGCAATGTTATTCTAACAAGTTTCTTGAAATGGGTTTAAAGCAGGTATCTATCACCCCATAAAAGCTCATAAAAGTAGTTTACAGACATCCTACATAAAATTATGGTGGCATATGGCATTTTCCTGCACTGAGCTCGTAGGAAAGAAAAAAATCGGAGTATTTCCTATAAAAAGCTTGCTGGAAAATGTCAAGCCAGCTGTCATTAGAGATGTGGTGACATTTTTATTCCATCTTTTAAAGCTCTGATTCAATCTCCACCAACAGCAGCCCTAATCTCTGCTTCCACCCAACAGACAGAATCCAGACAGATTAACTCAATTACTCTTTGACTCGAGTGAATGAAGGAAACAATACATCTCTCATTTAAGCCTAATCCTGTGTGGGAGCAGCAGAGGAGTGATATATTTCAGGTGGAGGGAAGGCAGACATGGTGAGGAGACCGGAGTGTGCGGGGCTTGAAAATGAGTTCTGAGGCAGGCGGGATGTTTGCTCATCTTTTTTCATGCTTTCTCTGAACTACAGCTGGAGAGCAAAGAGAGCGAGAGACAGCAGGCAGGGAGATGAAGAGGAGGCAAGGGGGAGACAGACAGAGAGACAGACATGATGGAGTGACAGACAGGCAGAGAGGCAGGCGGAGGGGAAGAGAAATAAGAGAGACAGAATGGGGTTTACAGCTTCAATATGTCAGAATTAGTTTGTAAGATGAAGCCGCAAAATCCACCAATTTCCACAGTGTTGACACACCCAAACTAATACCCTGCATGGGGCATTAAAGTCAGCCCTGTGTATGAAACACAGTGTGACACATGTGGCCTCTGTGTTTTCTGCAGCATCTGCTTGCGGGGCACAGATGGCTGTGGACATCCTTGCCACTGCTCCACCTCGTGGGAGATGTTGTCTGTGATGACGTTTTACCGACAGAGTGGGCCATCTGTCAGGATATGACAGCTTGTTTCCAACTTCCTTTTTTTCCCTCTCCCTCTTAATGTGGATCGTGATGTGTAGGGGTAGGATGTGGAAAACCCAGTCGCCACGTGAAAGATAGATATTTGTACTGTGAGCATGAAAAGGTCAGGGCTGGGCGCTTACTGCGGCAGCAACATCAATGAAACCCTGGAGCGGCAGCAGCGGTGAAACCCAGGATCCTCGACAAAGCTCTGTCAGACTGCAGGAGAAAGCTGTCAGTGCAGATGCCTAAACCTTTACCGCCCTTCTCTCTCCCTCACACTGGCTCTCGCCTCGCTCTGACTCATTGTGTCAGCTCTTCAAACGCTCCCTGCTCTCTCCTGCCTTGAGCGAGACGCAGAGAGCAAAAGGAAGAATGAGTCGGACTTTGGCTGCTGTAAACAAAAAGGAACACACTTTGGTGTGTGAAATCTTCTCTAACCAGTCAATGTGCCACATCAAACTCCTCTCTTAACATGCAAGATGGGATTCTCCCCCCTCCCTTTCTTCATTGGCATTTTTGCTCTTTTGGTTCTTCACAGATAAAAATAACTGTAAGGACGGAGATAATGAAGATCTGATGAGGATGAGGCCAAGACAGTGATCCAGGAACACCGAAATTGACTTGAGCGGCTCCACAGCTTTCTGCTCTTGCTCATTTAGAAGGGTGATACAGACTCATTAAAATTTCATCACGCTTCTATGAAAAGAGCGAACGTCTGCATTTTGGCCGGACTGAGAGAAAGACAGACATGTCTGGACAGTCTGAGGCTTGGTGTGTGAGATCATGTCTGCTTCTACAACGACTAACATCTGAGTTTCAAAGCACAAAATCGATACCAAAGAGATCGACAGTGCTGGAGAATGGTGACAGACAGACAGTCATCCCTCTTTTGTAAGCACAGACATCAGATCATTACTTTTTTACTGAAAAATAATACTCCCTCCATAAAGAAGCTGGAATATTTAAATATAAAAAAGTGGTCACGAAGGGCCGAGGCCGTTATATACTCAGAACAAAAAAGACATTTCTCCATCCTTTCATTTCCTTATTTTCCATTCTGAATACTCCAGAAACTAACAAGGCTACCTGCTGAAGTAGAGAAAGTGTTTGCTCAAAAGTAAGAACTCTTCTAAAGAGCTGCGTGATTGTCTTCAAAGAGGCTTCACAGATACAAACGTCCTTTACAAATTCTGTGTTCTGGAGTCTGGACTTATCATAGATGAACTATCCCTGAGTCTGTGGAGTTGCACAACACAGGCCTTTATCACTAACATTACACTAAAAGTGGCTTCAGCAGCTTTATGAAAATAATCTGCTCATACATTTTTGGAGAGTATAAGGTTGTGCCTGCCAGCAGAGTCCCCTGGTGAATGTGTTATTTAGCAGGTGGAAAAAGATCAGAAATCTAAATTAAGTGAGCTATCCAGATCCCACAAAGCTCCTTTGAAAATCCCCAGCATGCCATGTTCCAGCTTTAAAACACAGAAAGTGAATACTGTGGCTGATGCCATTTCTTAGGAAACCTTTCCACCTCTTCAAATGTTGAAAAGCAGAGACAGTCTCCGTATGAATACACAAGGACATTTCTCTAAACCTACAAATGAATGTGGTCAAATGAGTTGCCTGCACTTAACACTCAGCACTCTGATTCTCTTTATATTGTTCAGGGGGAGTGCAGCAGGAATGAGCTAGACTGATGAACACTTATATAAGAGTTTTGTTCAAACACGGCCTCAGTGGAGCGTCTTTCTGGCATTATGCAGGCATTTCTGCAACTGCTATATTAAATATTAATGCTAAAGTGTTTTCTAACATGTTGGAGGTTTTTGAGTATTGAAAATTTAGGCTGAATATCTACATAACTTATAAAATAAGAGCTGACTTTTGAATGGATCATCCTCTAAATCCTTTAAAAATCTAAAGGAAACACTTGTTTTTTCACACTCAGAGTAATTGACAATTATTTGTGAATGAAGAGCTGATGTTATTATCACTTCTTCATTTAAAGGCCTTGTGGGTTCTTGAGAAGTGATCTTGAAATAGTCAAAATTTTATGTTTGCTTGTTCATAAAACTCAATTTAAAAAGAGATTATCCGTGCCAAAACTGGTTATTTCTGAATGTTTTCTGTGATCAGGTCAGCTTTTTTTGGAGAACACTAATCCGTTTGTGGCACACAGACCAAAAGTCCCTGTGACCACTCATCCTGACAGGCAAAGTTTAGGTTTGTGGAACAAGATCTGTCCTTTTCTCAAAGAAAAGGATTTTTTAAAATTATTTTGTAGTGATGGAGCTGAACTGGCAAAAAGAAAAAGAGCAGAAGAAAGCTATATAGGAGAGTGATAGAGCACGGGCTAAAACACGGGTTAAACTGTTTGTGATGATGTTTATTCTAACCCACATGCAGCAGTTATCCTGCAGTGATCTGATCAAACTTGAGAGTCTGTCAATAAAATGAAGAGTGAGCATATGTTACCTCTGCTTGGTGAGGATGGAGTTGGTAGATGAGCCCTGGCAGGACATTACCAGGATTCACTAACGTTACATATTACAGACACGTCTCAGAGCACAGGGCTGTGAGGAACACTAATCAGATAGTCTGCTCACCTTCTGGACAGTTAACTACTCTACAAACTGAGTTTACAAGTTTTCCTTGTAGTTCACTGCAAAACTACAATAAAAACATTACCAGGTCACTTTGTATCCAGTAAAAAGCTGTCTTGAACAAAGAAAAGTAGTGTTAAAAATAAGATCTGCTCTCCATTCCTCTGCTTTCAGAACAGATGCAGCCTCGGCAGGAGTCATGTCATTATAACGGTGGGTAATAGTGCTCATGGGAAACTGAGCAGAAAAACACGACTGATTGTGGCTAAAGGTGTCACTGCAAACAATGCCAAACAGATAGTCCTCACAGAGCCTTTAAAGTAACCGCTCAACTCCCAATGTGTTCTGTAGCTCATATTTCCTTGACAAATCTGCAGCTAATATCAAAGATGCAAGAGCAAGCAGAATATGATGAAATAAAGAGCTGAAAACAATGATACAAACTCCTAGCTAAAACCATTCATGCCCTGTTTTCATGACAATGTTTCACAGGGTTTCACTCGAAAACGCAAAAAACAGAGAAAAATAATCTTTGATAACATGGAGACGCTGGGGTACTGAAAACAGTGTAGTATGCATGCCAGGCCTGTAGGTGGTGATATAACAGTAAAGCCTTTTAGCAACCTGCCGCTGAAGAAGAGGTGGGGTGAACATCTGGTGTACATATTGAATGTGTCTTATCTGAGTGCAGAAGTGGAGCATAGGGCTGGGTACAGAACTTCTGTTCTTTCATAGCACCGACCGCAATGCTTCGGTAGTACTGGGTTTCAAATTATGCCACATGCTTCACGTGATCAAGATCTGATAATGCCATTGGTGAGTTTCTGTAACCTAGTGACTCTGTCGCTATATTTAGTGACTTTTCAGACCCCTCTGGCGACTTTTTTTCTACAAAGCGACAAATCTAGCTACTTTTCCGGAGTTTGGGACAGTGCGAAGCAAGTTTTGATCTTTGAATTGAAGATGCATGTATTGAACTTCAATGGTTGCCTCTCAATGAGCAGCAGGCGCTAAGCCCCTCCCCTCTCCAAAACACAGACCCCCCCCCCCCTGCTCACAGCAGTCCCTTCAAGCTAAAGCCAGAGCAGACGACTGTTTGCAAATGAATCGGGCTTATGTTTGTCTCTTTTGGGTCTCGTTTGCCGGTCAAAGCTCAAAAACAGAGGAGGGTTTTTATTTGTAACAAAAAAATAAGAATCAACAGAGGAAAGTTCATTTATAGTTACAGCATAAACACATTTCCTGTGTATTCACTATCTGACCTGTCACTTGTTTGCAACTGTTCTTTTGCACTGGCAAATATTTGATTATTTTTTTATTTAAGAACACTGCTCATGGAAACTTATTGTATGGAAAATAAAACTCAAGATTTGTACCACAACATGTAATGAAATTTTCTTTTAGTTAGAATTGATCTAAAAATTGGTTTTGAAAGTTCCCAAAACTAAAGTGGAATGCGCATGCGTAAAAAAGAGCGTGACATCAGCGTTTTCCACTGAAAACTCCGGCCTGCTGTTTATACAGGAAGTTATGTTTAAGGTTAACTGAAACGCCGTTTCTGTGTAAACAAGAGGCTAAAACCCAACAATACTTTTGAGTTTCATCCTAAAACTGCTTTCATGTAAATGGCCCCTTAATGCACCGTTTAACTGATTTTGAATTAGTCTCTCAACATTATGCTGAAATCTTTCTACTAGGTGGACTGTAAAATGAGATTATCAGACAAAAAATAATAATTATATATTTAAATAAATAAATAAATGATTTCTTCATACAAGTTTTCTTCAAAAACCATAAAGGTTTGTGTTCTGGTTGGATTTTGGAAAAAAAAAAAAGGTCAGTATTCGACACTCACCCTGAGGTGGCTATGTTTAGAGCACAGAAGGTAGCATTTGGCAGTGAGTTATTTTCTTCAGTTAATTTTTCCATGCACAAATTACTTTGAAGTTATGGATGATACAGGTGTTGGATTAGCACTAAGTTGCATGTTTTCATGTTTGACAGAGGAGAGGAATTATAGTGAGTATTATCTAATGGTTAAGCTGTCTGTCCATTTGATGTTTATGTCTGTCTACACATCCTCTGATCCTGGACTGCCATGACATCAGACTTAGTATCCCAATTGTCCTCCATAGCTTTGACCTCCAGCTCCTCCTGGGAGATTCCCCCGGAGTTTCCACACCAGATGAGATATATAATCCCTTTAGCGGTTGTGGGTCTGCAGAGGGGTCTCCTTTCAGTTTGAAGAGAGCCAAATACCTCCACAGGGAGAAAGGTGTTCTGATTAGATCCCCAAAAGGGTCTCAAACTGGCTGATTGTGGATATTAGAGCTCCTCAACTGAGACAGCCTGCGAGGGAAACTTTTTACACACTTAAAGCAATGAGATACTCTTTAAGGCTGCATTTCAGAAGCTTGGGTACAGGTGTGTGATGCAGAAGCTAAGTATGCCTTTGTTAATTCCTGTGACAAAACTATCGAATGTGTTTTCCCCCTAAATCTTACAGCTTTTTTTTCTCCGAGTAACATAAAGCACCGAAAAGAGGGAAGGGCTCAATATATTTTAACATGCTTAATATAAACATGTAGAGTAGGCTCATAAAAGTAATGTACATGCATGTAAAGTTACTACGACTGGATTTAGTGTAACAGAGAACAAAACAGAAACATATGGTAACCAAGAGTCAGTGTTCTGCATGACTGTTCTCAGTAAGAAAAATCACCATGTTTACATGTTAAGTGCAAGGGGCAACATCCAGTAGAGAAAAATGAATCCACCAGAGGCCACCTGCAGAAAGAGTGGAAGTCACATAAGCGCCAAGCCACTTGAAAAAAAACCCAGACATTTACAGCATTAAAACACATATTTACAGCCTGGATCCAAAAACAGCTTGGGTCTGAAAAGGTCATTTCGCTATCGGCACACACCATTGGGTTTTTTTTTTCTTGCTCAGCGGTTTAGAAGATATTAAAGATTATGAGTTTGTCCAATCAGAGGCTCAGCTCAGCTCATGTGACTAACGGGCGCCCTATAGCTGTCAGAAAGTAAGCTTAAAGTCCGTGTCATATCCAAGATGGCCCTGTCCAACGATTGGCTTCATTTGACTGTATCAGACTACATCCATATCATATACAGTCTATGTGTGTGTGAGACGTGTACAGACGACGTAGATGCTGCTGTGCGGCTCTCGCTCTCAAACACTGATGAACGTCTGCAGATATGACATCAAACAGTGATGTTAAATCTGCAGTAGTGAACGTCATACGTATTTTATTTGCCTCCCGACAGTGTAGAAAGATGTCAATTTTTTATCATTAAAAATTTGATTCTGGTATCATGGCAGACGGTATGATATGGCACACACCTACATGATTCTTTTGTAAACATCCCTGGTGCATTTATAAAATAGAGTAAAATAGATTTAAAATGAACATTCAGAAAATGATTATGCCACTTAGACTGTTCATGGAGCTTCCCACAATCTGCAAGAGATTGGGCTCCTTTTAAAAACTTATACAAGTGAAAATCCCAACCTTATTTTTAAACCAAATAAAGAAGCAGTTTATTTCAGCGTTGACACAATAGAAAGTCAAACGCATCTAAAGAAGCAGCAGCTGATTTGTATCTTTGAATGCAGGGGGAGTCATATAAAGTCGCCAAGAATAACCTCAGATGTGGGCGTCTGACAGGCAACTACTACTCAAAGGCCAAAGGTTAAAAATTGATTCTTTTTTGCCAAAACTGGTAAAACTACTGATACATACATTCATTTCATCTCCTTTGTACATAAACAAATGGCTTCTGGCAGTAGATGTTGATTTGGCTCTGCTTGTAAGTCCAGATTATGAGTGTTGTTTTGTAACAGAAATATGAGAGGTGATGCTTTGCCACTGTTGTTGCTCTGCCCTCACCCATTCTACACACAGACACACCCACACAAACAGCATCAAACACCATGCATTCATGTCAATAGTAAGAAGCTAAGTTATTGATTTCCTGGGAAAGTGTTTCTACATGTACTCCAGAGCTATCAGATTATCAATCTCATAATGACCTTCACAAATGCGTGAGAGCAAACAATTTACATAAAGATTTGAAAATAGCTTTCATTGGGCAGGAAATATTCAGTAAGGTTATGATTAAAGCACTAAGGTCTACTAAAACACTGTCAGGGTGAAACATTAACATATCAATTTACCAAACAAGGTTCAGATATTAAGAGAAATTCTGAAGACTCGAACAAGGCAACTGGACTGTGTAGAGTTGGAAGACATTTCCCTTCTCATCCAAGAAGCTTCATCAGTTCCAAATGCTGGTGAGGGAAGCAGGTATTGATGTTGCTGGGGAAAAGACAGCAACCACTGGGAGGAGCTGGAATTAATGAGTGGGTTGGAAACCCATCAGAGTGGTTCACCTCCTGAGGGTCGTTCTCATCCTGAGTGGGCCGTTAACTATCACTCAGTACGTTTACATGCAGCTTCAAAAATCGGACTATGAGCATCTCAGCGTGAGATCAAACTACTGAAATGCATGTAAACAGCTTAGTCATTACAAGGCAAGGCAAGTTTATTTGTAGAGCACAGTTCATGCACAAGGCAATTCAAAGTGCTTTACAGCAACATTAAATCACAAGATTAGAAAAAAAAATAGAACAAAATAAAATAAAATATTCCATAAAACATTAAAATGACATAACATTTAAAACTGAGGAGTGCAGATAAAATACTTTCAGTTGTATGCAAAGCTAATCAGAACTGTTTCCAGCCTGGATTTGAACATCGTCAGAGTTGAGGCCTGTCTCACATCTACTGGAAGACTGTTCCAGATTTTAGGAGCGTAAAACTGAAACGCAGCCTCACCGTGTTTTGTCCTGACTCTGGGTACCAGAAGGAGACCCCTACCTGTGGTTCTCAGGGTCTGATTTGGTTCATACGGCTCTACCATGTTAGAGCTGTACTTTGGTGCTAAACTATGACGAGACTTGAAGACAAGTTACAAAGTTTGTTTTTCTGCTGCGTGTATTTAAACAGACTGAGTGTCACGTGAGGTGTTGTGGATGTTTGGAGAACTTCCTGGGGAGCTCAGCACTGCATTAGAAGTGCCTAAAAAGTTGTGCCTGAGGCCACTTTCTCTGTTCAAAGAGAAGGTTTCTCAAGTCTGGTGAAGATGGCTTCTTTAACTCCTCTTTCAAACCATCCTCCCTCTCCAACCAATGTGTCTTTGAAGTGAATACTACTACTGACTACCACCACCACCACCACCACTACTGCTACTACTACTACTACTACTACTACTACTACTACTACTACTACTACTACTAATAATAATAATAATAATAATAATAATAATAATAATAATAATAATAATAATAATAATAATAATAATAATAATAATTATAATAATAATTATAATAACAACAACAATATAGAACTTTTTAATACAAGTAACAAAGTGCTTCACAATAAGCAGTGAAAAAAGGTAAAAATGAACAGCGAACAGTTAAAGCAAATAAAAACAAAAGACAAGCAGCCAAAAAATAGATTAATAAAAACAAACCAATAAAATGAAGATAAAAACCAGACAAAAATGAAGTAAAATCACAAAATAAAAGCTTTCTGTACAAAGTGAAAGTGAACGGCTGAGTCCCGCCCTGAGGAGGGGGCTGTTCTGTGTTGAGCCAAAGGTTTGTGAAGCAGCGTTGGGGAAACAAAACAACTGCTTCACAGACTGTAATAACCATGACCTGGATGAGAATCTACATGGACATATAATTAGAAAGAGAAAGAAGTCTGAATATTGCACAGAAAGCAGTGTGAAGAGTGTTTTTCCTGCCACTGGGGCACTGATTTAATGGCATATGTGCACCTGGCAGCAGGTGCACATATGCTGACCTTCGCAGGCTGAAGGTGTTCCTGAGATATTTTTTTTTTCATGCAAACAAACTTTTGTTTGTTTGCATTCAGGGCTTCTTGCCATTACATACTGTGCGTATCCTTGAAGTCTGACTCACAAACTGTTTTTTCTTCTATGAAATTTGAAAGCAGTTAATTTACTGTGTTGCTTCTGTTTGTTTTTATGGTACAAAAAACTTTAACTCTAAAAACTGGTTTGTGACACTCCAGTGAGGACCTTTAATTATAATATGGATAATGAAATGCCAAAGACTGCACAGTCCAAGTGAATCCCAAATGTGTCTATGATAGTTTTAGGATAGTTGGCAGGGGGGTAGTGTGACTGGGATCCAATCTGATTAAACCACTTTGGCTGGAGACTCTATACTGTCATGGATGCCAATAAAGATATCTGTGTGTGTGTGTGTGTGTGTGTGTGTGTGTGTGTGTGTCTGTGTGTGTGTGTATAGATAAATATATGCATTTAATCTGAATAAAACCAATGTGACATGTGAGAAGAAAATACATTGTTGGTTCCTGATATTAACAAACATTCTGTGTCCTTGTATTGATGAGTTACATCGTCAAAGTATGTACGTGTTGCTACTTTGCTTGCTACTGAGCAAGCAAAGGCTACTTCTTTCCTACACAATAGTTGACATTCTCATCATCCTAAAAGTCTTTGAATTTGGATATCTGTATTTATTCTTGTATATTTTGCTCCCCCTTCCCCCAGGACACCCCTCCAGAGGTGCTTCTGGTTGGAAGCACATTGCTACGTTCATATGTACCACACTGACCTCATAATTGCCAACTGGCCAACAGTGTTATGCCTCACTGAACCATTTATAACCTGGTTCAGCCTGTTTGCAAAGATGTAGTTGTAAAAGGATGTATGTGTGTGTGTGTGTGTGTGTGTGTGTGTGTGTGTGTGTGTGTGTGTGTGTGTGTGTGTGTGTGTGTGTGTGTGTGTGTGTGTGTGTGTGTGTGTGTGTGTGACATATGTGATTATTACAAATCAGCTCGAATTAGAAAATGTTGGAAGGAACTGATGTAAAAAAAATAAATATTTCAAACTGACATTTGTGGGGTGCTGCTGTGGCTCAGAAGTACAGTCAGTTGTTTCTCAATCATAAGGTTGGGGGTTGGACTCCTGGTCCCTGCATCCACATAGCGAAGTGCCCTTGACACTGAACCCCACACAGCATACGAATGTGTTACCTAATGCAGCTGCTTTGCAAAGCACACATTCTACTATTGAATGAATGTGGTGTAAATGGGAGAAAGTGACGTGTCTTATAAAAGCACTATGAGTGGTCAGATGAGAAGCGGAAGTGCTGTATTAACAGTCAAATTATAGATGACATTCTGGTATGTATCCATGACTCTTTCTATCACAATGCAAACTCCTTTTCCCTCTTTTCCAAACAATTAGTTTCTATATTTTTAACAAACTAGCTGTGTTCTAATTAATCAGAAAGAGAACATTACATTTTATAGATTTTGAGAAAAAGCACTTGTTGGATATAATAATCTGATGTGGAAGAATGTGTTCATCTTTTCTCTTCAACGCTGTCACAGCTTTGGTATGACCTTTTGAAACGCGATATCAGTGGCCTTATGCAGTAGTATTAGAGAAAGACATAAATTAGAAAGTGAGAGAGAGTGTAGAAGAGAGAGAAGAGAGGCAGATAAATAGAGAGAGCGATCATGTATAATTTAAGGACAAGTGGTTCTCCCCTGAGCACCGCCGTCAGTTAATAGGTCACAATTATTAACACAAAAAGCTGCAGCAGTCGGAGAGATATGCTACAGAAAACAATAAAGTGGAAAATGAAAAGCAAAGAGGACAGGAAAGATGAGGAGGATTTAACATAAGAGAGGGAAGAAGAAGATAAAAGGATGAAGAGAGAGAAAAAAAAGAGAAGCATTAAAATTAGCAAGAAAAAATAAGTTTGTGATCAAATAAAAACAGACAGAAGTGAGAGGGATGGAGAGGAGAGTCATAATCAGGGTGAAGTGTGCAGGACCTAAATAGTCCTGATGACCCCATGCTTTGCACCACTCATGAAGGATGGTTAACTTTATAAAAGCACTATTATAAAAAATCCCGTTTTTAGTTTAGCTTACTGTATGACCTGATTTGTTGTGAATCTTTAATGATCAGTTTTTGAGTTTGCTTTACAAACCTGCCAACTTCATAAATTAAATAAATAAATAAATAAAAAACACTGGTAAGCTCCAGTCTTAATGGGGATACAGGGATACACACATAACAGTTTTCTAAATCTGAAGAGATTTTTTTTAATCTGTAAAAGACCCCACACATCAAGATAAAAATCAGGTATTGAACAGTTTTGATTGTTCTGTGTGTGGTGTGCTCCGATAATCTCAACACAGCTCACCACACACATAAAAATTCTGTCCCACCACCGATCTAGAACCCAGTCCTACAAGACTGAAATATCACGTGACCAAACGTGATATAACAAAAACATAGAGGAAGAAACATAGCAACAAATAGCAGCAACCCACTAAAACCAAACGCAACATGAAGGAGGACATAGAAGAGGGAAAGATGGTCATCTTGGGACTATTTTTAACAGAAAATTCTCAAACCAAAAAAAAAAGAAAAAAAAAAGAACTGGAGACGAAGGGAACACAGAATTTCCTCACAAACTTTCCATGTCAGGTCAGCCATGTTTTTTTCATTTATGTCTGCTTCCTCATTCCTCTGTCAACTCACCTCCTGATTGGCTACATTCCATTCTACATCACAACTCACAGAGTCATGACTCGGGAGTCATCGGCTTTCCCCACACACATGAAGATTTTTGGTTGTAAATATTGAACAAGTTCAATATTTATGATTGTCGGTCCCAGAACAAATTCACTCCCTCACCTCAGACCACTGGATAATCTGATAGCATAATCTAATAAGGCATAAGGTAATTGGTTATTGTCAGTCCTTGTCAGGAAGGAGGAAAAGTAGGGACATAAACGGCCCAATAATCGTTATGTGTGTGTCCCCTTTAGACAGTCCTAAATATTCCCCACCAACACCCAGCAACTACTGAGTGTTTAAAGTTGTATTTGCAGCAAATAAACTGTGTGAAAAACCATGAAATGTTGCTTGGAGCTTCAGTGAGTGACTGGAAAAACATAAAATACACGTGAGAAAACTGCCTCTTTTTTCCATTCATAAGTAAACATTGTTCAGCATTGTTTTTCTCCTTGTTTTAAGCCATTTTGTCTCCACCTAACACACTGAAGATCCAGTTCACAAAGGACTGCATGGCTAAATCTGTGCAAATGAGACAAAAAGATGCTGTTGGATTCACAAACCACACGGACAGGGTTTAAACATAATTCCTCAAACTTTGCTGCAGAGAGCGGAGGTGCTGGTAGCTCATCTAAAACAAACAGAACAAAACTTTGTGAGGCTGCAAAAACTTTTACTGGGGTTGTTTGCTTTGAAAACCAGACCTTGAGACAAAGCAGATAGAGCTGGAAGTTGATATCTGCTTCATAGCGTGTTTCTTGCCCTTGGGAGTAATGAGAGAAAATGTCTGTTTTCTTTTACATGTAAACATAAAGCATCTAACCCAAACACTGATTTATCTGATTTATCTTACAAACACTTCTTGTGTTTGCTCATTATCTTCAACTTTAATTATGTAGCTATAGTCTTTTGGCTGTATTCATCACTGCTGCTGCTGCTTTTTTGATCAAAAGTACTTATGGGCCAGGCTGCCAAGTTCCTCTCAGATAAGTCAGAATATCTTAACATTCAGGTTTGGAACTTTTTCCTCTCAGGTGAAGAGAAACCTCATTCAAATGAAGGTGCTCTACTCATTTATTTAGTGGATTTGCATTTTCCCCTGAATCTAAGAAAACACTGTTTGATCATTTTGTTCTTCAAATTTGTTCATTAGGATAAGCAGTATAGAAGATGAATGAATGAATGAATGAATGAATGAAATCTGTTCATCATTGCACCTTTACTGAAAACACGATCTTGATGTTACGCTCCATGAATTTTGACCATTCATTTGATCTCAGTGTTTCTGTAATGCTACACGAAAGAGCTCTGAGTGTAGCAAGAATAAATGTGAAAGTGTATGAGAGAAAAACAGGTATTAAAATACTCTTGATCGCTGGTTCAGTCGTGTTGCATAAGAGTTTAAGAAATAAGAAATCATAGTTGTTTGGCAAAATATTATGTTTGGCTGAGGTTAAGTGCTGTTGCTTAATAATGAAGGATTATTAAAATGATGCACATCATTTATAGTGAGAGTGCTCTCTAAAGATAAGAGGCATGCAGAGAGAGAGAGAGAGAGAGAGAGTCGGCTAGAGAAGAGCATATTACACCGCTGGTTTTAAATAAACAGCAGGTTACAAACTGGTTCTTACATCTGAGGTGACATTGAGAAAGTCTGCATACATGGTGGCTTTGACACAGAAAACATTTTGTCTAAAGATGTGAAAACACTTGTTTTATAATTAGAACAAGTTTTGTGCTTGATTTGTGTATAAGAACGAAAGGTTGCACGTTGATGGGTACATGTATTTTCTTAAATTTAGCCAGACTCTTCCAAATGTCTGCCTCTGAAACTCAAGCATTCATGCGTGCATGAACAACCATGTAATTTCTCTTGACATGTTATAATCATGAATCTATCTCAAAACCCTGACATGCTCAGTCAAACATTTAAGACAGCCTGATATTTCGCTGCCCTCTGGATCCCAACAGGCTGTAAGACCTTTCAGCAAACACCGTGCGTCCTGGAAGTAACCTCTTCAAACGCTGAGGGATGGGATCATCAGCAGCCATGGCGTCCACTGAGCTCCTGCTCATCAAAGCAGTACAGGTCGCCGTAGGTTATGTGAGAACGCTCAGATAAATACATCTGCAACAGTGGCGAGCCAATTACTCAATAGGTCCGCAGCAGCCTGCGCTCAATGCTGCTAAGAAGGAGGCAGCACATGTATGTATGTGAGAGAGAAAGGAAGCACAATGAGGATGACTGAAGGGTTTTGGCAGAAGAAGGTCACTCTGTTCTACCAGGTAAAATTGTGTGTGGGTGGGCAGGATAAGGGGGTATGTGTCCAAATGTGTGTATTTGTAAATTTGATGTCCTAAAACTGACTGCCAAAATCCATTTTCTGTGATTATTTTCTATATTTTTATGATAAAAACTCAGCTTGTCCAAAGATTCTCTTCAATTAGGACTTTAGAAACTTAAACAGAACATAGCTGGCAACAGAAGTACTTTGGTGCAAAGAATGATTAAAAGATACATTTGCTCTCGTTTTCATATGATACCTCAGAGCGTGATATAATCATAGAGGGCAAACGGGACTTTATGTCAGATTCTTTCTGTTTGCTTTTTTTAGTTGTTCATCTCTGCCGGCTTCGTTACATCCAGCTCATCCACAGACTTACTATTTTCATTCCTTCTTTTTATCAAAACTATTCACACAAATGCTTTGAAGCACTGTAGAGCTGATACTTGCATGTGCTCCTACAAAGCCAGCGTAGCCCTCTGTAGACACAAGCAGTGATGAGATGCCATGTGAGCACTGTGCTGCTTAATGAGAGTCTCAGGAGGAGACAGGGACATGTCTTTTGTCCCTCCAGCCACCCCAGAGCTCTGCCCTTCTCTCTCAGCATCATTAACTCCTGCAGTTATGATGACAACATAACACACACACACACACACACACACACACACACACACACACACACACACACACACACACACACACACACACACACACACACACACACACACACACACAGAAGGCTGCTATTTCGGTATAAAGTTAAGATTTCAATGTAGGTGCAAAGCAGATTTTTTAAAAAGATAAAAAAAAAAAAAAAACAGCTGCACACAAAGATTTCACCTCAAGAGAGCACCTCATCCTGTTTGATTAATCCACCTGAAGGTGTCTATGAGCTCTGTGTTTTATTTGTTACCCTACAGGGTGCATTTTGTTTTCTGCAGCAGACAAAGAGCCTCTTCATTTATCACGTGGCGTGCTAAAATGACACCTGTCGCAGATGCTGGCACCAGAGAGAGGCAGGAACGAAGAGCCTGAGGGAAAACTAATGTTCAGTGTGATTCGTCCCAAATATTAACCAGGCGCTTCCTGCTCTAAACCTGCTGATGGTAGACACTTCTGTACAGACGGAGGCAGGATGCAGCCCAATCCTCCATGGACAACACTGCCCTAGTTGTGCTGAGGTGACCCCCATGTGTTCTACACGGCCTGAACATTCACCGCTGTTATTTATGAGCTTGCAAAGGTGTCCTTTTGCAGGGAGAGCATGTACCACCTGTTTTAGCAGTGGGTTGAAGTAGAGTGCAATGCACCCGACAAAGGTGAAACTGGAGGTGGCTTAGTAGAGCGAAGCCTCTCGACAAATTGGGTCAAGAGTTTAAACTTGAGACTGCTCTAGCTGTAAGTTGGGGATAGCTGTCAGACCCTTACAGCAGACTTTTAGAATGGACTTTAAATATCAAGACATTGTTCTCAAAACAAGCATGATGGCATAACTGTCAAAACTGCAAGAATATGAATTGGTAAACTCATTCAACTAGAGCAGGGGTTCCAAAACTTTTCAGCCCGAAACCCCGATAATGGGTGCTGGAGACTGATGTCCCCCAGCTGTGAAAAAACAATAACAGGTCAATCCAAAAACAGACAAGAACAAAAAAAAAAAAAAAACAAACAAACAAACAAAAAAAAAACAGAACATGAAAGACAATTTAGTCCAGCGCTAGGAAATTAGACTGCCCATGTGCACACTTTACTATAAATCTAGAGATAGTCTACTGTGGTTTGGTCACCTCAGCAGTCTTGTGGAAACAAAGAAATCGGGAAAAAAGATCAAAACTTTTCTGTTTGCATGGTTTTGTATCAACTTCAACCCTTTTTTACAATAATGAATGAAATATGCAGTTGTAAAAAGTGTTTGATTTTGGAAGGCATCTCAATACCCCTCTATCACTCAGTATGTTTACAAGCACAACTTGGTCCGACTACGGTCATAGCTCAATCACAAAGCCAGATGTTTTTTTTTTTTTTTTTCTTATTTCTAATGCCAGTTATCCTTTACAAACACAACTCTGCTGGTACAACTTCTCCAATCTGCCGCTATAATTTGACAAACTACTCTTCTCGCGTGAATCTACGCTGCTTGAGTTTTGCAACACATTTTGCAAAACGTCCGTACCAAAACAGATTTGTACTTGTAAAAATGCCCCACCCCCTTCCCTTTGTGTGTATGTAGGTGGGATTGACGAATCAGAAGAGAAGAATTGGAGACAACGCTCATAGTTTCCCTCTGCAGGTTTCAGGTTTCAGAGTGACGACACACCAAGCCAACGTAAGTAGCCTAGCTATTGATCAAAATCATTATTTTTTTTTTGGTATGTTTTCCTACTTGGATGGCGTTTGGTGTGTCAATGATTGAGACCTGATTCTGATTAACTGCTAAACAACACAACCACACATCTTGTTTGATGATACCGAGTTAGAAAAGTATATATGTCATAGTGTGTGCGCGGAGCGCGCATGTGTGTAAAACATTTAACGTCATTAAAACCAGAAACCAGATCAATCTCACCAAACACACCCACATCCCATTCATAGCTATTATGTTTCCACAGCTATTAGGGAGGGGAAACACTACCTGGTATATCAAGAAGTGGATTTTCTACATAAACAGGCTCCTCTGGCTGGCAGTCTATGCCTGGGATGAAACCAGCAGCATGGCGCTCAAGCCCCCCTCACAATTTCCGTGGAAATTGTCTAGTCTAGGTTTTGCCTGTAAGCTTGTTAATAGGAAAAAAAAAATCTAAAATTGAATCACTGTCAAGGCAGACCACTTGGAGGCGCTTGCAGGCCACTAGTGGTCCATGGACCACAATTTGAGAAACACTGCTCTAAAGGCCTTCAAGTCCTTGAATACTGTGCTGGACCTTTTTTACCCTTTTTGCCAAAATATTTTTCTTTCTGTAGAAACCTGAGAATAAGGAGCAGGAAATAATTTTCTCTTTTTTTCAAGGGACACCTTGAGAAATCTCTTCATGCTGATTTTTATTTCTTTAAGAAGAAAGGTTTCCATTTAAGCTAGCAGTAAGACAGAGAATGAAGGATAAAATCAGATGTGTAGATAGCCATCTGGACTGTTTTTGAGATTTAATGTAGGGGTATGTGTTAGCAATTTCCTTATTAAGTGCTGTTGTATTGGATAAGGGCCCTTGGGGTTTGTTATCTGCTCTTTTAAATCCATGACATTGAGGGAAACTACAACAAAGACCCAGATCAGTCAGCAGCCACGGCAGCTCTCTGTATGGCCGACTAGGGGATGGAGGTTATTAATCAGTTTATCCTCATGGAAGTTAAAACAGCTTTCAGGAGAGGCTCGCCTCTCTTCTTCTGCGTTTAATGATGTTGAAGTATATTTATTCAAGCATTCTCTTTGTTGTTGGTGAAGTCCAGAGGTACACAGTTATATTGGCTGGATGTGTACACATGCTCTCATCCCTGTACAGGTGTAAGAGTGCACACAATAAAAGCAGATAGTCAATGGACTCTGAGTGAACTGTTGGACCACTTCAAAGCAACAAGGATGAGCAGAGGACTCTGTTTCCTATAATGAAGTGGAGATAGTTAATCTGGCATTAACGCCTGGCTTCCCATGAGAAAACACCATGATTCAGGACGTGTGATGGGTCTGCTCTATGCACAGGCACTCGACCTCTCTCTCTATTTATATGACTCTTTCTATCTCTCTCTCTTCATGGAGATACGGACACACCATAAAGAGAGCTTAAATGGAAAGGCGTGTCAAACGGACATCGATTTCTAATAGGAAACTTTCTGGATCAGCATGGGGCATGGCCTAGGTCACGTCTGTACCCCAGTCAAGGACACCATGTGTGGGAGCATAAACTGGACTGGTCTCTCTCCACCAGGCACCAAATGAAGCGCCACAGCAGGACACAGGGATCAGAGAGCAGTGGGAGTCTCCTTTCATCTCTTGGGGATTAGCACTCCCATAGGAGAGAAGTATACAAGTGTGTATGTGTGCTGAGTAAGACTCTAGTAGGAGTATCTACCTTTTAGCCACAGGCTACACACTTCCTGTTTCTGCGACATGCTGGGAATCCCCCCAAGGCCACAAATATATGAGGCTCCATAGGCAAGAGAGAGATGAAGGAAAAGACATCCTCCTCGGGCGTTTTCTTAAAATAAACATGAAACTCTGTTTGCGCACTCTTTCCTCATGTGCGAAAGCAGAGTTTATAGGCTGAGTTACTCCGTTGTTGGTTGATTACATTTAAAATATTCAGCGAGTAAAAACACTGTTTAAAGCTCCCTGTTGTGTTCAAAAAGGGACAAATGGGTGTGAAGCACATCACAGAAAAAACAGTCACACAAAATATGCCGACATTTACTGGAGAGTGCCATCTGTAGTAAGTCTAGCGCAGGCATTAAACATGCAGGGAAACAGTAAAGGCTTCACTGGATTCACTCACTTCTATTGAAGCAGCAGCACCATGTGGGAAAAGGTGAGGCAAAGAGCAAAGCCATCTGGGAAACAGGATTGCGTGACAATCCATGGGTGCCTGGATCACTGACCACTTCACACGAAGCAACACCTTTAGTGTCACTGCTGCACAAAGCTGCAAGCAGCACGGATACTTTCAATCTACACCTTCCTTCCTTCCTTTTATTCTCTCCCTCACTCTTTATCTTTACACTCTTTATACACACACAGAGGGACCATTCCTCCTGCCTTCATTAATTTTGACCACACAACCTGACACTGATGGCTACTCTTCACACACTGTCAGCAGAAGGTGTCTGTGTGTCTCACCTTGCGCAGACTTGTGCCTTTATTGATGTTGCTAAGAATAAGAATGTCTCCTGCTGTGCTCTGTGTCCTGGATACCGATAACCACTCAGCTCTAACTCTTCAAAGCTGCCTGTCTGCCCCTATCCAGGTGCTTAGTCTCACCATGGAGGCAATTTAGCAAGATTTATGTCCAATTACAACAGTCCAAATGTGAATATATCATATCCTACTGCCCGTTTACTGAGAGAAAAATGGACAGCTTACACTTGGTGTTCTGTGATAAGTGATCCTCTCAGTTTTGATGACTGTGTTGTTTTTTAATCCTGTTCTTGTTTGTGCTCTACATATCACCTACTGTAAATATGACAGTAATCACAATTGGCTATATCTACAAAAACACCTTAGTGCTGTTCTGGACGGTGAACCTGTAAAGCCCACCTGAACACAGTCTCTTAAAACCAAACAAACCACCACTGATTGCTCTGGCACAACTCTCCACCTGCAGTGCCATCATGCCAGCCTCGGCCCGGACGCCAGGCTGTGGGCAGCGAGCAGCGGGCAGCTCATAAATGAGTAATGGCAGTCACATTAACATTCGTTGGTTGGGCAGGCTAAGGGCAAGAAGGAGGGGGTCCCAGGGGTGCAAGTGCTCCCTCTGTCTTATAAAACAGCAGCTGATTAATGTTTGATTCTCACTGGCCTCATTCTTCCGCTTGCTCAGTGTAGAGCTAATCTACAGAGTGGGTGAGGGCGAGAGTGATGGAGCTGTAAGAGTGTGGTGGGTGAAGAAAAACAGTTTGTTCAGGTGCTGTTTGGAAAAGGTTGAGCCAGCAGTATGCTGTCTCCCCTTCAGCTTTAAAATGAAAAATATCAGTGGTGCGGAACAGTGCAATCAATTCAAAACGAATTGGGGCATTGATACGGTGAGGACTGAAAATGATGATGAAGGATCCGGTGAGGAAAACAAGGAGGTCACTTTGGGTGAATCCAAAAAATACAGACTATTCTACAAGAAAAATCAAGCTCATAAAACTTTAACACCCACAACATAAAAGGTTATTGGTGTTAACTGTGTCATTTTTCGTCCTTTCGTTTTCCGGCTGTTCAGCACATATTTGAGTGAGATAAAGTTGTTTAATAAAAACAATGCACTCTGTACCGCATGTGTTCTCCTCTGGTTTCGGGGTTGTTTTTCAGCAGGTAACTACCAGGTGAAATGTTGAGTTGCGAGGTTCAGAGAGGAACAAATACAGCAGTTACAACATTTATGATATAAAAGGGATAAGTTCTGTGGGTTTACGATCTTTTGGTCAACAAGAATCTGCAGACTGGCTAGTACTTTGGTGGACATGTCAAAACTGCTCTGTTCTAAGCTAGATGCTAACATACAAACATCTTTACAATGACAACATGGTCTTGGATCTTCAAATAGTTTTCAAATAGTAAAAATTGAGTACTGCTTTTGCTTGAAATGCCCATCCCTAGTTGGGCTGTTGCGTTAAACATAAATAATAACAGAATATAGTGATTTGCAAATCTTTTTGAATCTCTATGCATGTTTCCCACCGTGTTACATCACCTTTCCTTTTAACAACACTCAATAAGCGTTTGTGAACTGAGGACACTAATTGTTGAAGCTTTGGAGGTGGAATTCTTTCCCATTCTTGCTTGATGAACAACTTCAGTTGCTCGACAGTCCGGGGTCTCTGTTGTCATATTTTGTGCTTCATGATGCTCCACACATTTTCAATGGGAGACAGTTCTGGACTGCAGGCAGGCCAGTCTAGCACCAGCACTCTTTGACTAGCTCTTTTCCTATTGTCCGTTCCCTCTTTGGCCCAGAGGACGCAACAACCATGATTTCCAAAAGCTTTGCAAAGAGCTTTGTGGTTCAGCATATTTGTAAATGGACCAGTACTTATATAGCGCTTTTCTAGTCTCTCTGACCACTTTTACACTGCTGATGTCATTCACACATCCACACCACATTCACACACTGATGGCAGAACAATCTATCTATTGAAGGCCATCAGTTCTATCTAACCCAGTCATACATACACGAAGGGAGCAATTGCTCAAGGACACTTCGACATGAGACTGCAGGAGCTGGGAATTGAACCCTCGACCTTCCGATTGAGAGGCAACAACTCTACCACTGAACCACAGTTGCTCCGATTTGTAGCATCAGAAAAACAGTTATGATCAAACATACACTGATTTTGTACAAACCAGAGCTAAATGGAAGAGGGACTGCCAAAAATGTTCTAGAAAAAGCAGGAAAACAAAACAAACATCATTTCCAAATAATTAATGAAGACAAGATGGATTTCTGAGAAAAGAAGTTAACAGAAAACTTACAGATAGTGATGTTGCTGTTTTTGAAGTATCTTCAGTGCATTCTCAACATTCTCTATTCTGTTTTGGTTTTTGTTTTGTGTTTTTTTAATGGACACCCAGTAACAGATTCCATCTCTCTTCACTTCATCAGACGTCTACGGCCATATGCTGCCCTGTGTGCCTGACTCATAGGTGGAAGTGAGTGTGCTACTTTGGATGATCAGGGAGAAAACTGTAACACTAAAGTGATTCTGACAGTTATGTGACTTGGCAGCAAAGGAAATTAGAGTTTGTCATAGGTGAGAAAAAAAAAACCTCTTCATACTTCACAGAAAGCACTCATTTCTGTTTTCTTTTCCAGGGAGACTACTTTAGTGTTTCACAGTTCACTTCCTCTGACTTCGTAAAATCGAGTGGTAGGACTTTGCATCGCATTACAGCAAAGTCCTTAAGCTATTTCAGTGTCTAAGCACTTACCATTAAAAGGGAACACCCTGTGTTTGGTGGCCTTTTCCCCTCATTAGGTACATGTTTGCTCTTCGGTTTTTGAAAACAAGAGTATTTGAGAACAGACAACTGAGCAGTTCACAGATAAAGCAGTTTCATCTCTGATTGTTTCAGCTTTGAGTAGCATTTGCTTGTTATGGGATTGTTTTGTCAAAATGAGGTTGAATGAGATGGCTGATATTTAGATAGAACACACAAAGAAAAAAAAAAGGGGGGGGGGGGGGGTTCAGTGGGCACTTGATGACAGAGTACCTGTGACAAATCTAACTTGAAGCATTTATTCGCACTTAATAAGGTTTCTCCTTCTTGTTAAAATTCTTGCTTGTGTTGTACGTCGCTTTGGAAAAAAGCGTCTTGCCCCAGTGCTTGAGAAATAGTATTGGAGCTATCATCACTGCAGGTAAGATCAGCTGCAGGTAGTAGAATTCATAAAAAAAAAAAAAACTTGATAGAAATGCCAGTGTTAATTTACACTATGCTCAGTATGTTTTAAGTACCTTACTTTGCAGTCCATCGCTTCGATCCTATTTTTGGATGCTTAACATTTGCGTGTCTTTCTACCTGTAACGCACTGATCAGCTGCTTATGTCTCCAGGCTTTAAAAGAGACAAAAACACAACCAACTAAAACTTGAACGATTCTGACAGCAATGAAGGCATGCTGTTTACTGTGGGCATGAAAGGAAATCTTTAGGAACTGAAGTTTGCTGAGGGAGAATGAGACTCAATGATGGAGAGAGGTAAGAAAGTGAGCTCACTTGAGAGCGGGAGAGATCTCAAGTAACCTGGTGACAGATGTGTAAACTGTGAGCCCATGCTCCCAGACCGAAAAAAAACCTACTTGCTGTCATGAGTGGGATTTGGTAACAACAGTAATTTGGGACCTCTCTGACTTAGAAAACTAGCAGCTCACATACAGCTGCAGTCTGAATCACTCACCATCCGGTACAGCTGAAGTCATGTGTATCTTCAAATTTATATTTGACTTCTTTTTTTTTTTTATTTCACACAACCCACGGTCCACACTATATTCCGTGCTTTACCCTCTCAGAATATACTGTGCTAGCCATCAAGGGGGACTGAGCTGAAATAAACTCTTACAGTCATTAGTCAGCTGGATGGTGTTCATCATTTTTTGCTTTAGAATAGTGATTCTCAACTGGTGAGTTGTAACCCAAAAATGGGTTGTAGAGCCATTTTCAGTGGGTCACAAGCCTTTGCCTGGGCAAAAATAAATCTTAGTTCATTCATTCATTCATTTTCTATACCGCTTAAATAATTTGAAATGAAAATAAATCAGAGCTGGAACTGCTTCATCTTCAGCAGCATAGGAGAACCTGCAGTGAGCTGTGATGGGATTTTTTGTTTCTGGTAGTTTTTCACTGAGTTCAAATGATATTAATTGATCAAGTTTCAGGTGTTTAAGTAGCTTGGTAGCAGACAGGGATGTGCACATACTGTAGAATGAACGCAAAGGAACAGGAACTCAGCAGGTTTGTCAGACAGGAACTTGATACGCACAGCATGGAGTCAGCTAATGCAATAATCTTAAAGAAGTGACAGATAAGTACTTCTAACATGAAGATTGTGTATATGAGCGTGCACACACACACATACACAGAGAGAGAGAGAGAGAGAGAGAGAGAGAGAGAGAGAGAGAGAGAGAGAGAGAGAGAGAGAGAGAACTCAGCAAGCCCCACAGTAGCAAAGTAATCTGCGTTAGGAACACTGAGGTGGTTGTGATTGACAGGCAAATCGCTTCAGCTGAAATGCCCATTTGACAGAAAGAAACACCACATACAGAAGTTTAAAGCTAGCCACAGAAATCACCTCAGCATATTGCACATGAAAGCAAACGGGAAAATTTCGTGTGCCTTTGAGGAGCTGAGTATCTGTGGTGAAACATGGAAAAAAGTGTTTTGAGGTTTTTTTCAGAATGAACAAACTTCATGCGCTTTGTGCAAAACATGACTGCCAATCATGTGTGTGGTTTTTTTGAGGACTAGACCTCACGAATGTCAGCTCCACAGTACATTATGATTCCACTCCAGGTCCTAAGGATGACACAGTTCTAAAGCTGCACTTGCTCCAGTGCGCAGCTCTGTCAGGGAGGAAAAAAAGAGGGTAATAAAAACCACTTGCCTTTTTGTTCAAGAGACATTGTAATTTAACTGTTGGTAGCAGGCAGTGGCAATTGGCTTTAATAATGGTCTCCACACTCTAATTTGTGCTGGGATTTGCCTGGACCAGCCTTGTCTCACAGGCCCTTAATGCTTCTTTGGCATCCAGCTTCTTTGCTGAGAGAAAGGGAGGATGTGACTGAGAGTACTGAGTGGATGGGAGAGAGGAGGTATATAAAAGGAGGGAGGAAGAACTGAAGAAGAGAAAGTCTCCCACAGAGGGAGGTTATGATGGAAGGGAGAGATAATAAAGTAGGGACTACCATTTCCTGCTCCTCATAATATCACATAATGTTGGTACAATTAACTTAGGAAATGCGGTTTCATTAGTCCCACTTGGGGCGATGAAAGGAAGCGTGAACTAATTGGTCAAGTATACATCATGGCTGTGACAGTATGGGAATGCGCATCTACTGTAGTATGGCAGGAGTAGCGTGGATAAATACTAAACGATGAGCTCCAAATCACACCTTAGACACCACCTCCCCAAGGAAGAGGGACATGTTTTTCTATCAACATGATCACCTTGCAGACACTAACTAGTGAAAGGTTGGTTTATACACTGAAAAAAACTGAAACCTACTTGATTGGACTTACAATGAGCAAACTCCACCTGAAAAGTCCTGAAAAATATCTTATTTCAAGATATTAAAAGACAAAATGAGCCTGATTTGCTCATTTTGAGTAAAAAAAAATCTGCCAAGACAATATTGTTTTATTTCAATAAACTTGGACAAGTCAACTTCAGTTTCTGCAGTGTAGTTGATGCAACAAAGTTATGATAACCATAATTTTGCAGAATAAGGAGATGATGACAAGTATTTGATTTTGGTAATATTTATTTAGGCGATGACCCTATTTGCAACTTTTTAAGTACTAATACTTAATACTTAGTACTATAATAATTAAATGATACTAAATCTTATTTGTGATGCACTTTATATTCAACAATCTCAAAGTGCTGCAAAGCAAGAGATAATATGAAAAATAAAGAAAATCGAAATTTAGTTAAAAGGGAGACCTAAAAAGACAATTTGCAAAAAGGTTTCATAAAAATATATCAAAAAAAAGCATCTGTAGTCGGAGTTCCACAGGAAAAAAACCTGATCACCCACGGTGCAGAGCTTGGTTTTTTTTAGCTTGCTGCTGTTGGGTTTCTTTCAGTCTTTTAATGCACATTGAACTTGTATTGTTTGAGCATTCACTGCACGTTTCTCAAAATTAACATTTTTTAGGTTGCTGCAGATCCTCTACCCTCGTCAGCCACTATACTTACATGACCCCTAAAGCTTGACAACAAATTTGCTTCGCATATTTTTTTTCCCTTTTTTTAACCATAGAAATAAACTGCATAAGCTTTTTGACAGTCTTTCACTCATTTATAACAAACCACGATGGGTGATGTATCACATGCTGTTGCTCATCAAAGAGGTCTGGCCATGATGACAGCAATGTGCTGTGTATAATCTCTATTTTCCCGGCTGTATGCTCTGAACTCTGGATAAAGCCCTGGACACCACTGGATGCAGTATGTTTCCTGGCGTCATTCATCTGCATTAGAAAGTGAAGCTTTTCACCAGAAATATACTGATCAAGCTTTATCTTTCGGAAACATGTAATCCACTGAGAAAAGTTGAACTTGCAGCCATTAGGCACTGTCCCCAGTGCCTTGACTCTTTGCCGTCTCCGGCTTTGTAGCATAAGACAAGAGCAAAGCTTGAATCCATTCAGCTGGGAGAAGTGGTCAAAGCTAGAAGATCAAGCAGCTCCCGGCACTTTTTTCCCCTCGCTCAGACTACAGTCATCTCAATAGTTTTTGAAAGATGGTGTGCAAAAATTCCCCACAGAATAAGATTTTATGTTTCCCTGCTCTCCTGCAGGTTTGACAGCATTTTTGAGGAAAAGTTTGAAAATTTGGAAATGTTGAGCCTTAAATTGGGTAGAAAATGGAGGCTTCTCACTGGAAACAGGCTGCCATTTTTATGCTTGTTTGTTTCCTTCTTTGCTGCTTTTCTCTTTGCACATACTCTTGCACAAACCATCTGCCATACAGGTCCTGTGCGACTTTCCTTCAAGAGCTCTGAGTGGCTGTCTTCATCAGCTCAAGATCTGCTGCAGAAAAACAGCTTTAATTGGTTCTGAAAGTGAAGTAAAGCAGAGGGGGTCGCACGCTTCAGCACTTTAGAGAGAAACGCTTTGAATGATCAGAAATTGCATTATGTCCAGCTTTTCCATAAAAACCTGTCATGCTAACACTGCTGAATGGCCATCAATGAACATTTTTTTTTGTTGTTATTAAAACTAGAACAGAATGAATAGATTTAAATGAATTATTATTTAGTGGCCTAAAATTCAAATGATCGTATGTTTAACCCATAAACAAAAAATTGGTGAATCAAAGCATCAGGATATAATATTTAACCCAGCTCTATCAATACCTCAAAGCCTTGAATGACACACCACTATGCAGCAATAAAAATTGAAACAGCAAATATCAAAACGTTGTAGAGCTATGTGCAAAGCACTGTATGACCTTGCATTGCACAAGGAAAGGAAACTCTGCAGAGTCCAGCCAACAGTGCAGCCCGATCTATTCCAGCAGGCAATTACGCCATTTTACCGAGGCCACTAGGAAAGCTTTACCTCAATTAGGCTGACAGAAATGGCCTCTCTGACACATCAGAGGGAAGCAGGGATGTTTTCCCTCCCCTTTTCTTCTCTTTGCGCTGTCAGGGTTATCCGCTGCTTCTGTTGTTTCAGTGGGGCTTTGAGACATTAGCTTTTGTTGTTACCTTAGCTTTGGAGACATTTCACAGACCATTAGCTGCTCTTTCAGCCCCAACCACTTCTCAAAACCAATGAAAGAAACAATGGAGGAGGAGAGGGGGCAGTGACAGGGAGACTGGATTGGGGGTTTCAGCATTACATAAAAAAACACAATCAATAGTTCAAGAATGGTTCAACATGTCTTAGCCAGAGCTACATGAGTGGTAAATGTGAAGCTACAGCAGCAGCGTTTAACCTTTAACCTTGCATAAAGTCTAGAGGCAGATAAAAACAGTCAGCACCTGCTCCGTGTAACAAAATTCTGCATTCTTGAAGGGGTTGTGAGGATCTGTTTGAAGTGGATTGCAGCGACACCTTCTGGCTGTCGTGATGACATGACTGTTAACAAGGACTGTGTTTGTTTTGGAAATGAACGGGGATCGGATAGTTTTTTAACACCACTTTTCTTTTTTCAAGACAACTTTTTACCGGATACAACACAACGTGGTAAGGTATTTATCAGCGTTTGAAACGCGACAACAAGCAAACTTTGTCATTTTAGTGCTGCTTGCAGCCCAGCGCCCTGAGATGTAGCTGTAGACTGACGTGTAACGTTAGTGAATCCTTATGTCCTCCTCATCCACCAATCAGAGCTAACGTAACCTCACTCTTCATTTTATTGACAGACTCTCAAGTTTGATAAGATCACAGCAGAATAACTGCTGCATGTGGATTGGAATGAACATCATCACAAACAGCTTAGCCTGTTTGTGATAATGTCAAATATTTAACAAGACTTTGTGAGGACATCTGACATTGTCAATCAGATTTCAAAGGAATCACATGACACCACCACGGCCACTTCTCTGGATGTGCCCCTGGTTAAAGACCCTTTTTCTCCCCAGCTAAGATGGTGAAATGTTTCTGCAAAGAACTTTTGGTTCGCTTCAAATGGACAAAGCAGTGCATCTTACTGTATCAGTTTTGTGCTTTTGTGGCTCATAATGAGCCAATCGATTTCAAATCCAGTCTGTTTCAAAACCAGAAAAAAAAAACTCTTCATGGAGGCTTTGATAGTTAGAAAGTAAAGGAATGCTTGTAAACATTATGTGGATACAGCCTGACTGTTCGCTTGTTTTTTTATTTTTTTATTTTTTTGTCTTTTAATGATAATAAGCCAACCAGCTGCTGGCTCTCACTTCACATGTGCTGAAAGTGATACTAAACTTCTTATCCCCCTTCAAAAAACAGGAAAATTGATCTCTGAAAATACATTTTCATGGTTCATGTTAAACTGCATACTTTTTAAAAAAAAATTCATGTTGCCTTTAGAGGAAAAAAGTAAACACAAAACACTTTTTTCATGTGTATAACAGTCAAAGTCAGAGCTAACAGTCAGTGGTCAGAGCATGGCACATGCACTGGTTTGTTTATAGCATGCCTCTGTGCAGTACAGTTTGGCAAGGAAAGAGTTAAGCTGGTTTCCAGTGCGGTTGATGGGGTTGAACAATTTGCACGGCTGGCAGAAAAACCATAATCAATCCGGGGACTATAGATAAGGACCCTAAAACCAGCCAAGCACAGCGTTTTCTCTTATCACAATTACACCTTGCCCTCCTGCCTCAGGTACAGCCAATTAAGCAAGGAGGGGACGCACCGGCAGCCACTTCACGTTGAGGAGGCCTATCAGCTGGCTGCAAACACACCCCATCACTGCAGAGGCCGAGAGGAGCTTGTTAAGCAGAGAAAAACACACCTAGAGAGCTTGGAGATGAGCTGCCTTGGACTGCAGGAGTATGTTGCATATTTATGTGCTCCCAAAAAACACCAACACAAACATGAATGAAGAGAAAAATTAAACAGTGTGCATAATGTTTGCTCTAGTGAGAGAAAAGCAGTCTACTGGACAACTGCCTGATAGTTACGTAAAGCTACCAAGGGCATGAAGACCTTGCTTTAACACCCTCCGCTGCAACTCTCTCATCTGCGTTTTAATCCATTCATTACTTCGCTCTTCTTTCTTTTTCACCTTTCATCGAAGAACATCATTCACATTTTGTGACGACTCAGCAGTTCAGAAACAGCAAGGTGGTGTGGGACGACGGAGAACTTGTGTGTGTTTTAAAATAAGGGGGAATTAAAAAATGAGCAGGTGAAGTTAAAATAAAGGATTAGGATCAGGACGTATACAAATCTTTTCCCATTATGGCCTCTTTTTTCTGGTTTTTGTTCAAGTCCATTAGTACAAGGGTCATAATGTTGCTAGCAATGTCAAGATGAACTGATCACAGAAGCATATACTCTTTACCACCTCCGTCGGACAAGGATTAACCAGGCAAAAAATAAACTCCAAGTGCTTGATCTAAACCACAACTTTACTCTCTACTTCCCTCTCGCCCACTTTGAGGTTTCAGAGACCAGACACACAGCATTGCAGAGTTTTGTCTACACCATGTGATGCCACAACACCAATTTAGCGAGACAATTTCACCCCAAAGCACCATCCTTCTTGGAGCTGAGTGCAAGTTCAGCAAGATATGTCTATTTGTCACAGTGCAACACTGAAACTGATGGAATGAAACGTGTGAAGGCAGCAGGAGCCTCCGTAAACTACACAGAGCGGCGATCAAAAGAAGAGCAGTTGAAACAGGTGCTCTTAGAGGGCAAACCAGATGTCTGACTGGAGCACACAAACACACGCTCACACACAGACTCACACATATGTACCAAAGTAGAATAAACAATAGACATAAAAAAGACGGGTTCTCTCTTTCAGCCTGTGTGATAAAGTGATTAAAGTGCTCCTCTAAGCCAAGGAAGCCATTAACAACATCACAACAGAGGGGAGTCAAATTGAAAATAAAATGAAAAGAGAGGCTGAGGGGGTGGGTCCATCTCCTCTCTATGTAGACAATACACCATTTCAATACAGCTGGGATGAGATAAAGTGAAAATGATACTCCTTATTGGCTCCTTATTGAATAATATTGGAGTCAAAAGGGGGTAAATTGACTAAGTAGGTTGAGGCAAAAAAGCATGCAGGGAAAATATGCTTAATTTAAATTCTGATTGGCCACATGGGTCTGTGGATGCTGCTCTCATAATTGCCTTTGCTTGAGGTTTTTCTCCACATTTTCACATTTGCTGTAACATGCAATGTGAAAAGAAGAAAATAGCTTCCTGGTGATGTGAATGATGTTGGTGACTGTGCGCTCCCCCGCTGTCTCTGACATGTGAGAATGGTTCCTTCCACATCAACACAATCAGCCAACCCACTGTTGCTGGCAGAGTCCACACACAGATGGCTTTAAATCAAGAGAGTGTGCGACTGCAGTACTCACCACGCTCGCTGGACAGGGTGGTATCTGTCACCAGGAGAGAAACAGAGAGGGAAAAAGAGGAGAAAGAAGATTATTAGAACATAATAGGTTTCAGTGAAAGCCACATAGCAGGACTAGAGTCACATTTAAACAGAGAGAACAAAACAGATCAATTTCTGAGGACTAATGGAAAGTCACAGGCAATAGCCAGACAGCGACATATACAGAACTACCGGAGAAAATTTGCTGTCACAACTGCGTAGATGCTCATATTTGTCTCTGTCTATTATCCAGGCGGCACTATTTAACCAGAATACTGTTTATTTTCTCCCTTATATTTCTTGTCATTGCCTCCAGCAGTGAGATTCATCATCATCGTCAAACACTAGTTGTGATGTCTATATTGCTCTTGTGCTCACTCGGTGAAACACGGGAGAATCGTGGTATAGCTTGTGCATGTTTCCTACACTTAAGCACACTCTTTTTCCTGTTTGGTATTTATTCAGACCACTGCAGCCTGGTGACAGAAAGAGGAAAGGCAGCCAAGGAGGGTTTGATATCTTTCTCCTATAGATGACTGCCCTCCTCACGTCCTCCATCAGTGTTTCTGCTCAAGATGTGTTGGGAAAAAAAACCCTCTGTAGCTCATTTTTGCATTCATTGCTCACATTTTAAAGCCATGAAGATGACTGAGACTTAACTGAACTACACTTGGTTCCTGAATGCTGCATTTCAGACAATCAATTTTATAATGAATCAGTATCCCAGTAATGAGAGTAAAATAAATTAATGAAAGAACTAAGTAAAAGCTCTCTGGCAGCCTTCAGCCCCCCATCTCACCAGGGTGGTTCTGTTTAAAAAGCAAATTGATAATTTTGTGTATTAGTCACTGAAACCTTGCCAGTTTCACAAAAGTTTGGAAAGAAATGGCGGAAGCCATTTAACTATGCTTCATTTATTTTCTTTTGCCATTGCCAATCAGTTTAACACTTCATTTCAGACGACAGCATATCAACAGCTCTTTGATCGATTGCTGATGATGTGTTGCACAACCGGTCCTAGAGGATGGCACCATGTAACTTGAGCCACTCACAGTTTAATATTTGTTGTTTTGAGTAAAATATGAATTGAGGTATAGAATCACTCCCCCAGTATACATCACAGGGACCTCAGACATCCCTTAACTCTCACTCAACGCCACATTAAACACTTCAGTTTAATAACATGAGCAACATTGTTGTGCATGAAGCAGTGTTATGAGTGGCCACCACAGTTCAAAAAGTCTGTCCCTGTCCCTCCATAACTCCAAAAAGGTCCAAAGAGGACACAAACTGAAGAAGAGCTGGATGATGACACAGATCTGAATTCATTTACTTTTGTGTGTGATTTCCACTCTGAATTTATCTCCACACTCACAGCTAACAGGGATCTTTCCAGCCTTTATTGAAGGCATGCTGGGATCCCATATTGCCTGTGAACTACAGGGCAATACAAAAACTCCCTTTTTTGTCCAAAATTTTTGAAGTAATTTTAATATCAAATAACTGCTGTGTTTGAGCAACATAAATGTAATGATTTGTTTCAGCCAGGTTTCTGAGAAACCATTGATTGTTCTGTTTAGGTTCTCTTTGACCTCTGCTCCGCCTTTGACACAGTAAATCTCCAAGAAAAGTCTATGATAAGGTAGGAATATCAGGTACAACATTGGATTGGTTATCAAAGCTCATTTTGGCAGAACTTCTTTAGTCTGTTGAAAACTTTCTTAGGATCCTCTCAGGGGGCCTTTGGTGTACCACAGAGGTTAGTCCTGGTGCCTCTGCGGTTACCTTGTTAATTCCTGTCCCTTGGAAAAACCATTAGCAGTTCTAATATTTCCAATTTTCTGTACACAGATGACTTAAAACTGCTCTTCTCATATTTTCCCTGAGAGGTCTCTAAGTTATATATCTTTTGCACTGCATTAATTCTATAAAGACCTGGATTATATATTTTTTTCTACAGAATAATGTTGACAAGACAAAGTTTTTAGTCATTACAAAGGATAAGATTGGGCCAACTACTGTACAAAACACTGTGTACCTTTACTATGCTGTCCACTCCAGTCTGTAATCTTGGAGACCCATCTGACCAAATCTCAGTTTTTGACAGGCACCATAAATATCTCATTGGCAGGGCTGACACATTTTGTTCAAACTTCAAACATTCTTTCGAACATGAACTTTTCACCTCATGTTCGACATCTAACTACCCATTCAAATGTCAGCTGCATGCTGGAGATGCAAGCCTACATGAAGGAAACTCCTCTGTCACACCAAAACCATGCTGTACTCAAGCACGAGTGCCCCCACAGCGCTGCTCTTCTGCTGGCCAGTACAGCCCGTGGTCACACTATGCCAACATGAGCACACACATGGCCCTCCTACATCACCATAAAGCGTCTGATTCTGTTTACAGGGAGCACATCTCATCAGAGACAGCACAATGAGACAGAAAGAACTGTATTTCAACAACCTACGTCATCATAAAGACACGCACCCATTTGGACACGGAAGCGGCATTTAGCTCCATTCATTAAACACTAAATTAAAACTAATCAGCATAAAAATGTCCCGGTCTCCTATGTCCATTATTGTCAGAAATTATACTATACCATTGAATCAAGTTCTGTTGTTCCAGAGCAACCGGTGTTTTGGAGTTAATTGTGACTGTGGTAACTGTAGTCTCTCAGCCAAACGTGTCATGCTGAGAGTCACCAGTTAACAGGGTCACACTTTACACTGAAACACCAGTGACGTTTGCAGCTGTGTTATTAAATTTCCTCTTTTTTCAAACTCAGTTAACCAAGTTTGACCACAAATAATCAATATTAACTGCTGATATTCTAAATCCATTTTTTTTTTACTTTGTGTGTTTAATGAACACTTTGTGTGTTGTTTACTTTTAATGGAGAGTAAACAATAAGTGAAACTATAAATTATGATAAGCAGAAACAGATTTAAACTTCAACATAAATATACGGTATATTATTAAACTATTAACCTTTTATTGCCTACTTTTATTAGTAATCGTAAATTATAAAACCATTAATATTCTGATGTATTTGGAGCAGTTCTCTGTCTGGACGTAGTTTTCTGGATCCTTTATTATGACCCAGGTCTCAGACTCAGCTCTCTGTGAGCTCTTTTTGGTTTGGGAGGGTTTCTGCTTTATTGACACAGTTCATGTCTTTATATTTCACAGTCTGGAGTGACTTGTGCGTTTAAACTCCTCTCTGAGGTACACGCCGGATTTCTCCACAAAAAATAACTGTCCACTGAATGTCTGTTCAAAAGGACTAATGTTTTTTTTTTTTCTTTTTTTTTTACTAAAACTAGACTAAAACCTTTATTGAGGTTTCATCGACTGAAACTATCACATACAGAAGTGACTTAAATGTGACTAAAACTAATAAGTATTTTCATTCAAAAGACTAAAACTAAAACTAACCAAATCAACATTTATATCACTGTGAACTAAGCTTTAAACTTCTTGAATTAGAGTATGTGCGTACACAACACCGCCAAACAACATGTCCATGAGTGTAAGATGTCCTCTGTCTGTCTTTGTTGGATATAAGCCATGCCTGCTAACAAATGAAGCTGACATGGCAAACATTTAACCTGATAAAAATCGCAGTATTTGCATTTTCAGTGGGACCACAAAAACATCTTGAGATAAAAATTCTTCCTCAGCACTGTGACTACAGTGAGTGCAGAATCACAGAACTATCAGCATGGCTGCAGACTCTTACATAACAGAAAGGATCAGACATATGGGGAAGGGATATGTTTAGTGGATTTGTTGAAGAGGATGATGCGCTGATTGATGACACACTTCCACAAATGGCAGCCCTGATTGTAATGGGAAGGTATAGCATATGTTACATATGGGAAAGTACCTCGCATTCTAGACGTAATCACCGCTTTAAACCTGTGATGAATAGTAATGACAGTGTAATTCATTGTCAACATACTGAAAGTCTTCCTAGTATTTATTTAAGGCCTCCAAATGCTAGGTTTGAAAGTGTTATGGTAAACAAATATCCCTTTTTCATTTGTGTATGAGACATTTCAGGCTTTTTTTTTCTTGCACTTCATCAGTAAATGATCTAAAACTTGTAAAATGGCTTCAATGTTCACTCCTGTCTGAAGGGACAACTTAGAGCTGCACTAGAACATAAGCTTGGTTTCATTTTTAAAGACACTCAGAGAAAATCAAGGCTGTTTCTGCTCCCTTATCATATTTTGGAGATCAAAGGCATGTCCATTTTGATATAAAGCTATACTGATAACATCTTTAATAGCTTTCAGAGTATTTATCTAACATTATTGCAAAGATGTAGAATTGATGACAGTTTTTGTTTTTTGGGTGTTTGAGTCGTTGATATAAAGATACACGAATGCCAGTATGAAGCGTTTTAATCCTCTTCATGTCACTACATAATTCCAGTTCATGTTAAAATCCCTGCAACTTTTTGACTTGTTTACAAACAGCAAACATATCACAATCTAAATGAGAGTTTTACTTTAAGACTGTCTCCATTCCTCCTCTCCATGTTTAAAGGCACCCCACTCTATCTCAACAGAACTTCGCTCCGCACATGTTCAATTATTCATCTCCCTCTGTCAAGAATTCAGCCTTGCTAGCACTTGCCAGTATCCCCCACAAATTGGCAGGCAGGCTCTATTTGGCATATGGTGCAGAGCAGTGCTGCTTTTCCTTCTCTCTTCACTTGGAATGCTAGCAATCTCAAGGATATTCACAAACAAACACACACACACACACACACACACACACACACACACACACACACACACACACACACACACACACACACACACACACACACACACACACACACACACACACACACAGAATGATGTAACATGTCTGTCAGTTTATATGTCAGACCCCCCCACCCCCCCCAAGTGTCTGGGCATTTGTCCACAGCGTTTTCATAACACGTTTCAATGTTTTCAACAATAGCACATAGCACATAGTGTAACTGGCAAACCAGTTACACTATGTGAGTACCACGGCCAGGTACCCACATTACTGAGATACTTAAATACACACAAATTGGTATTAAGAAAACGCTCCAGTGAGCTGAATGATATACAGTATTTTAGTCTTTGGGATCAGGTGAGCTACAACCAGTTTTAATCCAGTCTTTGCGTTTAGCCATGTGTGTCTCTGAACATGTTTTGACAAACAAGAAACAAATGTGAATAAAATTAAAAGTAATCAGGGTCTATTTCAGTCAAGCCACCTTGTGGCTGACTATTCCACCCATATGCTGATTGATTGGTCATTATTTATTGTATTCATCATGAATAAAAAAATGGACTTGTGCTTTAAATGTAACTCATAAATATATTCGCCAAAACACCTTTACAAATGTGTGTAAGGCTGGAAAATGAAGAAAAAGTAAAGCACTGAAGTACAGAAAAACAGAGCCTGGCATATGCACTGAAATACAAAACAAACAGAGGAACAGAGGCTTCATTGCAGCTTTTAGTTTTTGGTTTTAATTTTGATTCATTATGAGGAGCACGAGGTGAGGAAAACAATAGCTGTTTGTCATGAAGCCTGATACCCGATTAAGTGGTATCACTTAGAAAAATTGTTTTGAGAGAAAAACGTCTCCTGCAACATAACACTGACGAATAAAAAATCAGTCCTTTAACAAACAAATTTAGTTTGTTTTATACATGAAAAATGAACATAAATGATCATTTTTGTCACCTGAAATATATTTTAAAACATATACAGAGGTGGCCCAAATTTTTAGAACACCTGATCTGAAAATATTGACGTTTTTTTTTGCCCCCAAATCATGATCATGAAACATGCAGATGGTTGCTCTGAGCACAACAAATACTAGATGAAGTGAATCCTTCTGTCTTTATCTACTTTTAACTTTAATATTTGGTTTGTCCACCTTTTGCAGCAGTTACAGCAACACGTCTCTGGCATAGTGTCAATATGTTTCCTGAGAACTTCAACACTAATGTTATCCCATCTCTTCTGCAACTCAAAACAAAGGCTTTCATGTGAGTGTACAATGCATCTGTCCACTTTATTTTAAAGCTTGCCCACATTTGCTGGATGGGGTTGAGGTCCAGGCTTTAGGGGGCCAGTCCATCATTTTCAATGTTCCTTTTTATAAGAAAAATGACCTAAATGGCCTTATGATACCCCTTTTATGGTATATAGAGCATCATTACATTATAATGATTTTGTAGCCATTCCATTTATTTTTTAAAAAATATTTTAATGGCCAATTCAGCAAAACTACTAGAACCTCTTAAATATGCCAAGCATTCCAATAATTGTGGCCAATTCTGTTCATGGACATCTAGGTGCAGCTAAGTGGTGGAGGGTGTCAGGTATGGGGTCTTAGGATCCCATCTCTGCTTTTTGGCGGATGATGTGGTTGTTTTGACCTCATCGAATGCTGACCTCCAGCTCACACTGGGGTGATTTGCAGCCGAGTGTGAAGGAGCCGGGATGAAGATCAGCACCTCTAAGTCTGAGACCATGCTTCTCAGACTGATTGGGGCAGCGTCTGCAGTGATGCGGATGCTATAACGGTCTGTTGTGGTGAAGAGGGAACGCCTCGGGATCCCCTTAGAGGAGCTGGCAGAAATAGCCGGGGACAGGGGCCACTGGTCTTCACTAATGACACTGCTGCCCCTGCAACCTGGGCCCAGATAAGGGGTAGCAGATGGATGGAGGGATGGATGACGATATTTATTCATATTCACTGACTGAGTAGGAGTTGAGGAACTGATTGGCTCCACCTGCTTAAACATATCACCATCATATTCTCACTCAGAGCACTTTCTGTTTAGGATTAACAAAAAATAAAATGAACATATGACTAAAAAGCACCACTGAAGTGGGCCTGCCACTATGCTGATCATGTGCCGCATGTGTTGCTCTGCTCCCTTACTGAATAAATTAAGAGATTAATGTTCATCGTTTTTGTGCAGGCTTCAGATTTTAACCAAACTGTTTCCTTACAAACTGTCATTGTGAAAAGAATCAGCCAAAGCAAATGGCTGCGCCAACTCGCCAATTACAGTCACCCATAAGGTCACACCATCTAATTTCTGCATCGAAGAAAATGTTTTAAGCTCCAACAGAGCTTCAAATTACTTAAGCATTGTCTGTTTAGCCTTTTTCCTGCTCTTGTCAAGAGAAGGTTGTGGCCTCGGTCTTTATTATTAATGTGTGCTGTAAATGTATTTTATCTTCCTACAACAGGATTGCTTTAGTTCATGAACAAATAGATCTAAGTCAAATACAGGAGGAGGGGGGGGTTCAACTGCTTTTACAATATCAAAGATTTAAAGGATGCCGTGTTTCAAAGGTGTTAAAAATATGCTGAAATGCAGATAAAAAATGTTAAAAACATCCAAGCCTGCTAAATCAAACACATTTGCGTTGCCACCTGCCATGTGCATGTGTTGGGATTGATGTTAGCACGCCTGCTACATGCAGATGTGTCCTTATGCCAAGTGTTCTTGCTGCCCTTGTTGCTAAATAATAACTGGAGAGCATTTTCAGCTAATAAATAATACATTTAAGAGTCTAATCAAATTGAACAAATGAGTATGTCTAGAAAACTATTAATCAGAGTGCAAACGTGTATTTACAAATATAACACTGGCACAAACAATCAATTATTCATAAAGTGAATGCTGGGTAAGTGGGCTTCTTCCCGGGTGAGATGCTGCCATAATTGGAGTGGGACTACAGGAGTGCTGGATGCTGTGTTTGTGTGTGTGCCTTTGTGTGTCTATGAGTAGTGCACTCCCATCACACTCAAAAACACACTGACAAACTCACACGCACACACGCATGCAAACCTCTCTCCCCATGTGCCAAACTTCCCCCAAACACGACAAGCACAGGCAGAGTCGGCTCATTACTGCCTAATGAGTTGTCTGATTAGTGCCGAATATAAAAGCCTTATTGTCAAGCTCTGTATGTTTATTTTGATTAATTATTGTACTAAAGTGACTGAATGGAAGCACAATGACATGGAGCATTAACGTTCAGTGGTAATAGGGCCATTGTGGAGAGAAAAGTCGCACATTCAACCCTCAATGTGACACATACACCATGGCCACCACCCAAAGAGGTTTTAAACAAGACTAACACATACATTTATTTAGGATGAGCCCTCAGCTCCAAACATGTAATTCAACCATATGTTCAGCTGAGGCTGCCTAATCCAAGGTCTTGCAGACACTAATGGGAAATGATGAGAAGACAGGTGGCTCACACTGGAGAGGATCAGTCCTTGTTTAAACCCATCAGGGATCCTTCTATTTGTTGTGTTTTCTCCGAATTAGAAAAGGAAAAAAAGAGGAGGTAAAACATTTCTCTCGGTTAAAGATAGACATTTAATAGAGTAACTAAAATGAAATTGCAGTGTCATGTACATGAAGTGGCTTGATGTAACAGATCGTCTGTCTCTTTAGGCCAGAGTAGCTGAATAACACATTAATAGATAGTGTTCTCTACTATGTAGCTGATGTTGTAACCATAAGCTAATGTGCTTTATAAACACTTTATGGTAAAAGTGTTGTGAAACAATGACTGTTTAATCACCGTTTAATTTTAAAAGATTAGAACTAAATGTATGTTTTGGATTTGACTATTGTACATTCCATAACAGTTTTGAAATTCATTTTAACAATGTAAAGCAAATATTAGCCGCTGTTTTAAAGCACATCAATGCCCCTTTACGTGACAACACTTGTACTTTTAAATAGCACTAGTTTGGTTGCTTTCTTTCCTTTATCAAATCTGGTTTACATAAAACTAGTCTGCCCTGCATGGGGAACATGCATTCCATGTGGTCTGCAAGGGTTGTTTGGTCTTGACATGCAAACTTTTAAGGACATACAGCATGTCTGACAGTCATCAGCATAGCAATGGAAAGCTATGCAGTGCTTCCTTAGGATGGACCCCAGAGGCAATACATACAAAGAAAAAAGCAATGGACCCAAAACTGAGCCCTGTGGGACCCCACGTGAAAGAGAAGCAGAGGATGACTCTGAGCCTACACAAAATTAGTTGTAAGTGTTGAGCCTGGTTATTACTTCTGTGCTGACTCTACGCCATAACTTTGTTATGGTGGCACACACTGTTGTGCACTCAAGCTAGTTTGAAATGGAAGTTCTATGCTATTTAGATTACCAGTTTCCGATTCCACTGTTGCAGTGAGTATAAACCAGGCTTAGCCAAAAAAAGAAGAGAAAAGTCTGATTTATGTCATTAATTCACAAACTAAGAGTTTTATAGTTGTTATCACACCTTTACACACACATCCCCAAAGTCAATGAGAGTTGGGACTATGTGTTAATAAAAAGTCTGATCTAAAACAGACTAAAGGTTTATGATTTATTTCAAGCCTAAATTTCATTGAAAATAGTGTAAAACCCCCATGTCAAATGTTGAAACTAAAGCGTTTTATTATTGTATGAAAAACATAATAATATATATAATTTTGATGCTGGCAACATGTTTCAAAACAGCTGGGCCAGGGCACGTTTACTACTGTGCATCACCTCTTCTTTTAACAACATCCACGTGGGAATGTTGTTCCATTCTGCTCAAAAGTAAAGGTCTTCTATGTCATATATTTGTGCCCTGATGTGTCCAAAGTTTTCAATTAGTGACAAGCAGGCAGGTCAGTTTAGCACCTAGACTCTGCTGTTGTTTCACACTTACAATGAAAAGTCTTCCCTGAAAAAAAGCATCGTCTGTATGGAAGCACAAACTTTAATATATCATTAAGCATAAATGGTGCCTTCCCATGATAAGGAGTGCTGGCTTTGGAACAGTTTGCTGATAGCAAGCAAAGGTGGTCTCTTCTCTCCAAAGTGGAGGATGAAGGGTCCATAATTTCCCTCCCAAAAACTCAGAATTAGGCATTAAATGGGACGGTTTTTTTCTTCAGCTCAATCCATCTTGAAGAAGGCTCAGGCCCAGAGAAGTTGTTAACATTTATGGATCATGTTTAGAACTATATATATATATATATATATATATATATATATATATATATATATATATATATATATATATATGTTTTCTCAATAAAGTTTTGAGCTACATTTCAGAATACAGAAATAAACCATGTCCACAGACAGTGGCTTTGTGGATGTGGTTTTAAACCCATGCAGTGATTTCCACTACAGAGTTATTTGTGTTTTAATGCCGTGCTGCCTAATGGCTTGAAGATTACAACCATCCAATACTTGTTAATGAACTTGTATTTTTATGTATGTCCAGACTCTGAAACTTTAAGAGATATGTTGATGAAATCCTCAAACGTCAGGGAAGAATAATTTTGCTGAACTTTTTTCTCATTTGTTCTGTCCCAGAGTGGTAAGATTCTTCACATCTTTACTTCTCTGAGACTCTGACCAGTCTTTAGTTTGGAAATTTGATATCTTATTATCTTAGCATTTTACACAATGTCCCAATTCTTTTGGAATTAGGGCTGTACTTAAAACATTAATTAAGTTATTTTCAGTAGTTCATACATTAAAAGTCTTTTGGATGTATTATGTTGGTGACAATCTTTACTTTACTCTTGTTCTCATTTTCTGTCAAGCTTTCTCCACACAGGAGCAAACTGTTTTGTTTTTTTTTTGTTTTGTTTTGTTTTGTATTTTGATGTGTCTCCTGTTTCTGTGACTGACTGACTAAAGAAAATAAGTAACTGAAAACTTTAAATACTGGTCAGGACATTTCTTTTTCCCCATCCACACTGCCTGCATCTCACACTACAACAACTTGTGTGATCAAAGTTTAGTTACAGTAAAACTTACTTTGTCAGGTCTGTCAGCAAACTTACAAGTATTTTATTCACTTTGCAATTATTCACTTTGATCTCTCAGACAAGCATGTTTTCAGTTCAAAAGAAGTGCATCATCTCAGTTAAGTCGGGTTGACACGCTTTGAAGTGCAATTTGCTGTTAACATGAGAACTACTGTGTGACTATGTGCATGAAGGAATGTATATGTGTAGTCAGATTAGAGAGCTTTCGGTGTCTCCTCTTAACATTTTGATTTTTTCTTGAGCTAAATACAGAACAAAAAAGAAATGAGTTCCAAAATGTATTAAATGGTGGAAAATTTGATTCACTGCCTGTGAACAAGGCTCATTTTCTTCTCCGTAGTTCACCTGATTCTGCAGCCAGTGTGTCCGTGAGCTGAATGCCATCAGAGTCGTCAGAGGGGGGACTGTATTGCTTGGCCTGTTGCTCTTTACACACTTTAAATCAGAGGTAATGGGGCACTTCAGGAGACTGCTGTTACACACACCAAACTGCCAATACACTGTAATCACTGAAGGCTCCCTTTTTTCTCAGATAAGCATACCTTACGTGAACTGCACTACAAACTACCAGAACACACAGGGAATGATTGTAACAGGGCTCGAGACTGCGACCAAAATGGTCGCATATACTACCTTTTTTCCAGCATGTACAACCAGAATTTCATCTGGTTGCCTTCATGTGAGTGCATTGTTTTAATGCTCCCTGTAAGACACGCTCCTTATCCTGCGCCTGCACTCTCTCCTGTCCTGAGAGAGAGCGCCGTCATGTACACCCGCGGCACAAATGAAGCGGTCTACCACTGATTATTTTTAAAAAACAATGAGGTGAGAATGGAGGAGGCTGGTTGTGAGGAAGAGCCAGCAAAAGGTGACATCTAGTCTATATTTTCACACATTCATGGACCACAGTAAGAGTGTAGAATTGTACTCATAAAATGTGACACTGCTCTGAAAATAACGTAATTTTCAATGAACACTGAAGTCTCAACTTCTTACCAGCTCTACTGCGGCTCGCTAAGAGCGGAAGTGAAGAGACCAAAGGGTGAGAGAAATGTACCCAAGCAAGGACAACTTTAACCAGTATTTTACTTCAGCCTGTGAAAATGGCTTTAATGTTAACATCAGCGTTGATTATGCAATGTTAGCAACAATAACATTGAACGTTAACGACGTAAAGTTTCGCTTTCACATGGTTTTTCAGATGACGAAACAGGGATTCTGCCCTCCCTTACCGCTGGTAGGTGCCCAGCGTGACAGATAGATAAACAGTTCTTTGTAAAATTATTTAAATTTGCTTTTATTCAGGAACTGCTTCTTGCTGCAAGGTGTTTCTCACTTTCTACTCTATGGAGTAGAAAGGGCCAGGGCCAAAACACTTGAACTTAAATAATCAACTAAAGGTAAAAATCAAGCAATTTCATAACATGCCCATAAAGGGCAGCACAGGTGTCAGGTTTTCATTGTCATGCTGAACCCATGCTGGTCGCACCAGTGCTACAGGTGGAAAAGTTAGTGTAGAGCCCTGTATAACTTAGCAAGCAGCACTTTGTGATGTAATGCATTTTAAAATAACCGCCTCAGCTACAGAAAGGAGTCGGGTCTAGATCAGGTTTCATCTTTTAAATAGGAAAAAAAGAGACAGAACAAAAGTCCCATGTCTTATCAGATCTTTCCAAATAAAAGACTTTGAAATGATCAAAGGGTTCAGTTTGTTTCTAACTGAGATGCCAACTCCTTCAACTTTTCCACAGACAGCCAAACAGGGATTCATCTACTACTTTCTCCAGCTGGATACCAGTTACGAAGAAAACTGGGATGACTTAAGCCAGGGTATCCTGCCAGTTATCTTGTCAACACACACATAAAGTCTTTCCAAGTAATCAATGATATTACAGTCTCTGAGATACTGCGGCTGGAACAATGCGAGGATTACTCAACATGGTCAGAGTGTTGTGCTTGTTATTATAAGCAGTCTTTGTTTTCACTTCCACTTTCAGCAATTGTCAGTTACATCAGTTCCAGTGTTCACAAAACCAAAAGGCAGTAACTCAGTAAAATCGACAGAGGGAATATTAACTAGACAAGAGAGCAACACTGTCTGTATTTGTCTGGACAGACCCAAAAATGATAAGGTATATTAAGTAAAGGATGTGTTTTGAATATTATGCTTTAAAATATTATGCACAGAAAAGTAACAAAATAGGTGTAACTAACAGTACTAAAGACTCACTTTGAGGTAAATGGACCCTACACAAAGATGTAAAACTCTGTCAGTAATGGCGTGCAACAAGTAAACATATGCTGAGATATCAGTTCCTATGTTGTGTTTGCTTGCTTGAATGTAAGCTGTTAAACCTAAATGTAAAACCAATCCGGCTACTTTGGAGGTATTGTACTTTCTCTCAGCTTACATTAAACACTTTCCCTTGAGGCTGGACACATTTAATGGGGTGACTCAACCTCACTGTTAATGCACTGCAGGTAGCAGCCGATTAATTTTATGTAGCCCGGTAGGTGGTTTCATTTCATCATGTAAACATCTTATGTGAAGGGACATTCGGTATCTGTGGGTGTGTAGCAGAATATATTTATATGCTTTGTCCACTCAAAGGCAGCATTTTCAACCTCTGTTCCCTGATTAAACCCACATGAATATGTATGTACAGCCCTCATAAACACTGAAGCACCATGAATCACAATGTGTAATGCAGTGACTTGCACTGAACGTAGCCTCCCAACATGCAGAGACAGGCACAGAGGGGAAGAGGGGGGTTGGGGGTCCCTTCAGTGATAAACTGGTGCTGACACAGCCAGATGTTTAGTTAAAATGCAGAGCCCTGTTGAGGGATGGGGAGGAGATGACATGCGCTGCGGGGTCTTTAAGCAGCCAAGTGCTCTTCTGTAGCAGCCTCATATCTCTGTTAGCAGAGTTCATGCTTCGTCTTATAGGATTTGCATTTGGGTGATGGGCGTTTGTGCTTGTCTGTGCGTCTGTGCGTCTGTGTGTGTGTGTGTGTGTGTTTGTGTGTGTGTGTTTGTTTGCATCATCACCTGGACACTCAATGTGCATTTAAAAACAACAGGCAGTATGTGTGCATCCCCCCATGTTTTTTTTGTTTGTTTGTTTGTTTTTTGTGTGTGTGTGTGTGTGTGCCACACATGTCTGAACAGAGGTCTGCAGTTTCCTCTCTATTTTGTGTCAGAGCTGACACACAGACATACGCACTGAAACAGATGACTCCCTCCTCCAGTCTGTGCTGTTCAAAGCTGCTGTTTCTCATGGAGAGTGATATCCGACGACACAGCTACAGCAAATAACTTGAAGTAAGATATGATGTTTGAGTAGCAATCAGCTGAATCCTTTGGATGTGATCACATCCCCAACCAACAGCATCAACAGCCTGTCATCATCATCATCATCATCATCATCAGCAACATCATCTTCATCACCATTAACATCATCTCTGTCATCATCTCCCTGCTGGCTCATATGGGCTCGCTGCAGTGAGCCGTGATGGAGTCAGTGACAGGATGACAAGCGATGGACTGTAATGCATTTAATGTGTTGTTTTAAGATTACTTGAGCTGCAGAGACAAGCAGGTGGCTGATGATGGGCTGAGACACACACATTCTCACTTTCTTGCTCCTGCTTCTTTTCCTCTGGCTCTGCTCTCTGCCTCCCCCATCCTCCACTATCCAAACTAATCTCATTTCCCAGTAGCTTGAATTGAATAAATGTCTGTCATTAAGAGCGGTGAAGGATGGCGAAGGGCCTGGGGAGATCAAGAGTCTGTCAGGCCAGGGGAGGACTGAGGGTGCTTAGTGGGACCCTGTGGATCCACAGAGGTTGGGCGAGAGATGATGAGGGTGGATGAAAGAAGTGGGCACTGATGAAGAGACTGCTTTTTTTAAACACTTCCCTCCCCTTCACTTTTTGTCACTAAAAGCAAAAATAGCAGCTAAACTGTGACATTATATGAAGAACAGAGACGGAAGCACTAAAGCAGCTCAGCAGTCTTCTACCACTTTGTTCTGTGTCAGCTTATCACCCTCTGCACCACCCTCTCCCCACCTTTTTGCTACCCCATTTAACCATTAAATGAACAAAGAGCACCTCTGCCTGTTCACCAAGCAACCATCCACACTGTTTCCTCTCATCCTCTCTCACTTCTATTGACAACCAGCAGCCAACAGGCTCTGTGAAGTATTCCACATCCACCTGGGACTCACCCTTGCAGTCCGATCCCTCCAATGTCTGACTATTAGGAGGCAGCAATAGGCTGCCATCAATCCCTTTGGTGTCTATTTGATGATCCCCACATGGGAATGCTTCACCGCTAGTCTTAGCTAACCTGCCATGCTATTTTAACAATCTCCCATGGGTCTGCTAGAGGTCTATTATGTCTGCTGCGGCACATTATTAGATGCATGTCGACATGTAGACACTGCTTCATCAGCAACCCTGAAGCGTGTTTCAAAGCAGGTTGTTTGGCTCCCATTCCCAGAGAAGAGAAGGAAAAAAAGGCCACAGAAGCCTCTGACTGACCCCGTGCGCTGATCTGCTTCCATGAGACGTGAAAAGAAGGTGACAGACAGGGAGTCTCACTACAACTGGTTGTCAAACTGGTTCATTCAGACATCCACCCTAAAGAGACCAGTGTGAGCATTTTGACAACTGGAGGACCATACAAACCAGCAAAATGAAGTCAGACTTTGAAATGCAGCATCACACCAAACACCTTCTTTCACTGTGACCTCTCACAGATTCTGAAATGTCAATGGCTTGTAAATGTCACCATTCTATAAATACAGCATTAACGTCATTGATGTTCTATTTATGAAAGTAAATACTTTGTAATCGGTTGATGAAAAACACATTCATCTCCTCAAACTCTAAATATACAAAGACTGATTACAATGCACACGGATTTGCTTACAAAGCTCAAACAACCAAATCTTTGTAAATCATGACAAAAATAACTTTATGTCTAAACACTGTTTGATAACAATAAAACATCCTTCAGAGTCTGTACACCATAAGACATTTGGAATCATACCCAGGGTTAGTTTCTTTGACTGAGTGTTACTGTCCCTATGTCATTGTTTGTATTCAAGGAAAACAGCAGCAAGCAAACTTTGCAGAGCGGCTCATCTTTTGTAGGACGTGATGAGCTCTGTTCCGGTCACAGACACACTGAGAAGGTCGAACAGAGCACTTGGATATGTGAAGGCACTAAGTGGACAGATAGCACACTTTAATCCCATCTGAAGGACTAAAGTAGCACTCAGGAGCTTCTGCTGCTCCAAAAATACCAAGTCAGTGAGTGCATGTTTTTTTTTGCAAGTGAGTATCCCACACAGAACACAACATTACAAATATAACATCATATTCCATCACTTAATTATCATAACTTGATCATTTCCCAAATGCTTCGCATGTTTCTTAATTGGGAAAGATCCCAGAACTCCTGTCGGCTGCCAACTCAGACGACTGAAAGCAAAACCTAAGTTCACTAGCCCTAACGCACAGTGATAAATAGCATCAGAAAGGAAAGTTCCAGTCACAGATATTTTGTACTACACTTTCTCTAGCAAAGAGAGCTAGCTTAGCTAACATAGCTAATACAATGCGATGTGAACTTCAGTTCATCATTCTGTTCATAAAGAAGGTTCATGAGCAACATTTTACAGCAGTTAAGATGAGACCGTTATCATTCATATTGTGATTCCAAAATGCAGTGTGTATTCAAAGGTGATAATAATTTGGAATTTCTTCCAAATGTTGTCCACTTTAGTGTTTTACTGCACTGACCAAGTATGTCACCATGTTAATGTCAGAAATGCACAAGAAACAAACAAAGAACATTTCAAAAAAAAAAAAAAAAGAAAAACTGATGTTGAATGGCAGTAACAGACAGAACGGATTTGGTTGGAATCATAGTTAACTTTAAGTTTTTCATAAAGTCATGTTCATTAAACTCTGAATTGAGTGGTTTCTGTTGCGAGTTTCTCTCTCAGTTTGGATACACCCTCCTCTCTCATGCTTTCTCCCATCGACTGACAAACCTTAAATAACCACAGATGACAGGAGGCTTTAAACACAGGGGTACAACCAACAATCAGTCCCGCTCCAATGTCTGACTCTCATCTTTGCCATCAAAATCCTGTAATTTCCTCTGTACTTCAGTCTCTCTCCCTTTGCTATCAGATTTTGTTCCATATGTGCTGTATTTGCATTTTTATGAGCTAGCAATTGACTTGAACAACAAACAATAAAAGTACAATAAAATTATGCCGTCAACTGATGCTTCCATAGGGAGCAGATGCTTGTATGTCATGCTGTCATCTGTCGACATAACCTCAGTGAGAGGAGCTTTTCAATAAAACCACCCTCTGTGGAGCAAATACAACCACTCTGTATTATGGGTGGCAGGAAGCAGTAAAATTCCATCGTCTTCCAAACTCAGTTTTGTGTAAAACCCATAAACTACAGCCTGATCTTTTCCAACACAACTGCAGAAAATGGCCTCATATTTGGATGAATACAGTTGTCATCATGTCCCACTGGAGGAACACTTGCATGCACTCGGATACAGAAATAAAAGGTTTTTTTTATTTGATATGCCTCTGTATTTGATGCACACCATGCAGCCCTGGTGCACGGCTGTTCTTACCACCAGAGGATTTGTTGGAAAAATCTTACTTTTGCTTTATTTTCTGTGTTCAGGAGGAAAAAAAACAAAGATATTGAGAGCACCTTGGTGAATAAGAACAGGAGCCTGTCAGCTCCCATGTCTATTTAATGCTGCAGTTCAACATTTCAGAAAACAGTGAGTATGCTGCTGAAAACAGCGAGGCTACATCAGTAGCTACAAGTGTCAAGTATTAATTTATTCTTAAAAGTTTTATTTAAGTAAACTTTAATTATTTGACTTTGTGAGCCTGGGTTGGAATAAATAGTTGCACAGGGTCACACATTTTTCTCAGATTGCTGGCTAGCTGTACACAGGCATTTATTTGTCAACACAGGACAAACTAAGGCAGACATACAAGCACTCCAGCCTATCTAATAACAGTGGGGCTTATCAGCCGCCTCTGCCTCCTCTAATTTTCATCAGTTTTGACAAGCCCATTAAATGAATCTGGGACCAAAAATAAACATGTTTTGTTGAGCTGAAGTGACAGGCAGTGATCACACCTCCCAATGTTGAAGGCAGAGATACGAGGACTTTTAATTAAAAATGCAACCCCCACGTACATCGGCCTGAACATGATAAGCAGGACATTTGCCTCCAGTCTGCAAACTTGTGCAAAAATACGAGGACAGAGCACAATCCAAGACCCAGCACATTTACTGGTACTGATGATCATTAACAACGATGCTGGAATATTCTGGATGTGAATGTGTTGAGAGTGTTGGTTGGAGGATTACAGAGCAATCCTTTCTCTAAGCCTGAGCTAATAGTAATGAGATTTATCATCCCTCTCCTTCACTATATTAGCTGTGTGAACACAAGGACTGAATTCACGATCACAAGGTCCTCATCCTCTTTTGTATTTTTTTGCTTTCACTTTGCATAATCAGTCACCTTCATACACTCATTGTCAGAAAAAAAGGGTAGAGCTTTATCCTTTCTCCATAGTTCATAACATGTCACTCCTTCAGTCTCTCAGCATGTTATCTTGATCTGGCTTGTCTGTAGCACTCTCCAAATTCAAAAACCACAGAGATAAACAGTCACAGCCCTTAGAATCCTCTGCGGACCCTACAGGACAATACGGGTGCACAAAGGCTATGTCGGCACAGCCATTGACAGCCAACACCTATTTTTCTCAGGATGACATCTTTATCGTGGGCATTGTCATCCACTAGAAAAACACAAAGGGACCCCCCACTCCCTTGTCTGTCAGCGGCACAAAAATCTGTTTCTATGACAACACCAGCATCCAAACTTCCAAGTCGATTCTGTCACAGATGATGACACAAGGTGAGCTATCAGTACTTTTTCATCCTCACCCTGCTTTTGCTGCTTTAACTTTGACATTTTTGCCTCCTGTTGAGTTGTCTCATACTATTACTGCCACTATCATTCTTTTTTAGCTTTGTCTCCTGCTGTCTCTATCGTTTCTTTCTCTGAGCGCTATTTCTTACCAAAAACTGGACTCTTGAGTTAGCTTTTAACACACAGGTGAAGAAATACAAGCACTGTTAACAAAACGACACAAAAAAGTATTTTTTTCCACAAGTTTGAGAGTCAACATTTAAACAAATTTCTGTTCAATGGTACACATTTGTTTTGAACAATAATGGACTTTGCATCTCTACAGATGCTTCGAAGACAGTCTTTTAAATGATTGCTAGGAGATGCCTCCAACTTGACGAAAACAGGTAAAAGAAAAATACCTGAGAAGTTAAATGTGTGCGTGAGAAGATATGGAAAAGAAGGGGTGGCAAAGGGGGAGCTGAAGCTCCTTGGGCAAATATTCTCCTATTTTTTCCTCTATCCTTGTTTGCCCTGCTCTGAGTAAATGTCAGACTGTGCTGGCAGGAACAGCTTATTATAAAAATCAGAACCTAGAGAATCATGCCCCTTCTACCCCCAAGTGCACCCAAAGTAAAATATGGAGAATATGCTGCAGTATAAGAAGGTATGCTTGGCAGGTTTTGCTCACTCCTGCAGCTGCTTCTAGCTATCACTGCCATGGCGGTCTACATGACCACGAGCAGGGCAGTACCTGTTGCCCAGAAACAAACCTGCCATTACAGTCGATTGTGTCTTGTACGATGAAATGAATCATTACTACAGCAGCATGAAAGAACATAATCTGGCCCTCTTCCAACTATTCCCCTATGGGAGCTGATTTGTGATCGCTTCTGAAGATAGACTGTGCATTCAATCAACAGTGCTGCTTTCGGCTTTCAGGCCACCCCGGTGAAAGGCTTGAGGGATACAAGAGATCAATAGAGATAAATTAATTACTACACTGCCAAATGGGAATTCTGTGTGGCCAGAGTTACTACAGAAACACAATACAGTAAGACAGTTCACAAAAATGTTATTGAAGCTAATACCTGCACTCTAACAACAATAACTTGTCAGGATTGCTTCCTGCACGGTTTATATTAAGAGATGCAGGTGATATGATGCAGAGTAGCAAGAGATGGAAGTCATGAGTGTCAGCTGTAATGCTTGGGTACAGGAGCCAATCGAGCAAAAAATAACGCTGGCAGGCCAGAAAGGTTCGTGACTCATTAATGTGAGTGCTACTCACACAAATTTATGATATGAAAGCAATTAAGACGAGACGTAAGCTTGATGAAAATCAGGGAGGGGAGAGCAGATATGATGATCTGCTGATGCACTTATCGCACACACACACACACACACAAAGAAAACCACCCACATGTACCCACAGACATACATATAACCCCGGCCTGAAGACCTCCCCAGCATGTTTCACAGTGAGTCCGCAGCAGGGCCGGGATGCAGACTCAGTACCTCCTGGCACGCTCATTTATAAAGAGTAGCTGTGTGCCGGCTGCCTGCCTGGGGGCTACATTTGCTACAACACTAATATCATAGAGGCAACCAATGAATTCCTAAAGAGTACAATCAAGGCAGAAACAACCCCTGCTGCTGACATAGCCCTGGAACTTGCTTCCCTTCCTGCTACTTACACAAGCAATATTCTAAGTTGTTGTTTTGCTTTCATCAAGTTTTCCATTAAAAGTGGCATTTCATCTAAATCAAGCCCTTAGGGTGGTAACCCAGACAAAAACTATGGGAGATGAAGGATGGGGAAATTCTCACGTACAGTCACATGCACGAGCCGAGTCTGTGCAAGTAAGCATGTGTGTACGCCTGCAGCACCTAACTGACTCCATAATCACAGAGAGTGCCATTATTTGTTACCATCAGAGCGACATCAAAGCAATTACATGTGTCTCTGCATTCAGTGTGGTTATTAAAGCAAACAGCACGGCCATTTATCTGTGATGTGTAAACATCACAGCTTTCTCTCCCTCTCTGTCTGCTCTCATGCTGCAGGCTTGCACCGCTGAAATCAAATTCATAACTATCCCAACACAAGGTGTGTGCATGAGTATGAGTTTGTGTGTGCTTGTGTGTTAATGTGCATGTGCATGTGCGTGTGCGTGGGCACACAATGCTGTTGCAAGATGTGATGCGTGGCGGCGCTGGGGGAGGGGTCAACTTCAGTCACACGAATAGGCTCCATTTTGCACTCACTGCATATGAATCATTGTTCTCTTGTCACATTGTCAGAGACTGAGAGAGACACCGAGAAGGAGAGAAAATAAGAGTAGTCAAGGAGGAGGAAGGGGAACAGACTGAGTACAGCTCTTGACCAAACACTCCTCTTTTCGGAGGAATGAGTCTGAAAGCATTCGTTCCCTCAGGCATCTTGTCAGTGAGTTCGCCGGGACTCACAGAGGTCCAGGGTCTTATAACAGGCAGGAACACAATGAACTTCCCAAGAAACCTCATCATATTTCCCACCAGAAATGAAAAAAACAAAACAAAACAAAAAAAAAAAACTGAGACATGATATCAATCTCACAGGGAAAGCCATACTCTTCGAAAAAAGTGAAAAGCAGTGTTGCCTTGAAGTACAACGTCTGCATTCAAGTGCCACCTCCTGCTATTTTCTCTAGTTTGCTGAGTCCCTGCGACATCTGAACAAGCGGTGAAACACTTATAAAGCGCTTGATGCACTGTCCACTAAAAATAAAATATTACATCTTGACAGATGTAGCTGTGTGGCAATTGGCCAACTCACTTTTTCTCACCCATTCTCTATACCCACTTATACCCACTCAGGGTCACACAGATCTATCCCAGCATGCACTGGATCAAGGTCTGCACAAACAAATGTTTGTCTCACATCAAGCTGTGAATGGATCAAAGACACTAACTGAGGCCTCATTTTATTTCTCTCCGTCCAAATATGTAATTTTTAACAGAGAGGGGAAACAAAGGCATGCCAGTGAAATGCAAAGCAATAAAACTCTTTGATGGCCTGAACCTACATTCTTTACTCTAAAAACTACTAACACTGGGATTCTACCACAGCTGGAAGGTTGTTGGTTGGATCCCAGCTCCTGCAGTCACCTGCCAAAGTGCCCATGGGGAAAATATATGTATAAATGAGATTAGCTAATACTGATGGTTCTTTACTTTAGCAGACCCCGCAAACAGTGTGTAAATGAGTGAATGTGACAAGCAGTGCTAACGTGTTTAAATGCATCTAAATGCATCTTTAAGCAAGTTAAAATGTTGTATGTTTTGGACTCATTACCTTCATGTTTCAAGCCTTTTCTCATTGTATTTGAAATCATTTTGACCTAGAGCTCAAAAAGGTTAGAAAAAAAATCATAATATAATAATATTTTATCTGAAGTGTGAGAATATCAATTTTCAAAGGGAATAAATGGACTTATCTTTTAGTCTAGTTGAGCATATGTAATCATAGTTGTGGGAAAGACTGCAGACTCGTTAACTGTCCAGGAGACAGTCATAAACACCATCCACAAGCAGGTCAGCCACAGAAGGTCATTGCTGAAAAGGCTGGCTGTAAGCACGGTGCTGTATCAAACCATAATAACGGAAGGTTGACTAGAACGAACATGTGGTAGGAAAGGGGCCCAAGAAGCAAGATGGATAACCAAAGCTTTGAGAGGTTTATAACAAAGCGTTTCATTCAAGGACTTAGGAGGACTTCAAGGAGTGAACTGAAACTGGTGTCAGGCATTGAGCCACCACATGCAGACATCTACAGGGAAGAGACTACAACTGTTGCCGTCTTTCTATCAAGCCACTCCTGAACCATGGGACTGCATCCGCCTGGTTTTTACTTCTGTGTCAAATCCACGTCCTGGCCAGTCAACTCACCTGACCCGAAACTCATAGACAACATGTGGGATAGCAAGATGAAGATGAGATACTCCAAGCCCAAAAATACAGACCTGCTGGAGGCAGGGCTGTCAAATCAACCTTCAGTAACAGCTCAGCAGTGTCACAGACTGATCGCCTCCATCATGACACATTACTTCAGATTTTTGTCTTGATTTCTGGTGGATTTCTGATTTTGGGGGGCTCTCAGCCCAAATCCTCAAAATTTAAACTAAAAAGATGTCAAATATTTAATTCATATATCACAACCACGGGGATATATTAAGTTTACCTTTTGAACTAAATAACACAAATTAAAGCTGTTCAATATATCTACTTCATTATGATGCAGCTGTTCATGCAGCAACATTTCCATTATCTAAAATCCTGTTCCTGTTGCCCCTTGTGAATAGTTAGTATTATCTCAATCGCTTCAGTTTGATTTCCACCGGGGAAATTAGAACTCTAGAGAAATTAGCTTGTCCTTATATGGCCCAAGGTGCTCACCTGTAGTGTTCGGTAGACTTATCAGAGCTTATGTTCCAGAAGCCTATTGTACCTCAACACAAGAAAAGAGTTAACCAGGACGTGGACACAATTTTGGCCCTAAAACAAAACTGTGAGATGAACTATGGGGTGGCTTTGACTTGTAGATTATCATCCAAATGGAAGAGTGACTGTTCAATTCCTGGCTCCTGCAGTCCAGCAGTTAGTTATTGATGAAAGAATACGTGTTAAAAGGTGAGGGCTGATCAATCAACCAATCAAGCCATATATCAGTCTACTGAACCATTCCATTGATTCGAGCTAAAACATGTTAAGAAACATTGATAAACATTGATCTGTTATTCGTCGTGAGAATAAACTGCAGCAGCTACAAGAAAGCCTCAGAATATTGAGACATTCACATCAAAATCTATTGTTCTACTCAGCAAAATAAAAAAGATAATTTACAACATGAGTGTGCCAACATATGTTTCACAGTCCTCATAGTAACCGTACTCATACAGTTCTTAGCTCATACTAACTTTGATATACATCACTGCACCTTCAACAGTGTGCAAGTCACCACTATCATACAATATAGAGTGTGTGTTAGGAACCGCAGGGGTGTTTTTTTCCGTCTACTGTGACCTTTACCGTCTACCTTAATAAGATTTCCATCGATTCACTTTCCAGGGGAAATAAATCAATCGGAAACTCTATCAAAAATTGACACAACACCTCTGAACGCATCAGTGGTTATGTCTCCAACAAGTCAATTGCACTTATAATGAAACAACTTATAAAACAGCCAGGTAATTATGTTTTCCAAGTGTGTGTCTATGTGTGCGCGTGCGTGTGTGTCTGCTCCATGTGTGCCAGTCAGGATATGATGCATTTTATAGGGGAAAGTGAGGCTGAACTTTTCACCTGCCATGGACCAATTAGCCTAATCTTCACACGCTCTATTACAGTTTTGGTGGGTAACAGGCTCAGGAAGAAGAGGATCAATACAAGTTCAAGTTCATGTCAATTTTATTTATCTATTTAAACACTATAAGTAAGTCTAAAGAACTCCACCAAGGAAAGAGTTGGATGGAAGAAGGAAAGAATAAATTAAACTTAGGTGTGCAAAGGTTAACCCACATGAAGCGGCAAGCTGAGTAGTCATTTCATATTTGCATGTTTCCAGTTACATCAAGAAGTAAACAGGTTAGTATAAGAGCAAAACTCATACTGTAAGACTTTACAAACACCAACATATAACACAACAATTACTTTAAACTCAAGAGTAAAGACGCATTCATGAACATGTATCAGTGTTTCTCATCCAGTAGGTTCAGGAACTTTTGGTTCCTGATAAATCATTCCCAGGAACTAAAAGCTCCTGTGGCCCATTGTTTGTCTTTGTTCCCAACACAGGCCGAAGACCCAGGTAGATTATCCAAATGAGGCAGGTGACACATGGTGAAAAAAAAATTAAAGAATTACAGTAAACTGCCAGACCAGGAGAGGCCGGTTAGACAATGATGAAGGCCCTTCGGCAAAAGTGACACCAAAGAAGGAGAAAACAGGCCGGAATAATGAGGTGTTGCAACACAGTAAGCCTGTTAGTGTGGAAGAGATTCAGTGTGCTGTGCTGGTTTTTGTTCATGCTTACTGCACTGTAGCTGTTTTTTTTAACACTTTAAAGGAGCACTAGTGGGGAAGCCATCATCGGATGAAAATTTAACTGATAAATGTGTTAGTTGAGATACATGAGGTCCATTGTTTTGAGATGAGCTGCTTTTAAAGTAATAGGGGACAGTATTATGGACAGTCCTCTTGATAGTATTTATCATTGTTTTGGATTGCCAGATAATAGAAGACATACCTTTGAATAAAGCAACTATGTTTGTTTACTCACATGGTGATAATAGGAATGAAAACTCACAAAAACTAAAAAAAAATATCCTTTTAGTAAACATTTAGCGACAGAACACGTGCCATTGATTCATGATTAATCCCAAGTAAACTAAAACCACCCATCGATTTAGTAGGAATAAAACATGATTGTTTGACAATGCCAGAAACAGAAGTGTGTCCAGAAGAAAGTTGTGATCCATGTCTTTTGTTTGTGAGTGTATGTTTGTGTGTTTTTGTGTGTGGTTGTGCTTGCATTTAGACAAAAAAAAAAGAATATTTTGGAGAGCAAATATATGGAAGCTTTGTAACTAGGTGGTTGAATCATACTGATTGAGGATGACAAAGGCAACACACTGCATGAAGCCAAACACAGCTACACAGAGAGAGAGAGAGAGAGAGACGGAGAGAGAGAGCAGAGAACACTTTGCTTCATTTACTGCAATCCCAAATTGGATCTGATAAGCAATTAATGGTGTAATTGGCCGTTGGAGAGGTTGTCTTCTCCCTGGAGTCTGCCTGGTTCCACTGAGCGGTGGAGTGTAGAGGGAGGATGTGTTACCAATAGTGTTCGGTCAATAGAAATAAAATACCCTGCAACTTGTTAGCAAGCAGAGAAGAATAATGACACAAGTCCAGCACTGTGCAACTGAATCACTAAAGGTTTCAAATTGCAAATAAGAACAAATCTCGTATTCTGTTTTGCTCCATTCTTTCTTTTTTCTTGTTTGCACATTATCTGATGACTAACTCTCCAGAGCAGCTTGCAGTCAGCGAAGCAAAGTGTGGAGAAGGTAATAACCTGTTGCCACTAAGTAATGAAGGCAATGCATTAGTCTGTTAAAAGAAAAAAATGCATTACCTAATACAGTCTATTAAACATTTACGATGGTTCAGTTTGAAAAATGAATTTTGATAGTCAAACACAAGCAGCCAGACAAAATGTTATTTTACTTTGCCATTCTAGACAATTTCATGTCTGTTGAGTTTTGCTTTTAGTGGGGTGAAATTAGTTAAAGTTGAAATAGAACAATCTTTAACAAGCTTATTCTTTTTTTTTTCTTTTAGAATAAATAAATTAAAAACAATCGAGCTCTACAGTGGGTTAAGATGTATTTGTTAGTGGGGCTTTTTTTAGGGGATTTGTTGACACATGTTACATCTGCAGCGTTTTCTTCATACTTACTAAGGTTGTTCCTTCCTGTTTATATTCTTGTTGTGTTGTATGTCACTTTGGACAAAAGCGTCTGCTGAATGAAATTGTGGAATTGTAGAGCAGCCTCATTTCCTTTCAGACTTGACATAGGTCAGCATAAAAAATACTTGCAAACAATGTGTATTCACACGGTTTCTGTTTAAAGTATAGATTATAACAACCAGAGCCTTTTTGTGTGTACTTCTTTGTGAGCTGTCAGTCACAGGGGCCTTTCAGAAAATATAGCAATGATCAAATGAGCTCCCCTTTGCTCTGGTGTCATAGCCCCAACATAAGATCTTGTGATTGATGAAAAGCGTGCCCCAACATGCCCAGCAGCACTGGGCCATACATTCATCCCCAGGCGTTCTTAATGGAATTGACCTTGTAATAACCCCACTCAGTCTTTCCTGATATTTTCCTTTATTTCTTTCGTCTTCTTTCTTCTCATCCCTGAGAAAAAAAGAAATATTTTCGGGCCAAAAGAACAACAAAAAACACAGATGTTGCCCCCTGCTGCAGCCACATTGTATTTCACTGATTCAGCAGAGTAATAAATGCATGGTTCATTATTACTCTATCTCAAGTCCAAGGCGCTGTTCCAACTGGGAGAAATGTTACTTTCTGATGCAAAGTAAAGCTGTTAGAGTCCTGTATGCTACTTTTCCAATCTTTCAGCATAATTCCTTCAGTTTTGCATGGTTCTTCCAATATTTAAACACAATGAAACTTAGACATGCAGGTATGTATGCACAAATAACATCTCATTACATATAGTGCTTACCCTAAAACCAAACTGTTGACACCCTGCCTCAGAGAGGCAGGGTGTCAACTAGGCCTCATGTCAAATCATAACAGGAGTCTTTCATGTTTGCAACGAGTCTCAAGTGTACACTGAATTACATGTTTTTATACAACCTGTGTCTCTAACACATAGTTTGTTTTCTTTTGTTTCCAGGAAGCGTCTCTGCCTTACAAATCAATTTTCACATGCTAAGAGCATATGGTAATTGTTATTGGATCATTTCTCCTCTTTCTTGTGGATGTCTTGGGCTTTAAGGCATGTTCTGGATATTTATATTCCTATGATGAAAATCTTTATGGAAATCAATCATGCAGTTCTCTTGTGTGAAAAATACGTCAGATGTTGGATGCTGCATCTTGCTACTCTGCTGGTGTGATCATTGAATGTTCATGTTAACTTAAGCAAACAGTTCAGAGAGCTTCTCATCCTACTCAATCCAATAACAACACATGTTTCCTGACTTCCCACAGCCACAACAGTGAAATTGGCCACACAGCAATAATAGGATTCTCCGTCTGTTTCACACTCTTTGGAGGTGCTGTCCACAGAAACAGAAACATGATGCATACTTGATGTCTTGAACAAATTCCCTTTTGCCCACAGCATGTCGACCATAACTCCCTGGAGGGTCGAGGAGAGGAAACACCAGTCTGAGCGGGCAAACACAGAGAAGAAAGAAGGCAGCGAGAAGAGAAGAGATGGAAAGAAGGTGTTGCAGGGTGAAGGCAGAGCTCTGCTTTCCTGCACAGACATTTGACCACTTTGCTTTGATGTCCTCTATACAGGCTTTTTCCCTCTATAGTATTCCCTGCTGCCTGTTTCTGGGAACTGAACCGCCCACAGGTGTGCTGCCTGCATGTAAAGCATCCACAATAGGACACATTCAAAAGCTCTGTTGAATTTTCCTTTCACATTTACAAAACATGTCTCCCCGGGAGCGCCTCTGTGAGCTTGTATTACACTCTGAGCAACAGCAGGGAGGACACTGAGCTAAGAAGAGTGAGAATGTATTTTCAATTTTGCAAAGGGTAAATTTTCTTTTGCTTGTCTTTGAAGCTTTCCTGGTTTGAGTGATCAGGACTGGAGATAGGCCAGATGCTCAAACAGTGGGTCAGGAGTTTTATCTTGGAGGGAACATCATTTCATTTTGGAATATTTTTGCCTTGTGCATGACCTAACTTTCAGGTTTTGACATTAGTCTCAGTGATTAAGTTTAGCAACCTGAGAGGCTTAACCCAAGGCAAAAGGTACGCTCTAAAAGTTCTGCCTGCCTTTAATACTGTTAGCAGGAAATCTGAGCAACTTCAGGTCTTGTTGATTTTCATCTAGTTCTCTTTTCCACTCTGACAGCACATACTAAAAATCATCTTATATTTCAGACTGCTGTTACAAACTGTACCACGATCAAAGAGCAGAATGAATATGGATGGTTTATTCTATATATATAGGAGGGTAGTAGTAAAAAAAAAAAACTACTACAGTGCATTACGCAACCTGGCTAATTTATGTTATATCTGGCAAGAACTTCCAATTTAAAGGGCACTATAACCTTTGATGAGTTTAACAGTCATTAAGTAAGAAAACAAAATCAGTTGTGTGTTAAACATTTAAATGAAAGATAAAAACATAAGCCAACTGAATAGCCTTAAACTTCTCTTGAGTCAAAAACCGGCTCAAGTTTTAGACTAGACTAGGGTGTAAAAGTAAGCCATTAAATCGTTGTCAAGAAAAAAGAAATGCACGGAATTAAGAGGCACACAAAACAAAAAGTAACATTTTATGCCAAAATACCAACTATTTTTTCCAGTTTCTCCGCTGAGAATAAACAAAAGCAGTTTACTTAAACTGTCAGGAAGTTGACTTCAATTCTTATAATACTTTGTTTGTCTTTTTGCTTGATCAACACACATGTTTTTATCAGCAGAAAGTATGACAATCATATCTACTCACTCAGTTTACACTGACCAACTGGGAATGCACTTTTATTATGCATTTGCTGTCTGGTAATGGCTAGCCAGCATTAAATAAATGTTGGGTCAAAAGTTGGCAGAGTCAAAGCTAAAGATGTCATGAGTACAACGAGCACTTAATCCCACTGAGCATCTTCCACCCCTACTTTCTGATAATAGTTAAATTTGAGGCAGGAATGCTGATGAGGAATCCCGCAGAGCAGGATCTAAGGCTGAACCTGCCATAGACACCACCTGCTTTCTTTCTTTTATCCTACATTTTTCCTTCTCTCTGTTCTTTCCCCTTTCAAGTCCTATCATAGATTTGCAGAAGCTTTGCGTTTTTCCTGCATACCTCTCTATGTGCTTTTTTTTTTCTTTTCCTCAGTATCTCACTCTGTCTGTCCCTTCGCCTGTCCTTCTGCCTCTTCTTTTCTCTCTCTCTCTCATTCTGCATCCCCATCCCACGCCTTGTTTCCAGCCCCTCCCTCACACCAGACATCTGAGACAACAATCAATGCCATTTCATTCTGGTGAGGGAACAAATGGAATTCCAGCTGAGAGAGTGGCAGCAGGCGGTGAACAAAGGTTTTTCTGCTATGCTGTCTCTCTGCTCTGCAGCAGAGACCCTTGCTTGCACCAGGTCCCTCTCACCTCACACGCTGGTTAGCTGTGCATGGAGAAACCTTTACATTCACATTTAATGAGAGAGGGCCATCGAAACAAAATGAAGTACATACAATAGGTACTAAATATGCAGTTCTGTTTTTCTTCTGCAACTAGTTACTTGGTCACTTCCCCCTGTTATCTATAATTAATCCATGGGCAGTAAAGAGAACTCCAAGATTAAAGACCAGCTCAGCACTTCTAATGTAAATGAAGTAATCTTTCAGATGTCTGGGTTTGCAAAGTGATCTATAATCTATTTTTTTTTGTTTGTTTTTTTTTTTTTTTTTTTTTTTTTTTTTATCATTTTACAAAATCTTATTTTCCACATAGCCTTATGGGTAGGAGTCTGCTGTATATATACTATATTGTCTAAGATGTTGTTTCAATGATGTGAGAAATCAAGTAAGAAACAGACATTGAAAGTCCAAACATTTTCCACTGTTTCATAGCTAGACTTGGATCATCCTCAATCTGGCTATACACAGTTGTGGTTAATTTGTGATGTGCTAAGCTAACAGAGTTTGCTGCATCTCATTTTTGTTTATTTTCTTGAAGGAGCGCCCGTACTTCCCAATCCATCAATGAGCCTCTCTTCATTCTTGTTTGGCCGTAAAACCTCAAACTGATTGACTCCTCTCACCTGGCTCTGTTCATTTTGTTTGTTGTTATGGTTAAGCTAAATACAGGTTTGTTTTATTTTGAAAGCCATTTAGTGTTTTTAGGTGGTTTCCGTGCTCAACTTCCTTTCCCGCTCGATCCACTTACTGGTTGACGCATCACAGCTCCGGTATCTAGGATTGTTGCTATATGTTGTGACCTGCTTCAGCTGGACCCCAACAGAGTGGATCCAGTGTAGGCTGATATATTGATTTGAATACTAACCTATCTGATCCATGACATGACAGAGCAGAGATGCATCTGGTGTATTTCGGCCATAAAACCAAGGAAAATAATGTTTTTTTGTTTTGTTAAAGTCGCATGAACTATTTGATTAAAATCATTGTCCATCCCTGGCACAAATCTCGTATTGACTTCAGGTAATATTCATTCTCAACCTTTAACAGGAGTTTGATGACATCTAGACCAGATCTTAATACTTTTGGATGTGTCATTTAATGGAAAAGCTACAGGACAGTCTTCAGTACTTCCTTTGTACTGTATCCTCGGTCAAGCCTACACTCTGAACACCTGAAACCTGAACATTTATATTTCAACTCACAGAAATTCAACTCACATCAATACAAAGCAAGTACGCGTAATGATACAAGCATTCTCACAAGGTCAAGTGGTCTCCTCTGGGCCACTCGTGGTCTGCAGGGATAAAATGGGAGACTTCAGATGTAGTGTTGCTTTCAGCTGAATGGCCCATCTCATGATTAACTCTGTTTGTTTTCAAAGATGTACGATGACAATATGCAACATGAATTGGCATCATGTATGAACTGTTTCTCTTTGAATAAACCTCCCTTTTTTTCTTCTTTGTTACCTCTAATCTCTCTCAATTGACTTGAAGAATAAATGGTTGCATTTGTCGAATTCCCCTGGATGGATCTCAGTGTCCTTGATGAGATGAAAGGCTGAGAAGAAAGCTATGCAGAAGCACAACAACAAGGAGCACTTACTGCTAAAACCAAGAGTCTCATTTCTAAATGCTGGCATATGGGTATTTGGTGTATATGGGGATTTATTACTCTTAAAATATGTATAAATACACAAATATTTGAGTAACAATACTATAATGCCACTGTTTGAGAGCAGGGAATTTGCACTCTTGATTATGATTGCTTCTCCAGCTGCTGCTTCATCTGACTGGCCTGTTCCTCTACCTGGTAATAAAGGATGGGAATGGAAGATGGATAAAATAACACATTAGTAGCTGCCTCACTGACTCACAGCACAAAGATTGTTTCATTAAATCCAGACAGAATGTGTCAATCAGAAATAGGATCAAACAGAAGCAGGAGAGGAAGAACGTATCTGTTAGACACTGCATTTTTATAGCTCAGCATTTTCACAACTCTCAATATCCTTTGAGGAAATGATATACAAAACAGCATTAGTCCTCTGCAGCTGGTTTTATTCCATGTTGATCACATCCACAGGTTTAATTTTATACATCCACAGGGTTTTCTCAGTCTATTGAGAGAGGAAAACACCTAACAACAGTACATCATTTCAAAAAACATAGCTGGTTCCTCAATCACCCAGTCACTCTAGAAGTGTTTTATCATTTGGATTCCCAATAAACAAACAGTAAGTCAGAGCCAGTACTACAAAAACGCTAAATCAGGTAAGTGATTTTGTTTCTGGTAAAAGTGTCTTATGGTACTCAAAAGTCTCATTTACTTGGCATGTACATGTGTACATTTTTTAAGAACAGAACAAAGATAAGACCCTGATTACTTGCCAAGGGGGGTAAGAAAATTTTAAAGAATTAAAAAAAACTTGACTTCTTCTCTTTTTTTTAAGAATGGTGGTGTATTCAAGTTTTCTTACTATATTAGCCGATTTTAACTAGAAATGAGACAAAAACACTTCCTAAGATTTAATGTTTCACATGAAAACTATTGGGCTGCACGGAGGTGCAATGGTTAGCACTGCAGCCTCACAACAAGAAGGTCACAAGATTAAATCCTGTATTGCCTGGTGTGCCTGTGTCTGTGTCTGTGTGGAGTTTGCATGTTCTCCCCCTGCATGTGTGGGTTCTCTCCAGGTACTCCAGCTTCCTCCCACAGTCCAGAAACATGCTCATCAGGTTAATTGGTGATTCTAAATTGCCCATAGGTGCAAGTGTGTGTGTGTGTGTGTGTGTGTGTGTGTGTGTGTGTGTGTGTGTGTGTGAAAGGTTGTCTGTCTCTGTGTGTCAGCCCTGTGATTGACTGTAGACCAGTCCAGGGTGTTCCCTGCCTCTCACCCTAAGACAGCTGGAATAGGCTCCAACCACCAATGACGCTGAACAGGATAAGCGGTATAGAAAATGAATGAATGAATGGTTGTGTGTGTGTGTGTGTGTGTGTGTGTGTGTGTGTGTGGTGTGTGTGTGTGTGTGTGTGTGTGTGTGTTTGTGTGTGTGTGTGTGTTCGCACACACATAAAAACAAACACTGGTTTTCATATAGACCATGGTTTCTGGCCTGTGAAAACTCAATGAAACCCACTCACTGCCCCCAACGACCCAACCCCCCCTGCCCAACTTCAACTCCCACACCTCAATATATGCCAGCTGCATGGGGCTCCCTCAGGCATCGCCCCGCCTGGATGTCTGGCCAGCTGTGGCCATTCCCCCCAAAGCAAAAGAGAAGCAGTGATGTAAAGTAGAGAGTGAAAAACGGGCTGAAAGGAGAGAGAGAGAGAGAGAGAGAGAGAGAGAGAGAGAGAGAGAGAGAGAGAGAGAGAGAGAGAGAGAGAGAGAGAGAGAGAGAGAGAGAGAGAAAGAGAGAGTGAGAGAGAGAGAGAGAGTAGGAGAGAGTAGGAGAGAGAGAGAATGACCAGCTGTGAGTGCTCTTTCTACCACTTTCACTGCATGATCCATCAAGAATAAACCAATTTAATACAAGGATGAACACACACACACACACACACACACACACACACACACACACACACACACACAAAACATTAAAAAACAGGCGAGTGCCAGTGTTAAACGACAAGTGAACGATTCCGAGATGCCCGATATGACTGAACAAGCACAGTGAGCATGGTAGGCTACACGGAATTATTAATGAATGCACTGACATTTCTTTTAATCACCATGCCCTGTTCAATGCTGTCCAGCACAGTGGGAGGTGAGAGGGAGAGGGAGAGAGAGAGAGAGAGAGAGAGAGAGAGAGAGAGAGAGAGAGAGAGAGAGAGAGAAGAAAATATACTGAAAGAAACAGAAAAGGAGAAAAAGAAAGGGCAAGAAGGAGAAAAGGAGGGAAAGTGGGAAAAAAAGAGTAAAAAGTGATAAGAGATAATGAAAAACATAATGCATCAGCATACGGTGGATTGTGGATTGTGCAATGGATGGCAAAAATACATTGGTGATCCCTGAGGGAAAATTCTGCCCTATGCCAGAGCCGCCCAGGAGGTCCAGCTAACATTAACACACATTATACGCTAGGCCAGACTTACAGCAGGACACCCATCACATGCTGTTAGCATCTCTGCTTTTTTACTTTGTTCATTTGAATCTATAGTCAGGTGCTCTTCACTTTTTAGCACTAAACCCATGTCTTCGCAAAGCTGGTTATTTTATATGTGCATGGTAACCACTCATCTGTAGATGTGGAAAAAAAACATTTATTCATATTCAAACTTCTAAAAAACCTTTGTTGGATTCCAGCTACTGTATGTGCAAATGATGCATATGAATATGTTAAAGATCACATTAAAGATATGTAAATGGCCATAGGCAGTGTTACTGCAGGATAGGCACATTTTCATTTTCCTACTGGCTCCCTCGACTTTCATATGACAGCAGCTTCCTGCAGAGCTCATTAATAATAGCCTTTAATGGCATATGCTTGAGATATTTGCACAATATATTACAATAGAGGTGCTATAATCTGCTCCCTGATTTAAACTAGTCACATTCACAGATTCAATTAAATCTCCATCACTTTGCAAGTTGCATTAAGTGTAATCAACAAGGGGAATGGAAAATTGCATTTCCTTTAACCAAATTTGCATATTTCACTGGCACTGGTAATGTATTCAGCAGCTCCCTGGCAAAGAATCTGCTTACTCGTTTCCAACTGCTAAAGACAGCTGAGAAAACTGTTCCTCACTCCTCACTTTGTTTTTTTTTTTTTCAGAGTTTGTCAGAGTTTTGTGTTTTTCATGAGAATACATTATCCAGACACACATTTTACAGTCTTTTCTTTCAGGATGGAATGAAGAAAGTGGTTCAATTTGTAAACCATGAGCGGTCCCCTAACTGAGACATGCCTCAGTATATGCCGGTTTGTGTGGACTACATGTTGTGTATGTGGGATTAAATTAAGCCTTTTAGCATATTTACACACTCAAACATGCACAAAAACTAACAAGTATGCACTTAGAAACACTCCTGTGTGAGTCATTTGTAAGCGATAGGGTAATGTGTCAAACCTTCAACAATTTTGGCAAGGTTTCCATAAGCATTCTCAAACACATTAATGGTGACAGGCAGGAAAAGGCTTGTCATGTCTCTCTGTCACAAACAATTAAAATCCTCATTCCTTGAGTGCACACAATTCAGGCCGTGCATACAAAATCAACTCAGCCATACCTGAGCTTCTGTTTTGCCTCTAAGCCACACACTCCGTCAAAGTGAACCTATTAACATACAAAAACTCTACTTTTCTCCCTCCTCCTCCCTCTTTTCCTCCCCTGCTCTCACCTCTCACTGTCAGCTGGAGTCCACTCCTCACTAACATTACCATCCACAAAGCCTGCTACTCACTATACTTCATAGACAGGCGAGCTGACATTAAGGCAGATGGATTTTCTCTCAATCCGCTTAAGACATCAGACGCTTAGTGACTTTGTTCCATTTTTTAAAGAATCATTTTAATACTGCTGCTTTCATGTGTGAGTGCCTCCCTGCTGCTACAGATATTGAGTCCCTAGACTGCTGCATGACAGGCAGCCTGACACTGTCAAATGAGAGCGATGAAGTGATGCTAAACTCCGCCTGCATACTTCAGTCGGATAGTCAGTGTATTAAAAAGCGATCTGGTGATGGATCTCGACAGGTGTACGTGGAGGTAATATATAGAGTTAAGAAAGTGTATCAGTGGGTAAAAAAAATAAAATTTAATGAAACATGAGGTCAACAAACCGATGAATTTATGCTGACTATTCCTCAGTTTTCAGAAGCTTGGGGGATGTTAGCAGCAGTTTTGGGAAGCTTTGTAATTTCAACTTTCTTCTTTCAGTGAATCATGGTTGACGGGTTGTGTTGTTCATATTTTGCTATTGAAACCTGTTTGTTCTCATTGGAAAGAACCATTCACCAGGCTAAATATTAAAAGGGGGCAATTGGATTGGTTAGTGGTGGGTCCCACCTTCATGAAAAGCTCATCCGTACCCCTCAAACCTTATCCATTCACATAAGAGACACTTTCTGTTCTTTTCCAGAACTTGAATTTCTTCCAAACTCATTCCACCACAGAGGCGTGCAAATCCAAACTTGTCACTTACTGACTGTTTTTTTCCTTTTCAAAGGCCAGAGGAGAGGAAGAGAGGAGATAGTGGGAGACCAGGAGTGAGGCAGTTTGTCTGATGTGAATGTGTTTTCCTGTTATCACTCTGAGTGGCTGAGTTCCTATGTTGGCCTGATAACACTGCCTCTTGCTTGCTTTTTCTTGCACTTGCTAGAACTGCTAAGTTATTTTATGTCTCACAGCTCAGTTCCTGTGGGCCTAAGTCAGATGCTGTCCATACTGCATGGTTAAGAATTGTAACTCTTTTTCTGTGACAATGGCCCTTATTTATCAGTCTTGCGCAGGAATTGACGCAGATTTGGGTGTAAAAACGAGCTTATGGCGGTGTTAAGGCGTGATTTATGAAACTTGCGTACCCATATGACCCAATATTATTTGCAACAAACGGATCTTGCTCAGTGCACTGCACTCCCCTCTGACATCAAACTTGCGTACACAAACTCAGACTTGCCATGAGATTTGATTGTACCCCCCGCCCACGTACAGATTGAGAAATGCCGATCTGTGCGTGGATATGAGCGTAAACATTTTTTGGTTGTACGCACGTCTGATAATAAGGGCCATTGTCTGTACAGTAACTGAGTAGGGAAGACTATCAGTGGCAGCACCTCAAGGTCACAACCACAGGGGAAAGCCTCTGAGCAGACACCACACTGTTTCCATGAAGAAAAAAAGACAATTGTTTGATCTGCTTTTGTGTATTATCTTGCTGCATATGTAGACATAAAACTGGCTTAGGCACTGTAACGGCAGACTGACACTGCCAGCCTTGCTGTGCCCAAGAACGCGTCAACTCTAAAGTCCAGTTTCTTCTGCCAGTCCGCAAGTGTACCATGCCTGAGCCGGTACACTTCCCTTTGGCACACTTCAGAGAGGTGTGCTTTGGTACAGAACACTTCATGCACAAGCGTAAGCATGCACACACAATGAGGACACAACATATAATTGCTGTGACCTCTCTTCCTGACAATCATTTTTAAAAAATGCAGGAGGTGTTAGAGGGCTAAGACAAAGAAACAAAAGTCATAGCCATGTTCTCTTTGTTCTCCATTGTGTTGGATGATGAGATTTCTTTGCTTCTTGTAAATAAAGGCTTCATGAAGACACAGGCAGGCCGTTCATGTGCCTTAACCCCTTACTGTCTAAATTAATAATTTACAATAATATTAAAAAGACAATGTTTTAATGTGTTTTTCATTCTTATAGATACTAAATTGAGTGGAGATTGTAGATTTGAATATAGCACATAAAATAGATATAAAAAAGTTATTCTATATACATATATAACCCCACCAATCTGAATGTGGGCAGAGGGTACGCTTAAATCCCACGCCAGGTCTAAGTTCGTGTATGCAAGTTTCATGTCAGAGTGGAGTGAAGTGCAGTGCAGTGAGGAAAATCCATCTGTAGCAGAGAATTATTGGATCATATGAGTACAGTGCATTTTCAGACAAACAGAGGTTTGCAGATTAAAATTTAGATTGCTGAATTAGATATGACACCAAGAACGTTTCGGACATTTCACTCTTTTTCTACCAATCTGAAAAATACATCGCTTATGAAAGAGCTGCCAGCTGAGTTTTTCTTCATATAAATAAGCGTGTTTCCTTTATCAATTTACTCTGAAAATTAGAGAGTCTGTTTACACTGATTAAAATTACTCCCATGTCCACAGTAAAGTCTCAGTAGAGATTATTCAAAAGATGCTGATCAAACTTTAAGCAAGTTTTCTTTTATTCTAGGAAGCCTTATTAATCACAGGATTTACCATGAAGATTATTGTTTAACTCTTAACAATATCATCATAATGACCTGAACTATGAGTGGAAAAAGTGTACTTTTTAATAACAAGAGACAACATGTGATCACAACCAATCAGCTTGTCTCATGATAAAACTCCGGTCTATCCATGCATAATAGTGCACAAGCAATGCACCTCTTTGCAAAGATACAAAATGACCACAAATTTAGTTCATGAAATCAGTTTGCAACCAGTCAACCAGTTCACAGTTCTGCATATTGAAAATGTTTTATTGTCTACATCAGACACGGTGCAGGTTCGACTGTCCCTCTGTCACTTGTGCCTGAAACTGACACAGAGCTTCATTCACTCCTCAGTCTATGACAGTTTAAGGCTGGAGTCTGACTGCAGCTTTTTTCAGAACTGCGGCACATCTTTGACAGCAATCTTTTCACGTTTGTGGACCTGAACCGAAATAATTAATAATATTAGGGCTTCTAATAGTTAGATTTGATGGATTTATTAACTGAAGTATAAACGAAGAATGTGTAAATTAAATGTTTAAAACTCTGCTGTTTGGTTTGTTAAATCAACGCTGCAGACGGCTGCGGACGTGGTTTATCTGACTCTCTTTAACGCTGCCAAACAACAGAGCATCGTTTCTGTCTACCTCGGTTGCTCTGGTGCTGTCGATCCCAAACACAGAGAAGTCTCCTTTTTTTGTAATGCGTCCTTCCATGTCGTAAATTCCATGGGTTCAGCCAGCTGAATCTTGAATATTTAGGGGTGTGTTATTTAAATAACGATTGTTTTTAGATGCCATATCTGATCAGGTGTACACTGAGATTGGCCCTGGTACACAAGTTTCATAAATTACATGTGAACGTTGCCATAAGCTCGTTTCTACACCCAAATCTGTGCCAATTCCCACACAAGATTGATAAATGAAGGCCATTGTGAGGTCCTTCATGAATTTCATACATAAGGTGTTTTTTTCACTTCAGTGATTTTGGGATAGGAAGGCAATTGTAGGGTGATAGACACACATTATTTTGTGTTTCCTTGTACTGGTCTCACTGTGTACAGTGCACCTTACAAACTGGGGCCAATACCAATAAATACAAAAAGACAACTCTTATCAATGTGGCATAATTTCAACATTCTGAGGGTATTAAAAGCTGGTATTGTCAGAAAGTCATTCCCAGCTCATCATTCAAGCAGCCATGAACACACAACGTCATTTAATGGATGAGCAGCGCCACCTGGCCACAGCAAACCTTCAGGTTGGTAGCAGGTCAACATTGCGGTCCACAGGTGATGAAAGCAATGATGATCAGTACCTAAGAACCTTCACACTAAGACACCGTTATGCAACTGCCACACAGCTGTAGGCCTGTTTACAAGAAGTGAGGGGTACTAGGGTTTCCCAACAAACCATTCACAACCAACTCCATCACTTTGGCTTAAAGCCAGATGACCGTTGAAGGAGACTCCACTGACACCAAGGCACTGCCAGGACCATTTGCAGTGGGCACGAGACCATGTGACCTTGACAATGCAGCAGTGGTCTACTGTCCTGTTCACAGATGAGTGTTGGGTCACCTTGCACAGAAATGATGGTCATCATCTTTGCTGGAGAAGGCAAGGTGAGTGATACGCCGAGGTCAACATGGTCCCCAGGGTTTGCTTTGGTGGAGGAGGTGCAACAGTCTGGGCAGGCATCATCAGTCAGCGCAAAACAGATTTGGTGATTGTCGATGGCTCAGTCACTGCACGTTCTTACCTCAGAGATATCATAGAACCATCATCATCCCCCAATTCCACCAGCACACCCCCAACTTTCTGTTTATGGATGATAATCCTCCACCAAATGGTGCCAGAATTGTCACAACCGGACTTCAGGAAGTTGGTGTGCCTCATATTGTATGGCCAGCAGTGTCCCCTGACCTGAACCCCATAGAGCACGTATAGGACCAGCTGAAGCAGAGATTGGATGCTTGTACCCCACCTCCATGTGACCTGGCAGAACTGTGTGTAGCACTTGTGGTTGAGTGGAAGGTATTGCCTCAGAACAACATCATGAGGCTAGTGAGGAGCATGAGACGTTGCTGTCGAGCTGTCATTGAGGCAAATGGTGGCAAAAAACCCACTACTGACTTTGTCAGTTTCGGTTACTTGGGGCTATCTTTGTTATTGTCTAAACCATTGGGGTAAGAATGGTTATTTCAGCTGCCTCAAGACCTGATGCGGTATGTCACAAATTAGCGACAATCTTAATCAAAGGGTTGAGTCTGGTTCATATTGGAGCTGTGTGACCACAGGCCTTACTGGCCAGTTGGAAACCAATCATGCTTGAGTCTGGCATAGTATAGATGGCTATTGTGAATGCGCCCCAAGAAGCATTTTGTGTTTCGTGCAAGGACAGCTCCATTTCTTCTTTACATGTAACATGAGGTTGAATTTCACAGCGAGTGATGTATAACCATAGCCTGCAACATTCATCACTCTGTGTGACAGCTGCAAATCCCACGCATGGCCTACCCAAACCTGACCTTTACAGGTAATTATAATTTCTCAAAGTTTAATGAAATATAAGATGAGAAAAAGGAAATAAGATATTGGAAACACAGGAAATGGTTAACTTTGTGTTTCGCCTTGTTGCTCCTCCTTGTTGTAAAAGCACAAGAGAAAAAACACAGGGAATAATGCAGGGATTAGACTCATAATCAATCAAATAGATTAGAAGCAGTGACAACAGTGCAGGCAGCGGTAACACGTCGGGTCCACAGTCAGTCGGCAGGAAGTGTTCAGTGTTTTGGCTGTGATTGGCTTCAGGAGGGGGTCTGCTGGAGAGGAGCAGCGCTACATCGTAAATCATGCTCCCAGCTCCTTAGAATTGGTTTAAATCGAGCTTCTCTTTTGGGCCTTGGCTGAGTCCCTCGGCTTATTAGAGCCTCACGCTGAGAGAATAACCAAGCCTGCTATTCATCAGGAAGGCCTTAAAAAAGAAAGCGAGGCCAGACCTTTTCATTTGGATCATCCATTTATATGTATCCCCTTACATAATACAATAGCATCTTAAACAGTACACAGTGCAACAAATCTGGATACTAAAGCACAGGCTATATGGGTGGTTGTCTGAGATCTGGTGTGCCCTGGCTTGAGCCCTGAACATCTTAAGCAGAGGCCAGAATATAATCTTACATTTTAAACCTTCAGATTGAGATCCACGTCTTTTCCTCTGCTACACGTTTAACCACACATTTACTGAGTACTGTCTCACTCTTTAAAGAAGTAACACTGATCCTCTAACAGGACAGATTGATCAGCCCCAAGTAACCCACATTAAAGCGTGCGGAAGAAAGAGCATTTTCATCAGCTTTCCAAAAGAGGCTGGTTCAAATTTTGAATGATCTTGTTCCATGAAGGTAATATTATTGTGCGCACAGTATATCACATGATGCTTTTTGAGGGACCAGATTTGTGGAATCCTATTGGCATGAAAGATATACGATGGAAGATTAAAGAAACTACATTCCGTCTCCATGGACCTAAAATCTTGTCAATAGTTTTCAAATAGGGATGTTTTACTCACTACTCTGTATTCTGTGATTTTCTTACTTTTTCTCCAGCATGTCCAGTCATTTCAAAGCTTGAGTACATTCGAATGAGTACAGGCATGTACTCGAAGGCATCAGACATGCAGAGAGCCATTAACTACAATATATTTACTCATATTCACCATCAAGTGTGAGTAGAAATGAGAGATTAAGGCGAAAGCTTTGAAAAACAAACTCAAGAACTAGCATCCCTACATTAATAGAATGGACACGGAATCTACAAAGCCTAACAAAATATTTGGCATCATAACCCAACTGTGTTTGAAACGATACTCTTTAATCTGATCAATACTTTGATATCGCTTTGAAAAAATTCAATCGTCACAAATAGACACAGCCTCAGAGGTGGCTTTTCAACTCTGGACCTTCCTTGAAAATGCCATTTAAGAGGGCTCCTAACATGTTCTACCTGTTCTTGTTTTCTCATTGTGTTGCTAACAGTTGGAAGATGACTTTCAAATTTAGGGGAAAGTATCCATCATGTCACACATCTATTCAAGATGTTATTACTGTAAAGGACCAATCTGCTGCTCTTTTTTACACTAAGTTCATTATGGTTGTAATACCTTCCCTGATACATTAGACCAAAAGCTCTACAGGATTTTACAACAGTGACGAAAATTGGAGCTGAGAAATCTAATAGCTTTTGTATCTAATAACTCATCATTTAGATGCAGCTCCTTGGCTTATCTTGGCATGGTGGCCTTGGGAGCCATTCATAAACACTGGCAGCTTTACAATACTGACAACGGCTCCAGGCTCATTCTGCTCGGTCAGCAAACCCCATTATGTTCTGCACAGGGTCTCAGTAACACCCAGAGAGGAAGAGGGGACAAGGCTGGAAGAACAAAAGGTAGGAGGTTGGCAAGAAGTTTTCTTATCTTTATTAAGTTGGTCTGGATCGAGAACATTTGATGTGGAACCATTTATTTCCTGACTGACAGTAGTACCAACTACCATAGCGGGCACGTTTGCACCATACCCCATGTAGAGCCGATCTAATGATCAGATTTATTGATGACTTATCTTGACATGGTTTTAACAGTACACTATTTGAGGCACTGTGTTAAATAAACATGTTTCTTAGAGCATGAGGACCCATTGACGTGGCTCACATTGATTTTTCCTGTCTATTCATTTCTCCTCCGGTGCAGAGTCTCCTCCAGCCGAACCTGCACCGACTGATAAACACAGGCCATCGATGCAGAGTGTGGTGATGGGATTAGGCAGGGACATCCTTCAAAAGATCTTGGTCTCGTTCACAGGGGAAAGGTCATAAAGAGCACGGAGGACGGATGGGATCGTCCTGAATCTGAGACGAGGTGACAGGCGAGGAGTGGCAGGTGATAAGCCCACCCAGGAAAGGGCAGCCATGTCGCTGTGTTGTCAGAGATAATGAGTTCAAAGGTAGGCCAAAGGTCAAACAGGAGACATGCATGCACGAGGATGCAGTGCTAATCACAACCAAACACAAACAACACACACTCACACAAGCACAAAAACATTTCATGGCACCATCTGGCTGCAGAAGACCAAAACAGAGTGCACAGTGCTCATGAGCAAAAGAAGTGTTTTTCAAATATAAAAATACTGATAATATGCACATAGTTACAAAACAGGGCAAGCTTTTCAGAATGTTTTGCAGATAATAGCTTTGAATACATTTTCTCTATTTTCTTTCTGTTCCTTGATAATAGGGGTGAGTAAAGAAAAACTGGTTGCCTCTCGCTTAACAGCATGGGTCGGATGTACACTATTATTTAAATGGGAAGTAATATTTTGTCTTTTTTTGATGTTTGACTTGGAACGGCAGACAAGGGCAGATGATCTGCAAGGTCTAAAAAGATCATCATCAGGAGAAACAAGTTAAAGAATTTGTGCACCCTTTAAAAACAACTGGCAGTGCAAAGCCAAAACAACAAATGATGCAAATAGGGATGCACAGAAATTTCAGCCACCCAAAAGTGCATTTTCAGTTTTCAGCCAGAAGACTCTAATCACTGAAACAACACGGCTGAAACGGTAGGTTGTGATGATGCAAGCGAAAACCGCGTCAGGCACACACTTGTCTGGATAAGGGCAAATATATATCAAAATATCTAAGAAAGACCCGTGGCCCATGAGGGGCATTCCTCTCTTATAGCTCAAATCTATACCCTGTTCTTTTATTTAACAGACTAAACAGCCTCATCTTACTTATCTTATTTATATAACGGGATGGTTGAACTTTCGCAACTCTCCTCTGCTCTCTGTATGTCAGAGTTCCGTCCTGATGCACAGACACAGACGTGAGCGCACACACACTCTGCCAAGCACACTGTGTATGGGACAGAGAGTCCAGAAAAATGTCACAACCATCACAAGACACTTTAAAGCGCTCCAAGGTCATCACTGTGAAGAAGGCATGATTCTTTGAAGCATTAATATCAATTTATGCTATGGTGATAATCTGAATAACAATTTGGCCTTGGTTTCTTAATTTTCAGTTTTGGCCAAGATTTTTCATTTCAGTGCATCCCTAGATGCAAAGCAAAAAACAAATGAAATCATAAAACATCTGCAAAAGAAAAGGGCTTCTAACTGAGGCTTGAAAACAGAAGTGCACCTGACCCAAACCCTTGAACACAGAACTACAGTTTTTCAGTTATCTAAACACAGCTAAGGAGAACTGGGATATCCAGCCAGTTATACTGTCTGCCACTTGTTAAAAAAGCACAGAAGGAGCAGATAACTTGATCAAGCCTTGTTGGATTGTCACACACAGATTCAGGGTAGCACTAATGGTTCAAGGAATCAAATACTAGAAATATTTTTTTCAGACCCATGTGTTTCACCTCTTGTCTGTGTCTCCAGTCCACTCCATTGCGTGTTGACATGCTCTCTCGTTGGTCAACTCACACCGGTTGCATGTTCAGTCCGGCATGAAACAGGACCAGCAGGAGTTCCCATTACATTGAGGAGCCTCTCCTTGTTCATGTGGGGCTTTAAAACCTTAAATCTGTTCACTCCTGGCTGCTCTCATTACGAGGGTTTGTTGTTACAGTCAAGATTAATATGATCTGGCTGTTGACATGGTTTGGTTTATTTTGAAAGTCACTTTTTAGTTAGTTACCTTGCACAATTTCTTGTCCCACTCAATCTGCTTCTAGTCAATTGATGTGTTTCAACTCTGGCATCCAGCAAATTTAGGAGGCTTGCGTATCTGCTGCGATCTGCCAGGGCAGAGACGTAACCAGACCGCAACTGAGCGGATGCAGCGTGAGGTGACACAGTGGATTGAATGGAAGCCTATCTGATCTGGTGCTTTGATGGAGCTGTGCCAGATAGGAGACACATCTGGTATATTTTGGCTGTGACTTGTTGCTTCCTGTTTTTTCACACCCTTTTGCCTCCTGTCTCGTGTCATGTGTTCTGGTATTCCCTGTGAGTGTATTCTCATCCATATTTCTTGAGTTTTCAGTGTTTTTTCAGTTTTATTTCATAGTTCTTGCTCCCTCTGTGTATGATTCAGTTTTACTTCCTGTCCATGTGTGTTTCCCTCCTCTTTGATTGCATCTTATCAGTTTAACCTGTGTTTCTCTGCCACACCTGTGTCCTGTTTCTCATTACCAAGTGTGTCGTATCTGTTTCCCCTTCTTTGTCAGTTCAGCAAATGGACCGCACATTCCTTGTGAGTCCTGTTGCTTTCTTTCAGTGTCCCTGTGCTCTTGTTTGTCTTTTGGATTTTATTAAGAAAGTTTTTTGTTTAGTTTTGGTATTGGCACTCAGCCTTCCTTTAAAGCTTAATTTTTTAGTCTCCATCTTTGTTTGCCATGAAAATGTATGCTTAGGCCCTGAGTTTGTACCTGTGATTTTTTATTTTTTGCAGTAATTGGAAACCTATCTGTGACAAATTCTTATTTACAAACTCTGTCAGTGTTTACTGCAGCCTTTTGCCTGAACTGTATACAGTGCATCTTATATTTCAGAGGAAAGGCCTGTACAGACATGATGCAGGGTTTAATGCCGCGCACCAGCCTGCTGATGTTTTTCAATTAAAGTGCTGACATGGTTTTGGCAGTGGGGCTGTCTGGTTGACAGGCCAGTAATTACAGGTGCTCTATTTGAGCTATCACTCTCCTGTAATGGCAGACCTGTCACATTTAGAGGTCTGATGATACAAAACATTTATCACTACAACTGCCTGGACTCTCAACCTGCATAGCCAAAACAACTTTGCAGCCATGACAGTGCTAAAACATGCAGATGGGAAAGCATCACACACTGTGACATCTGTCAAAAAAATATAATAAATTGATCTACGGTTGGGAAATGCTTCAGTAGTATTGAGTATCAAAGTATGCCTTGTCTTTCGGTGCCAAGTTTTGGTACCCAAACGGTTAATCACGTGATCAAGCTCTGATAACGCCACCAGTGACATGTGGTTGTGGCATGCAGAACTGTGTTGACAACTCAGTGACCCTGTCGCTATCTTTAGTGACTTTTCAGACCCTCTGGCGACTTTTTTTTGTATGGAAAAAAAACCCTGACAAATCTAGCAACTTTTCTGGAGTTTGGGGATGGAAGGAAAGCATGTATTGATCTTCAGAACTGCTGCTTCTCAATGAGCTGCTGAGCCCTTTCCCTATCCAGACATTTACAGGCAGACTCCTCCGCTCACCGCAGTCCAAGCTGCACCCAGAGCAGACGACTGCGTTCAAATGAATCGTCCTAATGTTTGTGTCACAAAAACAAAAAACAAATACAAGAATCAACAGAAGAAAGTTAATTTATAGTTATAAACACATTTAAGGTGTACTCAATATATGCTGACCAGTCACTTGTTTGAAACTGTTCTTCTGCACTGGCAATTACTTTTATATTGTTGGTTTTTTTTTTATGTAAGAAAAGTGCTCAGAGTAGAAAAATACTAAAACTCACGACTTGTACCATAATGTGTAATATAATTTCATTTTTGTTAGAAATGATTTTATTAAATTGGTATTGAAGAAAGTATCGTTCAGGAACCGATATCAAAGTGACGGTATTGGTACAGATACCCAGCCCTAATGTGATCCGACTATCATCACATGTCTGAGGACCTTGAAAGGTCGCCCCTCCACCTGATGATCTTACAGTCTGATTGTTTATTTCAGGGTACTGTGACATTTATTTAACTTAATATAACATCCAAGGTTTAAAATCTACTAAAAATAACCCAGGGAATTTTTATTGCACAAATGTGTAATCTAAGCCACAACAGGAACTTAATCAGCTAACAGTAACTTTCTGCAGCACCAACTCATTCAGTGTTCTCTGAATGTCCACATTGAATGTTGATTGCTGTTCAGGGTTCCAAACAGTTTACATGTTGAATCAGTCCAGTAACAGTTCAATACTAAACAGTAGCTGTGACGTTGACATTTTAGAGGCTTATATATAAAGACTAAAGTTTCAAAAAAAAGGGAAAAACTTCAAACAATATTTTGTCATGAAAATGCATTCAGTAGAGTGTGATGAATTCAGACTCTGCTCTGCTTTGTTTTTCTTGTGCTGCAAAGCCAATATTCCAGCGCCACGTCATACTCTCTAACCCCAGAATCCAAAAGTGGGAGAGGGGGGTTGGGATAAGTGAGAAAAAGGACAAATCTGCAAGAACTAGCGAAGCTTTTCCTGGTTCACTTTACAGCATCAGACAGAAGAGGCAATTCCCACAATCGGGTAATTTGAAAACAATTACTGTGAATTGTCGAGGTGCTCCTTCTAGCAAGACCAAGGCAATGGTACCATTGTTCATGTCAGCAGCACTAAACATGCTGGTACAGAGCATTCAGAGGAGATGCAGTGGAGACAGTGTGGAAAGACAATATGGACTGCAGCTGGTAGAAAAGCTGGACTGGTGCAAGTAGTGAAAATGTGTATGTCTCCACAAAAAAAAAACAAGACAACTTCAGTCTCAACTAGCTTTTTGAAGCTAAATTAACCACAGATATTTTTATCAAAGGCCTCAGTGATTTGCTCTGTTGCCCATGTTCTCAGATCCTCCAAACACCTGGCTTTCCACAGGCCGCCCCACAAGTAATCCATCAAGATCAATCAAGTCTCAAATAGCTATCTGATGTGCCAGAGCCAATATACTTTTCAACACATTCACTCACTGCACTATGTGCAAAGTAACACAGTGGTTCCATGTCCAGGAGCACAGCCTTGACCCTGAAGGATGGGCTTTCCTGTCATTTAACTAAACACATAAAGGCAAATGCAATTAAAATAACAAACAGAAGACCTCCCATAAGGTAATCATGACAGGACTGTAAAGAGAGGGAGAGAGGGAAAGCCATTGGGAATGGAAAGAAAGGAAGCTACCTCATTTAGTACACTGACCCCGGTATTAGGACCTGTCAGGCTGAGTTTAACTTGGGCAGGTATCCATCCATGCAGCACAGGATACTTCATTTCACCCATGAGTGAATGGGCAACAGCATAAAAAAACTACTGGCAGGAGGGGAAGAGCTTTTGAGTTCTGTGAGAGTGTGTATGTGAATGTGTGTGTCTGCATATTGAGTGTGAAAGTGTACTGAGAGTTTTTTTTTTAGCAGCCTTCAGGTGGAGGTTGGAGGTGGGTTATTGGTCTTTGATTTAAATTCAGCTGTGGACTGGAGAGCTTAACGACCATGTAGAGCCTCAGGCAGACCTGCAGACATGATTGCATGTGCATACTGTATTAAAAAAAGACAGTTTCACGTCAAATGTCTCTAATGTCTGGTTATTTCTCCTTTAGAACACTCCCAAGTATGTAAAGACTTCACAGTGTGTTAAAGAGGAAGCTATTTGAAGAAAAACAACTCCATTCTTCTTGTTTCAGACCTGTGCCCAGTCATAACCTCATCTGAGCTACAATTCCATGTAAAAACACTCAGTACAGAATTAATAAAAGAATAGGTGAAGTAAGATCTGTTAATGGCTTGTTCATAGAAAATAATACTCTCATTCTGGATTTAATCTTAAAGATTTCCACCGACACAGACCAATGCTTTTTTCTTTTTATTTATTTATTGACACGTTAAGCTTTGCTTGACTAAATTCATTTCTGTCTTAAGGTTTATTTCCAGGTGAGGCCTTGATGTGAATCAACAAAGTGATTAATGCTACCAGTGTCCATAAATAAAAACAAAACCTCTTTTTAAAACAGATAACTTTTATGAAGTCTTTATTTGGATGCTACATTGTCATTTCAAGCCCTGAAACTGAAAAGGTTATAGGCAGATTACTGAGTATGTGCTTTTATTGAGTCTGTCCTCACCTTCACTTTTATCTGTTGGCTTCAATACCTGAATATTAGAAACAAAAACATTCCTTCAAGAAAAGGCAGAGTCTGCAATAAAATAGTCAGAGTGGCTCTGGACCCTCTTTAGGAATTGTACAACAAAAGGGTGTACAACACAGCGAAGGCTATCCTGTCAGATCAGTTAGAGCCCCTCCCATCAGGCACCCCTCTCAGACTCCCACTGATCAAAACCAGCAGATACAAAAATTCCTTTATTCCCACTACAGTCTTTCTTCTTAACTCCAGCAGGAGGAGATAGTCCTTGCACTCTTGCTCTTTTGCTCTTTGCACTTTTTTTGACACTTTTTTGACAGCCAGTGGAATTGATTGATTAAGCTGATCAACCTTCCTGTTGGTTTTTATGGGTTTTATGTTTTATATTTGTCCATTTTATGTTGCCTTATGTTTTAACGTGTCAATTGTGCTGATTTATGTTTTTTATGTACTCTTATGTTTGCTTCTGAATTTTTGCACACTGAATTGCCCCTTTTATGAATTGAATTGAGATACTCAGAGTTAACTCAACTGGCTGCCAAAGATGTCTATAGACGTCAATTATGTTTTTCAACAGGGTGGGCTGGGGAAAAGTCTGGCAGAGCTTGTCTATCAATATCAGGCTTGTTAACTACTGTAGGTGGCAGGAGTGCTCTCTTTGGATGACAGATCAGCAGACATGAGAAGAAGATGCGAGATGACAGAGAGACAGCGGCGAGAAGTTGCAAGTTGGAAAAGTTCAGGCAGCTCACACTTGAACAGAGTATGTGTCACTGCAGTTTGGGGAGAGAGAGTGTCACGATCATGAGGAAAGATGATGGAGATTGTGGGGAGGATCAAAGGAAGGAGTGTTGGAGACAAACTATCTAAAAAAGCTTGTTTTCTGTTTTTGGTCCAAAACAGGTGTTTTTGGTGAAACTAGCCTATGTTTGATGATTGATGATTGAAAATTACTTAGGAACTGAAAAAATTTGAAAACAAACTTTTTTTCTCCTGATAAAAGATGAGTCACTTCTCTTTCTTTGGGCAGTTTCAGTGCTTACATAGTCATAGTTAAGTGACACTGTTTCACGGTAATAATAAAAGTAGACATGGCCTTCTCTCGTTTAATCAGGTGACCAATCCGAAGAGCTCTCATGAACATGCTTCCTAGTGGTGAAGAAAAACCCCCAAATGTCAGATGAAGGAATGGCGTAAACATTCTAATGAACTGTTAAATAGAAACATTTGAAACACGTATGAGGTTTGCTGTTATTTCTACAGCAGTCAATGTGATGACGAAACAGTGTTTTACCATCACAGTGTCTCAAACAGTATCACTAACCACAGGCACATGTGATAGTTGTCATCTTTGATATCCCCCTTGTCTTTTATACTCAGCACACACAAATGTTAACATGCAGACAGGTTATATTACTACATATACTACAATATTTTAAAGAGTTTCATTATCTTAAATGAACTCTGTCAATAAAATAAAAAAGGGTGTGCACACACTGGCTGAACTACAGAAGTCTACACATCGACTCCCCCTTTTGCATTTACATACTCACATTTCCCAAGCAGAGAACAAAAAGCAAAGTAACACTAAACACTGACATGGACTTGTTTACAGGTTTAAACAAGTTTTCCTGGGGCGAAACCACAGTTCATGTTTTTCATTTACCGAGAAAATTTCAGGGTTAAAAGGGCCGTTTGTTTTCTTTCTGTTGTAGATCAGCCTCATAACTTGTGCTTAAGGACAGAGTTTAGTTCAGAGAGACGTCTTTGTGGGGAAACTTCACTTACTGACCAATCAGTTCCCCTGTTCACAGAGGTGTTAGCTGATCAAAGGGAGAAGGAAGAGAGACCAGTAAACACTTTGCCTTTTCTGCATGTTTTTTTAACATGAAAAACATAAAAGACAGATCCTACCTGATCCTACAACAAACAGGGATCAAAGCACTGAAGCCTTTTAGTAGTTGTACATCTAAGATTTGAAATAAAATGTCCCTGCTTAATTAATGTCAAACTTTATTAGGGACTCAGATAAAAAGACAACACAATCCAGTATACTACAGGACATGAACATCTACAAGACGCATAAAAGTCCATAACGTATACCTAAATAGTACACAAAATAATAAATAAATCTAATTATAATTAAAAAAAAAAGATACTGTTATCGTATAGTACTATATCTGATAATAAAATGGGCCCATAATGATCTCATTCCTAGTAACATTCAATTGGCAAATAAATTTGTCTGTAAGATTTTTCAACCTACAGGGCACATTCTCTTATTAAGAAAATAAACATGAGTTCAATCCTGCACATTATGAGAAATGTACATCCCAAATATGCACAAGCACACTCTTATTTTAGAGTTATTCCCATGTTTAGCAAGCACAGCTGTGTTGATACACTCTGGTGTTCATTTAACACATCTGCTTTTCATACCATAGTTTCTGCTTCTAAAATTATATTGATCAGCTCATTTTATATGCATGGTGTGCAGCGGGATTGCTTGGTATGCATCCTAAGTCTCAAATGCATAGAGATCTTTAAGGATGCTGTAAACTTACTGCCACCCATATACACACATCTTCACTCCTGCCTCAATATTTTACATTTTATTGCAGTAAACATTGGTTTATTGTTTCTTTTTTAACATGATTTTATTCCTTAAGTAAAATAAACCCGTCCTACTTGTGGTAACTGCCTGGCTTGTGTAGTTTACATTAAAACAAAATTTGATTTGACACTGAAAATGATTTTATATGCTAATAGTGGAAAGACTGAGATAGCAATGCCTGCATCCCATGAGTCAGCAGACAAACATCATTTAATCCTTTCCCCTGCTATTCATACTGTTATGGAGAAGGGGCTGTGATGACCCTGTGGTGTGCTTTTAAGTGATGCAAAATGTGAGTTTTAAAAGTGACGATTAAAATAAATTGTTCATAATTTTGAGTTGATCAGACATTGCACTGTGAGCTGCCACTGTAATAAACATTGATTTTGTCTCTGCTGTATCTACTTAAAAGGATGCACCATAACTATAAAATCAGAGGCTGTTTAACTGGTTTGAGATTGCTTTTGAAATTGAAGCATTATCCTATCATTGACAAGACCAACCTATAAAAGATCAGTCTATGGCCTCACCACAATCCCTCATCCATTGTTGGGCAGCATTTATGAGCCTTAATTACTCTGTTTGACACATAAAAAAGTAATTTTCAATAGATGCTGTTTTATTACAAATGTAATTGTATAATGGCAGCTCAGATGATGTTTTCTTCCATGATCTTTTGCAATGCAAGTTTACTGAGGCCTAAGAAACTCTTCAAGCTCAGGGCGTCTTTGAATAAAAGTTCACGTATTGCCTGAACTGTTTCAGTAAACACAGAGAGAAAAAGGTCCAATTAACCATAAACACACACTTTAGCTTTGGGCTGACAGCTCCCAGCAAATCATCATGCTTATCAAGCTGCTTACTGGCAGAGCTTTGAGCAAATGGTTCACTACATACATGTTAATGGTATCCAATGACATCCAACACAGCAAGAGAGGTAGCAGCTTCTGCAAAAGGATGATTTATCATTGTTTAGTTTATTCCTCTTAATATTTTATGTAGTTCTCCATTTTAATTATGTTCTTTATTGATAACATGATCTTTTTTTGAGAGAGAGAAAGAGAGAGAGAGAGAGAGAGAGAGAGAGAGAGAGAGAGAGAGAGGTCTCCGTCATTTTACATTTTCATTAACACCCTGTTAAAAACTATTTTTCACTCTTATTATTCCCTCATTACTGTCAGATCTCACACCATCCTTGCACACCGAATACAGGTGTAAATATACAATATATATATATATATATATATATATATATACACATATATATATATATATATATATATATATATATATATATATATATATATATATATATATATATATATATATATATATATATATATATATATATACAATCTGACAAATTGAAACTGTTATCAGAAAAAAAAAGTATTTACCAAACATTTCCACTGATTTTATAACCTGAAAAATTACTCAGTTGATAGATGTTATGGAAGCAATAGACCCCATGATTTACCGACACACTGTTTACCTCCTGTAGCATCAGCACCTCTTTTCTTTTGTTTGTGTGTCTGCGTGCATCAGGCGGGACTTTAATAAGGCTATTTAGTCAGTTAAATAAAAGAACAGGGTATAAACCTGATCAATAAGAGGGGTAACCTTTAATTACTTTTGCTGTGATCTGGCGCTACATAGAAAATTAACTTGACTTCCAGGTAGGGTCGGTGCCACCGTTTGGGGAGGGGGGGCACTCCCTGATTATTAATGGTAGGGGAAACACTACAAAAAATCTACGCCATTCGTATCCCATTACAAGTCCAGAAATGATACAACCCTAAGAACAAATCTAAAGTCCAAAACAAACACAATAGTAGAAACGCAAAGTAAATAAAAGAAACATACAACAAAATGACCAAACAGATACTATATATTAAAGTCCGTGTGAGAACTTTTTAAAGTGATCTTGAAAAAGTCTCACTTCAAGGTACACACCTGATCAAAAGCTGAAGACCAAATTTATAGTCTGCACTGAAGAAATGAGAATGACTAGAAAATTTGAGGAAATAATTTATTGCAAACAACAATTTAACTAAAATATGCTGGTCATCCGCAGATCAAAAGTTTAAGAGCATACTTAAAAAAAATACCCAACCCCCCTTTCAATAGAAATAAAAAAAATTGAAAAAGTACTCCATAATGAGTAGCTTCACCATTCTCACTGATCACTTCAAAAACTTGTTTTGGCATGCTTGATGTGTTCCCAGGAGGCTACTGGGAAAGTTGCGCAAAGTGGTGAAGATGGCTTAATGGCTTAATGGAGGGCATCCACTGTCTAGAATTGGTCTTCATTTTTGTAAACTTCCCTCACCATTCATCCCCAAATGTTCTCAATGTGATTTAGATCAGGGGAACCCACAGGATGATCCAAAGGAGTGAGATTATTCCTCTGAAAGAAGAATTCTGTCAAGCGGACATTGTGAACTGCAGCATTGTTTTGTTGAAAAACCCATTACCCCACAGACCAGGGCCCTTAGTCATGAAGGACACCCCCTGCAACATCTCCACATACCAACCGCTGTTTGACGCCCCTGAACAGCCTGAAGCTCCATTGGTCCACTAAAGGGAAAAGCAGCCATCATGATCCCATCAGCATTTAAGCTGTGTCACTTCACACACCTATTGTCAGCTAACAACACATTTTATTGCAGATCATTTGCCCTTGTCAGCCATCATTTTATACAATGAATGAAGCAAATTCACCAAATGAAAGGAAATGCGATCATAAGCTCAGCAGCTATGTATGACAGGGGTATTTTTGTCAGGTTTCATTTGTAAGAGAACAGGACAAGGGGTATAGAAAATGAATGAAAATGAATGAATGAATGTTTTGTACTCCTCCTGGTTCAGACTAGACTTCGACAAAACAAGAACTTGCACAATGACCCGCCTCTGCCAGGAGGCCACAGGTGGTGGGTCTTACATACTGCTACATCCCATTTTCTTTTCATTCTTCTGCCTATCTGCGCTTCACATTTACTGACCTCCCTCTTCCTTCCCTCCTCCAGACTCTGACTTACTAATGTGGTGAGAGAGCATCACTGTGTCTGACCGAGGCCCGCTAATGTTGCAACACAAAGCCTCTGAATAATTTGACTTGTTTCCTCATCAGTGATCAGGAAATGTAATGTTCATGATGATGTCCTCTCCAGTAAATTTTCCAATTTCATGATTCACTTGTTATTGTGTACTTTTGTGTGGTTGTGTAATTCTAGTGGGTGGTTTTGAAGAGGTGTGGGTTTTTGTTTAAGTCTCGCAAGTGGTATGGCTAAAAAGCTCTATGCTATGCTATGCTACTATTTTCAGTAAACCATTTCAACATGAGATAACTGCTACTCAGTCTGAATTTAAAAAGCTTGAAGATGCTCTTTTTAAAAATAGAGACGTTCACCTCTTGGAAGAAGAAACATCATGTTCTCTCTTCACTGTGTATAACTTTGAACCAAAAAACAAAAGGCAACAAAATAAGAACTCTGCAGCTTTATTTCTTAAAATAAATTTGATTGATATTATAATTTGAAACGACACTGAACTGCTCAGCTGGATTGATGGTAAATGAGTTGTTAATGGTTAAGATCTCACTTTGCTTTGACAATAAGATTTTATGTTTTACCTAGAGGCTTTGGCGGATTGCAGGTGCCAATGGATATTGCTCCTCAATCAAACCTGAACTCAACTCTTTCTCCACATATCAGCATAGAATCAGAACTGATAGACTAGACATGAGTTTTAAAAAATCTGTTCCTTTTTCTCAAGAGGACTTGAAAAAGCTTTCCAGTTAACTTAAAGTAAATTCGGGAAAGCCTGGCTGTTGGTTTTTACTGTTTTCTTAAAGGTCCAATCAAAATCCTTATCTACTTCTGAACTGAAACTTGCCAAAAACAGATAAACTATAACTTATGTGAACTCATATAATATAGTGTTAATATTGCAGATATTTACTCTGCACAGATAGAGAAATGATGCCTGTCAGTCTTTTAATGTAACAGGGTTACACCAAATTCTGAGATGCTGTAATTTAATCTTAGTAGCATGAATTGTGTCTATGACTGTGGATGCATTCAGGTATGGGGTCACAGTAAATTCTAAATGATTCACCATCGCTTGGACCATTTCTTACTTTTTTAATAATAGTTCGCACTAATTAACAAATTGTATGCAAGCTTACACCCAAAACTAAGAAATGGTGAACCAGCTCTGTCTGCATGCTAATGTAGTAGCAGTCTGCTATTAGCATTGCTGTGGAGTCATGTGAACTTTGATAACAGTATACTACTTTTTAAGAACCAATGTTATAACACCTCAATGAGTTACAGAGTAATATATGTGATTAGGGGCTGTGGTACTTGTAAACTATGCATATTCCTCGTAACTGGTCTCCTCTTCTACTTCTAGTCAACCACAGGAGAGAAATGAGTCCGTCCCCTCCCATGTTTTTCATCCTCTTTTGAATGAGTCTGAGAGGAATACATGCCAATCAGTGAAGTAGAAACACAGGAAATAAATGTCTGCATGTAAAGCTTGAGAGAACAGGAAGCAGAGCAAACACAAGAAGTGGAGGAGAAACAACCAGGTCAGATCTGTGAGCACTAGTCAGCTTTTCAGCAGCCAGCCAGCCAGCGGCAGGCTAACGTGATCTGCATCTCAATCGGTTGCAACACAGCACTTGTCCTCTGGCACACTGGCAGCTCGCAGCCTCCTTCAGAGCGAGCTGCCAGGAGAAAGAATGAGCCTCTAAAGCTTCAAGGTCACATATAGGATCGAGATGGGGAATAATAAACATGTTTAAACTGACAGCCTTGAGCCTGAACCTGGACAAGCTTTCAATTACAGATTGACAGTGTGCTAATTCAATGTAAGATCCAAGTGGCTGATTGAGTTTGAATGGTTGCTGCTGCTGGGATTATGAAATATGACAGGCTTTTTATAAGGTGTAATTAACGCTCTGATTTTAATGGGGACATGACAGATATTAAATTGGTTTCAGATCTCAGTGTCAAAACTGAACTGTTGTTTTGCGCGTGCATGTATGTGTGTACGCTGATCAAATGTTTGCTTGCAATGAGAGCAAAAAAGCTGAAATGCTTGGTGGATAAACAGCATCTGGTCTTAATAAATAACTTTTCTGTCAAAACATATTATTAAATAAAAAAATGCCACTCTAAAGGCGCAAACAATTTTTGCCCATGAAGTTATTCAGAGAATTCCCTTGATTAAACAGCAAATGTGTTGCTGACAGATATAAGAAGTGAGAAAGACACTTCGACAAGGAATATGAACTGGTATGTTCTTTTCAAGAAGGTTGTAACTTTCAAACATCTCTCCTCAGTCCTAATGATGTCTCTTGGTGTCTAACTTTTGTTTTCATGTTCAGCTCAACAGCTTGTAGCAGAGCCCAGCCATATGGCTCAAATGCAAACGCAGCTTCTACTTAAATGTCCAAGGAAAAGGAAAAAATCTGCCAGAGTAAGATGAACGTTTCTCATTAGCCTTGACTGCAGAACATAATACTGTACACATCAGCACATTATCCACTCATAGCCTTTATGACAAAACCTGGAAAATATTTACTTAGCATTCAAAGCAAATCTCTGACTGCGCCTGTGAAAGTGTGCATGCAGGAAATGTCAAATTGGACTTCTACAACATCCGACAACTCCATCATTTTTTTGTCTCTCCCTTCCAACTTAAACCCCTGCTGTTTCTCTCCATTGTAATTCCACAGCAATACCTGAAACAGCACTTATGTGCAATCTTCCGAGACACATCCCTTTCTTCTCCCATCTTTGTGAGCTCCAGCTCTAGCTACCTCTCTGTCTTCTTCTGCCATAAATACTGGCAAATGGAGTGCAAAATAGCCAGTAAAAACACAACAATTAGAAAGCCCATCTTCCTGAGGGACTGCTTGTCAGAAGATCTTTCTCTACGTTTTGATCATGCAGATGGAGGTTAGCAGAAATACTAATGCAGGATATGTGCACCTGTCTTTGTGGCTGCATCACATGAGACTGTCAAGCTCTTGGAAACCATTAAGCATTAAAAAAACTGCAAGGAATCTCTTTGACTGTCTGTTCTTGTCCTTGTGTGCTCTTCATCTTCACACATGGTACAAGGTGACTTAAGTTTCAAACGTTTGCTGAATGGTTTTTCTAAGTTTGTTGTGGGTTAAGGTGGACATATGGGACTGATGGGGGAGATTCAATCAAAACTGCCCGTTCTCACTCATATGCCACCAAATGCCAAAGATTTGTCATAGCATTTTGATTTCAGCTGTCATTTAACTCCAATGTAAACCCCTCTGTTGCATTATGAGACACCCTGGACAGCTGCTCTGAGTGATGTACTCAGAAAGTGATAGAATTAAATTTTACATGGTGATTTTGAGCTAATGGACGCGCCAACACTGTATCCTGAAACCTGATTTTTGCTTGACACGTCCGCAAGATCCATGTGGACCAACGACTTCATTTGAACAGCCTCATCCCCTCATGCGGTCCTTTTCAGGCGTTGCACACTTCTGAAAATATCTAACTTCTGCGCAGAGACGCACAGACAAGCAGGAGCTCCCCGTGTCCAAGTACAACAAATACTGGCATTTATATGACCTACCACACAGTGACCACCTTGATAAGCGTGTGATTAACAATTCCTGGCATGAAATTGCAGCCACACTTGGCAGAGAAGAGGAATTTGTGAAAAATGTAGTAAACTGTGTGAACAACCTCTTCTTCTCTAATTTAGTACTGTGGTAGATGTGTGTTTGCGATACACCGCCCCCTGCAGTTTAGGGACGGATGCTCGTGCAGTTCTTGTGCATCCACTTTCCGCACGTCACGTTCATGTGGAAAGCATAATCAGCCCTGAGGAGACCAGGGTTGGAATACTTTGAGAAACCATATTTCTACTATTTTAAGCCCCACAATGTTCCCATGTGGCTTGAGGAAAGAAAACAGAAGCTATTTTGTGCATCTAAATGGCAGTGTTTCTCAAATAATTTCAGATTAAGGACCACTTATCCCCCCTAAAAAAAGCCTCAAGGACCATCATGCTAAATATCCCTGGAACAACAGCCCAGATAACCAACTGATGTAATATATACTGGCATCATGCATGTACTGGCTACTAGTACTGGCGCTAATGTTAGCTTTCACTGTGTCCACAATGTTCACTGCAGCTGAATTATCTTGCTGCTCCTTCTCTTGGCCAGTGTTGGATGTTTTCTCTTCCTCATTTGATTTCTTTTTACTGTCCCCTTCATAAGTCACCGATACATGATGAATTTGTCTGCAGGTTCATTAATGGAGTAACGTTAGCTTGACTGTTTTCTCTGGGGGGGGGGGGGGGGGGGGGGGTTCAAGGAAACTTGTGTGAGTCCTGGAAACTTGTATATATTTTTTTAGTGTCCCATAAGAATAATTAAAAGTTTACTCACTGTCAAGGCGGCAACACAAGGAGGCACTGGCAGACCACTAGTGGTCCACAATTTGAGAAACACTGCTGTATGGGATCTGGAGCCACATGTTAAATATCAGAAGGTTTTAATAGCTGCCCTTACATAGTGTCATGAAAGAGAAGAGATTGTTTTTCTTAGACATTGGCATCTTCTTGGATGGACCTGCCCATTTATTTAAAAAGCTTCTTTTTTTTTTCTTGCATGAATATACCAACTGTCCAATTGTCTTCACAAAGACGCTGAAAGATGAAGCATGTTGAAGAGTGAAGAGTGTTACTGTTCTGATACAACACTGGATCACACAATGAGGAGGAGAAAACTTATTTGCATCCTTGTGATGGAGTCTCAGACAAAAGCACATTAACCCTGATACCAACCCAGCGGAATGTGAGGAGGAGCCCTCGATTCAGCCCTGACCCTCTGCCTGCATCAATGTGTAGAGTTGCATTAGTTTTCCCTCTGGAGGGTTCATGGCTGCAGGGCTGCAGCTTGTCAAAAACAATTACATCCCTTTGTCTCCGGGAGGGCTTCCTCTTAATTTGAACTGATAAGCATCTACTTGCATATTAGCAGTGGGGCCCAGCGGTCATCCTGCTCCCCACAGATAATGGACTGGGCTGGCAAACAGCATTTGTCATGGACAGCCACTTACCTGGGTCGTGCACGACATGCTGGGCAATGCTAATAATAGCCACTCAGCCAGACTAACAGTTAGCAGGCCACGAACCCCAACCCAGCAGCTGGCCAATCAATAGTCATTTACTCTCAGTCTCCTTTCAACCCAGCAGAGAAGAAAAAAAGATGTATAACTGAAACTCCTTTCTGTTGTGTTAAAACTGGACATGAAAAAAAGACTTTCTTTAGTAGTGTTAACATGAGTCTCCATGCTTATATATGTACTTAAATATGTACTTCTCTATTTAAAACAAACAAGGTGTAAGATTCTTAGTGTCAGAGACCCACATGAACATTTTTATGACATTCTAGTTTCTGCTCTTTCATTACTTTATTTTTATTGTCATAGCTGCACTGCACACACACAAAGGACAGCAGGTCAGGCATCGGAGAGGTTGTGATGTTTGTGTACACGCAGGCGCACATTCAGCCATTTAAATTGCAAATCGCAGTCTTTTGTGCCATTACATAATTGCACATTCTCAAATTGAGATTCGATTATTCCTGTAGCACTATTCTTAAGTCCCCTCTGTTCATTCAAGGGTTGTCCTACAGCGGATCTTCTCAAGCATGAATGTGTGATAGTAAATGTTCTCTAGTTATTCCATGGCATCCAGAAGAAATCCACCATAAGTTTACAGGAGCACAAAGAAAGTACAATTGTATGATAGAGCTGGAAGGAATAATGATAATATAATCTTGCATTTGTCTTCATCTGCTGGCAATTTATTTGTTCTTCATGGAAGACTAAGGCCTGAAATATCCTGGCAAAGTAACCAGCGTTCATCTCTAATACAGTTGATGGGTTTTCATCTTGTTTCTTCATGAATATTACATAGAAAAAAAGAGTCCAATAGTTACAGACTAACAGCTACATAGACCACTCAAGACATACATTTAAAAAAGCAACAGGAGGCGACAGGAAGGAAGACCAACTAACTGATGAACAGATGGCAGGGGTCAGGGAAGCTGTAATAGAAAGGCAGAGATGGGGAGAAAACCTGGTGCAACAAACTCAGAAGTCTGGAGGAAAAGACAGTGTGATTAATTCCTGTTCATCATCTCCATTCATGCAGCACACAAGCAATAATGATGATCATTTGGCTGGCAAGTCATCCTAGGTGGGATGTTGTTTCCTTATGGCCGCAGGTTGGCATTAGCCCATCACACTTATATCATTAAATCACTCATTAGTGGCGGAATAAACGACGTAATTCGATTTACAGAGCCGATATCAGTCCCCTAGCAAACAGGTGAGTTGCACAAATACAATTACATGTCAACAATGACTTCAGGGTGGCGGAAATTACCAAGGGAGCCTGCCGGCTGTCTTTGTGCATAACTTCACATCGACATTTACAGGAGGATGTGAAGCAATCCAACTCATGCATGTTAACAGTCTCATTCTCTCCCCTTCTGTATGATGTGAGGCTTTTATTTAAAACTGGGACGCATGGTACATCTACATGTGCTGTTCGGCTGACTAAAATTAAAAGATTTATGGTTAGCTTGGTTTTCTCTTTTGAAAAAGCTGCAAAGGCAAACTGCTCATTGGCAGTGTTGTTTTGACAAAAATATAAAAGCTGCAAAAAGTACAAGCTGATCATATGTGTGTCTTTGGCTGAGTCACTGAAGGGCCTGTTTTCATATTAAAAGTGTTACATTTCTCTGCAGGGTCTCAGAAAAAGCCATTTGCCAGAGACGGTTAGATCAAAGCAAACAGGGTTGATGTCATAAGCAGTTAGAGCCCTGATAGAGCAGACAGTCCATGCGCCATCTCTGCCTCTAAAGAAAGACTGCTAGTAAAAAATAAAAATAAATAAATACATAAAAAAGGAGAGCGAGGGCATTGAAGTTCAGTGGAGAAGGACGCTAAGGCTGGATTTAATGTTTGCACAATGCTGAGTGTCTAAAATGGGATCTTATCTTTTATTCTGTTTGTCTTCAACTAATTGCATGCATATCTAAATATGTCAATAAGAATAAATAATGTGCACAAACACTGCAGCCATTGTGCTGAAGAATATAACTCCAGCAAAGCACAATACTCGGGTTACAATACGCATTCACACTAAGTGATTCAGGAATCCAATGCAATGCAAGGGAGGTTTGGACGGATTCCAGACAGCCTTTACTCATTTGCATCTGAATGGTGGCTGACATTGGTATGATGAACATGCTGTAACACATGATAAGCACATTTAGGAGGGAACACACTCCAAATTAGATCAAAATAGTTGTGCTTCACGTAACCTCGGGAAACTTGCTCCCTCTCACAAGCAAGCAGACATACAAACCAAGCAAAGCTGGAGGAAGGCTTTTGTACCTGTATTTCATCCTGATCCTGAGGGGCTTTGCCTCCCCTCTGTGTAAGCAAAACTGACATCCTTTATAAAAGATTTATGAGCCAAAGATGCAAACGATAGAGCGTGAACTCCCATGGGTGCAGCCTCTTCCATCTGTGAAGGATCACCTGTTCTTAGGTGGGCTAAAGCGCTTGTTCCCTGCCAGTGTACTAACAGGCGTCCGGGCCGTAGGGAGCAAGCAGGGGGCTGCAGAAGGATGCTGTGCAAGTCGACAGCCTCCTGGCAGTGGCTGCGGCATGGCAGAGTGATGCTGCTTCAGCAGAAGATGTTATGAAGTTCTCAAGCAGCTGACACAACTTTCTACAGGCTGTGGCGTTGCTTAAACACATGGCCAGAGGCGACTGGAAAGTAACTGATAGAAATCTACCTTTGATGTGAGCAAACCAGAAGAGAATTATTTAGCAGTCCTCACATGGGTTTTTAACCACATACTGACCTGAGAATCAGTTCTGCTTCGAGGATTCTTTGTGAGACATTTTCAAAGAAATACAAAAAATCTGATTTTTTAGTCAGGTAAGAGCAAAAAGGCGTACGAAGCACGTGATGTGATGCAGTTTGTGGTTGATGTATGTGATATGAGCAAATGTAAGTGACAGTGTAAAGTAAAAAAAAAGCTAAACCTATTGTGTGTGTGTGTGTGTGTGTGGGGTGGCAGCTCATTCTGAAGACGATCAACACTGCTGGTCAGGCTGATGGCCCTGGAGTGAAAACATGTTCACTACAGGCTTCAGCATCATCAGTAACTGTTTCATGTCCCACCTGTACAGACTCGACTTCATTCTCTGCCTCATTCTGCTTCTTATTCAGATAAATGAATAGCTAAGCGCCATTGCCTTGAATGAGTTGTGCTTCTGGGTATTCAGCCCAGTCTCCAACAGGAGGGGGGCAGGGCAGGGAGGGGGGGCAACTAAAATAATGCTGGGCTTTGTGTGGGGATCTTGCTTCATCCCCCTCCCTGCCTATTCACCATCTCTCTCGTGGCCTCCTGGGGCACCTCTCCACACCTTCTTCCATCACTCTGAAAGATAAATGTGCCCTGGTAAAAAGTGGGGTCACACTTGTTGCTTTTATCAAATTTTCAATTCATCCTCTGTATAAACTTGATAGTCCTCACCCTGACCAACCCCCCCCTCAGTGGATGCCGAAGGCTTAAACAATGAGAGCTGCTGTCTCCCAGCGCTGCTTGCTAATATGGAGGGCATGTATTTTGTCTCTTCAGACACATTTAATTGCCGACCTTGTTCACACGCCACGCCCCTGGTGCTGTTTTGTCCCTGGTTTATCTCGCTTGCTCTCTGCACGTCTAATGAAAAACACAGAGGCAGTTGCAGAACATGAAGCTGAAATACATGATACTACATCAGTGGGCGTCTTAAACCATGAATATTGTGTGCAGACGGAAAACGTGTATGTGTCCATCTTGAAATTCAAAGTAACTTTAGGGAATCCTTGGCCGCTGGTAGATGTTATCGCCTGTGACGATAACAAATGTTGCTGGATGGTTGGATTGGTCCCACAAATTATTGCAGATAAAAGATATTATTGTCAACACTACACATACTGTCTGTCAAACATTTGCAGCATTTCTCGGAATGCCGGCTTTTACAGCTGTACTGAAGGGCAGCATTTCTTTGGCGATGTAGTGAACTACACTTCCTGTGAGCGCACACCATTTTGTGCTGCTCCATTTGTGATTACATAGTCTACCAAATGAGTACAAGTCAGTGAGTGTTGACTGTCAGGACGAAGGGTCTGCACCTCAAGGTGCTGTTTTTGTCGCCAGCTGGGAAAACTGGGTTAGGTGGGCATGCAAGTTTGTTTTGTCACCTTTCTTTGTTGCCATCACTTTCTAACAAATTCAGCATACTGGCTCGTTCGTGTTGATGGGCTCACCTTGCTCATTCGGTTTGAACTGGGACTATGGCGTGTGTGTGTGTGTGTGTGTGTGTGTGTGTGTGTGTGTGTGTGTGTGTGTGTGTGTGTGTGTGTGTGTATACTCTTGGACCCACCTCCCCCACAGACAAAGAGACTGGACTGACAAGAGGGTTCACTCTGTACATTCCACTTTGGAAGAAACGTGCCCAGGCTCTGAGAGCAATGCACAGAGTGAACCCCTTTTCACTCAGCGAGAGACTAGGAAAACAAACACGCATGCAAATGGCAACATATTGAGGACAGCAAGACTTTTGAGTTCATTTTCATTGATTTATTGATTATCATCTCAGGTCCACGCACTGGACACTACATCAGCAAACAACAAAGCTATGTATTTTAACCATCAACGGGAAGAAGCGTGACAGACTGAATTGGGTAAAAAAAACGTTTAGCTTTGCTGCTCCCTCTGCATGGAATGCTCTACAGACAGACTTGAACCTGTCCGAACTTACTTCTCTTGGAGCCTTTCGTTCCATGCTGAATGACAGACAAGAGACCATGGACCAGTGCCTGTGTTTATGAACCTGTTTTGTGAGTCACCTTGAGCACTTTTAGCACTTTTCCCCCATAGCACTTCGTTTTTAATTATATTCTGTAATATATTCCTTTTTTTTTTGTTTGTTTTTGCGAGTCACTTTAGCATTTTACCTTCAAATTTGGTCTCCAAGTATTGTCTGTTTAAAATTATTGCATTATTGTAATGTATTTATGTATTGACGTGTGCTGCTGACCTCTTGGCCAGGTCACCCTTGCAAAAGAGATCTGGAACTCGATGGGTTTTCTACCTGGTTAAATAAAGGTTAAATAAAATAAAATAAAAATAAAGACGTGAGTGTCCGAAGTTTCAGTCACTTTTTATTTTTCCCTCCGTCATCACTTTCTGTTTGTGGTCGTCACTTCAGCCACAAAACATTAGAACTGTGAAAGTCGATGATGTATTGTTGTAAAAACTAATACTTGAGCCATTCACACAACAATGTGATGTTTGTGTGTTCAATCAGTGGTCATAGTGTCATAAAGTAGCGTTTTTGTATGAAAAACACCATCTTTGGCTGTGTGACACGTCGAAAAATATGTGTTGAAAAACTTATTCAAGTCAGTGCAAACTTTGTCATTATTCATAACCTGTAAGATCGTTTCCACCTTGAGAATACTTTCTGAGACTTTGACATAAAGGGAACTAAGGCCTGGTGATAAGGAGGAAATTGTCCAAATGGTCATTATCAAAGCAGACAGCTGAAAGAAATTCCAGTTGTGGCCTGAATGAAACTAGTGTCATTACCGGGCTTTGCTTTAGAGAAGCCATCAGATGATGAGGAAGGTGAGAGCTGGGAGCCATTATCCATTTGTTAATTGTGTCAGGGAGTCATTAATCATCCACCTTTGACCTTATGGGTTTCTGCAGGACTTAACTGTCAGTCAGAGATGGAGCCAAATTGGTTTTAACTTAAAATTAAGTGGAGTCGATACACCTATTCAAATCATCTGTTATTCCCCTCAAATCAGCACCTTCTCCCCTCTTCTCTCTTAACTGCTGACCCTGTCATGTCTTAAAGGGGCAGCCTGGATTTACACATCTTCTGAGTCATCATGAGGAGCAGCACTCAGTCTGTCTAACATTGTTTAATTCCCCCAGCAGCTCGTGTCTGAAAACTTCTCTTTCAAAAAAATCAATGAAACACATATTCACTTCATATCCTTTTCAGGACAGTGGTGTTTGTTGGTCTCCTTGACTCCTGACTAAAAAAACTATCTGTCTAGCTGTATGCCTTCCTGGCTCTCCCTCAATTCTGCAGGAGGAACAGAAAAGGCTATCAAAGGAGAGAAATAGCAACCTCTGAGGAAAAATACCTGAGCTAATGAAATCATTTGCAGCTAATCTCCATTCCCTAACACAAATAGTTTCACTTTTATTTGTCTTTTTCCTCCCCGGTGGCCTCCAGACCGAAAAACCTAGTCCATCAAAGAACCAGGATGCAACTTTAGGGCCGTTGCTTCCTGCTGGCTGCAGTGCTTCTTTTAAAATACCAAAATAAGATTTCCTGAGGCATTCCGGAGGGCCCTTGAGTGAAAAGCTTTCTCACGCCCTCATATGTATCTGTTAAAATGATGCACACACGCACACACATTTATTCAGATGCAGAGCCAACTGCAGGGCAGTTGTTCTACAGTTCTACAGTTTCATTTAGCAGACGCTTTTGTCTAAAGCGATGTACAACACAAGCAAGAATATAAACAGAAAGGAAAAACCTATGTATACCTTACATACACCTGTTGTGTCATAATACATGTGTGGTTTATCACAATGCTGGTTAAGCTTTGGTAACTTATGCTGCTTTCTTTATCCCTCTACATAAATATTAGATCAGCAGCATTTAAATATTTGTGTCGTCTGGTATGATCATTTCCATTGCCTTTGGGTTGCCCCGACGTTTTCATTTATTCTTGTTCTGATCCCGTTTAATGACTCTCCCGATTTAATGAGTCAAATCTAAACTTCATGAATTTCATCTGACTTTAAGCAATAAATTGTGCCCCTCAGCCTTTACATCACCTGCTGCAGAATGTGAAAGTGAGCACTACACTGTGAGCAGAGGAGACCAACAGTAGGGGAACAGGTGCTACAGGGTAATTACAAACACAGCAAGCTTTCAATTACACTCTCTAGTATGAACTGTTAATGAATGTGAACCTCATGCAAATAACCATGAGTTCCCACTGTCTTCACACATGTGCAATCAGCCACACTCTCTCTCTTACTCCCTTTATCTCTCTCGCTCTCTCACACACACAAACACAGACGCACACACACATGCTAAATGCTAAAAGGAGGATATGCAGCAGGTACGGATAGGTCCAGTGCAGCCTCCTTCTGGCTGTTCCACCAGAGTTTCTCTAATAACACCAACAGAGAGCACCTCAAACTTTCAGGGCTGTCTTTTCCAGCGTCTTCAGTGTCTTTACTGCAGAGCACCCTAACTGGACTTAAAGAGGATTTATGGCAGGCAACCTTTTGTTGGGACATCCCCTACAAACTAAGCCTACATGTTGCTGATGGTCTACAGCCTTTACTTTCTAAAGCTTAACCCTTTAAAACTGTTCCCTTTGAGGACTTGGTCAGCCTCCTTTCTTTGTGGCTGCCTCTTTCCTCCAGCTCCTCTCTGTGGGATCTAATCCCTGTAACCTCACATCCTTTCGGCTCACCTCCAAGCATGATCCTGCCTGACACGGATGGAAGCGCTGATAATTGATTCACTGTGAAATCCCCTCATACGTTTTGTCTGTAATCTTTTCCATCTCTGTTTTGCTGTGTTTGCGTGGGCTTGTGTGTTTAGTGTGTGAAAGCTATTGTCTGCTGGCATGTGTTTTTCATATAAATGGTAGATAAATTGTTGCTCAGGCTTTGCAGACTAAGCTCTTCAGCCTAAGAGAAAAGCAGCAGCAGTGGAGAGGCTGTGTAGTAAATGCAGTGTCTGTGCGTCCTGTCTGCATGCTGTTTTTCCCCCTCTCATCGGCAATGCTGCCTCGCTGCGTTACATTCTGTCCCTCCACGTCTTCTTCCCTGCTCTTCTATCTCACTGCTCCACTTTTGGTTGCTGTCCTCATGTCATCTCTGTTGCCCAGATCTGTGGTGCTACAAAAAAAAAAAAAAAAAAAAGAGTAGCCAAGCCAAGCGGCAGACTTTAAGGCTTTTCTTAGGCACACAAATAGGCTGCAAATCGGATTAGGGCGGAGGGGGGAGCCTTTCTTTTGAAAATCCATTTTGTGATAGGGTGGACATTGTATGTACAATGACAGGCAAGACGTACACTTGTCTCAAACTGTGTGAGGGTGACAAGCACAGAGAATGCCACCAATCTGCATAAAAGAGAATGCTTTTCAGCGTACAACAGGGAATGATGCTGCATTTGATGTTTGCACTGAGGAATCTCCCAGATTCTTTGTGGTCTGCTATTATTATCAAAACAAAAGAGATGTGCAGTGGTAGAAGGTTTGTGAAAGGCAGTGAATACAGCCTGATACTCTTAAAATGCTCATGTGCATCCTGAGGTTTGGAATCCCAAGGTCTCATCTTTTTTATGATACTTAGAAATCCATAGCTTCATATCCTCTAACCTCACCCAGTTTCCTTTAGAGCCCCCCTTTTGATTGATGAGCTTAGACCATCCAGACAGGGAAAGATATGTGACATTTATTTGACCAGTCTAAACTCCCTTAAAAGCAAGTGGGAGGGGGACCTTGGTGTGAGCATCTCACGGACCATCTGACTGAGAGAATATATACATCCTCAATATGTATGAAACAAACCATCATGCAATTTAAAATCTTCCACTGACTGCGCTGGACCGGAGTTAAACTGTCGCAGGTTTTACCCAACATATACCCCATGTGTGATCATTGCAAACAATCCCCAGCCACTTTAACTCATATGTTTTGGAAATGTCCTGGGTAATCCAATTTCTGGCTTATAATATTTGATATGCTCTCCAAAATAACAAGCAGAAATGTAGAACTATCTGCCTTCTTAGCTCTATTTGGTGTACTGACATAAAATCTGAGTTTGGGAAACTCACATAGAGCTGCCTGTCTTTTGCCTCACTTGTAGCCAGAGGACAAGTCTTGATGAGATGAAAAACCATTAACCCACCAACATTCACACAGTGGATTAGAGACATGCTCTATTTTATTAAACTGGAAAAGATAAGATATACTGTCAGAGGAGTTTCTACTGATATTGCAGCCCTCTTTAGATCATGTTGACGGTTTATGCTCTGATTATTTTACGAATGACTGACCTGAACATCAATGTTTGTAATACGTAGTATCATAATCAGATAACTCCAAACATTCTTAACACACTCCTTCAGTTCATGTATCAATTGTCCTTTCTTAAAAAAAATGCTCATGTGCAATTTCTGGTGCCCTCATCCAGGATGTGCTTGACCTTTCATTTATTGATAACTTAGAAGTGGCTCCCTTGATAGATTAGTGATGGACCACTGTACTTTTTAACTGCACCAACTGCAGACATTTCTTAAGTCTGGACGAGAGAGATGTGTATGCTCAAAGGGGTGATTATCTAAGAAGAATAATCTACTCTATAAAGTGAGTGAAGTTAGCTCCCTACAAAATCTAAATCTACGAGCCAAAAGTCTTAATTTATTAGTTCATGTTGAGAAAAAAAATTCCAAACAAGTGCTTAATCAGCTGCAGAATGTTTGTGTTTTAACCAAAGACAAAGAACTAGGGAGGTCCAGATCCTGATCCCTAGTATCGGATTGGGCCCGATCTTAGCATGATTTATAATTGATCGGTGATCAGAAATATAAGCCGATCATCTCAACTGATCATTCACATTAGCAAAAGAATGGAAGCTGAATGGAGCTGAACAGCTCAGTCCGTGACAGCATGTAAGCTGATTTATACTTGATGGTTAGTTTGACAACAGACGTTTGTCTGTGTTTCTGCTGAGCCTCACAGTGCACTGGTTTTATTCCTTTACTTTCCAGTTTGGGATGATTCAGGTCGGTTTAAGTTGTGATCCAGTTTGAGGCAAAAATTAAACATTTCTACAAAAGGGGGAAAACACAATATAGTTGTGTTAGTGTCTGTTTACATTCATAGTTTTACTCCAGCTTGAGGGAGTTGCGTTCAGGGTCCCCTCGGATTTAAATTCAAAGAATTTTTGAAGCATGAATATAAGGTGTATGTCCATCATTCAGGGCTTGCTGAAGGCAATAAGAAGTGTGTAATTATTGGTTTTGTTACAGGATTTATCTACACCTTTCTGCAAGTTTTCAAAGAAGACACGAGAATCAAAGTGATGTTGATGACATTCTCCCGTCTTCTATGGTCTGTTTAAACAAGTTGCTGACTTGACTTGTGATACAGTCAGTTACCCTTGGAAACTTGAGAATCTGATGATTCCTACAGTCTGTTTCAGTTTTTGGATTAAAAAAATGGTTTGTAAACACCGGTCATTTTAAACCATGTGGTATTTGTCTGGCTTGCAGGTTTGAGATCCAAAAGGTTTTAACATCAAAAGTATGATAGATAGCATTAAGCATTAAGTTAAAAAGACTAAACAAGCTTAAAACACATTTTAACTTTTTTTTTTTAACTATTCATTATTGTTAAAACACAGCTTCACTTTCTCACCCCTCCTGCAAAGTTTATCCCTGCAAACCAAGGAATCGGATCGGGACTCCGTATCGACCAATGATATTTAAAAAATCAGGATCGGGACTGGGGCAAAAAAATGCTGAGCAGGACATCCCTACAAAGCATGTATGGGTATTTACTACAGCAGAATATGACTGCAGTTGACTGGAAATAAACAGCAGTAGACTAGTTTATGTTAACGTGGGAACATGTCATCAAGTGTAACAGTGTGAATTAACTTAGCCTAAAGGCAATGAGGGACAAGCAACAGCATTTCAGGTTGCTTCTCAGCTTGTTTAGATAAATGCTGAATGGAACCAAACTATACCCTGATGAAAAAAGTAATTATAAGGCATAGTTAGACATCAGCGATAACATGTGCAGCCACAGCTTGTGGTATGTTAGTGTTGTTGTACACTACATGTGACACGGTGGCCTGCTGAGATGCACACTTTCCCTAAAGACAGGCACAGGAGGCTATGAATGGACCCCTGTGGACTCCATTTCTTAGGTCCTTTATTGTTTCTGGCTATCCTTGTTCCCTGAATATCTTTCTGTGTTGACAGACAAGAAAAAAGGCAAAAAACTGAGCACACAAAGCACAAGTAACAGCCGCAATGCAGCCCACTGCCACCATGGTATTTGTGCTCACATGGAGAGTACAGAAGCCTGCTTTCAGAGCGTTACATAAAATCTAATTACAATGGTATTTCAGAGCAAATGTCCTGCATAAAATGCCAATGGTTCATGTGTACAGAGAACAAGGACATTACAGAGAATCTTCGTGCAAAACAGGAAGCCTTTGAGTTGTCAAAAAGTTTCCAAAAAATCAGACAGTTGATGTGTTGCTTGCTGGCTGAGATGCTCCAGTGCTTTGCTAAAGCTGAGCAGGCTCCAGTTGATAATCATCTGCTTTGTGGCGGGAAGCAGGGGGAGATGGAGCAGATGGCACAAGTTTTTATTTTGCCGCGGATGCTTTCTCTGAATAAGGAACGCTCTGCTGAATGCCAAGCTCTGTGGGAGAGGAGAAGCAAATTGAAGCCCTCCTGCACTACGCTCCTCATAAGGGAAAGAGCTATTGTTGTGTGTGTGTGTGTGCTCCAATTCCAGAGTGACAGGCGAGCTCTGCTCATTCATTAATGCGTCCAGCTCAGGGATGGACAAGCAAGCGGGAGTTTCATGACCTCGCTCGCTCATGCTTCCCCTCCTTCCTCCCTCACTGACTCGTTCTCTCGCAGTGATGCCCACAAAGATGAGAAGCAATTCTGTTGTTCCAGCAAATAAACGGGGAAAAAAAGTAGTGCAACTCTGATTCCATTAAACAGCAATGATTTAGAAATTCAGTTACCAGTGACTTTCACCCTGAGAGGAATCAGAATTTCTCTTAGGAGGAAAAGCCCTGATTGAATGCTTCCTGAAGAGGCAGCTGACTCTCACAGACGCTGCGTGTACGCTGAGAATGACTACTACATTCAATCATGTAAAATCTAAACCCATTTCACAGAAGTGTAGCACTGATTCAGTGGTCTAAATGTCACGTTTAGTGGCATTTCAGTGAGCAACAGTGATGAGAAACCAGTGTGAATTAATGTTATATATCTGAAGGAGTGCCCTATTGCCTGTTTTGAATGTCATTAAAAATAAGTTGGCTGGGGTGTAACTCAACCTTAACACAGTCAACCTTAAAGGGCTGCTGTTAAATTATGTAGATTAAATAACTCTCTTTAAGAAGTGAATTAGCGCTGGGAACAGGCCAGGTGGGTGAAAGGTCAAGGGGTATCAGTGTAAGACAGGAAATACAGCAGAGTGAAACAAGTACGAGAAGAGAAAGAGGGCTGGCGGTGAACTCAGATGGAGATTATTCTCGTGAAGTCAAATGATGCTTTCAGATTGTTTCGTCTCACAACATGTTGTGACCGCTGTCTCCCCCTCCCTCTCCGTGTTCCCCCATCTTGGGCTTGTGTAGCTGCTTCTCAGCTCACTCTGAATGCTTTGTCATTGCAGCCCAATAAGTCACAGTAATCCGCCGAACGAGCCGGCCATTTTACTCAAATATCCCTCTGAGATCTCGCTGTTATCATTTGTTATCAATGGAGCCCTCTGTGTAAATGGAAGCAGACCGCCGTGCAGTTTGGATCCCATTTCAAGCTTGTAGCAATCAAACTGAGGTAGCCGAGGCACTTCCATCTTTTGAAATGACACTGAAAGAGCCCAATCAATATTATCTGATTCAGAGGGTTGCATAAACCGTATAGACAATGCTAACAGTTAATGCTGTCCTGTATCATACACTATGTCATTTCTTCTGCACTGTGTTGATTCATACATATGTAGTGGTGCCATCTGAAGAGCAGGCTGCTACCTCCTGCCCATGTGCCATCTTTCTGTGCTGGACATGCACACTGGCACTGGCCAGCATAAATGATTGAGTTGGATGTTGGACGAAAAGCTCTTGCCAAGAGACCGCAGTATCCATGCTAATGTGCTGACGGAGCCTAATCTAAATAAGTGTGAATAAAAGGGCTTTTACTGTGAGTGCTACGTCTGAAGCAAAGGACTTCTGTAAATTGCTTGAGCTTAATCAAACAGTAGGAAAAAAGATTTCAATGAATCAAACTTTTTACCATTTACCTTGACACCAGCAATCACTGGCAAATGTATGTTGGTTTGAAATGTATCACACGCATCTTGTGTTGTTTAGTGAGTCCAAGGTGTCAAATAGTCCATCTGAGATCAATCACAAGGCTGAACATGATGGAGAGGCCTGTCACAGCTCACTGTTGTGGCCTTGATTCAATAAAACAAATAGAATAGGCCGAGGCATCACAGAAAGGTTCAGCACAAGCTAGACAAGAGGCCACACCAAAGAGCAGTCAGAGACAGGGGTGAATAATGAGGACGGGGATAAACGTCAAATAGCTAGGCAGGAAGAAAAATGATGATTTGGGAGAGACAGAGCAAAGCAAGTGTATATAGAGAAAAAAAACAAACTGTGAGACAGACTGGATCGGAGGCGGACCAAGTGAAAGCAGCAGGCACAGCGCTGATGTCTGCCTGAGTTAGGCCAACTCAGCGCTTCATCCTGTTTTTTCTCAACAGCATGTTATCAGTGCAGCCCTCCTCTGTTCGGACCCCGCTGCGGATGCTGCAGTTCAGGGCCATGTGATGAAAGGGGGCAGCCCTGTGAGACATCTAATGCAACTTCCCTCACACATGCTTTATATTCCATTATGTCAGAGCACATCAGCATAGTGCCAGCCTGAATTATACTTTTTCTCTAACAATTATGTTGGTCGTGTAACCTGAGCGCTGCAGCACTCAGCTCAGCTCAGCTAGATTTGATTCAGCAGCATTTACAAGACTACATATGACAACGCAGCATTGCTCTTTTCCCCAACATAACATAACCGGAGGAAGCCATTATACAGCCCTGTCAGCACTTAACCTTCCCCCAGCATTTCAAAGAGACATTCATGAGTGGGTAGCTCTGAGGTGAGCCCCCCCTGGGAGGCCCCTGCCAGACCTCAGGCCCTGTACTCAGCACCGTCAGATACAGCACCAAGCTCACACATCAAACTTCCTCCTGCGGTTCATCTCTACCTCAAACTGAACATGTGGAGGAGATGATGGCGTGCACCCTGACTGGTCAAAGCCAGGTAGAGATCAGAGGTCAGCTCTGCACCAGCTGTGAGAAAAACTCAGCAATCATATGGAACATATGCTTTGATTCATTTCTTCTCTTTGAAATGAGGAACTATTCCTTTTTTTAATAAAAAAGAGCTCATTTGGTATGCCATGAAAACAAGAAACATTCACTTTGTTCTTATTCAAGAACAAGATCAAGTCGAAGCCTAATGAAAGAACAGTGTAGGACATGGACCTCAGAGAAATCGACAATGACTGATTTAAATTATTCAGGTAAGTTTTATCAGTATATTGTAAAGCAAGACTTTTCCATTAACCAGCACGATTCATGGTACTGCAAGAATGCACAAAGGATTTGAATAATCACTTTTTGGCAGTCATAACAGCTATGTGCAATCTCGTGCTTCGATTCAATTTTTTAAATTTTTTTCTATTTCAACAAACCTTTTTAAGAGGCTGTGAGGACTATCTGTTTGAATTGGACTCCAACATCACCTTTGGTTAGAATCACGTCACAAGCTGTGTGTTTGTTTTGGAAATGAATGAAATGAATCGGATCGTCTTTTTAACAGTACTTTTTTTTGTTCAAGACAACTTTTTACCAGATACAACGTGACAAGGTAGGTCAAGGTATGGTATTTATCAGACAGTTGAGCAGCGCTGTTGTTTGAAACGTGACAACAAACAAACTTTGAAGTGTGGTTTAGTAAAATTTGCGAATCTTTATGTCCTGCTTATCTACCAATCAGAGCTAACGTAACCTCACTCTTCATTTTACTGACAGACTCTCAAGTTTGATCAGATCACTGTAGTATAACTGCTACATGTGGGTTGGAATAAACATTATCACAAATAGCTTAGCCTGTGTTTTAGCCTTTAGCTCAGGTTTTAGCCTTCAGCCTGGGCTCTATCAATCTGCTCTGACAATTTTTTTCTGTCTGACAGTTCAGCTCCAGTGTCCACCACTGCAAAATTAATCCTAGAGATTGTTTTCAGCAGAGAAAAACACAGATCTCTCTTCTCACCACTAAACTAAACGCCGGTTTGGTGTTGTCATTGAGACTTCACCTTGCCGTTAATCAGTCTGGTCCTGTCTTGATCTGATGAGGAAGCTAAGAAATATAATTTAGAAATAAGCTCAACTGGTGCTGATAATCTCATTTTAAATTGTGGATTATGATCAGGCATATCTAGACGTGAGACTTTTTCAAGATCACTTAGGAAGTCCTTACAGTCCCTTTAAATGTTTTATCCGTAAATATTGGTTATCTATCATACAGAAATATTAATATCAGACAAAATCATTAAAGGGTTGTTATTAAATATTACTTCCTATTTTAACTATTTCTCTCACATTTTTCTGGAATTGTATCATTCCATTTGAATCTTCATGCTGGTAGGAAGTCTTTGACTTTTTGCTTTTCGTAACTCTGATATCCAGCTTTGGGTTCACATCCAGAATAAACAATTTGTGCTTGACTTTTCTGGTCCTCCACTAAGCGTTTGAATACTTTTCAACAGAAAACCCGATTCTTGATCTTTCATTGAAAATATGTTTTTTTGAGCACGAGTTTGACAGGTGATAACTCTGCGCTGCAAGCAAAAAGAGTTTCATAGCACTCTTACAGTAAAACTGACAACAGCTCCTCAGTGGTCCTGAATCTGCCGTCTGTGTCTGTGTGGCAGTATTTACACAGAACGCTTGTATAACACATCACAGTTCATGTGCATTTATTAGCCCTGAGGGGTCCATTCATTAACCGATTCAGCCCTGATACAAAGCACTCATAACCCTGTTATCAAGCAATGCTGCACCCCTGGAGGTAACATTAGAAGTATCCTGCTGTAATCTAACTGCCCTCCTGCTGGATCCTCCATCACTGCAGTGCTAGTGTAGCTGGAGTCTCTGACCGCACACTTACTCCAAATAACACTGGATAGCACTGAGAAAAAAAAAGCTGTTAGCTTGCTTCAGACAGCGGAAATGGAGGTGTCAACTCATTTAATTTGATTTACATTTCATCTGTGTATCTGCAACAGTCACACACTCTGCGCTCCAGTCGTACGTGGGCTGTTAGCTATTCATTAAGGTGCCATGTTTGATGTTGGCTGTGCCATTAAAGATTCCAGGCAGGGTTTTATAAATACATAATGATGTTTACTGTGAGATTGGTACGATTTTTTCATTTGAAACTTCATAATATTACCAAGGTTGTTGCCCCCGAAAGGTTTTATGCTAATACTTAATAACACGTTTAAAATGGAACCATGACAGTAAACTGAAACTGTTAAAACAAAAAACTTCACAAATCAACATATAGCAGCAGTTTGCACATACTGACAGACACAGTGACAGTGGGAGCTAATGTCAACTCGCCATGAAGCACTGCATGTGAATGGATGGAGTTTGGCTCATCTGCACTGCGTCGGAGTCTCACACACTGGCAGGGCTCCAGTCCTCTGCTCACTTATTCATCTCTTTCTCCCACAGTCAACACACTCTCTCCCTCTCTCTCCCTCTCTCTCTCTCTCTGTCTCTCTCTCTCTCACACTTACACACACATACATTTGGCAACCTCTCAGCCACCAGAACAATACCACTTGATTCACACAATGTCATTAATCTAAAACAAACCAAAACGCAGAGGTGCCATATGATTGCCACCAAAACAAATTGTGCTAAATGACATTTCAAATTCAGTCTCTTTATGGATAAGCTCAGAACAATGTACAATCAAAGCCTACCGGAATAGCATCCTGGCACCATTTTAAGTCGATTGGTCTAATTCCCAAAAGTGCTCTGAAAACATAGTAAACTTGACATCCGAAAGAAAATATTCATCCATAAGAGTAAATTATGCATACAAATGTGCCACAGGTTCAAGAAATGCTATGTAGATTTGCCAGTTAGGTGGTTCAGGGTGCAGAGGAAGTAAATAAATAATCCCCTTTAATTATTCATTGAAATTCATGTTGCTTTGCCTCCAGCCTTGAGAGTTTTCAGAATGCAGCCTGCAAGGGCCTTGCTTATGACTCTTAGTGCTGTACGGTGAAATTATTGAAAACATGGGCTGGCAAAAGAGCACATATAGGCACATATATGTCCACATTCACACGTGCAACATATGATGTGTTCCATCAAAAACAGGGTGAAAAAGGACAAACACTGTCAACATCATATCCCCTGTTTGTTCCATTTCTCCCTGGACCGTCAGATGAAATCTCCAGAGTGTGAAGAGAAGTTCACGCAAAGCTTCAGGCTGCTGAATACACCCAAGCTCAGAAACATGGCACGCAGGCACACAGAGTATTACAAATTGAATCCAAAAGTCTTCTTGAGAATGAGAAAAGGAAAATATCAAAAGCGAGAGAAAAAGAGGAGAGCTGAGAAAAGAATAGAGGAGTGGGGAGGGGAGGGAGAGGAAAGGCTGTGAGGAGACACAGCTGGTGACCCATCCCTGATGATGTCTTTGTTTGATAAAATTACAGCAGAAAATAAAATGATCTTGTCTCTCTTTCAGCTCTCTTTCAACCTGTGAGTGCGTGTAAGAGAGAGAGGGAGAGGGAGAGAGAGAGAGAGCAGCTTCAGAGTCGTTGGCCTCTCTGTCTGACACTTTTTAATATCTAATGTCATCTCTAATGAAAGAATCTTTCCACATATCTGGAAAGATTCGGATTCCTGCTGGATGCAGAACATAGCATCAAAATGTTTTTACAACTGGCTGTGGCTTTTGCATATTAAACATGTGAATCACTGGAGGGGGACTGATGATTAACAGAATATTGTGAACTCAGGATCTTCAAGCACTTGCACAGTACAGCTTACATTTTGGCACTGCCACCAGTTTTTGATAATGCCTATTAGGGAGACATTCTTTTGCATTTTCCTCTCTGCCGGCAACTAGAAAATGAATTTTAAGAAGTGATTGAATTTAAACAATAAAATACAAGCTGTGAATTGGGATTAAAGTCAAGGACTGCATACTCTCATTGTGGGATAACAGCAGGGAGTATTTTGTGACGCCTGTATACCTTCATGACTGAGAAAACTCAAGCTGCATGAAGCTCATTCGTATTACCAAAACCAGTGTTTCTACTTATAATTACAGCTTCTTTTTTTAATTCCTCTTTCATGATACAAAAGTTGTTAACAGTTTATCTGTGTGACGAGGATATCTGCTATGACAGAGCATACCATCAGACAAAGCAGACGAAGGTATTTCAGCAAGTGGTTCAAGGGCTTGAAGAGGGGCAGTCTACTGAAAACACAAGACGGTTCTTTTGGCTGCATCTTTACACACAGAGAACTGCAGAAGCAACAGCATGAGAGGCTGTAAAATTACAAACCAGGTCTCTAAACGACCCTTCAGGGTTCGTCGTACACAAGGTTTTTACTGAAAGCTGAATTATTCACAGAGGTCTTCTTCTCTCGGAAACAGACGGACCTGATAATGATTTGCCGTAAAAACGCTGAACAAAGCAGTGTAATGTTAAAAATGACTGTTTCTCTACTCGTCCTCCTTTATTGTTGCTTTAGGGAGCTGACCTGTCACTGACTGAAGCTCATCCTCTTACCAATCCTTCATACTGTTTAAAGATACAGCAAATAGGAAGGTGAGGTAAATGAAATAGCTGATGTCTATAGCCTGAAGTTGTTGGGTTTTTTTCCATTTCATCATTAAAATGATCATTAAATGCTGTAAAATGACAACATTTCTTAAGCAACCACGTCCAGTTCTTTGATTCGAACTATGACAAGATACTTTATATACCAGGAGAAATGCTACTCTCAATGGCTCCCTTAATGGACTGCAGGAAATAAGATGTGCTAATTAACAGACACTTACTTTTAAAAGGAACATAAAGTTGAGTTTCTATTAAACTGTGTGGTAACAAGGCTAAGATAAGCTCAGCTAAATTTGAAGATAGGCAAAGAGAGAAGCAACACCGACTATGTACCAGCTGTAAAAGAATGTAGAAATTCATACTTCATACATTCTCTTTTCAGAAGTGTGGCTACTTTCAGACCTTAAAACTGCTCATTTTCCTGTTTTCTAAAAAAAAAAAGGAATCTTATTGACACATGAGGAGCTAATTCCTGTCTACAAAACAGCTGAAAACATCTGCTTGCCAAGCGGGTGTTCTTTAAATTGTATGTGGCATATGTAGTAAGAAACTATTAAGTGTAATATAATTATTCCCAAATTGCGCTACTGTGTAATTATAAAGAACAGCAAGGTTTCCTGCGAACATGCAATTACACCTAACAGTAATGAGCAGATGTAAACAAACTGGTGGCCCACCGTCTCAGTGCATACGAAATACATATCAACAGCTGCGCTAGATGTGTTACAGACATTTTGACGGACAAGGTTGTAAAAAATCTGTCATAATGAATAATGATCCCTCAATTTAAAAAAAAAACTAACTACTTAAAACTCAGATGATGCTCTCTCTGAGACAATCATAACAATTCCTACAACAACCAGGGCAAATTTGGCCAATTTCACAATTGATGTGGTAATTAAACATAACCTCTGTTCACAGGGAACATGTGAGAAGTGCAACTGTACAGCACTTAAACCCAAATTAAATAAAATGGTTTAACTCTCTGATAAATGAGCCTAAATAAGTCAGCTACATTCACCTCACAGACTGCTGCTTAAATTGAAATTTAACTTAAAACAGGAGCCAAATATATGACTACTCAATCTGCTCTGAGCAAACAAAATCACAACGGCTCTGCTACAAACAATGTGTAACAGAGAGGTGCTGTGCAAACAAAGAAAAAATACAAAACATATTAGCAACAGCTTCAATTCATGACACAGAGGTCGGCTATCTAATCAAGCGGGCAGCTGCCCATTATTTCATAAGTTTATTATATCGGTGGATATCAGTGCATTGGCAAATATTTAATTTTTAAGCCAATATCAGCACCAATAGCAATAATGTGCCAATAATACTGTGCATGTTGAACATGCTTCTACCGCAGGTATTGTTTTATCTTTGTTAGCAAAGCTAAGCTCAACCTTTGATTGCTTCCTCCAGTCGAGATCATCTTTGTCTGGCAGGATCAAAAAAGGATGTTGAAGCAGAATTAATCCTGGAAAATTTATTTCGTTGTTAGGAATGAAATGCAAAATTTCCATGCAATGCTGAGTCCACGACCCTGTGCTGATAAGCCTGTGAATGTGATCATAAGACATTTAAGGCTTTTTCATATAGGAGACCAACAAGCAAGATATTTAAAAACTACCAATAAAAACTATATATATATATATATATATATATATATATATATATATATATATATATATATATATATATATATATATATATATATGTCAATCATGCGGTGTATTTGCACCTGTAGTTCAGTTTAATACAATTCTGTGATCTTTCGTATTCACTGTTGCAGCTAGCTATGTTGATCACACACAGAACTGCACTGACGTTCAGGCCTGCTTCCAACTCCTCCTATTTCATCTCGGATGCTGCAGGGCCTGAAGGTGTAAAAGGGGATTGTATTGTTGCCAACAACCACCCTAGCTCCAAAATAATGAGCTCTGCAGGCCCTAAACCTGACCAAAGCATGAAGTTATCTTATAAAAATAGCAGACAGGACTTCCACCGTGGTCAGAGCATCATGTGCTGTTTCAGTGGTTTAAGATTAACTTGGAAAAAGACAAAAAAAAAATGCAAATCAAGCTGTGAATCACCACTTGAAATCAAGACCTCCACCACATATCTCCGGATGGTGGATGTTTATTCATGACAGGTGAGTTATGCGCATTAGGCACATCCCTGGAGGGAAACAGAGCTTACACAACCAGGCCGTTTAACTCTCAGCTCCATGATGATACTTTCAGAGAGCTGTTCAAAGCATTCTGTGTCCTCTGGTTAAAATGCAGACAGGTTGATTTAAAACGACTACGGCATGTTAAGCCAGCTACCTATGGGCTGGAAATCAAAAAGGCTCCATGTTTAAGCACAGACAAGCTATTGTATGCAAATTCCTTCTACACAATGAACCACTCTGCTTTCCACAAACACAAGGTCAACGATAAATAAGCACTTGAGTAAAGAACTGGTGTCCAACATCTTTCATTACCCTCTTCTATCTCTGACAAGTCATCATTTGGATTAGCCTTGATGCTAGCTTGGTTTACAGAGCAATAAATTTGAAGCTGCATTTCAAATAGTTGCCTGGATGCAGAAGCCATCCTTCACTTTGCCTCTGCCCTGTGGTGGCTGTAATCATGATGATACAGTAATGTGGCTGCATCCGTTTTCCTTTCAGGCTAAATTGCTGTTTATGGCAATAAGACGACTTCTGTTCCCAGAGGCCACAGTTAGTCTGACTGACTCTTATTGTCTTACTGTCGGATTGTGGTGCAGAGCACAAACACTGTCACCAATCCTCCCCTCCTTTTCACACACACAGCTATAATTTTTATCTGAAAACCTATACGAGGCTACAGAGAGAAAACAGACATGAGAAAAAGATGGAAAAGGGAAGAGAAGCACACAGAGAGACAGAGGAGAAAACTGTGATTCTTCTGAAGCTCTGATCGATGCTACCAGCGTGTGTCTGCATTGCACATTGCCAGAACAAAGGAGGCCTCTATTGATTTGCTCCCATATTTCAATCACAAAAAGTGGGCTCTCAACCCCTTTTTTCCTCTTTGCTTCTAAGAATTTCTAGTCTCTCACTAAACAAAGACTAGAATGCCAAATGTCAAGCTTAAACATATTTGAAAAAATCCCACCTTGTTATGCCAAGACAACAAAAGACGTGTTTGTGTGTGTAACTATGACATCTTTGGCATGGTGATGTTGTTTCATGTGGATTTCTGAATGTTGCTAGCCGATGGCTGTTATCCTCTCTTGGGTATTTGCTCTGAGTCTCTATCTTCATATCTCACAAATATGTCAAGAGGTAAGAAAGCTGTTCAAATAGTGAAAAAAAAAGATTCAGAAATAATTCTTTTCATAGCAATTAAAGTGTGAGTGTTCTCCTGCAGTGTGCAGAAACACACAGGTGGTATACAGGTGGATAATTAGAATGTAGAGGAAACCCATCTGGGGGTCAAAGCTAATAGTATAATGGCACATTTAACATTTGTTCAGATACCTACAGGGGCCTCTCGCCGCAGCAATGAATTAACCTCTAGAGTAAGCGCTGAAGTGTGTGTCGGTGTGTGTAGGTGCATGTGTGTACGATGCACGCTGTGCATGTGGCCTGCTGCTGTGTGAGCGCAGCTCCACTTATAAATCTCACATGTTAGTTGTGCTTTGTTTGGAGTCTTTTAGAGGAAATGGATTCATAGGAGATTCAGTGAGAGAATGATGAGCTCCCTCAGGTTTGGAGAGAGTGAGACGGAGAGAGATGGAGAGAAACAGACAGACAGACAGACAGACAGACAGACAGACAGACAGACAGACAGACAGCCGAGAAATAGCGAATGTGATGACGGAAAGAAAGCCAAGTAAGCAATAAATACATAAAAAGATTTATTTCTTCGCTGACGTTACAGCTGCTGATGAGAGGGAACGGGAAAAGAAATGGATTAAGTAGTATTACAATCCTACAGTGGGATATCTTCAGTTTATTCTGGTCAGCAAAGCATATTTGCAGATTTGTCTGCCTCCCACAGTGAAATCTGCATCACAACAGGACAGAGCATGCCTCCGTATTGAGATTTCTGAATCAGCCATCTGAATCCAAGCCAGAAAGAGCTCTTTCAAACAGACTGTCTGTTGAAAGTATTACTGAGTTCTCTCTGCACATAGCAACAATAGTATTTTTCCAGCAAAGCATGTCTGGCATCGCTCCAAATCCAACAGGTACTGCACTTAAGCAGACATACACACACCTTGAGTAAGACATGACAGGATTAAAAGCAACTCTCTCCCCACATCCTGTCTACAATGGTTCACAACAGAAATGAGATTCAAAAACAGTAAAAACCTTAACAAGAAAACCTAAATAGATAGGTGATATGAATGATAAATGTTAACTATGATTTGGTAAATTTCAAATAAGATGAGCTGTATACGGATGCATGAGATATAGTCCCCAGCAGTGGGCATCAACAAGTCACCATGCAAGAGCAAATAGGCATTCACACAGCCGGCTTTTTAGATGAAAATGGACGGCAAATTGACACAATCAAATCTGAGAAGCGCCACCACCATAGGAGATGCAATTTACCCCCTTTTCATGATGGGGTTAGGATTTGTGTTTCTATTTTCTTTTATGGTGCCATCGTTTCCAAAACTATTTCTTTTATGTGCCTTAGAGCCCGGTGAAAAACGGCAGAGACGCTGTATATCTTTCAGCACCAAGGCTAATCTGCAGCAAACACACACACACACATACAGAGTTTATATGTTGCTGTACACGTCATCGTGGTTGCACTCAGTCATTCGCTGTATACAACAGAGAATGGCAGCAACTGTGAAACAAACTCTGGTAGCACTTGGCTTATGAATTTTTAAAAGTGAAAGGTGTGATAACAATGTGCTTGACCAAAACAGCTGAGTACTAAGACACCCAACTTTAGAACACGGGCAAAACAGTTTCTCAAATTGTTTAAGACCAAGGACCACTTATCCCCCCAAAAAACCTCACGGACCACCAAGCTAAACAGACCCTCAACAACAGCCCAGATAAGCAAGCGATGTGACATGAACTGGCATCATACATGCACTGGCAACTAGTACTGGCGCTAACGTTAGCTTCCACAGTGTCCACCATGCTCACTGTGGCTGAATCATCTTGCTGCTGCACCTTCTCCCGGCCAGTGTTTCTTCCCCGATTGGATTTTCTGTTAACTGTCCCAGTCTTAAGCCAGAATTACATGAAGATTTTGCCTGTAGGTTCATTAATGGATTAACGTTAGCATTAAAGTTTTCTCTGGAGGGGGGGTTCAAGGAAACTTTTGTGAGAATAGAAAAAATCCCATAGGAAAAAAAAACAAATTTTACTCACTGTCAAGGTGGACCACTGGCAGACCTTAATTGGTCCATAGACCACCATTTGAGAAACACTGGCGCAAAATACAACAAGGGCAGCAAATACTCTAATTCTAAACTGACGATTGTGGCACTTTCTGTAGCTTTTCTTCAGAACAACAATTAAATAAGATGAATACCAGTGAGGTTTTTCAAAATGTCTGATGTTTTGTATTCGAACAGTATGTCAAATCATGAAACGTCTCATCTCAGCAAATGTGGTTTGATAAATGCCCCTGTGTTGGTGATGGGGGAAGTGAAGCCTCTCTGTCTACCTGTCTTTGTCTCTCTGTCCCTCTTTTTCTCTTTCTCTTTCTCCACCTCTGTTTCTACCTCCCTCTCCCTCTCCTTCAGAGTGTGTGTATGAAGTGTATCCCTCTCTCCTCTTCCTTCTTCTTTGCGTACTAATGAGCCATGAGATTGACAGCTGGATTACTGGGCTGGTTTGTAATCCTTTAATTTCTCCATTTAAGATAATCACCCTCTGGATGAAGCACTGGCTACAAACAGACACGCACACAAAAAAACACACACAATGCACAACACATCCTGTATTTCTATATATATATAAAAAAAAATAAATGCATGTTTACACATTAAACAAAAAGGAACAAGACAAAATTATAAACAAAAGCAGGCAGGCACCCTGATCAAATATAGATTCTGGGCTGAATTAATCCACAGGACAAGTGGAGCACAAGCTGCTCTCTGGCGAGGGCCCTTTCTGATATTAAAGTTTGGAGAACAAAGGCATCTTGACAGTGTAGTCTTTTAATTAAGGGGATAGAATAGCAAAAGCCCTGTGGCTTCAGAAATGACTATACAGTACAATACAGAGCGGCCCTCTGGAGATGCATTTAGCTGCAGCTTAAAAGGATCTATGTGTTGAGTCGAGCTGAACATAAATCATTTTGATTGGCCCGTGTTTTTCATCTCCTCCAGAGCTGCAGACTGAGAGTATGAGTGTCAGAGAACATGCGAGGTCAAGTGGCAACACAAGGTCAAACTCCTTGGCTGTATCTCATCGATAAAGTGAGGAGCTATATGTCACTTTGAGCCCATGACTCAGGGATGAGGAGCAGGTGAGGGAGGACAACAAGGAGGCACAGCCAAGAAAGAGGGCAACAAGGACAGCTGCAGATTCTCACAGATCCTCAGAGCTCATCACTCAATTAAAACGCTGTAAAAACTGAACATGAAAAATGCATTACCGTTCCAAGGAGAATTAAACTTCAAGTCTGGTTCACACAAAATGCTATCCTGCTAAAACGTACATTGGCGTCTGCTTCTCGAGTGTTCAACAAAGTACTTCAAAGTAATCAGGGTTTTTCCTGCTTAGAAAATGTGGTGGCTGCTGTCCCCACCAAATTCCTTACCGCCACCAGCTCACAGCTCAGTTTTTTCAATATTCCACAGTTGTTTTCCTGTCGGTATCTGTCATTTCAGTCATATGTGGCTGCAGTTACATGCAACAACCAGTAGTGGCGGTGTTTTTTTTTCATTATGTTATGTTTTTTCATTATGGTAACTGATTCCACCAAACCTTTGAAGTTTAGGGAATGCCTGTTTGCAAAGAGTCCGATGCAGAGTCAGAGTTTTCAGTTTGGCCTCTGACTAACAAGATGGATGAGGCTGAAATGTTCCCTGTCAGACAGAAGGCAGGGCTTCAGCAGGCCGGACATGAATTTTAAAGGATGCTTCTGAAGTCATGGTGTGATATTTACGATTCATCCAAGATAGCGCGCATGGTAGACTCTGACCCTGTAAGAAAATTCCTTGACTGTAAATCAGTGCTATGTGTAAAAAAACAGAATTAAAGTAGAAACAAACGAAAGGAGGATAAAAAAAAAGAAGCTGCCAAGCAGTACAGCCTATGGAGCAGCTTCATCATGTGAAGACTGCGTCAGTTGCATGGTGTAAATGTCATCACTCCTGCTCACTCCTTCAAAGAGGGCTTTAAAACTGGCACAGTTCTGGTTCTGGAAACAGTTTCATTCTCAAAACCTTGGTGCTTCTTACCAAACCAGCCTGCATTCATACAGTTTAAGGGGAACAAATGTGGGAGGGCGTTCCCTTGACTTCCTGCTCATTTTATCACCACAGAATACTATATGCCCATAGGTGATTTCACAGTGCACAAGCTGGAACCAGCTTTTTTTTTTTTTTTTTTGTCCGAACATGCCAACCTGTTTAAAATGAGGTTCAGGAACTGGAACCAGCACAGAGCCGTGTCAGTGTGAAAGCCCTCACAGTGAGAATGTCTGACTTTTACCTGCTGCATCTTCACATCAGCTCAGTCTAACTTCTCGTGGTGATTACACTTTGATGCTGGCAAGAAAAAGTCTGCCTACAGATGGGACAAAAGAATTTTGCAGTTTTGGGTTCTGAAATTTCAGGGAACTTTTCCTAAAGATTTTGAGGATTTCTGGTCATATGTGGATAAAACTCAGGCGACAAGACATGTGGTTCAGGTAAAGTTGTCTCAATTTTAATCAGTGTCTTCTTGACTGGCTTAGGTGTTTTTAGGACCTGTAGGGTTGTGTGAAGCTTTCAGCTGCACCCTTCTACTGGTCAGTTATTTCTTTTCCAACTGTACCCAGCATTTCCAGTGAGCAGTGGTGTCTTTTCTCTTTCAAATCTTCCTCGATACAAAACAAGAGATATGCCAATTTTGAGGACCTGGAGTTGTTTAATGTCACCTTTGACAGAGATTAACTGAATTAAAGCTGTTAAGAGGTAAATTGACACATAACCTTTGTAGCTAAGAATATATTAACTGTGTATGTACGGCCTGTATGGATACACATCCTCACCGTGGAGACGTGCCCATAATAAGATGTCCAGAGGAGCTACGAAGGATGACTATAGACAGATAATTGAAAACAATTCTGTTTCTCTTGGAAGAAAAGAAGCTTTCCCTGACTCAGAGCCATTCAAAACTTTGAAAAGAGAACTCACTCTGGTGATAAAGGAAATATAAAGATTATTTATACTGGGCTAGTTATCATTGTTGCAGCAATGGACGAGGTTTGCAAAGAGCTCTTATACGGCTCTGTTCAGTTTCTTATCTTGGGTTACTGAGGTTCAAGTCCATCCTTTTTTCTTTTGGCTTGAATAACAATTATCTTCCAATTAATCCACCTAAATGACACTAAAGAGTTTATTGTCATGACACTGGAAACAAGAAGGATAACATGTGAGTGAATAATTAGAGCTGAGGAAACAGTAGTTTAATACTAAGAACCTGATTTGTATTCAGATGCATGTAAATCCTGCCAACCCAGAGGAGGAGGGGAAGAGCTTTGTAATGAACTGGTGGATTCTGGGTTACACTTACAGCTGAGAGGTGAAACAGAGGTCTCTCAGTGGGAAAATGGTTCATTTCTGCACTGCAACAAAAAAAAGCCAATATGGTCTTAATCAAGGCCACCGATCGTTAAAGTGCACTGAGATGCAAAGCACTAATACACATTGATTGTGCATGGGATGCTCAATTAAAAAAAGGTTCTCTATAATGAATGCAAATAAAATTCACTGAACACAAGGTCATTTATGTTAGAAGAAGTGTTTATTTCTTAGAAAAACAGCTTTTGCAACTTTTTAACGTTCATGAAAAGCTCCATTGGGAAGGTTAAGCTTTAATCAGGAGGCAGTTTCAAAGACGATAAATACGATAGAAACTCCACTTTAAACTTTGTCCATGATTTTTTTTTTCTTAATCTGCCCTTGTCTCAACACCAGGAATACAGTATTTAGTCTCTAGTTCCCCATCCAACAGTCTCTTTCTTATCCGTTAATCCCTCGCCAAGGACTCTCTTTTTTGGCTTACACCATCAAAAGTGCCTCGCATTTTTTCTTTTCTCCTTTATAATCACTGCATGATTTAACCCACAGCCGCCAGCCCTCACAAATGCAGGCTGAGGTCTGATCATATCACAGTTAGCTCTGTTTGAAGGTCAGAAATCAGGGCACAATTAGCTCACCTCTATTTTTGAGGAAAAGTGGATTTACTGCATAAACGCACCTAGTGGAATGCAAGCAGAGACTGTGTACTTTCTAAATGCAGCCGTGTTGGGCACTGAGTTTGCCTCTGACAGCTTCTCAACGTCTGCGGGAAGTCAGGAGATCAGCATGAATCACACCTGTCTCACAGTGGGCACTTTACAGGAAAGCAGTGGAACTAGCTTTGTTGTAATGAAACTGGATGACAGTGCATGCCATGACCCAGTGACCAAGCATCAGACTAAAGGTAATACCAGAACACAGCGAGATAAGCTAGCTCCAGCTAATAAAATTCACATGGAAGCCCTGACAAGTGGCGGTAATATTCCTGCTGACAGCCGCTTTCCCGTCAATCAAAACCTCTTTTTACCTACTAGCCCCACTGAGGAAATGACTACAAAACAGGATGAAAAGCATTGTGCCGTGGCATGTACTATATCTTGGGTGGCTTGCTTGATGGAATTGGCTCAGCATGTATGTCATGTTATGGAGGGTTTGAGGGATATAGTAGTGTAGCCTGGGTTTGGTAAGAAGGCAGGAGAGATAAAGAGAAATGATGTGGCTCATCTTCTGCACCTGTATTCTATCAGCTCACCACAGACTGCAGGCCCTGGCTGAACAGATGAAAGACTCTCTGGAGGACAAGAGAGACGTTCATGAGTCAGAAAGAAAATGGCATCCCGCTTATCAAAAGCCTGGAAACGTAATCCCCCACCACCACCACCACCACCCGCACACACACACACACACACACACTCACACACACACACGCACACACTTTAGTTCTTGGGTCTGGACGTACTTATGAAAGCCCTGTCACTTTGGATAGCAGGTTAGGAGTCAGAAGTTCCTTCACCACGCAGCAAACGCCAAGCTGGCTGTTTCAAAGCAGATATGGCTCCACGCCAGATTTCCCTGCTGTCGTCTAATTGGGGTCATGTTTCGAGTCATTTCGGATGTGTAACTTCTAGAGATGGAACTAAATAAGAGGAAACCAAAATCTGAAAGCACATTCCCAGTGAAGCCGTGATCCTCCTTAAAAATTCATCTTTTGGATCAAAGATCCACCATATGCTGTTTTTGTTCCCTGCATGCACTGCAGCAGTAAATTTTAGATTATTTTCACACTTAGCAAGTTAACCTCCTGACTCAAAGGTCAGCCCTGTGAATGTAAGTATAATCGCGGAAACAAGACATTTCTGTTTGAAAAAGCAGTGTGGATTGAAGGTGACAAAACCGGGGCTTTATGAAAATAAATTGTTTAGTTGGTTGAGGGAAAAAAAACATCTCCCGTTTTGCTCAGTGCAAGATCATTTTAACTTTATCATCATAATGTTTTTTTTTCTCACATAATGAGAACAAAGTGGTTCTCTGCTGCTTTTTCTATCGCTCTTCATTGAAAAATCAGTTTTACTCCAGAAACAAGGTTTCTGCACTACATATTCATCACAGTCATTGTCTCCGTCTCAAACTCTTGGCAAAACAAGCAGTCAAACAGGCGTCTGTATCACTCAAGGAAGTCTCTATTGTTGTCTTTCAGCATCAAGAAGAAGGTCAGAGATGAAACTCATGACAGCTAGTTTTCTCCAAACAAGCAATGACAGCAATGCTGCACCATTAAACTAACTGCAGAGGCAACAGCGATGTAAATAAAAGTGATGTTAAACCTTTTGTGACATCACACAAAGACGTGTGATGTTTTGATTGCTGGGAGTCTTTGCTCATACAATTCTGTATTTACCCATTTTTCCATGTTGTAATATGAAAAATTCAGAATTATCAATAAATCCTGTATCTTCACTGATAACCAAGCAAGTAAACTTCAACTACCATTTATATTAAAATATTGTTCACTTTAATCCCCAAATCTTGCAGCACTAATTGAAAAAGACTCAAACAGACGCCATCCTGACTGAGCCCCATTTCAGATCTGTTCCTTTTGTGCAGCAGCCTCGTCTCCATCTCATGTCCGTGTTCTGAGGTGTCTGTTCCGGCTCTTGGAGCGAGGTGATGGTTTGCACAGCCATGTGCAATCACTGGAATATTTCTTTTCATGGCTTATCTGCCCACAGCGGGAATCTGCACGGACCGCGATTTGAGGCCCGGCTGTCTGCTTGCCTCTGTGCCTCAGCCTCCCCCTCCAATCCTGTGCTAGCACCCAGACAAACATCTCCATGGAAGCGTGCGATGATTTATTCAGCACAACTTAGCGGCAGCCCTGAGATTTGTCAGTTAGTTAAACAAAGGTCTTTTATGGTCAACCACAAAGCCCTAACACCCTCTTTAACCTATAAAGCCAGCCAAGAATGACCAAAGGGAGAACTGAATGATGCATTACATTTCAGATCTGACCTTTCAAGTCCTGACTGGATGCTTCAGATTTCCTTCAGGTCACACTGTAAAAGGCTAAGGCTCTGTTTTAACAAAGTTTAGTATATTTACAACTTTGTTTTCATTCAATTAAATTCACTTTCTCCTTATTTTCCAAGGTTTTGGTTTTCATTCATGGTGTTTCCTCCAGTGCTCAGTGAAAAATATCTTCAAGGCTTATTTGAAAGTGTGAAACAATATGATGTGAAAGTGTATGAAACAGTACAGATTTTTCTTAAGCTGATGTTGTTTAACCAATTAAGGGTTTGATGACAACACTAAAATAAAACACCTCTGTCTGGTTGCTGCTGAGGGAGCACTTTGTTTTAAATGAGCCTTGGGTGGCTTTGGGTAGTCAAGTAGTTATGGCGCACACACCTTTCAGATAATGTTTCTTTCTTTCTTTCTTCCTTAAACAAACGTTGCTTGACCAAAACAGTGAGCCACGGTTCTACTGGCTGTTTCAATGCTCTCCAGTGAGGACTCACAGTAAAGTCATCTAAACCACTTTCAATTAGATGATTGGGGAGGGGGGGGGTGTTCAGTAATGACTGGTTTAATGTCGTATGAGGCGGTGCACTGTGCTGGCATTTAACAACTGAATTTGAACTGGACTTTCTCTTTCAGCGTCAGAGGGCTTGATTCTGAATTTTTCTCAACTCAGTTGAATAGAGTTATCAAACATGAGTCACAGGTGAAGCTCAGGCCTCGTGTAGGCTGAGGTAGGAGTTTAAACCTGCTGTTATAATGGCAGGGGCAACTACTGTACATGTCGTCAGCGATTAACAAAAAAAAGCATCTGCTCCAACCTTGTTTTATGCCAGAATGATGGAAACTGATATATTAATGACATGGAGTCACATAAAAGAAATCGATCTACCTCCTCTCCTCCTATGCTCATTCACATATCTCTATTACCAACTTTCAATCAATCTTAAATACCGATAATATTCAGATGCAAAAAAATCCTTTTAGAAAGTCAACCAAGTGAAACCCGTCCATGGTAGAGTGCTCATTTTGACACAAATGTAAAAGAAGTGCTGTTGGGCTCAAAATCAAAATGATCAATATGTTGCCAAGCAACAGTCAATGCAAAAACAATGTTCGAGCAGGGAACCGTGTACAGATTCTACTTTCTGCCAAATGCACATAAAGCTGAAAACCCATTTCATTTGGGAGAGGGTGTAAAGAAAAGCAGTCATGGGGATTGTAATAAAACTCCAGTATGACCCTTTAAGCACACACAGTGTTACGTATACAACCAGGGGTTTACATCTACAGCATCTACAGCAACAAGAACATAGTTCTTACATTTTCAATTAACTCAGACTGCTGATAATCACTTTGCCATCAGCAAATCATGCAGTCACTTCCAACACTACCCACACATGTTATCAACAGGACGGATAGAAAGAGGAAAAACATCTCCTCCTTTTCCCTCGGCATGGAAAGCGCTGTGCTCCACACATTGTTCAGGGTCTGGAAACAGAGTCCTGCTTCACACTGCACCTGCTTGGCTACAGCTTTTCAGTTCTTTCCCCATCGCTCACTGTCCATCTCTCTGGGGAGACAACAGGCTCCACAGTCTAAAGCGGTCCAGCAACCCCCTATAGCCTGCCCTGGTTCATCTCAGACCCTCCCTCATCTCATCCTTTGCACATTTATTTTCTGGAAAAGTGACAGTTTCAGGTTATACATATTGTGGCGTTAGTATTAAAGACTTCCTCCCACTTAGCTGATAGAAAACAGCCTGTGTAAGGCTCGCCCCTGCACATTCATCATTGCCTGAGGACTTCAGCTTCTGCAGCACAGATCCCTCTGAGTGGCCAGTTGGGAGGACGGCGCTCCTCTTAGATTGATTTTCACAAAGAACAAACACAAAGACAAAATGAAAGAGTGACACTGGAAGCAAAGGTAATGGGATCAGAGCCAGAGCCGATGTTGCACATAAGCTCTATCAAATTGATGCAGCCGGGCTTCGCTGCAACCTTATTCTAAATGAAAGTATCAGCTGCTATTATGTACACAGAGACATGTCCAGTTTGTGCAGCACCCCCTGAGACACATGCGCACATCACACACACACACACAAATAGCAAGGAGGAGGCGAAATATTTCATCCGTCTAGACACATCATCTTCCTCTGTTAACATTGTTTGGGTCAGTAATGATGCCTCAGCCCATTTCCAAACAGACAGGAACCTTGAGCCCCTGAGCCCCCTCAGGCACATTCGCTCCCCGCTGACCGGCTGCAGCGTCCTTGTCAGCCTCCTAAATAACAAAATAACCTCCAGAATAATTCAATTGTTTTGCTCACAGCCAGAAAGTGCTCAAGCAGCTGTTACATTGAGGATGCCATTTTCTCCCAGTAAATAGCATTTCACATAACAACAGGCAAATACTTGGCTATAAAAGCAAAGTGTCAGGGGAGAGCTTAGCTTATTATCCACAGTTATTGAGATGTTGCATACGAGAGTCAGCAAAAGTGAGAAGCAGAACAGAAAGAGGAAGTTTCCAGCCATCTAAGTTACCATGAAGCAACACCAAACTAGACTTTTAAAGAAGAAATCCCAAGTGTATGTGTTAAAACCTGCAGTACTTCTTTATCTTACATTTGAAGTTTAGAAGTTTGAACACTGCCAATGTAATAGAAACAGAAAGACCGAGTTGTAAATAAGAGGATTTTTTTTTACCCTATAACAGAGAATTTTTACCTGCCAAAAAACAAAACCCCCTGAAAGAAAGTGCAGCATTATTTCAAATGGCAGGAGATGAACCTCACAAGAGATTCACTACATTTCCTGCTCTCAGAATAAATGGAGCGAATGAAAACAAAATTGAATTCCTCTGAAAAACAGAAGGAATAAAAGGGCTTTAAAATGTATTACAAAGAACAGTGGAAGTAAAATGAAAGTTTTGGGCTTCCAGCTGCAAACAAGTCTGGAAGCAGCATGCCATTTAAATGAGTCTGCCAACTGCTTAGTCAATCAAAAAGAGAAGGAAGTGTACTGTTTTATTCCACTGCAACCAGCGTAATGACGGTGTTCATTGATCAGTGACACTTCATATTAAATGACAACTCTTGAACAGAATGCATTTCACACCTGCTGTCACGTCTCATTTTCTCACACTGCACATTTCGTACCACCCCAGCGACATCAGGACCGGATCTTCACGCTTGTGTATCTGCATTTCTGTGCTCCAGATAAGCTACTTAAACCAAACCAAGGGAACCCGAGTCTTCTGACATATACTTCAGAAGTGATGAAGGGCCACTTACAATATTAAATGTCCTCCTACACACATACATAAACACACTCTTCCTTTCTCCTCTACACGAGATGGGAGACAGATCCAAGCAGAGAGGAGAAAATATCATCAGTGGGTAAATAAGATCCAGCGGACAGACTTACCTTTGAGAATGCTCTGTCCGTGCAGAATGTCTCTCGGGACAATCACTGTGTAGAAATTCTGGGAGAAGCCGGGTCTGCACGGGGCTTTGAGGGGCTGGCCTGCCTTACTCCCCTAAGGAATAAAACAGACAGCCTCTTAAGCATTGGCAAATTGACTTGTGGCCACAGGGTCAGACGTTGGCCTCACAATCTTTTCAGACTGATATTGAACCTCACAGTCCCTCTGGCTCCACAGAGAGGTTTACTGCAGACAATACCATGCTGCATACAGTCACAAAGAGAAAATCCACATCCAGGGCTTCATACACCTGCTCTTATTCCCTAAAGAGGGTCTGTGAGCCTCACAGGAGACGGTAAAGCACAAAACAAGAGTTACTCAAGTATCGTTATGATAGCAGTCCTCATCATCATCATCGTCATAATTATCACTGTTAGCAACAGAAGTTTTTGCCATCATCAGAACTATTTTTTTTTTTTAAATCAGGGCACAAATAGTGATAGAGCCAGAAGAGTGATAACTCCAGCAGACATATTTGTAAGAGCTGGTTGGGTGTGTGCATTATGCCAACGAAAGGAAACATCACAAGCATTAAATTTCAGTTTAAGCATAGTTGCAGGTGCAAAGCACCAGTGAACTGCACTGTCAAAGGATGCTTCCATGAAAAATATTAATAATTATAATAATAAAAAAACATTTCATTAACAGATACGTTCTCTGTCTAAAGGTTTTATGGTCAAAACTCAACTAATCAACTGCTACAAATTATTGGGTCTGATTTTTCAGCGCTGATAGCCCAAGTTTGACAATAATGTCAGGTAATCCTTTCAGAATTTTCGAACCCATGCTTCTTTGGACCATTCAAGAAACAAAAGACTAACTATGAAACTGAGCCGCCGATTCTGGAAACCTAGAAATGAGAGGTGCTGGTGCGTAAACGTGTGTAAACCAAGTGGATCGCAGCTAACAGTAAGAAAAGCCCGTCCACAAACCGCTGTCCTCTGCACTGATGCACTGCAGTTCATTTAGAGTGTGGAGAGGCTAAGGGGCAGAGTTCCAAGACACTCTTTATCCACAGTAAAACAAAAATATTCTTGGCCTTAAACGCCGTTATATTTGCTCGATTACACGCTTCATGTTGCTTTTAGCGCAGCGCTGCGGGGGGAAAGTGAGCCTCCGTCAGCCACTTTCAGAAGGCAGCGCGTTTCCCAACATTAAGCACTACGGCAGTGCAGCACTTTGGCTCTACAGTAAGCCGAAAAGACAGAAATTAACTCATCTTACCGAGGATGCACCCACGAGGAGAATGCACGTCAGGATGGTGCAGGCAATGTTCATCTTTCCAAACCCGCGTGTTGGATAAGAAGAGGACAAGTGGAGTCTTCTTCGCCTTAAACAGCTCAGTAATTCCCGGAGTCCTGGTTCCTCTCCTCGGATGCTGAGTAAGAGACCTTCCTTACTTGTCTGGCGCAAAAGTACCGCTGAGACTGAGATGCTGAGCTCCGTCCAGAGGAAGCCGGTGCCCATTGGATGACAGCGTCACTACAACCCCTCCTACCGCCCGGCGGAGCAGCCACTGGAGAGAGTGTCTGCGCTTCAGATGGCTCACTGCGATCACAGCCGGTACACTTCTGGGATCTATGGGTAGAAAAAATGCATTTTCCGGGCTATTTAGATTCATATTTTAACTTCAAATGCAGCAAAGGCGGGTCTGGCTGTGTGAGTGACAACCAACCATCCGAGTCTTTTCATGTGTCCATCAGCCAACTGGAGTCTATTTCACACCCCACTTCTCCCCTCTGCCACTGATCCGCGGTATAAGTGCGCCAAGACCTGCAGTTATTAGCTTTTTATTAAAGCTGCTATGATAGAGCACTGTGGGATAAGACTTTGATTGTGAATGTGAGCTCAAGATGAAATAAAGTTCAAGGAATGAGCAGCCTGTTTGATGATCTGCAGGAAATGTGCACATTTTGACGAATCATTAGGTTCAATGTTCTTTCTCAACAACAGGTGAAAACTGTGGTTTCTAAATACTAAAGTTTATTCTTATATGAGAAGTTTTCTTTCATAATATTACTCAGAAGATAGCGATATAGTAAGATGTTTATTATTTTGAGAGATATTGTTAATAAGCTATAAAAGACAGAGTGTGGTCATAGTTCATTCAGGATTTCTGTACAGTGGTCTGAGTTTAAACCTGGTTTTAAAAAAAAAGGGGTGAAAAAGTGTGCCTTTAAATGGTTTCACGGTTTAATTATGCTGGCATTTGTGAAACCTCAGATCAGTGACACAATTTCCACATCTGAGAGGTCATGACAATTTAATCCTATCAAAAGGAATAGGACAGCACTTCAGTGTCAATCAAAGCAGCCCAGTGTCTGCCCCGTCGCTGCTGTTCACTCTGCTGCCTCGCTTTCACCACCAACTCCTTCAATATTCAAACAGCTTCCTCTGAACTATGTATTTTTTTCCACTTTCTTTCCTTTAAATGGTATCTTCAAAATAAACTGCTGGAGGCTGATAATTAAGAAGTACTTCTAGTCTAGCTGACTGCAGCTTAGTGGGTGTTTCAGTCCACAGGGCAGGATTTCTTTAAGGTCAGAGATATCAGTAATACGCTCCACTCATCTCTCTTCAGGGTGTTGTGCTTCTGCTTTTATAACAGCCTGGAAAACTTGGCAGAGGGACTGTGTGACAACGATTTAAAGCCCATGTCTTGTACTATAAACAATGACTAATAAATAATGTCACTGCTCTTTATCAGTCTCTGTCACTTCCTCACATGGGAGCAGCTGCTGACAGGAAAGACGGTTCACAGGGAGAAGAAAAGAAAACGTCTGAGTGTGCTGAATACAGCACATCCTCTCATGGAAAACACTGCAACCACAGTCCCCTGCAAGCACTGAACACCATGCACATCCTCTCAACTTTTAACCTAATTAGCAACAAAAGAAAACAGTGCATAAAGTGTCCGGATGATCCCCCCAATGCCCATGTCTGCCTCTGCCGCACAAACACAATGTTCATGAAATGAGCAGAAGCTCAGAGAGGTCCAGCTGATTCCAGGCTCGCTGAATTCATCCTGGCTTCAAGGTATCCTGTCAGTTTCAGAAAGCAAGTAAATTATTCCTCTCAAGTATCGAACATGTCTGTAATATAAATACCATCTGGGCACTTGAAGTAAATTGGTTTAAGGCTGTCCTGAATTATTTAACAAATCTAACAAAATGGCTCCCAGTTCTCTTTTTATTTGAGGAGTAAGACATTACTAAAAGTAGAACCATAAAATTGCCTAAACAGACTGTCAAATGCTTCTTCTCATGTGTTACATCATAATTTGCCATTTCTCCACCAGTGCGCTCATTTGTGAAGACTTAAACGTGTCTCTTCTGCATCCCCAGATTTCCCTTTCTCTCTCTCTCTCTGATCCCTTTTATTTGCTTGGTTGGGTTTTATAAACCACATTATTCTACTGACAGTATTGTCATTCATTTTTTTCCAGGTTCACAGCAGTACCAACTATTAATGTGTTTATCAAAAAAAATTATAAATTTGCAATGGTTCATGGGAATTTAATGACCCTGTTGAATTAAGTTGGTCCAACTGTTACCCGATCATCCATGTCTGACACCAGTTTCATAAAGAGGGGAAAATTAACTTTCAGAAATTGATTTTTCATGATACAGTTGTTGCTCAGCTTTAAACAGTCAGTCATAGCTCACACTTACTGCCTTTAAAATATATCCAGCTCATGAGTGGATGAAATTTCCTATGAGTCCAGATCAAATACAGCTTGGTTTAACTGCAGGTTCCAGTCTGTTGTAATTGTGCCTTATTTTACTGAAAGGGAGCATTAAATTATTGGTTAAAACACAAATCCCTCTTTGTGTGTGTTCACTGCTAACCAAAGGCATTCAGAAAGGTGTGTGACAGAGTCTGGTTTTAATCTCTGTAAAAAGTTCTTTCAAAGTGTTTATTGTCATATGCTCAGTAAACAAACACGTTTCCCTGTACAATGAGATTTGCTTTCCACAATGAATGCCAAGAATGAAATGCTGAAAGACAGCAAAAAAAAGTAATATTTTTTACTTACTAACGGACAAAACAGTTTTCAATATTAAATGATAGATTCACTAATGGATGGCGATACATTACGAAATAGTTGTTTACTCATAAAACATGAAGCATTTTCTCTGTTTATCAATATTTTATTGAGACTAACTGATAATGCAGCCGAACTCTGAGCAGATAAAGTTTGTGAATTTCATTAAAACCATCAGAAATTTACTATACTGCAAAAAAGCTTTTATACTTTAGAGCTTACAAATTTTCTGAGCCAGTACTCACTGTCCCTTTGTCTTATCAAACAGGTTGGTCAATGAATTTCTCACTGTCTTCAGTCTAGTCTTCAGGCTTAACTTCATCACTTCATCACATGGAGAGTGCATCATTTGCAAAACATTCTGTTCTTAAAAAATGTTGTAAAGCTTGTTGTATGAGGCCAATGTGTGAGTAAATGGTTTGCTATATCATCAACATGTCATTCATCAAATGTAAACCTAAGGTATGGTCATCACTGAGCTGGGTTACTGAGAATATCACTTCCCTGCCATGGACGCACAGTGTGACTGAGTCTGTGTGAACTGTTCTTTGAACAGACAGATCTACAAGATGTAAAAGCCACACAGAGTTCATCTCTGCACAGTGATGCGACTGATGATGCAACTCTTGCAATGTTGTCAGCTGTGCAGAGAAGAGTATGACTTCTCTTCAGTGTGAAACTTGGCTGACTGCTGACCAAGGAGAAAACTTCAGGTTTATCAGGAGCACTATGACAGTCTGGTGAATTCAACCAAATTCTTCACGTCACTTTCTCTCACAAAAGAAGGGAAGAAACTCAGTCAGGTACAAAGCATCACTGAATTATTTGCAGGGTTTTGTGTTATTTTTTGCAAGGACACAGCTGAATCAATTGAACACAATGGTGCAGCATATTATCTAATGAAACCGCTCAACACTTTTAAGTGACTGTGGGAAAAGCAGATTTTTGTCAGGATCTTTTTGTTTTTCTAAACTATGTGATGTGCTAAAGGCTTACTTTGTCTGTGATTTAAAACAGACTAACTTTGAGGACTATTTGACATCACATTTCAACATCTACAGTGCTCACTGCAGACAGAACAACAGGGCTGACCAATCAGAAACAGCCCTTATTATCATTTAAGAGAGGTGGGCTTTTTTTTTTTTGTCGTAAAGATTGCCTATTATGGTCTGTATGCATTTCTGTATCCAGCTTCAAGCTCTCAGTCAACTTCAGTTGTTAACACTTCTGAATCAGCTTCATATTTTAAGACCAGAAGTTGACGATTGGGTGTCATAAAAAGCTAAAAAAAACTCATTTCAAATGATTTTGCTTGAGTAGAGCAATTCCAAAATCAAACATCTAATCCCCAAAAAACAAAACAACTAAAACACTCTTTCTAATGGAGACATACTATTGTAAGACAAGTGCAGGACCTCCACAGGACCCTCCATGAAACGGCTCTTTATGGCATGAACTGTTAAACTTTTATTGAGCCCAAAGAGGAATTTAATTTATTCAATTAAAAAGTGGTTCAGCATAACAACAGGGAGTATTGTTGTATTGTTGAAATCGCAGTAGCTGCAGGGCAACCGGAGCTCCAAAGCTAAGGTACTGTATTGGGATCATCCAACAGCATGCAAAGTCAGCTAAATATAACTAGCAGCCAGAGTCGGTGCTAACTCATCTCACTCAAAGCAGCATAGCTCTAGCAGAGCCAGCTGTCCATCAACAATTCCAATAACACTTGCCCAGGTTTCAGGTTCTGTTTTTGCGCCGTGGTCAGTGAGGCCCTGCCCTTTCAGACACTCTGCTCTGACAGTATCATCTGTTATGTGGTCTTATAATAAGTTTACTCCTTTATCGCCCACTCTCTTCTGTTGAAAACAAAACGTTATACTGTTTCACTGAGTCCCCTTGCAGGCTCACATCACTTCAGTTGTCATGTCATGTTTTGCAGCTGTTTTCTGTTTGTGCATCTTTTTTAACTCTGCTGTGGTTTCATTGAAGCACATATCCACTGTTGTATTATTTTGGAATTAGGCATGTGTTTATTAATGTGCATTGTTTTTGAATTTGCTGCACATATCTCCTATTAAAGACCTTTGGGTTGACCATTTGTCACTGTAGCACTCAGTAAGAAAAGGCAAAATTCAGTGCCAACCAGTACAAGACCTCTTTAGTCCTTAATAGAGAAATCAGCATACTGTGAGTTTCATGCTGAATGCGTTTTCCCCTTAAAGAGTCAGACTGACAGTTTCAGTGAGGGAATATCAAATTTGTGAACACAAAGAAACTGAAAAGAGGCACAAAAAGTAGCTCTAGAGTAAAGCACACATTCTTTAACTCCACAGCATTAATTGCTTAGACAGGAAGCTTTGTTTTTGTTACTTGCTCCTCCTCAGTGAATGAAATATTGATATGTGCACAGCAGAAATGCCCGAAGACAAGAGAAGACAAATGGTCCATCAGTGAAAGACCAAAGTAAACATTTTAATAGCACCTTTAGAGGGGCAACGGATGTCAGATATATCCAAAACAATTTCACCCTTGATCTGCTTTTTGAATTTAGTTTAACACTGTATATTATTTCCTTTCTCTGTCCCAGTAAGTGTCACACATTCAGGAGTGTGGTCCAGTAGATACTTCAGCCTTCACCCAGATCAGACTGTACAATCCAGATAATAGGCAGATCAGCAATAGGTCATTATCATAGGAGACTAAAAAATTTGTTCTCTATTCCAAAAAAGAGGTTAGAACTCATTTTGAGGCCTGTATTACTTACTGTGGCTGCTGTTTGGTGCACTGCGATTGCCTGGTAGGTGCATGGAGAGCAGCTCGACAGTGATGGATAACAGTGGAAGTCGTTTGATTTTGACTTGAACCGGAACATCACAATCTACTCTGCCTAATTAACCCAGCACCCTGGTGTTTCCCCTCAGCAGACTGCCACACAGGAGAAAAAAAAGCTCTACAACAACTCACCCACAGCATCATGTGCCACACAGGTCTTTGTCCCGAAAATAGAGTTTATAGAGAAATATCCCGAGAGAATAAGACAAACGTTTCCCAGAGTGACTTTCAAAACCTCTGATTTATATACCCAATCCCATTCTGTGCTGGAACACAAGAGGTGACTTTTTTGTTTCCTGGACACATTATTTATAAACACATTTCATTACACTTAATTCACTTACCACAGATGTGATGAAAGACAGTGGTTGGACAAAGTAAAGATTTTGAAATAAGGGACACATCCTCGTTTTCATAAAACTAGTCCTGCATCTAGAACAGTTTTTTAATTATGATACAACAAACATGTCAGCTGTTCCATCTTTCACTAAATGATCAGTATTAAATAATGCTGAGCATGATGTGCCCAAACATATCCATCAAAACGAGGAATGTAAAGTAGCGTACAGTGGGGTTTCAGTCAGGGCCTTCACACACACCACTGTGCATTACTCGCTGAGACCACATGGCAAGGTTTACAGATTAAAGCGAGAATTTAACAGTGCATCGCTATCAGTTCAATAACAAAATGAAGCATGCACGTTAGACCTGTTAACAACAGCTATTCAAGTCAGAATGTTTAACTTAGGTGCAGCTGATGGTGAGTTCCCCTCAAAAGCTTACTAAGCACCATCAATCACTGTCAACGTGCAACATGAACACTGGGAAAGACGCATCTCCTGTCCAAACTCCAGCAAAACCAGTCCGGTGCGACCATAGCAACAAACTGAAACACCGCAATAACTTTATCTCCACAAAAAAAAATTAAAAGTAACACTCACCCATCATTTGTAAATGAAATCCATCCTCAGATCCTTCAGGATCCTACTGGACCCTACTGGATCGATGTCCATAGCCTTTAGCATCGGCGGCTAGCCAAGTGCGCTGACAGCTCGCTGGTCCGGTGCTGTGATGCGTTTAAATGACTTTCAGATATGACGGAAATCCCAGCTGGACCACAACAACCTGGAGATATTAAAGTTCAAAAAAAGATCTTGATATAAGTTGTACCTTTTGTGAATCTCATGCAGAGTCTATTACCCATCTTTTCTGGAACTGTACTCATAAGTTTTGGCAAGATATTTGTAGATTCATATTAGATAATATCACCTGTGACTTTGAACTTTTCTTCCAAAATGTTCTTTTTGGCATCTTGAACTTTTAAAATTCTCACGCAAATGAATATTTTGTGATAAATCTGATAATTTTACCTGCAAAGTTCCATACTCATAAGTGTAAATTCTTGAAAACAAATCCTCACTTTATTTCTTTTCAAAAAGAGGCTGAATTATATATTAGATCTATTTCTTCATCCAAATACAAAAAAGCTTTAAGAACGGTTAACATGTGCTCCCAATTTAAAGGTTTTATCACAGTTTAATTCTGTTTTACTTACTTATTTTCTCTCTCTTCTTTAAAAGTTTTCATAACATGTCCCCCTGGATTTTTGCTTTATTATTTTTATTGACTTTTTATTTTATTTATTTATTTTGTTTTTTATTTATGTTCTTCATTTGCCTACTCTCAAGTTTAAATGTTATGTTGGATGTGTTCATTTATTGTACATTTCAATCGGAAATAAAGTTTATTAAAAAAAATAAAATAAAAAAAAAACAACCTGGGGACATTATTGTAATGTACTGAAAAATAACTGAATTCAGTGGGAATAATACATTTTCTTACTGATTATTGCCCCCCTTATTACTCAGCTACCAACTAAATATAAAGCAAGCTGACATCAATTCTGATTAAAAGAAAACTGTATTGATTGAAAACTAATTATTTCTACAGCTCAAAGAAACTATATAGAATAGAACTTTATTTGTCATTGCAACGAGTACAACGAAATTGCAAAAGCCCTTCAGTCAGTGCAAACAGTGCAAAAAGAGATAAAATAAAATAAAAATAAAGTATATATGTAATAAAATAATGTTGCTAAGGTGCATAATAGAATAGCAAAGTGTGATTCAGTAAGTATTCAGTAAGTATATTTTGAGGCTTCTAGGCCAATAATCTATTCTTATCAGCTGCTTGCTGAAAAATAACATCAAACTGCACATTTCTTTTCAAAATTTGATTTAAAAAAGCTTGCCTTTCTGTTATGGATCTCATTTAATTAAACAGCTTTTAATGTAGCACCACCTCATTTAAAACCCCTAGAAACAACTCAAAAAGCCTGGAAAAAACACACCTGCAGCAAAATAAGTATTAACGTTAAAGAATCATTTGGGAAGTGTTGGGCAACAGCCTTACAAATAGCAACTCTACCGTTCTAGGTAGCTTGGTCGTAGTGTTGCTGTTTCAGAATCAAATAACTTTGAGTAGTCCAGATGGTTTTTGATCAAGCTACATTTTTCTTCAAAGTTGAAGCACAGCAAATTGCACTGTCTAAATCTGAAATCAAGCTGCAGAGGATCAGTGTCAGCCGGGTCATGTTGCAAAGCGATATATATCCAAAAGTAGACAGAAGTAATTACCAAGAAGAAAAACACACAGGAGCATCAGTTCTGCTAGACTTCCCCCGGGGAGACAATTTATTGGCATGCATCAAGTAACAAACATATGCACTTGATGTACCAATGCCAGTGCATATCAGAGGCTGCTGCTTCTGTCCATAGCACTGATGATTAGCATTGAAAGTTCTGTTGATAAAAAACAGAAACTAAGGATACCATGTTACTTTTTTCTGTCATGATGACTGTTCTGACTGGATTTAGACAGAAGCAGGATTGCAGAGGGATGGAAAATTACTCTAAAATTTCCAGAAACTTTCAACGGGAAGTTAAGCTGCAAATTTGAAAATACTCTGAATTGCTTTATCTGAACTTACTGAACTTTATGTGGTCCTCAGGTGGTGCCTTTAATGATCTCGTGGGCATCATGCACAGTCCCACCCTACATGCATGTTGAGAGTATGGCCGCAATAACCTTAATAGCACTGCAGTCAGCAAAGTGCTGGTATGTGGTCAAGGGAATAGTGTTGATATCCAAGTGTGAACTTGCATTGACTCTGGTTGTTTTCGCCAAAGCTATGCTGCAATGCACATATCCTAGCTATCTTAAGTTTCTCTTTAAAGTAAGCAGAAAAAACATTATATTATTAATTAGTCACAAAGTTTGTGCAAAGTGCTGTTTTGGCCTAATAAAGTGGCCGGTTTTCTAATGTTTCAAATGCTAATTGTTCTTTCTCATGCAGTCTTAAAAGTACCAGTTCAAAGTCCATTTTTTCCTGATTGATTCAGAAAATCTAGAGGAAGTTATTAAACCCACAGAGTCTTGCTCCTGCTCTCTGCATCCTTTCCTCATGAAATAATTTAAAGCTGCGTCTGAATGTTTTATAAATGACATTGTACATGTTATTGATACCACTCAAAATCCATGTAGGCTACAGACCAATCTCAAATCTCCCCTTCATCAGTAAGACACCAAAGTCCATTTTTTACAATCACATTAAACAAATATCTTTCAGCTTACAATATATGTGATACCCGAGTCTGCTTTTGGAGCGAATCATAGCACTGAAGCAGCACTCCTGCTTGATCTCACAGCTTCCTTTGGCACCGCTGACCATGAATTTTTGATTCAGAGGCTTCTTGTTTCACTTAGTTTGACAGGTCCTTCCTCTGGCTGGTTTTCATCCTACCTTAAAGAAAGAAATCTACTTTTTTAGTAGAAAACTTCAAATCTGCTGAATCAAAAGTTACCTCAGAGGTTCCACAGTGGTCAGTCCTTGGCCCAGTTCTCTTTAATTTACATGCTCCTGGTCAGTGCAATCATTAAGAAACACAACGCGTCTTACTTTTGCTGATCTTACTGAGTTGGGCATTTCCCTCTCATCTACTAATCTCAGTCCTGTCAAGAACATTATAGACGGCTCTCATAATTTTAACTGCTGGGTGTCTGCAAACTTTTTAAAACTAGACCGAGAGACAGAAAATCTATCCAGACATGAAATCAATGTCTTTAAAAGATTTTTGAGCAAGTCATAGATCTTGGTGTAAGTTGGGTTCAGAACTTAACTTTGAAGGAACAAGAACAACACTTAACTATTTAAAAAAAACATCTAAAACTTTCAAATCAAATCTCAGACCGATGCTGGGAAATTAGTCCATGCATCCATTTCATCTAGATAACTGCAAAGCCCTGTAAGCAGGGCATGAATTGCACATTTGTATCCTCAGAGTAAAGCACATTGAGCTGACCTGTTATGACAGCTGCTTTATAAATTACATTTCTAATGCTATTGCTAATGGTGATTGATAATCATGATCTTGACATTCATCAGAATAGTTGTGATTATCATTTTCTGCCATAATCTTACAGCCCTTCAGGTCGAGTGTGACAGAGCAGAGTCAAAACCCATAAGATTGCTGGCTGCTTTTTAAAGTACATGCCAAGTGACCCTAAACAGTCACAAAGTTAGCTTTATCTCTTTGTAAGTTGAATGTAGTTTCTTGATGATATCATTTCTTGCAGTTATTTAGATTTAAAAAGTGTTTGGAAACCCAGAAATCATCCAGGCAAGACAATGAAAGAACCATCTCACTCAGATTTGGAAGGAAGTGGTTATGAATCTTATATTTACTTATTAAGACTTACTTATTTACTTATTAAATGTGGCATACAGATGAAAGTACATACATATCAAATACTTCATAAGTGTTTGAGTAACATTTTCATAAACTGACAGTAAGATTGTGTGCTATATGTTGTTCATATGTGAGCACTGACTTTTTTCATTTTCTTTCTTTTCAGGAAAAAAAAATCTTGGAAAGCTTATGTACCCCCTTGAGGACCTATAATATCTCTTATTACGCACTGTGTACTTGCATTAAGCAAATTCATATTTGTGTTGAGCAAAGAAATGCAAGCACAGCTCTTATGTGACCACACTGTGCAGTATTTATATGTGTGTGTGTGTGTGTGTGTGTGTGGTGGTGGTGGGAGGGGCCGGGGGGGGGGGGGGGGGGGCAGCTAATTAATATAGAAGCTATGGGGGGTGATGCTTTTCAATAACGGCAGCAAGTTCTGAATGTCTAGAACAGGGGTGTCAAACTCATTTCACATCGTGGGCCACATACAGCCTAGGTAGATGTCAAGTGGGCCGGACCATTAAAATTATACCATACTCTGCTATAAATAACCAAAATATCATGTCTTTCCTTTGTTTTGGTGTAAAGAAGCTCAAGAACATTAGGAAAATCTTGAAATTTAATGAACAATCCTTTTACAAAACATTTCACAAAACACCTCATATTTCCTTAGACAAATGTGCAATTTACTTTTATCATTCACATATATGCATTGCAACTGATCCCACTGATTGTACAAAGGCACAAAACTTTAACAAGTAATTGGTACTGAAAAATATAGTAATGCACTTTAAGATTAAATGAGACTTATATTGAAAGGAATTTTTATGCCATTTACACATGTGCATATAAAATCTAAATATAATCCCTGCCTACACCTTACAAACCAAGGAGGTTGCTATTAAATGTGTAAAGAAGAAAGTGTTCACCTCTCCTGTAAATGTGTAAACTTCATACATGAAACAGACATACAACACAATACAGACTGAAAATTTATATAGTTGCATGAACAGTAGAATTCCACCATACTCTTTGTAGTGAAGCTGCTGACTAACATTAAATTGCACATTTTTTTTAATCACCACAGTAAGGATTCATCCTCATAGAGCTGTATTCTTTCAATGCAAACAGTATCTAAGGCAGCATTTTAAAGGCGTTAGTCTAGTCTGCACTTGTTTTTGTTCCTGAAACTTGGCATCTTTTGGCCTGTACAAGTGCATCAACACAAGGTGTCATATCCTGACTAGCTGTCACTTTCAGAATGTCATTTAAGTGCTTGTTTGTGAGCCTCGAACGCATTTTTGTTTTATTGATATTCATTACTGAGAAAATTTGTTCACATAGGTAAGTTGTCCCAAACATGCACAAAATTTTAGCAGCCAGGGCTGTTAATTTGGGGTACCCTGGTAGTAGATACTGATAAAATTTATCCAGACCTACGGAGGCAAATTTGCCCTTCAAATCTGCATCACATTGCAAATCAATTATTTCTAGCTGAATTTCGACCGGCAGATCAGAAGCTTTAACTGTGAAAGGTGAGCGAAAAACTGAAAAGTCTGTCTCAAGTTCACCAAATACCTGAAAACGTTTCTCAAACTCCCACAGTAATCCTGCAATCTTGTCTTTGTACCGTTTCACGTCTGCATCAGGTCTGGTCACACACACATCTCTCAGACAGGGGAAATGAGCAGGGTCGCCACTTGCCAGTTGCGTCTCCCACAAAGTCAGCTTCAACTTGAATGCATGTATGTTGTCAGAAAACTGTGGAGACCAGACCTCTGGATCGGATGAAATTTACAGTGCGAACAACCACCTCCATGACGTGGTCCATTTTCAGGGACTTGCAACACAATGCCTCCTGGTGCAAAATACAGTGAAATGTCCAGAAACGATCTCCTCCATTAAGGGCTTGTACTTTCTCCCTGAACTTTGTCGCGACACCTGCTTTCTTTCCGACCATGGATGGTGCGCCGTCTGTAGCCAGGCTGACAGCGCGGGACCAGTCCACTCCAACTCTGTCCAGTGCAGCAACGACAGAGCCGAAAATGTCCTCGGCTGTTGTGGTGTCCATCATTGGCACCAACTCAAGAAACTCTTCAGTAACAGTCAATGTCTCATCAACCCCACGAATAAATATGGCCAATTGTGCCACGTCTGTGATGTCGGTGCTCTCGTCAATTGCAACGGAAAATGCAATAAATGACTTGACTCTCTGTTTCAATTGGCTGTCTAAATCTGCCGATAGTTCTGAAATCCTCTCTGCTATAGTATTCCTCGTCAGGCTAATATTGGCAAAAGCTTGTCGCTTCTCGGGACATACAAGTTCAGCCGCTTTCATCATGCATCGTTTAACAAAGTCACCGTCGGAATACGGCTTTGATGCCAATGCTATTTCGCTAGCAATTAGGTAGCTGGCTTTTACCGCTGCTTCACTGACTTCTCGGCTCTGGATGAAAGTTGACTGCTGTTTCCTCAGACCCGCCAGCAATTCGTTGATCTTATCTCTTCTCAGTTGTCCTTGCAAGCCGTCATATTTTTCGCTGTGATGAGTCTCGTAGTGGCGGCGAATATTATATTCCTTCAATACCGAAACTTGTTGCAAACACACCAAGCACAAAGGTTTTCCGTGCATCTCTGTAAATAAATAGGACGCGGTCCATTTTTCTTTGAAAATTCTACACTCCTTATCTACTTTTCTCCGTTTGGATAACGACATTTTGGCTAATGAGGGTGTAGCGGAGAGGTAGAGACCAAGGTAGAAACAACGTCCTAACAAGCAGCAGATGGCGCATTGATACCGTCTGCTGTGATTGGTCTGTCTCAGTGATGCGACTTGTCTTCTACTCTGATCAAAACAGTGCGCCCCCTAGCAGATAATCCATGAATTGCAGTGTCCTTTATGTATTTTTTTCCACTTTCAAATTATCCTTCGGGCCTGATTGAACCTCCTTGAGGGCCGGTTCCGGCCCGCGGGCCGTATGTTTGACACCCCTGGTCTAGAAAAAAAATGCAATAACACATAAAACTGCTGTGTGAATAATTCAGAGGCAGAATGCATAAATAGTGGATTAGGCTTGATTTAATTATGTCTGTGTGAAAGCAGAGCCCAGCTTTAAACAAACAAACACAGCAACCTACAATGAAGCAGTTCAGCACCCAAGTGGCACGGCCTTGCAAAGGAGCCAAAAGCAGGCTTGTGTTGAGATCAAAAACAAGCAGGAGTATTTAACCAGGGCCAGACAAAAACAGGTACAATAGACTCAGCTCTGCTTTTAGTATTGCGTAGAGAATTGGATTTTATTCTCTGTAAACTTTCTGTTGTGAAAGATTATTGTTTCATTTATTCCACAACATTATCCAATTTGTTTAAATTTTTCTGCATAAATGTTACATTTACTTTACATTGACAGAAAAACAGCTGCTATGATGACATACAGGAGCCCTGATTCCAGGAAGACTTCCATGATGTCAGCTCTATACAGTTAGATGCATGAATGCATGCTGAATACATTTTCAGCGTTCTTTATCTGTCGTACAGTGCAGTCAGCACACTGGTCGTTATTGATTTGCTGTAAGCAGATATAAGAGAAACCATGTGAATGGCCAAATTACCATAGAAATAAGTCTGCATTGAGGAACATGGTCACAACATTAACGTCTTCATGGGCGTTCGGGATCCTTAAGCTTAAAGAGATCCCATCCAGAGCCTCTGTTTCGACCCTGATAAGACTACAGTTCATTTATGAACGGCTGAGGCCTGAATGAGAACTGATGTAGCCAACCTGAGAGGGATGTGGTGTGAAATGTGAACTGATTGCACAGTTTAATCTGGGCAAAGGAAACCAATATGAGGAGCCAACAGAAAGCTCTGTCTACACAAGCTGCACGACTGATTGAGTTCAGGTGGAAGAATGAGACTTGGCAGTGTGGAAGGGAACACCCCTTTCATCTACAGCCATCCACTTTTATTACAACACACCTATGAAAGCAGCAGCACATAATCACACTGAAAGTTGATGGGGGTGGGGGGCGGGGGGTTGCTATTCAGAGGTGCCGTGTTCAAACTTCCAGCCAGTCTACATTATACACACAATACATCCAAGAAATGTACAAGTTTGACAATTTGATTTATGCTAATGTAGCTTCACTTGTATGGTTGTCCTTGCTTTCAATATCCCAGTTTCCATGGAGCATGTGTTGCCTTCTTTAAGAAACCGTGTTCTATCTACATGAATTGAAATTAATGAATTCTTTCTGTCAAGTGCTGTCAGGCGTACAGCCTCCTGCAGCACCTACAATTGGCAAGATGGTTAAACTTATGTATAGGTGTCATACATCTTACCCTATCTGAATTTCCACTGCCCTCTGTGTCTCCTTCCAGGCACAGATATGAAATATTGACTGTTCTCATCTGGGCCTGCAGCCCCCAACCCCCATTAAACTACCACCCCCAGCTACTCTGCTTCCAAAGTGCTGGCACAGCAAAGTGGAAGAGTGAAGGAGCAAGAGGCAGATATATAATAGGGAGGGAGGGTGCTCCAGCAATAAGGGAGGCAGGCATGAGGAAAAAAAGATGTAAATCATACATGCTGTTGCAAATTATGCATCAACAGAAAATCATGGGGGTTATATTAAATCAATAAGAGCTGTAATAAGTGAGAAAAAAGGAAAATGTGGTTTGAAATGGAAGGGGAAAAAAATGCCAGAAATGAAGAAAGTTGGAAATCTGTGAAAGGGAAAAATCTCCTCTGCAATTTGAATGTGTTTCTGAAGAGCTCTGCCACGGAGGGTGTGACAAGACATGTGATTGTGCAGTAAGTGGTAATTATACACCCCAGCCTGCGGTCTGCTGCTGAGTGACAAACAGTCTTCCTGCTGTTCACTTGCCTATCTTAGCATCTCTAAAGAACAGAAGGGAAAGCTCCAGTGGTGAGGCTGCGGCTCTATCACCAATCTGGAACTTAAAAAAAAAAAAAAAAAACATGCTTGGCCTGTCATACAGATTTTCTGTGCACTGTAAATTCAGCAACGAGGACAAAGGCGGTTGTTAGCAGCACAGCCAATTATCTGTCTCCAAGCTTTGATTCCACTGAAAATTAAAGGGGACAAAGGTAGAGCTGTGACATTCCCAGTAACTATGGGGGGATATGAAACACAAATGCTGTGTGGTGCAACTATAGATTGACTTGAATACCAGCAACATTTTCCTGGTGAAAAAAAATATAGAGTATAGTTGCAAAACTTTCCTGAATGGTGGCTTCAATTCTGTGTCAGACTCTGTCTGTTTGATACAATGTTTATAGATTTTCTTATCATGATGAAATCCCGAAGAAGTAAAACACTGAATTAGGACTGTCTGTCAAATGTGTTGTGTTGGAGATGATATCCCAGACAAAACCAGGCTTATCTTGGCAGAACTCAGAGGAGCGCTGCAATTTTCAGCATTTATAAACTGCTGACTGACTGAACTGGCTGGTTGTAAAATAAAAACTCCTGATCTGTTTTTTTTTTCCCCTTTAATGTATCAGATGAACAGTTGGAAACTGAATTACCACTAAGATAAGTTAAGAGATAATTCAAGGTTTCCTTTATTGATAATTATATATCATTTATTTTATTTATCAACAGGATAATTACAACAATGCTGTGCTGGCAGGCGATGGGTTTACTTGTAAATAAGTTTATTTAATTCATAGTGGATTAGTTTTAAAAGAACAAAAGGTAATTTGAAACAAATGCATTTGTATGTGTGCTTACAAACTCATTGTCATGTTTGAACAATTACAAGGCCCTGAGTGTAACAACTGAACACTCCTAAAATACAGACTATCAACTGGGCACATTCAAAAACAGTGGGTGAAAGGCCAATCACAAGGTTATAATCAGTGATAATTTTGTTTATTTATAATTATAGATTTTGCTAGGCTGATAAATTGCTTTCAATTTCTGCTTGGTGAAAATTAAACCACCACATCAGAATAAAACAGAGTTTAGTTTATCATGTTTGAGTTACACTCTGTTCAGGGTGGGATTCCAGTAGAAGAGAGAAATACCATAAAATGGCATTTATAAATCACACTTTTAAACATTTTTTTTTCTTCTGAAAAAGTGGGCTACTTCTTTACACTGGTGTGACCAATATACCTGTAAAAACAAAGAGAGTCTGTATGTTGTGGTGCAGTATTCATTTACCCAGAACATGGGAACAAAGACACAGACATCCTCTTCAAGGCATAAAGTATAATGGATATATGATGGGGGACCTGTAGCTGCCCCACTTTATAACACTTTCTCCCTTGATGGGTTATTATCATACTATAATCTACTGGGATGCTGGATTGATTGTCAAGACTCCTCAGATTAAGACAGCATGTGGTCAGCACTTAGGGATGCATGGTGCAGGTCTTAGTGTTGGTCAGGGACAGTGGGGATGTCTGTACCATGCAACCTATGATACAAGAGGTACACACCTGCATAGATACTGCAATCCGCTGAACACAGTGGAAGTGGAACAAAGGAGAACACATCAACCACACACACTCACTCTCACACTAATTCGTAAGCCTCTGTTCACAAGAGCTCTTAATGCGTTTCCTAAATTATTCTGCCGCCTTTGATACCAGAGGTAGCCCAACAAACACATTGGTTGTGTAAGATGATTGTAGAAGATTTTATCAAAACAAAACTACAAAGAATGTTTGTGAGTAGTATATTCTTGAATCCCTTTCCTGTTGAAAATATCATATCTAATAAATTGATATTGATATACAGTATTTCCAGCTACATAAGGCTGATTCAAGACCTGGTAACTTGAAAGAGACAAACAGATACATACAGGCAGTTACTGCAGACACTGAATAATGCCATGGAAGCCCTGGAAACAAGTCTTGTAACCATGTAATTTACTGCTTTCTAGTTAGTGTGTTTTCCAGACTATAAGTTGCTCCAGAGAATAAGTGGTATAAGTCAAAAAATACATAATGAAGAGGAAAAAAGACATATACAGTAAGTCGCATTTATTGAGAATAGTTTATGTTCACAGTATCTCCAGAAAGAACTAATTATACCTCATATCTGTGAGAATAGTTAAGTCCCCCCCCCCCCCCCCCCCCATTGTACAGTCCATGTTAAAATTACTTGCACAAATGTTTAACCGTCCAAAAGAACTACATCTCTGAGAGAGAAAACTAAAAAACTAAAGCTAATTTTTCATGAATTTAATATGATTCTTAATGTCAAGCGTAGCTGATATTATAAACAGTTGTTGAACATCTTTTCTGATCACATCTTATATAGCCCCCCACTGAGTCTTTTTAAAGGAGCTGAGCAGCCTGAGCAGGACTGTCCTGGTTTTCCTCAAATGGTTCATGTTCTGGCACAGTACTGCAGATTCAAGAAGGAAGTGGGACTGCTTTCCTGTGCTGTGCAGCCAGAACCTGCTATCTTCATACTCAGGCTGGTTTGACCTGTGGTCAGGTGTTTATAGAGACATCACTTAATTAGCTGTGGATGATGCCGGACACACATAAGGGCCCACCATCTGCTCCCTGAGCCTCGCCAAGGTTAAATATTCTCCTGGCGAAATGGAAAGGAAGGCTTAGTGGAAAGTGTAAGCAACAATGGATGAAAAAGAGTGAGTGAGAGAGATTTAATGGAGGGAAAAGGTAATATGTCTTGCCCTTTAATGGACTGAAAGCTGCTGAATAATACAGACAGTTCTGCTTAAGAAGAGAAAGAATTACTGGTGTAATCACTCACTGAGATAGAAGTTATGGAAGCCTTAAGTGAAAAGTGATTTAAAAAAAAAAAAAAATCAAATGTGTCACACATACAAATAAGAAGAAATGGATGTGTAAGCACAGAGGAGCCTCCGCTAATACAAGCATGACGTCTGCTTCTTGTTTAATTTTTTATTGAATAACAGGAATTCATTTGAAGGATGAGTCTTATTTATCTAACCTATCTACCTAATGCATTATTAGTGTTTAATGCATCATGTTTTGACAGCATCATCCTTGATCCTAAAAGCAGTCTTGCCTCAGAGTTGAGGTATTAACACAGGCGGCAGGTGACAGTCCCAGCTGAAATGTATGATTACTGCAGAGATTCTGTGCACATCAAATGTTCACCCCGACACCAGGGTCACCTCAGAGATGAGGGGATTGGCTAATTTGGCTAATTACCCAAGCAGATACTGATGAGTTCCTCCATTAGCAGGGTCACATTTCCTTCCCCAGGGTCCCAATGAAAAAAAAAAAATGAAATGAGATCAAAGCCCTGAAATCACATCATGCATTTCTTTTTCTACCTCTGACATCTGTTACTTTGGAGAATGCACAGATATAAGAGTAGTGATAGGAGAAAGGTGTGGGATTCTTGATTTTTGTGAAATATGGAGAGATTGTAAAAAGGTGCTTTCAAAGGGGATAAGTCTACAGAGTGCTTAAGGTGAGAATAAGACATTTCTCCTCCTCTGAGCAGCCACCTGCTCCACCACATCCATCTTTTTCATTGCCCTGTGAATGTTCCTGTTAACAGCACACCTTTGTGCAGAGTGAGACGTCAAGATACTTTCAACCCGCACTGAACGGACATGATCACATAATCAAGGCCATTATGCTTTAGGGGTGGCAAAGATCAAACATCGAATTACTGTACAGCATATTTAGAGCCATTTAACAGTCTCTCTCTCCTCCCCTCTCTCACTCTCTCCCTCTCTCTCTCTCTCTCTCTCTCAGACACAGAGGAGCCAAGTGGGATTTTTCTTTTCGCAAGAAGAAATAATTTCTTGGGACCTTTACTGCACTGCATTACATTATCTGAATTCCAGCCATCATGCCAGCCCATTTTAGAAGACCTTCATGGCAACATCTTAATATAGCTGTGTTTCATTAGTGTCCTGTACATATGTGCAGACAAAATGTTTCTCTTTGCATGTCTGCATGTTTGTGTAGGTATCTGTATGTGTATTCATGTACCTGAGTGTGTATGAGGAGAGCATATAGATGTATTCAGCTGATCTTCTGACTCATCTCTACGGTGGCCCTGAGAGCTCACCGAAGCACATGCAAAAAAGACAAAACACGAGCAAATCAAGGAAACAGCTTCAACAATTTGACAACACCTGCTCCCAGGGCCACTGTACATCTCACTTTGCATGACAACCAATTACAGCTGCTGCTGATTGACATGTGTTGATCCACAGTGAAAACTAAGAGATGTGGTAGAACACGTTTGAGGGACTGATAGAAATGAATGCATACAGAAATGAGGAGCAGTCGGTCCTGTGAGGAAAGCTGTACTTTGATAAGGATAACAGTTTCCTTTGCAACCTCTGCATATTAAGTCCTCCCCTACTGGGACAATTATAGTTTGGAGCACAGATGACTCTGTCTGTAACGTGTCTTTATCTCAGTCATGATCATTTTCCATAAACGAGCGAGCATTACTGAAAAGAAAATTTCTGTGAGAACTGAAGACAGATGCAAAAGATCAGTTTAGATGGTAAAAGATATTGTTTAATCCTTGCAAGAATGAATCACAAACGTGTTTCAGAAGGAATACACAGGAGTATTTGTTAAACAATGAGTTGAACAATCATTTCTCCAGATACAGTATTAGAACATCATCAGTGTCCTTGAACATGAGTTGAACCAAGTGACTAAATCTCTGTTCCTCAGTTCCTAACTAAGTATGTGCAGCTGTGCTGCACTCCCACACTGTCACATCCTGTCTCACAGACTTCTGAGACACATTTAAGTTGTATTTTTTTCCGTAAATTGTATAACACTTCCTCTTTTTGTTGCATGACTATCAATATTTTAAAGCAGAGTGAAAAAACGACGGCAAAACCTGTTTTTGAAGAGCTGGTTTGGAAGACCTCAGTGCATCAAAACCTGCATTCAGAAAGCGTTCAGTTCATCACTGCATCGATTCTTCAGAAAGATGCTCATCAAAAGGCCCCAGAAAAGAATTTTCACACAGTTCTTTAAAATGCAAAGAACCTCTTTTTCCTTAGATCTGTTATTTACTTCCATGTTGTGTCCTCTAATCTACATTTTTAACGTAAACAAACATTAAAGCACAGATGGTAGGAAAAAAAAGGCCTTCATTCACACAGCCTGTCTGTATGAAGGAAACCCTCTTTGTTTGGCATGGTGCTCCCCCAGCAGGAAGGTGGGAGGAGTGGGGCTGAGGTTTGAGTTCAGGTGAGGGGGCACAGAGGAGGAAATGAGCGGAGACAGGCGCTGCTCTCTGCGGTGAGCCTGTGACACTGCCTGACTACCTGTCAGACCCAGTTTGCTGCCTGTCAGGCAGCAGCTTGGGAAGGGACAGGCAGGCGGAAGGAAGGCTGAAAGATGAAGGTGGGGGTTGGAGGGGAGGGAGGATGAGGATGATGTATGAGAGATGGATGAACTGGTGTATGTGGATCTATGTCAGGTCAGGACGAAGCATTTACTGGGAATTCAAATGGCACATAGTTCTAAAAATAAAACACTGTTTGGGAGTGTTTCAGATATAACAGAGGAAGAGAACAAAGCTTGCCACATGTTTACAGGACAAACTGAAGGATAACTTTGTTATGAGTTGAGAATGAAGAGTCAAAAATCAAAATCAAAAAGATTTAAGTTTATGGGTATAGTTTTTCTTTGATAACTTGAAACAAGTCTTTTATTTCTCCAAGAGCAAATCCCCTTATTATTATTTTAAAACCACAATGCTTACACAGCACCACAGAACAGACAAACCAGCAATGGCATTATTTTGTATTTAATAAGTGCTCAACGTGCAAATGTGCAAACAATGCAAATGTTGGGAGAGAGTGGGTGTTGTAGACAACAAACAAACAAATAAATAAATAAATAAATAAATAAATAAATAAATAAATAAATAAATAAATAAATAAATAAAATAGTACTGACCTCTGTTTTGGTAAATCATACTTAGCATTTATCACAGAGCTTCTAGTTCTAAAAGGCTGCTGTCACTTCTCAATTTACATAAATGGGTGAGTGAGAAAGCACATTTTAATCCATAATTTGACTGCTAGATAATACTACATATATCACATTCTACTCACTGTACCTTAAATTTGGTTAATTGTCTATTATAGATATTCATAACCCAACTGTATTGAATAATTTCTAATCCTGATCTGATCCTAAAACCTTTAGAACTTCAGGGACAGGGGTGTATCCAGATAGGTGGATAGGGTTTGCTCTAGCCGCCCCTTAAAATCTGATTGGTGGCACCAGGTGCCTCCGAAAATCCACCAAAACTAAGATTGTCTGCTTGCCATGACAGAGGGTGGACTCAGCCAACTGTTTTGGCTGAGTTGTGACTGGCTGCCTCTGAATGATACACACTTTCTGTTGCTGTCACTGTGAAACATGAGAAAATAGTTTTCCCATCCAACAAACCAGTGCAAGCCAGCTTAATGAATGTGTCTGTGGCTATATTTGAAAGTAGAGACAGCACAGAAAGAGGGAGGAGCATTATTCCAGAGAGTCTCAGCCACAAGTTCATGGGCGGCCAGAAGACCCAAGGGATCCAAAGAGAGAGGAGGTCTGAGATGTAAACAGGTACTAAATCACTGATAGCTTCATAAGTTAATAAAATGATATTAAGATGTTTTCTGAATTTGATTGGCAACCACTACAGGAGAATAAAATGGTTATTATGTGAGTTTATTTTTTCTTAACTGGGGGAGGTTAACAGTCTTACAGCAGTGTTTAGTATCATGTAGATAATTAAGATAGGATTCATTGAGGCAGGTATTTGAGAATTACAGTGGTCAAGCCAGGGGGAAACAAACAAGGCAAATAGAACTATTTTCACAACACTGCTCATGGGAACCAAAATAATTTGTTTGTTCTGGAGAGCCAGTTTTGTCCAGCAGTTAACTTGTGTCCTGCATGAAAAAGGCTAAAGCAGGGAGCCCACCATAACTTACCTTTCCCTATCTTTCTCTCCCAGCTTCATGCTCTGTCCATCACCTTTTTTTCTAAAGGCATAAAAACCCACTCTACCAATATATAAAAATCCATTGTTCCTAGAAAACAAAATTAATACTAAATACAGATCACAAGCCATAGCATGAGTTTGTTTCACCACTTATTAATCTGCTCAGTACTTAAAAAGGGATAAATTCCATAAAAAGTAAAAACATCTCAGTGCATGATAACATCATCAATTTCCTTGTTTGATCTGAACAACAAGACATTCAATTAAATGTCGCACAACACAAAGTGGAAATTCCTATTAATGAGTAAATGAAACTTCTAATTGAGTATCTTTTTTGTCATTAAAAAAAGGTAACTGATTTGAAAAAAATATTATGTCCCTACTCGGTTTTGATATAGTTTAAAGGTTGTAACGTTGAAATTACATGTTTAAAAAAATGAAATGGTGTATAACCAAAATAATTAAGCCAGTTCAATCAGTTGAGAAAACATTACAAAAATTCAGAATGTGCACAGCTAAAGCTAATTCGCTTTAACTTATCATAAATGGAATATGAACAGCAGAGAGAACCCATTAACAGATTTTCAACATAAAATTATTTGTTTGAACTGTCTGTAAAACATAAAGAGTGAATCTTTTTTTTTCCATCTTTGAAAGCTGAACCTTGAACCCCACTTTGTCCCAATCAAGATTGTTTAAAGGCAGGGTTGGTAGTCACAGAAAACTAGCATGAATTTGAATGTAGCATCTCCTCAGGACTCTGTCCAGCCCCCATTCCCTCCCACTTGGTGCTCCTCCAAAACCATGCCCCCAAACACATGCTCGAGGGCCGCTGATTTGTGATCATATGCGATGATCGTGATTTGATTGGTTTAATAATTGCTTTGATTGGTTGGTGTTTTTCCAGGTTTACTCCTGCTGTAGACAGCAGATATTTTTTTGCTCTATTTTAAGAACACATCATGTACTGATTGACACCAGGACATAAAGATCACTTTAACCTGTATAACGAAAAGTGAATCTAAATCTGATTACCAGCACTGCCTTTAAATGAATTATCAAAAGTCTTAGTGATAAAAAAAACAAACGTATTTCTCCCTCTTCTTTAAGAAATGCATGATGTTCAAAAAGGGAAATCTGTTTAGATTGAATGAAAAAGTAAAATGCTCTTTGAAATAACACGAGCAGTGCCATTCTCGTCCTTCTTTTGGTTTGGGGTTGATGTATTCTCTCCTCTTCGTGAAAACCATCCCGTGTGGTCACTGGGGGAGAGATGGTGTGAAAATCTGACATGTAGTATTCTGTTTGAGGATAGCATTAATCTTCAAGTCATCCTCAAGTTGGCCTTCTCCACAACCAGTGGATAAATATTGAGCAGCAGACCAATACAGACAGGGAGGATGTACACACAAGCACACACACACAAACACGGGGTACACACACATAGAAACACAGAGAAAAGAGCAAACTAGATCCACTTCAGTGGGTACGTGCATACACTCCTCACACACTTGTTCCATGGATGAAAGCTGATATCAGGCCCTGTTTGCAGCAAGGTGAGGTAGGGGACATACTGTCGGAGTTCTTTAACACCACAGCCCTGACAACACCAGGGGCCAAGAAGGAAGACAGCTTCTCCCCATACACGCTTCAGCTCTTTTTCTTTCCTCCTTGCACAAAACTACACACACGCACGCACACACACACACACACACACTCAAAGAATCCCTGACCTCTGTGGTGTGAAATGGAGGGCTGGGGAGGGAGGTAGGGGCGCAAAGTAAAGCGAGAGAGCTGTCAGAGGAATGCATCCGACGAGCACTTGACAGGATGGGAGTTCAAATGCTAGCCCTCATCATGCAGGCAGAGCACAAGGGGGCTACATCTCAATTCAAGCGATTCAGCAAACAGAGCACAAATCGGGGCACATTCCCCATATGTCAGCTGTCTGAACTCATACTGTTGGTAAATCTGTAAACATAAGAATCTCATCAGTGTTGAATGCAAACTACTCTTACTCCTCAGTCAAAAGTCAAGAATGAGAAAAGTATCCTTTTAAAGCCGACATGAAGTTTACTCATTTTGAAGAACTTGGCCGTGAGGTTTTTGCATAATTTCTGCATGCTCCACTGCAACAACAGCCCGTTTATTCATGATTAATGGTATCCAATCAGGTTGTGCCTCAATAGCATCCCACCACCCAGGGGTGTCTATGGAAATCATTTTCATATCTTGAAATTGATACCCACTCTCTTCTCTGCCTGCCTCTTTCTGAATATCTGACCTAATCAAGTACACAAGATAAATCAGTGCTGGTCATGTGATTAGGTCCTGATCATGTTTATGCTGTCGCTGTCCTCCTTGCAAAAGACTTATAATCGGCAGTGAGTTATGGCAATAATATCCAAGCTTCCTTATAATAAGCTAATCAATTCAATCTACTGTCAATTGGTCCAGATGAATGCTGCCTTCTTGTTCCCCATAGGGGGGCTATAATTGAAGGTTTCTGCGACTATTGACTTATGCTGAGAAAACATCTGTTCTTTAATATTCTTTTTTGAACGCTGCCATTAATTTTAATTGTACCAGATTAACGAAGAACACAGGCATTCAGAGAAATATATCGGGATTCAGTTTGATCTCTGATTAATGAGACGCGAGCTAAACATCCGTCACAATTACTTTGTATTTCCGACTTGACTGCTTCCCACTAGCACTTCTTCATATTGTCCGTATTGTTCATACTATTTGTATTGTTGATTTCAAAAAGAAGTCTACATCCTCTGAAGCGAATGAACTCTGATCTCCAAGCGAGGGAAGAAAGTTTATCGCACAATCACACAAACCATCTTTGCACTACAGATGCCCTTCGTTAACTCCAAAGGAAACTCTGTTTGTTGGATTCTCATCGAACACCCACATGCTTGGCCTTTCCTCTCCATGGAAATACTGCAACACTGACCCCTCAGAGACCTGCTGTGGGTCTGTGGTTAAGGTTGAGAAGAATTTGTAAAAGAGAGAAGAAGGAGAGAGATCAGAGCTTCTCTCTTTCCTGAGGAGTAATGCATCTCTCTCTGAGGAGAGGAAATCAGAGGAAGAGGTCAGGCAAGGATATTGAACTGGACTTCAGACGAGTCTGAATTTCAGGATATCTATGCTGACATGAAACCACCAAATTAAATTCAGTGCAATTGAATCCCCCTCTGCTGCGCTCTAAAACTCCCTCCATGGCAAAGCAGGCAGAGAGGAAAAATCAATAGTGTATATATTGATATTAATGTCCAGCATTATGCATCTAAATGAAATCTTAGCAGCAGAGAGGAGCATGGGGCTGTTATTAACAACATACGCTTAAATCACATTACAATCTTTGGGCCTCTCAGGCCACCTTCCTGCAGGTGAACCTCACTGCGCTTTGCAGTATTTACCTACCACACAGACAGGCTTTTCATCCCGGAGAGATCCTGCTGCACTTTACCCGTTGGAGCAGATGTGAGAAGATGGAAGAGCAAAATCCTCCTCACTGCTTCATTCATGCCCCCTCCACCGCAGGGTATCCGTATGAAATAACAATCCCACAATGCAGTGCTACTTGGCAGTGTGCACGAGGTTAGCTGGATAAAGGCAGGAGCTGATAGCTCAGTGCTGGTGTGTTTTTGTGCTTTTCAGCAGCTCTCTGTGGTGAAAATGTTACCAGTTATGCAAAAAATCCAGACTGGTGCTATAAAGGTTCATTCAGCTGAAATGAAGTGAAAGACAGGAACATCCAACTCAGTTTGGCAAAACAAAAAAGTGCTAGAAGAGTTTAAAGCCTCTGAAACTGTTTATGCACTCTGTCCTCAGAGTGTGTATACATAGTTCAACTATTTATATCAGTGCAGCAGAATTCTTGTAGTTGAAATCATTTATAAGAGCACATTTAAGATACATTTCTCCACTTAAGACCTATCAGCACTTGAAAGTAATGCTTAGCGGGGGCTTGAATGACATAAGCACAAACTCAAGTACACTGCTGCCTGCTAAGCCAAGTAACCAGGGACCCAGTAACTCTGGTACATAGATCTGTAATGGGCGCAGAGTGGAACCCTCCTGTGACAACACCAGATGGAGAGACCCTGGATACACTGTTTTTCATCCTGGACAATACCCACTGCCTGCACAGTACACTTTCCTAGCAGAAAAGTGTGTTCATCTGCAGACTGCTGTCACTTTCCTCCTCCAGTAGACTCAGGAGTGCTTTTGTCAGTTGGCCATTTGACTATAAGCACTCCTGAGTCTGACCCTGTTCAGAACACAACATGCTGATGTGAATTTCAACTCAGAAGGTCTCAAAACCTTGATATAGATTTAAAGGGGCTGTGAGGACTATCTGTTCAAAGTGGATTAAAGTGATACCTTTTGGATGGAATTGTATTGTGATGAAATTACTCTTAACAAGTTGTGCGTTTGTTGTGGAAATCAGTGGAGATCGGCTTTTCTTTTTAACACTACTTTTCTTGTGTAAGACAACTTTTTACTGAGTAAAACACAATGAGGTAAGGTATCTATCAACAGTTACACAGCACTGTTGTTTGAAACTGAACAACAAGCAAACGGTCAGTTTGTACTGTAGTTTAGCTGCCAGCTATACTTAGTGCTACTGATGAGACACATGCTCTGAGGCATATCTGTAGGCTAATGTGTAAAATTAGCAAATCCTTATGTCCTGCTCATCTACCAATCAGAGCTAACATAATCCCACTCTTCATTTTACTGACAGACTCTCAAGTTTGATCAGATCACTTCAGAATGACTGCTGCATGAGGGTTGGAATGAACATCATCACAAACAGCTTAACTCATCTTTTAGCCTTTAGCCCGTGCTCTATCACTCTCCTGTTTAGCTCTCTCCTTCTCTTCTGTCCTTTTTCTGTTTGACAGTTCAGCTCGTGTCTACCATCACTACAAAAATAATCCCAGAAATCGTTTTCAGCAGAGAAAAACACAGATCTCTGTTTTTACTGTTAAACTTGTGTCAGCTGGGGCGGTGTTGTCATGGAGACTTCAATGTGCCATAAATCAATCCAGTCCTGCCCAACCTGATCAGGAAGCTAAGAAATAGCATTTAGAAATAACCTATATTGGTGCAGATAATCTCATTTTAAATTGTGGATAATGATCAGGCATATATCTAGAATGAGACTTTTTCAAGACCACTTTAAGATTCCTCACAGTCCCTTTAACAGATAGTTTTAATTATGTTTAAAGTTATTACTTCTTTTTAATTTCTCCATTTACCATTTTAATTTCTTAAAAGTTTCATTTTTTTATTTAGATTTCATTCTTGGGTAAAATAAAAAATGTAAGCACAATCTAATCTGACTTCTGAACTCTTTCCCCTGGAGTACACTAAAATGTATGAGCAGTTTTTAGTTATGTGCAAAGCCTAACTTTTATTTTTTTCAGGGTCAGTTTTTTTTCTCCAGAATCTGATTTTCAAATTTTCAGGAAAGGCAAAATCTGATAATGTCACAGATTGACTTTGCCCTGCCTTTATGCTGTGGAAAACAAGCTCAAGCATTATCAATGTCATCTTGCTTTGTTTCAGGCTGTAGGTCACACGCAAGTGTTGAGTATCTGACAAGCTGATGTCACTTATTTCTTTTACCATGGTGGAAATCTGGAGGGACACCAGGGCACTTATTTAACAACTCATTAGCGTCCATAAAAGAACAGCTGATGTCATTTAATACAGCCCCCTGTTGTCATAAATAAATGTCTACAAAGGTTTTTAGTCTAAATATTTTATGAATCCAGCACCAGAGGAGGTTTTACCATAGCAACTTGTGAAACATGAAACATGGCTGCAGGAGACAGCAGTCCAGACATTTATGCTTGAACTAGAGTCAGACATAGACGAGGTGCATCAACCAAGCACGCAAAGAGAAGTTTCTGGATGGTCAGTTTTTAACTTTGTGTCATTTCAACACTGGTTTTATGGGTCAGTTTGCCATGATGACAGAGTTGGAAGATGACCTTATATAGATCTGAACATGTGTAAAGGCTCTTTGTCATGTTTACCTTATGTTATAAATAAGTGACAGGTAAATTGTTGCAGGTGACATGACATGATATCAGATGTGATCAAGTCTGAGATCTTGACATCCTCACAGTTTCTCCTCCTCCTCCTTGTTTCACATTTGTGGGTAAGGGAAAACTCGGGACATCAAAGTATGTATGTGCAAATAAAAATAAAATAAGAAATAAAATAAATAAATAAATAAATAAATTTAAAAAAAAAAAAAAAAAAAAAAAAAAAAAAAAAATAATAATAATAATAATAATAATAATAATAATAATAACAATAAGAAGAAGAAGAAGAAGAAGAAGAAGAAGAAGAAGAAGAAGAAGAAGAAGAAGACCACAATTTTATTCATTCATTCATCTTCTATACCATTTATCCTGTTCAGAGTCGCAGGTGTCTAATGCCTATCCCAGCTGTCTTATGATGAGAGGCAGAGTACACCCTGGACTGGTCTCCAGCCAATCACAGGGCACACAGAGACAGACAACATTTCACGCACACACTCACACCTATGTGCAATTTAGAATCACCAATTGACCTTGTGAGCATGTTTTTGGACTGTTGGAGGAAGCCGGAGTACCCAGAGAGAACCCACGTATGCACAAGGAGAACATGCAGACTACACACAGAAAGGCCCACCATGCGACCTTCTTGCTGTGAAGCAACAGCAAAAATATCTGCACTACCATGCATCCCAATCAACAATTTAAAATGAGATTATCTGCACCAATATAGGTTATTTCTAAATGCTATTTCTTAGCTTCCTGATCGGGTTGAGCAGGACTGGATTGATTTACATCACATTGAAGTCTCCATGACAACACCGTGTGCACTGTGTTTTTCTCTGCTGAAAATGATTTCTGGGATTAATTTTGTAGTAATGGTGGACACTGGAGCTCAACTGTCAGACAGAAAAAGGACAGAAGAGAAGAAGAGAGCTAAACAGGAGAGTAACAGAGCACAGGCTAAAGGCTAAAACACGAGCTAAGCTGTTTGTGATAATCTCCATTCCAACCCTCATGCAGCAGTTATACTACAGTGATCTGATCAAACTTGAGAGTCTGTCAATAAAATGAAGAGTGAGGTTACGTTTGCTCTGCTTGGTGGATGAGCAAGACAAAAGGATACACTAATGTTACACATTAGCCTACAGATATGTCTCAGAATTTTTTTCTCATCAGCAGCGCTAAATATAGCTGACAGCTAAAATACGGTACAAACTGACAGTTTTCTTGTTGTCACGTTTCAAACAACAGCGGTGCATAACTGCTGATAAATACCTTACCTCGTCACATCATTTTTGTAGTTTCACACAAGAAAAGTAGTGTTAACAAGACAATCTGATCTCCATTTATTTCCAAAACAAACACATCTTTAAGATATCCCTCACAGCCCCTTAAGTTTTAGATTTACAGGTACAATGAAACCCACCAACACCTCACGATTCATGACTATCAATGCTACCATTGGTTGTGTTCATCTGCCACATGGGTAGCTGAAAGGGTGCAGATATCCAACAGACAAAGCTATACATCTAAATAGCAACTGGATATTGCACAACTCTTGGAAACTTTTCATTCATAATGATTTCAACCCCCATCTCCCATGGGGAAAAGAGACTGTGTCAGATATAACTGAGCAACTTACATTGTGGATTTAACATCAATTTATATTAAGTGTTTCATCTTTTTGTAATCCTATAGGAGATCCTGGTAGATCATCAAAACATAGAGGTCTCAGGAACTCATGTAAGAGTTCTTTTTTATTTAATCACATGTTTGGGAAATAAAGGTTCATCCAGAGACTTTATATTCTCTTATGAGAATGTAAAAGTGTGTAAATTCAAATCTCAATTAAAGCCAGCAAAATAAGTGGTGGGTTAAACAAATGATCAGCAAGTCAATAATAACTCATTATGATGAGTTGATTCACAGAAAACAGTGAATACTATAACTGAACACTATAAAAATTTAAAAAAAAAAAAAAAAAAAAAAAACAATACATCAGTGTTTAAGTAAAGATTGTTCGAGCGGACGCCCACCAATCTTAAATATAAACTTTACAACTGTTGTAGTTTGTCATATCATTGTAAAACTACATTTTTTTAGATATTAGAAGATATATCATGCTGAGACATGGTGTTGTTCATAGAATCTAGATAAGGCAATTTTACTGTCATCTGATGTCTAAATAACGACCAGATTCTTTAGAATAATAGACTTTATCTTTTGTCAAAATTGCTTATTTTCAGCCCCTTGAAGTAGAACAAACCCTTAATTTAAATTGTGAGGATGGGTCTACAATTGAAATAGAGAAGGATAAAGAGGCCTCTTCATCATCTTCAGATGGCTGTCAGATGAAAAGGGGGCATGGGCAACCATCCATTAGACCTTCTACTGACCAGCATTTAGTGCATAGAGTTTTCAATATTCATACCAAATCGGAACGGAAGCAGGAACTCGTCATGCCTGGATGTATATAAATATTGAGTAGCTTTCCATCATTTCTTTTCTAAGGTGGCCTCTCCACATGAAAGGTAAGAGGGTGGGAGACCAGGCCTGGTCAAGTGATTTAAAAGTGCTGATATCTGCATCCCTTTGAAAATTAAGTGCACCGCCTTTGTCATGGGGCCACGTCTTTGATATTTCTTCCTTTTTGTTGCCGTGATGCAGGGCCCTCTGCTGCGTCATTGGGAAAACAGCCCTGATCTTAATGGTAACTGACTACATTTCCACACCCGTTTGATCCCAAGCAACAGATTCAAGACATAAACAAACCCCTGCTGTGCTTCTATTTAGTTTGGAGATGAAAAACCTCATCTACCGTAGAAAATGTGAAAAATAAACAAGTGAGAATGACAGTCACTGAACCGACTGGGTTAAGGCTGAGTCGATTAACAGCGAAAAGCTTTAGAAAGCGACTGTGGAAACAAGGAATGTGTAAACAGCATAAAATTGTGACATGAAAAATAAACATAGTCTTACATTTAATGATCTTACCACTACGTCTGAAAGGAACAAATGGATTAGCTGTGGAACCGGTTATAAGATAATTGAAGAGTATGACCCTTATATGATCCTTTGGTCTTTGCTTTGGGGTTCTCGTCTCTTCCTGTCAGGACTCTATTTTGCATAATCACTCTGCTTGTTTATCATCCCATCTTCTTACCAGCATAAATAAAATTAGAAAAATGACAAAAAGAAAATACTACTTCAGGATTAAACAACTGATTTAAAATGATTCATGGAAACAACTTTAAAAAAGTCTCCCTGCAGTTAGGTTTTCATGGCACTGGATTCTTATCTGAAAATTTAACATTAAACTACACACCTTTATTGACAGTCAAGCCACTGCAAAATTTCAGCTAATTTGCTATTGTTCACATAACATTTAACCTTTCCACTGAAGGTTAAAGTCTGTGTAAAGCTAAATCAGCCATTTTTTTCTAAACTCATTAAATAGGTCACAAATTTATTTCCTTAAAACATCTAAAAGCCATTCAACCATTTAGGATTTAATTTTGGAGCTCAGCTTCACAAACTGTTTCAAATTGCTGTGTTCAGGATTTAATGGGTGGGTCAGAAATCATAGCTGTGTTACGTCACGAAGCCATCCCTTGCTGCTGCCACGGCAGTCAACTGAAACCGATAACCGCCAGCAGAAGCAGTTATGTCTCATAGCAACACCCACAGGCTTCTGAAGAGTGGGTGGGATTGATAGCCTAACTGTATTTGGCTAGGCTATAACATTACTCGTCAGTAATCCATGTTGCTAAAATGCATAAACAGGTGAAAATAAATGATCATTCTGATGGAGACTGTGAGGAACGAGGCTGAGCTCTATCAGTGTCTGACTCAGAGTCAGTTTCTGGCTCTGATGGTTCAAACAGGAAGGGCTGGCTCCATCTGATGATGCTGCTGGTGTTAGCTTCCATCGTTACTGTGGGTAATGTCCTTGTACAGTACACAGAGGTGGTTCCCTTCCCACATGTGGGCGTGGCTAAGTGCCTCTAACTGACACACCTCCACCGTTCCACAGCAGAAAAAAGTGCTTAGTTTTCTATGATTTTGAGGCCTAATTTTATATACTTAGCTTTTTTTTTTAAAAAAAAAATCAAATTTGGCTCGGTGGTTAATGACAGTATTTCTCTGTTGTGACAAACTCATAACACAAATTTATTTCTGCTTTACATGGACACAGACTCAAGTCAAGACTTTATGTAGTGATTCAGCAACGCTACCATATACATATATTTTTGTAATCGTCTTTTTGTACAGAAACTGATGGTTAACTTCTCCATGCAGACAAGCAGATGCAAAATGTGCCAGAACCATAGACTGTAAAAATACATGGTTATATTCACCCATCACTTTCTGAAGTTTATCATCCACACTAACCATATTGGAAATGCTGACTCAACCTAACTTGAGTCAACCAAGAAAGAACGTTTCGGTAATGACCTACTGGAACAGAGCTGTTTTTGCACAGGGCTGTAAAAGTGTTTATTTTTTATTTTCATTTTGTGATCAAGTGATCTTTTTTGAGTGGGTCTGTGCATGGTTTCTGGCACTTCAAGAACAAACCTCAGGTGGACACTCCAGGTACTGCAGGTTTTACATTTCTGCATTTGATCAGCATCAAGGTGATGAGTGGGAAGGCCAGGTAATAAATACTTCTCAGTGTATCTGGACTCTACTGTATGAGTCCATCCAATGGGTCTTAAAAACAATCCTGTTTACTCTTAAGTTGAGCAAAAATATTTTCATGGCGATTCATGGAGCATATATATCTTTGAAGATATCAATGTGAAATCATCAGCCCAGACAAAATGTTGGTTGTCTGACCAATAATACCGTTTATAAAGACATGTCTGAAATGTTGTGTGAAAGTTTATACAAACTAGTGAAAGAAAAATTAAAATACTGAACTAAATTTTTATTTAGAGCAGTTTCCAAAGGTTCTGTATCATCATTAAGTAACATAAGACAAAAAAATGCTGATTTTGTTTCTTAGATGATGTAAAAAAAAACATGTTTCACTCAAAATCATTTCACTTCAGTTTTAATCTAAAAATTGTACCTCTCCCCTGACAAACTCAATTATAGCGTTCACAAACAGATTCTTCTGTTCCTTCAATACAGCAGGGAAAACTTAAGAGCAGCATTGCTATGGGCTGTTGTCATCTTTCAAACAAGTCAAATTCCACTCAGAGAGGAGCATTTACAAAACACTTCTTGTTTTGAGGCGTCTCTCAGAAAAGAAATGTCAACCTGGATGACCACAGACACTGACAGGCTTTCTCATGTGTAATAATAGAAGAAATCACTCGTGTAAAGTTGATCTGGGACTTTAAATCTTTTAACCAAACAAGGTTTCCTGCTGCCTGAGCATCGTTTCAGGGTTGTCTGCTGTAGACAAGAATCCAGTTCAAATGACTCCTGTCTTCCAGAGAGGCTGATTTATAAACACAGGGCATGCCAGCACCTCTAACACACCATCTGGGATCTGGGTGCAGTGATTTCATTAATGACAATATCAGCATGGGGAGGAAGAGGCTAACAGGGACAAGAAGCAGTGGGACTCCCTGCCAGGACCATTGTCCAGATGAGGTCCCACCAAGTTCCAGTTCAGACCCATCAGCCCCCATGAATAATGTTGGAGAGCTGCCTGAGGTCATCGTCACGGCAGGAGGAGGATTTAAATTGTGTGTTTGTCTGTAAGTAACCATGCAAGTGCATGTTCTGCAGCAGGTGTGAAAACTGTGTGTAGTCGTGTGTTTGGTTGAGGAGTTGCTAATTGCTGCCTCAGGTGACACCGGACAGTGAGGCATATTGTCAAAGTGATGAATCCTCACAAGAGCTGACAAGACAGAAGTTATTCTGAGCTCTCAAATTGGACACGTCAGGACTGAGCATGCTGCAGAGACTTGCAGGCATCATGGGGCTCAGTGTGGGGCGGCACTCACTGGGCACAGTTCCTCTCTGGGGGTTTATGAGGATGACCGCAGTCAAAACAAGTTTTACTTCAGAGCTTAAGATTTGGCAGATCTGTTCCCACAGCACACCATGATGCACAGTCTTTGTCAAATATTCTGCATCACAGACCCCTCGTCTCAACTTCAGGGCTTTGTACCTGAGTTGTTTCAGCAAAGCTAATAATCATATTTGAAGGGAGATTAAATGAAGTTGGAACTTGGTTTACCAAATCATCCATTAAATACTAAAGCTATAACTGATAAGGGACCCTACATAACAAATTGGCAGAATTCAGACAAGGGGGAAATGTTCTCGGCAAAGTACTGGGGAATTGAAAGATTTTCTTTTTCTAAAAAGTGTATGCTTTTGTTTTTTTATTGGTATTTCAATCTTCATTGTACATGTAGCAGCGTAAAGTTAAGACAATTATGTCTGCATTGAAAACACTGTAAATGGGGTGAGCTGGAAATAGAATAATTTGTCAGAGCAAAGACACTAGACGGATTTATTTTTCCAATATACCGGTAGTTCAGTCATCCCTGGGAAAAAACTATTGCTCTAAACAAACAAAGTGCAGCATATTCAGAAATACAGCTATGGACAAAAGCAGTGTTCCACGGTCATGAACCAAACTGTGTAGGGAATTTAAGAAATACACAACTTGTACAAAATGCAGAAAGCAGCACCTCATGGTTGGGTGTTTTCTGCTGCTGGTTTTAAAAAAGAAAATATTACAAAGAAGCAAAAATGGAGCAATGTTGCAAAACAATGAACAACTCATTAAAAAGGTACAGTGTGTAGAAATGGGAATAGTTAGCATTATTTAGTGATCTGACTGAAACGTTGCGCTGCCCACTTCCTCCTGTCAGTGAAACAACAGTGTCTGTCTGTCTGTTCTGTTCAATGGAAGAGAAGGTGGTGAAAGATAGTGGGGACCCACTCCTCTGTGGATATAACAGGCTCATTCTAAGCTAACAAAAAAAATGTTTCTTTTAACTTATTTAAACATGTTTACATTTAGCTGCGCCCATAATATGGGTGTATGACATGCATACATCAGGCTAGTAGGTAAAGAAAATTCATACTGAAATGATGAGATAGAATAGAAAAAAAAATGAGGCACCAACTTATGAGTTAGCATTTTGTGCTGAGACACATTGTCTGTGTTGTCATGATAAAATGACAGAATGACCTCAAAGGTAGCTTGAGTTTGAAAGCATAATGCTGGCATGATGCAATAAGAAGACAAGTTGTTTGTGTTTCGTGAAGTTGCACTTCCATCTTGGTTTGGGTAAAAATAGCCACACTCAAACATGTACTCTGAGGTGAGGCTACAATGATTAGAGTGGTTGGTTTGGTTTTAAGTTGGAAACATTATAATTAAAGGAAACGGGTTTAATTTACTAGCCCTTTTAAGGTTTTTCTCATTTCATTTTAACCAATGCATGATTGAGTTTAATTAAATAATCAAAACTTAATCATACGTCTTTTTGTGCATGTGTGTGTACATTTGTTTGGCTCTCCTGCAGAAGAAGTGTTTGTAAGATGTTCATAAATGCGTAGATCAAACTGTAATGAATGCACTCTTCTCACAGGAGCAAAACAGTAGCAGTTTTATTTTATTTAAAATTTGTGATATTTTATTGTGTGTCGTCTGTTGTGATTGTTTGAGTCAGGACAAGTGTGACCTGGAAATGATGACACAGATGTTGTACTTACACTGTTGCAAAACTTTCTGAGTCTTGATCTCTTTAACTCTGAGCCCTCTCAGGTAAAGAAGTTTAAAACCAGTCAAGACCAAACAGGACTCTGACATTTTTCGATTACATTCTTGAAAGTACTGAGCTTGGGGTCACTTATATTGTACAGGTGATCATACAAAGTAGTTAAACTGATGCTATAAATAGCTTAAACCATGCTCACTGACTTTAAATATTTCTGAAAATCCCCTGCTGTTTCATTTTATTATTTATTATCACCTTTTTTTTTCTGAGCCTGTATTCTTGTTAGAAACCCCAAACCCATGAGATTTTAAAGCAATCTGTGAACATCACTTGTCACATCATAGCAATCATTAATGAGTCATATCCTCAAAAAAAAAAAAAAAAAAATCTGTATTCCTTTACCAGAAGAAAATGGGTTTCCAGGGACTGCTGCGCATACTACCAACATTACCGCCACTCTGATTCTATTTTCAAAACTATAAAGTAACTCTACATTTTCTCCCCCAAGTACTGAAACCCTGCATAAAAATGTTCTTTAACAAGGCTGGCTGCCAACGGTGATCTGAGCATTCCCTCTCCCCTGGTACAGCATGCATTTGCTACAAAAACTCTGGTGTTACAGAAAAAGCTGGGACAGCCGCAAGCCCTGGTGCGGACCTGATAATTCATTCACAGCTTGTTTTTTCTTTTTTCTTTTTTTTTTCTTTCTTTTTTTTTTTGTGGCAAGGAAACATTCTGTACAGACCGTACTCTGGCCAAAAAAGAGAAGAATCAATACGCTGTTGGCTCTGTGTCCAGGATTAAGCTTCAATTAGATTCAATTTCCAGGTGCCATGCTTGAATTTATTCCGTTTTCATAGAACTGGGGAAAAAGAAAATATCAAATTGAAGTGTTACATAAAAGCTTAGCAACATGGAGTACAGCCTCAGGATAATCAAACCACAAGAGTGGACCCTTTTTGTTGAAACTTGAGATGATTCAAGTTGAGATTGTTGGAGAAGACTTAAAGAATTCTCTTGAAGCTGAACCACAGTGAAAATGCTTCTTCTGTAATGACTGTTTGCTTTCAAGTGTTCACACAGACAGCTGATGATTTTATGACCACTTCTGACTCAATCTCCACAAGGGCACGAAGACTTTCACTTGCAATGACAGGAACAGCAGAATTAACATGAAATGAAATGAAAAAAAGAATTCAATCATTCTTGTATCTATTTATTAATTTTTTCTTTGGGTGAACACTTGAATTCTCCGTATGGATGGAGACCATTACGGATCAAACAGTGCGCGGGAGAATGTGTCTCGCTGGATCATCAGCCTGTAGAGTCACAGGTGGACACTTGACAAGTCATTAAGTCTGGGCTCTGTCCCCGTGTAGAAGGGGGAGCCCAGGGTCAAATGGAGACAGTGACTGTAGAAGTGAAGCAGAGACAGACAGCGATCATAACAGGCCTAATGGGCAGGACTAATGGTGCAATAGGCTCCAATTACATCCCTCTCTGACAGCTGCTCACCGACCAGTCTGGCTTCACCTGCACTGGGAGCATGAGTGAGCGACTGCTGGATGGTTGAGAAGTTGTTAACTGGCATGGAGACATCTCTCTGAAGGACACAACTGTCCACTGCATAGAATTTGAGGGCCTCACTATACTTGGAGGAGTTATGATTTTGTAACATAATGTTGGTCCACAGGAGAGGCTGTTTAAAAATTTAAGAAGATTTAATTGTTTCCTTTCTTTTTTTGATTCTTCACTGAAGAATCAAATCTCCGTGCTGATACAGAGGAACATAATTTTGTTATCCGAGTTTGGAGCCGCTAGTTGACAGCACGGTGGTTCATTTGATATTATTTCCCCTGTTCTAATATGAATATTAATTATGTCACTTTGCCAAGCTTCGCAGCTTCAATTGATCTGCAGGGAGTGCATTAAATAAAGAGTAGCTCCTTCCTCCTCCATGCACACTAATGCTCCTTAGTATTATAACAACACATTTATCTTTGAGGAGGGCAGCTTGTCCAGCTAGTGAATCACTCTCCAGCGCTTTAAGAATATTCATTCACTTAGTGCTGGAGAAACCTGTCTGCTTCCTGCCATTCGAAATGGTTAAGGATCATTATCAGTGATGAACAGGGTTTTTTTTTTCATGCTCAGTGCACTGGCAGGAGTTTTGTTTACAGTATGTGTTTCGCCTGAACGCCCAAGCTCAGCATTTGTGTTGATGGATTAAAGCTTGTTACCATGGCAGGAACATTTTGGGCCATCAGTAAGGCACGTCACTCCACAACACATTAATCATTTATTTCAGAGTGAGGCAGATTTAATAAAAGTAAAACTCTTTCTATTACATTGCTGGGTTATTTTTATAGTGTTACCTAGTATTCATTTTGGTTGTGGCTTTATATCCTCATAATAAATGCTGAAATCTGGGTACACAATGTCACTGAAACAGCACAGACAGACAAGACAGGAAAAGCAAGGCTTAATAAGGAAAGAGTAAACAACTAGTTCACATGGAGGCAAAACCAAAAAAAGTGAACATATCTAAAAATGTACTAATAATTAACTGCTGCACCTGGTCCTGTGACAATTTTTTATGAGAACAGTTGGCTGTATGCAAGAAGAACTTCTCCAAAGAGGTTTTTAGTTAAGCAGCATGAATGTTTCTTTCAGGACAGCATCTTCTTTCCCTATATGATTTTCTGTTATGCATAATAAAATGAAAGTTTCTGAGCATTGACTTGTTTTTCCACTCTGCACAAGGAAAAGAGAACTTTGAAAGTACCATTATATTCAAATAACTAAATATAATATGAAAGGTATCATACATTATGTGTGTACATCATGATTATCCTTCCACCCAAACAGCGAACATTTCTGTGACAGGCCTTTGTGCAAAACGTCATCTCATGCCCACCTTCTTATCCCACATAGAGGCACAGTAAGGTGGGTACCATTTTAGTTTTATCAGTTCTGGTGCTCATTGATTCCTGGTTCTGTTTCTATTGTTTTTTTGAGTTTAAAAACAATATTTAGGAACAAAAACTGGCCTGTTTTTATTACAGTTAGGCCCTCGAAACAGTGACGAAGACTCTTCTTTTTTCCTTCATTGAACATCTCGCTCTCATTAAGACATCTATGAATTTTACAAACAAATAATAATAAGAAAAACATAACAATGTAAAAAAAAAAAAATCAACATACAAAATGTATTTGACAGATCTTAATTCTTGTCACTCAGTAGTTGCAATCAGGTGTAATCTCTTTACTACAAGTCTTGTCACTGCACAGACCATCAATTCATCCATCCACACATCATTGCATTCGTTCATCTATCCACCAACGTCTGCATCCATCTATCCAACTATCCAACTATCCAACCATCCATCTATCCATTAATGCATCATCTGTCCATCAATCATCTGTCCATCTGTCCAATTCTTTACATTATACATAATACATCATTATTACACACATTCATTTTCTTTACTTGTGGTCAGGAACCATTACCATGATACCTAATTTATGGTTGTGAAAATATGCACTCTCTCCCTCTCTCTCTCTCTCTCTCTCTCTCTGTCTCTCTCTCTCTCTCTCTCTCTCTCTCTCTCTCTCTCTCACACACACACACACACACACACACACACACACACACACACACACACACACACACACAGAGAGTTGCATATATTAATCATGAATCATTGTTATTTTTCTGATCATATTATGATCTTTTACGTCATCATGAGAAGGTGCACAACACTAAAACAAAGGATTAATAAATCTGTGCAGTTAAGAGTTTAGTCAATTCAACAATCCTCATGATTTGAAGTTAAACATGTTTTAAAAATCTCAGATTTTCTTGCAAGATACCAATGTAGACATTAATAAGAGCCGACTCCATATGAAGTAGAGCCAAGATGTATTTCAGGCATTTGTATACAGACTGCTGCCAAGGCCAATTTCTAACTTTTCTTTGAAAAGCAGATCCTTGAGTTTAATGGATATATTTGCCTTAATTCCCAAAGTATTAGCTATTTCAAAATATGGTTTGTGTATGTATGGTGTCATCACCTCAGCTTTGCAGTCATGTGTTTCTATCCTAAAAATATTTCAACATTTTTGTAAGCAAAAGCACTGTCTAATAACTTTGTTCCAATGGTATGTACTAAGAGGAACTCTGAAGTCTGTTTTCTTCTCCTTTGAAAGTGATTTCTATGTATGATGCCTCATACTTGACCATGAGTCAGAGGTAGAATAGAGTTTTATTTATTTATTTATTTAATGTGCCCATGACTCAGATGAACAACCATTACCAACTTGGTCAACAGCAAAGATACCGAGGAACTAATTAGAGTTGTTATTTAGAACGTACATATGTCTAAGATGCTGTAAAAACCAGGACACAAAGTCCTCCCTTAGTTTCTCTTTTTGTTGTACCAGCAGACACTTTTTGTGATCCCCCAGTGATAAGCATCATCTCACAAGCAGTCCAATACTGAACTGGCTGCTGCTAGCCCCTAGAGAAATTACATTAGTAGACACAGGCCCTCATACTTAGAAGCAAAGACTTGTATATATATATATATATATATATATATATATATATATATATATATATATATATATATATATATATATATATATATATATAGATAGATAGATAGATAGATAGATAGATATAGATATAGATATACTTTGTATATTTTTCAAAAACAAAGACCAGAGTAAGACACTTTTTTCTGTTATGCATCAATAATTCTTATGATGAGCAGGACACTCATCTTTACAAAATATAATAAAAAAACATAAAAGTAAATTAAGAACACTTGATCTTAAAAGTATAAACAACTGTTTTTTTTCTTTTTTCTGTATCTGTGTGATGTAGACTTTGTTCTTCATCTGAGCAATTTTTCAAAACTTCAGCGATGATGTGATGCAAGACGATGAAAGAAGGTTTGTACAAGATAATTGTGAAATATTTACTTTATAATTTAAAGTAAATATTTCACACAAGAACAAGAAATGAAAAAAGAAATGATATAAAGGTTATAACATTTCTTTGTACATTTCTTGTTCTTGTGTTTAGATCATGTCGTATACTATATGGTGTAAATGTTTTTTTTTTCCCCTACACCCTTGTCATAAAGGTAAAACTACCCTCCACCACATCAAGATTACAGAGCATAGTTGTGCTTCATATTTCCATTCTTGTCACTAGTTAGTCTGCATCCGTTGACCAGACACCTTGAGCTTAGCATTCCAAACCACAAACTGGACCTCTGTATGCCAATTACTCAACAGATAATATCTGTGGTCAATGTTTGACTGCAGGGTTCATTACCACATTGAACCTGAACCAGCTTTCGCTTCCCTCGTGTAAGGTTATATACATACTCAGTATTACAATTCAGTAGGCTGACCTCAGCAGCTGCATTTTAACATGCCAGCTCTCGGCGCTCCACAGCAGGCCTCACAGTTTTATTATAAAAGTCAGTGGGTCACGTACTGAGCCCACATTATTCTCTTCTCTAACAATGATCAGTTCCCTCATAGCATCTTATTCTACAGGCAGCTGCACACTCCGCTCTGGGAGTCTGGAGAATCACAACACGCTTTCTTCCCCTGTTTTTTCCTCCTTAAATTTACAGTAATTCCTGATCCTGTGTGGCCTGGATGTTGTGGAATTTAAGTAGATGGATCATTATGCAGCACACAATAAATCCCTGTTGTGCTGTAATAGCATGGATGCTTATATTCATATACTGAGTATGTGTGATAGAGCGTAGTTGATTGTGTTTTATAAAAGACGCGTTGTCCAGCAACTGAAAGTGGACTCAAGTGAACATGATAGCTCATCAATGTGCTATTTTTGCTCTCTGGAAAATGTTGTCTGAGTTTCAAGCCTGATTTTTTCCTTCTGTTTTGCCTTTTCTTTTTTTTTTCCATCTGTAATGTCAGTCAGTCAAAAAACTATACTGGGCTAATTTCCCTGAAGAGGCCTCGAAAGAGGAGCTGAGAAATAACTTGATGTCTCAAAACTCATTCCGTTTTGAAACTGGAGTTTGCTTCATGACCGACCTCAGCTCTGATGTACAGCTTTTGTCTGATGGACTGGAAACATATAAGTGTTGTCTCAACCCCACCGAACTGTACGTCTACAAAACTCAATTTCTTTGTCATTTAAGGCCTGGCCCTGTGAAGACTGCTAGTTGAGGATATAAAATCTGCCCTTATCTACCCTCTACACACACAGACACACATTTATCTCCTGTCTTCACACTGTGCTGTCATTTACTGTTGGATCAGCTTATAATGTTGACAGATTGTATTTCAAAAATATGTAGCAGGTAATTTCCTTGAGGGTTGTTCATTTAACCATAGAATTTGGTGGAAGTGGTAGATTTGTTGAAACTAGAACAGATACTCCCTGATGATAGAAAACTGCATTTAAAGTCAAGTGATGGCAGGATTCCTGCATGTAAGGCTCTAAAGGTAAGGAAAAAAACTGTAAATACATAAAAAAAAAAAACACCGATGCTGCATGCTACTGTTAGTGGAACCGTATAATGGTGCAAATGCTGCATAATAATAAAACAGGTCCATGGTTTTCAGTTGAAAATTTGCTCACGCTTTGAATTAAGCAAAATTACATTTTCACTCATATGCAGTCAGGTTATATAGCAATTTAAATATTCATGTTTTTCACCATTTTAATTAACAAGAAAAACTTTAATTACTTAGCTTTAATATGTTTCCCACCTCTGATCGAGTGAGGAAAGCTATTGACACTGCATGAGTATGTTAATGAGCTCTTCATCCAGGCCTTGGTGAACAAATAAAGATTACTTTCACTTCCAGAGACGAAAAAAAGTTGGATGTTTGGATAAGTATATAGACAGCCCAAATTTATCTGATGTGTGAATTGTCAAGAAGTGATTATAACTAAGTACGCTTCTCACAATTAGAGCTTTTTCTATTTGGTCCGAACTAATGAAATAAGTAATAGTTCCCTTTGATATTACTATTAATAAATGAGAAGAAAATCATTTTCATTAGTTCAATATTTCTTACCCCAAGAATTTAGTCAATAAAAAAGATAGCCCCAAATAACCAAAATCGACAAATTCAGTAGCAGGTGTTTCCACCATTTGCCTCAATGACAGCTTGACACGGCGTCTCACGCTCCTCACTAGCCTCATGATGTTGTTCTGAGGCAATGCTTTCCACTCCTCCACAAGTGCTTTTGCCAGGTCATGTGAGGGTGGGGTACGAGCATCCAGTCTCTGCTTCAGCTGGTCCCAGATGTGCTCTATGGGGTTCAGGTCAGGGGACATTGCTGGTCGTACCATATGAGGCACACTGACTTCCTGAAATCCAGCTGTGACAATTCTGGCACCATGTGGTGGAGCATTATCATCCATGAACAGAAAGTTGGGGGTGTGCTGGTGGAATTGGGGGATGATGATGGTTCTATGATGTTTCTGAGGTAAGAACGTGCACTGACTGAGCCATCGACAATCACCAAATCTGTTTTGTGCTGACTGGTGATGACTGTTGATCTCAGTTTATCGCTCACCTTGCCTTTTCCAACGACCATAATTTCTGTGCAGGGTGACCTGACACTCATTAGTGAACAGGACAGTAGACCACTGCTGTGTTGTCAAGGTCACATAGTCTTGTGCCCACTGCAAACAGTCATGGCGGTGTCTTGGTGTCAGTGGAGTCACCTGCAATAGTCGTCTGGCTTGAAGCCAAAGTTGTGGGGTCGGTTGTGAATGGTTTGTCTGGAAACCCTCGTACCCCACACTTCTCTTAAACAGGCCTGCAGCTGTGTGGCAGTTGTATAACGGTGTCTGAGTGCAGAGGTCCTTAGGTACTGGTCATCATTGCAAGCAACATCTGACTGCCTGCTACCGACCTGAAGGTTTGCTGTGGCCAGGTGGCGCTGCTCGCCTGTTAAGTGACGTGGTGTGTTCATGGCTGCTTGAATGATGAACTGGGAATGACTTACTGACAATACCAGCTTTTTATACGGAAAAAGAATGTTGAAATTGGTACCACACTGAAAAGGGTTGTCTTTTTGTATTTTTTGGTATTGGACCCAATATGTAAGGTGCACTGTACACAGCGAGAACATTGCATGGAAAACACAAAATGAGCTGTAAAACACCTTATGTATGAAATCCACTGAGGACCTCACAATATCCCTTACTTATTGTGAGTAGTTTATAGTTTTTGCATTGTACCGTTCAAGAGCAGATGTTACAAAGTGCTTCACAATAAATTTGTCAGAAAAGAAAAATATGTAACTGGGTTTAAATAATGTTTTTGTGTTTGATAAAACAAAGAAAAGGTCAAACTGAAGACTTTTCCCACCTGTTTTACAGTTTACCATCAATATAAATGCAGTAAAAAGTATATGGACTGAGAAATGAGCCTGCCGACAAACCTACTAATAAACACTTGCATCTATTTGTATATCTGCAATTAACTACATAGAGTTTTCTAATTATCTGTCAGCAATGTGAAAGTGTGGTGTTTATTTCACTTATCTAGAATCACAACCTCCTGTGGCATCAATTACACATTAAATGTTGAACTTTTGGCTTCAACAAAACAATGTACTAAAGTGGTTTCTGACAGCAACATTGAGTACACTGTTAATAGCATGCAGGTTGCAAAGGGTTACCATCTGTGGGTGTAAAAGTAAATTACAGGCTTAACCTCTTTGTCAACAACAACTGTTTATATTCGTCCAGCTGTCAGATTTCTGGTCAAAGATTTACCTCCTGCATATGTCACTCAGACTCATCACTGGGTGTTACTGCCATCAGGAATCACTGTGAGAGGTTTGTTTACTGAGGGAGTGACTCCCTGACACACACACACACACACACACACTGCTGATCATTTCGCTGTAAGAGCAGCAGCATGATTCAAATCAGTGTTCTCTTCATGGTGATGTTTGTTACTTTATGGTTGGATTATTGCCCAAATAATCAGTTCTCAGAACTTTTTAGCCAGTCCAAAATGCCACAGCACGAGTACTGACTAGGGCTGGGAAAAGAGATCACATCAAAATTTCTGCACTGGCTCCCAAAAAGTCTGGAGTAGAATTCAAAATCCTTTTTTCTCAAAGAATGAATTCTCAGTGGTGGGACACCAAAGTGGCTCATGGTCATTCATCAGACCCATCTCCTTTATCAAATGAGTGGTTGATCACAGGAAATGTAATATGTTCCTCTATTAATGCATTGTGCAAAAATAACTTTTCCCAAACACTGAAAAGAATATTAGTTTTTGACTCAATGTACTGAACACTGTGAGCCAACTAAATGCATTTTTAATCACATGCCTGTGTGTGAGAATCAGCTACAAAAGAGATGAACAAGAATTAAAAAGAAAAGGAATTGAGTGAAAATCTTTAATAAAAATAATGAGCTGCCATGTTGCAATCATTTTGAAAAACCTCAACTCGGGACACAAGTAATGTCATACCCAGGTCACATTATTTGTTTGTGTCAGAGATCCTGTCTTTATTAAGGAGGAAAACCAAGATGTCTACATGCCATCATTATGAACATGCAAAAAACAAAATGATCATGGTGCCATCAGCTGCCTGGCCTTTAGTAGGATCATTCCTCCAAAGAAGTAAAGAGAAGAACACTAAGAAGGCGATATTGAGTTTTCTAGCATGGCTTTTTAATATGTCATTAGGCTTTCACACTTAAATGTGTTTATCTGTGATACCCACAGGGATTTCTTTTTCTTTTCCTTTTTCTTGGCAGCACCCAGGTTCAAATTGTGGCACTGATTGTTTTCACCTCCTGTGGACATTGTTTTCGGAGACATGTTGAATTCCAGCATTGTTTGTAGTTTGTAAGGTGCAATTAGTGTCAAAGTCACATTGAAGTTGTTGTGACCTTTCTGGAGTCTGAACCCTAGCAGTGCCATCCTAGTCAACTTGAGCTTGAAGGTAAAGTTTTTTGTGTTGTGTAACTAAAAGAGTAGGATCCAGTTTTTCTAGAAAATAACCCATACTGGGGACTCATTTGTCATGTGACAGGTTTGGTTTAAAAGGCAGAAGATTCAAAAGCTGACTTGAAGATTGAAATGACCTAACGTGCAGGGTTTATAAGAGGAAAGAATACCCCAAAATCAGGTGACAATCTTCAGATAAACACAAGATTCTGAATTGTAAAATATCTTTACAAGAAACAAGAAATACTGTCAGAGACAGGGCAAGTGATTGTCAACAACAAGTGGGAATAATTCAGGACTGCTTTGGTTATGACTTATTTTTGACATCTTTTCTGAGGTGCAATACCAAATCACTTCAGGAGCGCTTAAAATAGAATCGATGTAACAAGTATTTATGCTTACCTTTAAACATAATATGCCATGTATTCATCTAGTGTTGGTAAATTTATAAACAAACATAATTGTTTTAAATGATTTAGAATGACAGGCTCGGTCAAAAAGAGAGTGTGTGATTAATAGACTGAACTAAGCATCTTTTCAAATAATGATGTTTCAGCAGCACTTTGTCCGGGTGGAGAGACTGCTGACGGCTGCATGCAGGTTTAGCTTTGGAAAAAAAAGAAAAGAGTTGCATGTGTTGGCTTGCTGAGCTGCTGTGATGGATACTGGTAATTACTTTTAGTGATCTCATTTAACCCTACACACACGCTCACGTTTAATTGCCTGGAACAGAAAAACACAAATCGAGTTAATCTGGTGTAAGGGGATCTCGTGTGGAGAGAGTCCTGGAGAGTGATTGAAGCAGGATGGTGCTTCATCTCTGCAGATGGGGCGTGGCTGACTCCTATAGATTCAGAGGAGATGAATATGACTCTGATTTCCATCCTGCACAGGACATCTTATTGGTTAGAGAGTTACAATTACACCGCAGGGGAGCAGGGTACTGTGAGCCAGTTTTTACTTGCACTGCCAACTCGGGAAAAAAAAGATAAAAAAAAATTTATATATATATATATATATATATATATATATATATATATATATATATATATATATATATATATATATATAATGAAAACAACATTACAGAGGTGTTCTACCTTAAAATATTTTATTCAAAATAAATTATAGCAATACCTTGGGGCAGAGTATCCTGGAGACATTAAAAAAAAGTGTCTAAACTTGGCAAAGGTAAGGAATATGTTTAAATAGAGCTTTCTTATTTTCTTAAGTCTAGCAGATTTGAACCATAATTTCCTGTCTGTTACTTGGTTAAATCAAATGATCAGCTAAGCATTGTTTAAAATTTAAGACTAGACTTAATTTGAGCACATTAATTCAGTGAAAGGCAAAATATGATACAGCCATGAAAACTACCGTTGAGTTTGTTCAGATAACAGTTAAGACATGCTGATTTTACCAGGTTTGTTTTGATGGATCATATTCATCCAATTTATTATTTTTTTGGAGTCTAGAAACAGAGGCAGAACAGAGAAGAGAGGGTGGCAATGAACAGCGCTGTGTGTACATGTTTGTCTAGGTGTGAGTGTATTCAGTGCTACTGCAGTGTGTTAACAAGCTGTGCCTCTTACACTTCCTCAGTGCTGTGTGGCAATGTGTAATCACATACTGGGACACCAAGGGTGTTTTGGGGAATTTGTACTTATTACTTGAATGCCAGTTAGATTCCAGCAAACAGCAAACCAGTCTGGCTTCTTCATAAATCAGTGCAGCACAGATCAGTGATATCAGTAGACAAAGTTAGAATTGTCCAAAATGTCTTTGTTATATGTAACAAATGCTCTGAGAGGCCTGTCCACTTTGCAGTCCTGCAGGAGATGTTTATACATCTGACTGCAACCAAAGCAAAGCATTATTCATGTATCTGAGAAGAGGTGGAGACATCCTTAACTCCTGCCCAGTGGTAAAGTTTATCTTCTCGTCAAAATGTTGGAGGTTTGATCCACATGTCAATGTCTCCCTGGGCAAGACACTAAACCTCAAACTGCCCCTGGTGGCTGTGCTATCAGTGTGTGTGTGAGTTTAGTTGAGCTTTATATACGTTCATCCATTTTCTATACCGCTTATCCTGTTCAGGGTCGCAGGTGGTTGGAGCCTATCCCAGCTGTCTTAGGGCGAGAGGCGGGGTACACCCTGGACTGGTCTCCAGTCAATCAAAGGGCTGACACACAGAGACAGACAACCTTTCACACACACACACACACACTCACACCTACGGGCAATTTAGAATCAAAGATTAACCTGATGAGCATGTTTTTGGACTGTTGGAAGAAGCCGGAGTACCCGGAGAGAACCCACACATGCACGGGGAGAACATACAAACTCCACACAGAAAGGCACACCAGGAGAATCTGGATTTGAACTGGTGAACTTCTTGCTGTGAGGCAGCAGCACTAACCGCTGCTCCACAGTGCAGCGCACTTTACATACAATTGCAATCAAAATAATTCAACACCCATTTGAATTAGGTTTTTAAGCAAACCGGGGAAAAAAATGAGCTTTTTGCAATTATTAAACCTTCTGTATAGAACTGCTCATAAAAAGACACATTTGCAAAGCAGGTGTTGTCTCAAGCACACCTGATCTTATGCAGCTTAAGGGGCCTCATTAGTTACATTGTGTGTCCTTGTGTTTTTGTTTTTTTTTTTAATAGTGATTACATTAGAATTAATTTAGAATATGTTAGAAATACTGCATTGCCAAGTGGAAATAGCTGTCCAAATAGGTAAGGGGTCATTGCTTTGCACAAACATGGAAATGGATATAAAATATCAAAAGCATTAAATGTTTCCAGAGATACAGTTTGAAAAAGTGTTCAAGTGTGAATACACTGGATACACTATCTGGACGTGGTAGAAAAAGGAATCTATCGATCCCTGCCACCGGAGTCTTGAGAAGGCAGATGGTCAGAAATCCTCTGAGTGACTGTAAAAGACCTGCAGTGAGACTTGGTGGCAGCAGGCATTAAGGTTTCACTTTAAGGCACATGCTTAACACTGAAGGTCTCCCTGAACAACTCCAAGACCCATGCCATTATTGACCCACAATCCTAAGAAAAGTTGTCTCCTGCATGCTCAATGTCTCATAAATAAGCATGGCGGCGGCTTGGTGATGCTCTGGGGCTGCTTTGCTTCTTCTGAAAACCTGCAACGTGTGGCGTACAAAACTAGTTTGATCAAGTATCTTACGACATGAACAACTTTAACAGATGAATAGTGGTTCATGCAGTTCCAATGTTGTTGTAATGTTTAACATATTTTCCTATTGTCATGTATGAGACACCTTTATGTTTTTGAATGAAGTTTTTTTTTTCTTTTTAATCCCAGACTGTTTAAAATATGGATTTAATATGGAAATGTTTTCAAAATTATATTTATCACCTAATTGTTGATTGCCTCAATGTGACTCACATTAAGCCCCAAAGAGGTTAATCAACATGCTAATCCATATCTGACATATTGTTCAACGAGGCATTTCTCAAATGCATCCATCATCACTGTCATCTTCATCACGGTTGTTTGGTTCATATGTGTTGAACGCTTAATCAATATTTGATCAATGGACTCATGAAATCCTTTTTCAAGCAAATGGGACAATTTGCTTTCAGCCGAGCTTATCAGTGGTCAATATGAAAAACATGACACCACTGTGTGTGGGTAAATGATGTCCATTAATGCTTTATGAACCAACAAACACTTGTGGCCAGTCTGATCTTATCCAAGCAATGACTGATGGCGTTGTTCTTTCCTTTCACCATCCAGCAAAGAGCAGGAAATTACGAGACACAAATGTCAGGTGAGGATTACGGTTGTGTCTGTGTTTGATTTCCAGTGAAGGTCAACAAGGATTTGTGTGCTACTCATCTGAGAATTCTTCAGGTGTGTTGGCTGAATAGCCTCCACATTCCTCGCTTTTAAAAGCAATGCAGAGAACATAAAGAAAAAATATCTTTCTTAACAACCCTTTGGATAAACTCAAGAAACTATGGGAGGAATGTAGAAGAGAGGAGAGGAGAGGAGGCAGTGAAAGTGCTCTGTGTTCTCCAAAGATAGGGACACATTTGGAGGAGTCTGACAGCTAATTTAGAGCCAGTGAGGGAGATTATTTAAAACCCTGCTGCCCTGCCACAGACTGGACAGGGAGATTTCTGTTTTTTGATACAAGGACGTATCTTTCTCTCTGCAGACATTTCCCTTTTTTGTTTATTTCATCATAAACCATCACAGCTGTTCTTGTTTTCTTGCCGTCTATGCTATTTTGAGCTCTATATAGTCTCTGCTCTAGCAGCTATCTGGAACAACAAAAATTTGCCTGAGATGTTTGGTAGAGGAAGTACAATGATTCATATTTCATTCTGAATTCACAACTCATGAATGATGTGACTCTTTAAGATGTCTTCACGGTTTTCTTCACATGAAAAAGCCACAGCTATCTTCAGGAGACTTTAATCTCCTCAAATAAAGAAAAGACTTCTTTTCAAGTAGATGAAACTTGCTTTTTGGACTGGGAAAATGGCATCGCCTATATCCAGCTGCTGCATTCGTTCTTTCAGGTCCAATTCAAACAGGAAAGGTTCATCAGCCTTATAGAAATGACAGAACCTGACATTTCCAAACGTTTCTGCTTCCACAAGCATCACTGGAAAGGTCTGTAATAATGCATATTTAATTGTATTCCTCAAATCATGAAGGTCACTGTTGGTGCTCTCTTCCCATAGATCAATATGTCTGCATGACCTGGTGAGTTAATATGATCATTCGCCCAGGGCTGAATCCTCACTGCATGCTGAGCACTGAGCGCTCTCCATGTTTGCTGATGATTCTCCTTCCCTCGTCACTCATCCTCTGCCAATAAAATTATCACAAACTTATTCCTCCGGTGCGCCCTACAGAACACTTGGAGGAAACTTTGAGAAAAGTCTTCAAATGAATGATTTTCTTCTCACTTTGCAAAATGTGGGTAGATTTACTTGGCATCAGAGTTGGTGCTTTACCCAGTTTCTCTGTAAATATCTCAGATATTTGCAAAAAGTTTTCCAGGCCTGACTTGCAGAGCACGCAGGAGCAGATTTCTTTTTTTCTTAATCACAGGCTTAAAAATAAAACACTCCTGAGAGATGGTAGTTGTTCCTCTTTTCAATGCAATGATGTATGATTCTCTGCAGAGTGGGCATGTGTTACCTATGGAAGAGATCAATACTGTGGCCAGCAGAGCTTGCATCCAAAGAATAAATCTCTAAGACATCTGAAGAATGAAGCAGGAGCGTTAACTCCCTCCTCATCTCCTGTGATTCTCAAGCCTTCTATCTCTCAGTCTCTCACACACACACACCACTACTACCACCACCACCACCGTGATCAGTGTTCCCATCAAACCACCACACTTTGACATGGAGAGAGAAATAGGATCCAGTGCTCTCCCAAGGTCACCGTCAGTCTTTCAGGCTCCTGAGAAGATACGATACACTTCACACCGTCTCGGAGAGTTAAATGAATCTTCAAGCGCTCACGTACAAGGGTGAGATCCAGCGATGTTCCAGACTTGACAATAAACAACATATCAGATGGTGAAAGAAGTCGAAGACATCGATAGCTCTGTCTGCAGAGGCCCTGTGCTGAGACTGCTGACTTGCTCTAGCCAGTTTTTTTCCGAATACTAACAGCACAGTTCATGATTTTAAACAAAAGTAAACTTTGGAGGGTTTTTTTTTTTATCATCAGTGGTGCTCAGTGAGGCCTGGAGGAGAAGCGTCACCCAACCTCAAACTAAATTATGAACTAGCAAGGAGAGGAGAGAATCTGCCTGAAGAAAGAGTTTAAAAGAACACCAGTGCAGACTGGTTTCCATCAATATTTGATGCCTGGGTCCTTGAGTGCAAAGTGCAGGCTGTTATTTAATGTCTCTAAAGGTGTCCACTCCTCTGCTGATGTGACTCTGAGACGCTAAATCTCAGAAATCCCTCCCCCTAAAATGAATTGTTCCACCATAGTCGGTCTCTTTGTTAGTTTCTCCAGGAATAGCAACGCTTTGAAAAGCACATTTCTCAACTTTAGGCAGAGGTGTCTGATTACCTGAGCACACTTTTTCTTCTTTTAATTAAAACATTCGGAGCTGGAATGGATTCTGAAAAGCCGAGGCATACGTCACAGGGAGGATTATGAGAATCTAACATAGGAGAGGAAAAGGTGCTTAACTGTGGAATTACAGCTGAAATGAGTTTTTAATCATGCAGTTAATGTTGGGGAAATGTGAAGCCCAGAGACGGTGCAAATTGCCTCCATGAGGGATAAGGCACCATCAAGGGAGCCAAGTGGACAGATTACTTTATATCAGACTGCATCTTGGTAGAAACAATAGAATTAAACGTCTCTTATTAGATACACTCAGCTCCTTTATTTAACTCCAAACTCTTTATTTATTAAATCTTAATAAATTACAGGTTTACAATGTTGTAGCCTCAAACCCCTGTAAAAGTTGCATATGAAAGCTAAAGGTCACTTGCTATCATTTGCTCTAGATAATCGCATTTTAGCTTTAATGTCTGCATGGCTTCATTACAACCAAAACTGACTTCCTCTTATTTCCTAGCCTTCAGCAGAAGAGCAGGAGAGCTGAATGTGCTCCTGCTAATGAGATACTGGTTATCTGTATAGCAAATTGCCTCCCACCCTCTCCAGCACAGCATTATTGTGCATCAGAGAGGAACTTTCACTGTCATTAGTGCTGAAAGAGGGTAATGGAACAGAGTCTACCAAGTTCCATGAGGGGTTACCATGACCCAGTGGGAGTAATAGGCCCGGATGGAGAGGTCTGATTATGTGGGACCTACTATGTAAAAAGTGGCGACAGAAATGTAATGGAGACACGTTGTTCCCAAGCTGGGTATTCTGTTTTATCCATTTACTAAGTGAATGGATCACAGTGAGTGATTATAAGAACGATCCACCTTGTCACTGGCTTTAGAAAAGTTCTCAACCTGAGACATTTTCAGGCTCATTTGCGGCATAATGGGAGCACAAGACTCAGAGTTCATTTTTCTGAGGAGAACGCCTTGCTTATGCATAAATGAGCGATGAATACTGCCATGATTAGAGATTCATCATTCACCGCTGTCGCTATAGACCCCAAAGTTCCTGAGAGCAACAAGTCAAATGGTTTGTGTAATCTCAGCATGGAGAGCCTGTTTCCTTTTGATTCTGCAAGAGAAAGTGTGTGCGTGTGTGTGTGTGTGTGTGTGAGAGAGAGAGAGAGAGAGGGGGAGAGAGAGAGGGAGAGAGGAGCCTGCTGATTCTAATTCCCCAGAGCATTTCATTATTTCTGTCGCTGTGATAACATCTTTAATTCCATTTTAAATAGGTTTATATGTCCATCATAAAATACTCCCTTGTGGGTTTAATTATTGCTGGAAGATAAGAGATGCAATGGGAAGAGAGCATGGACAAAAAGCGAGAGAGGATAGAGACAAAAATTATCTAGCTTGGTGTCTGATGGTGTCCTTGTTATTGCTTATCGCTTGTGACATCACTTCCTGTAGCTTTCATTGCTTTGGTTTTATCTTGTCATCTATTCAGCGCGCACAAAGAAACTGCAGCATCTGCTATGAGCCTGACACAAAGAGGCTTATTATGGTGAAATTAAGTGTAATCTGAAATGTCCTGTTTCAAGAGGCTTTTGACACTGCCACAACACTGTAGATGTTCTCCTGTGAATACATTTGACTCTGTGTACTTTGTCCAAAGCACTTTTTGTGCATTATGCTCTTTGACAGCACAAGCATCACAATTTGCAGCTCTCCTTAGTCCTGGACATATTTTCACACAATTATATTCCCCATTTACCTACTGTATCTACCCTCTTCAGCTTGTTGGTTTCCTCTCCAGAAGAACACATGTGCACAATAGCTCACAAATACATTTACACATGTCTGACACAAACCCATTGAAGCCTCTTTCCTTAGACCTTCAGAAAAAACTCTCACCTTTCAGCTGCTGTGGTCTCAAAATTGCTGTTTCATAAAATAATTGATTCAAATTCATTTCCACTACTTTTAAATTCTGTTCCCTTTTTGAACAACACATTTATAAGCAGAACTAAACTCTAAATTTCCTGGACCTGTCTTTATTTTAAAAAAAGTCAAATAACTGATGGTTTGAAGCCTGTAGAATTTTCTGCATGGTGAAATGGGTAATCTCTTAATCTGTCTTCTCTTCCGCCCTGATGTTTTCCTGAACCATTCTCTCTTGACTCACGGTAACCTCCATTACTCCCACATACTCTTTAACAGTGAGAGAAGCTGTGTTTACCACTTCATCTCCTGCGGGAAATGATCGCCTCTGAGTGTCAGCTTGAAAAGGCAGACGTGAAATGTACTTCTCCAACTTCACCACAAAACTTATCTCTTTTGCTTCGAGAAAAAGGAACAGGAGATCAGATCTTCTGTGAAACAATACCTGTTGTGGCTGGTTTCACCTCTGTGAGGATCTTTCTGAGAACCTCCTACTGTTATAAACCAGGGGGAGATTGAAAGTTTGGGAGACACCCACTCATTGTTAGAAAACCCCTTAAACTATTCTACTGATGACATTCAGTACCTGAGGAAGGCTGCAGTTAGCACTGAGTACCATGTGAAGTTTGAATCCTCCTGGCTGTATTGATTAGGTGTCAGTTGAAGTCAACAATACTGATGGGAGCCTTATTACTCCACTTAATGAGTGATGTTTTATTAATGGCCATGTAATAAGATTACCTTTATCTCAATGAAAGCCATCAATCTTTGCCTCCTGCTGCGCAGTGCTGTGAACATTCATTAAGATCCGTATAGATCTTCTTCTCTAAACCTGCAGAGGAAGCACACAGTCCTGTAACCTGGATTAACAGAAAAATACACATTTAGAAATGCCTTTAAAAAAAAAACTATCAGTGACTGGCAAGACATTTTATTAATTGGTAATTTATGAGAAACACGTATATTTGCAGTTATTTGTTAATCAGTAAAATAAAACAAAAATGAATCCAAAATAAATGATAAGGTTCACAATAAATATACATATTAGTGATGTATGAAAAGGTTAAAGACAAAAAATAAAGGCACTGAAATGTTAAATAGACATGAAACAGAATAAGAGAGAACAAAATGATTAGCTGAGATTTTACCACATCACCGTCATTATTTGAGAACACTTTGTAAGTTGTAATTTGAAGGCACCTGTTAGACAACTTGTGCACAGAATAATACAAAGTGTTGCAGTTGATTGTCAGACGGCTGGTTAAGAGTTTGGACACATGGGGATAAAAGGGTATAAATGTGGAGGATGTTACAGTTTTTCTCAGTTGATTTGGTGCAGTTCTTCAATTAAAATAAAAAGTCTTATAATTGACAGTTCAACCTTCACAACATTTAGTCATTTGTACACATCATGGTAGCAGTTTCTCATCCCTTCCAACTGATTTCAAATGCTTTTGGACATGCATCAACTGATTTCATCCAATTCTCTGCTGTTTCTTAACTTTATCATTTGCTTATGTCATGTCAGCCAAAATTAACTGTTCGTATGAATGCTGAGTAGTCAGTGGCTGTAAAACTAAGAGTACTCATTTCATGGCTTGAGTCATTCCATATAAAGATGTTTTTCATTTTTTCTGAAAATGTCTCCTAAAATAAAAATTTTCTGTCAGGTGAGCCTCAACCTTCGCTGATGAGGAGGGGTGTGTGAAGCGTTAGCTGTAACCAATGATAAGCCACTTCTCCACAGTCACTCAGAGCTGATTCCATGAACCCTCACTCAGCTAGCATTTATGAACTGAGCAGTACATACTGTGTACTATTTCTGAAATAATGTGACACAGAAGTGGAAGGTCATCGTGGTGGGGGGAGGGGGTGAGGATGTGAGGAGGAAAAGGAAAAGGAAGAGGAAAAAACAGGGGAAGAGGAAGAAGAGGCCAAGTACAAAGTTGGATTCCTGATAAAATTAGGGACAATTTTATCAATCACGGCCTCACAATGGATGAGGCTGGTCGAAGGGTGCAGCCAAGTGTTGGGGGAACAACTGTAATTCAATAATTCAAACATTTTATCTGGGAAAAACGTGTGTATATACTGGATGGTAATTCAGCACTAAACAATCTGCACTGTGCTGCTGTCATTGTGTGATACATGAAGCTTACAGTGGGACAAGCTTATTCATGTTTACTGCACATTGCTATAATTTTACTCTGCACCACACAGGATTGCAAGACAACCTCACAGAGGTGGAAGAGGACCACTTTTTACCCTACAACAAGAGGAAGCCAACAAACAAAGCCATGTGGTTGAGGAAGAAAAAAAAAATTGTGCACTGTTCACCAAGATCTGACTTTTTTATTTTTTTTTGCATTTGAAAATACTTACAGAGTAAACTTTCATAATGAAAACATGACAAAGCTATTTGACAATCTTGTTCATAAAAAATGGTGTCAGGACTTCATCTTGATGGCACTGACACTTTCAGCAGCATGAATACTTGCTTTTGAGGTCCTTAGCAAGTGATACACTTTTGCAGGTTATCAACTAGGCTTTGTAGTTTGTACTAATTGTTTTGAGAAATACACTAACTGTTGTGCAAATGTTAATGTTGATATGAGAAATGCACCTCAGCAACGGAGAAAAAACTGCAATTGGTGTCTCCATTATATACTTACAACAGCACATGTAACAGGCAGTGCAGACTTCTGCAATAGAGCAGTTACTGTTGAATGATACACCAGAAGTTTACATGAGAAGAAGAAAGAACACGACACAATGCAGCTCAGAGTACAGCCTGATGTTATGGTGTCTGCTGTGCTCAAAAATGATCATGAAATGTCAAGTATCAATGAGTAAGCAGACAAGTTGCTCTGCTGTGACCTTTAACCTGCTCTGAATAATTCAGGTGTCATTGTGTCTTCTAGGTATTAGAAAATCTTTCACCCATTCCGTGTTTCTGATTGGCTGAGGGAGCAGGAGAAAGCAGCAGACTGACAGTCCTGCTGAGGTTTGCTTTCTGCATCCACATCCACTCTCACTGTGTTTCAGTTGTGTTCTGCGCAGAGATGGACAGTGAGCTTAGAGGTAAGAACCGCTGGCTTAAACTATCTGAAACAATGACAGCCCCGCCTCCCCCTCTACTGCTTCATCTTCCACAGGCCTGACACAGGCCAGAGAGATTGATCTCTTTTTCACATCATCCTGACATCCTGAGCTCCAGTGAGGCTTGTTTAACAGACGCCATCCTCTCTGCCAATAAAAGAGCACCCCTTTCCCCAAAAGGCATCTCACAGAGCAGCGTTCGGGGTATAAATTAGCCATAACTGTTTTTAAAAGCTGGATTTATAGACCTCACAGAGGGAATATATAACAGCTCATGTGAATTAATTATTCCAAAACAATTTGATATATCTGATTATTAATTCTAGGACACACACTCGCTTAGAGCAGAGACTGCTTGTAAAGGTTGGATTTATCATGTTGACATTTTGTTACAGCCTCGCTCTCTGTCTCTCTATCTCTCTGTCTCCGTCTCTCTCTCTCTCTCTCTCTTTCTCTCTCCTCCTGTACAAAGCAGTTGTTCATAGCCCTGCCCGACTGTTTCTTTTCTCTGTTGCACAAAGTGGCAGAACACAAATATGCCCTTTTCATCTGTCTTCTGCCTCTTCCTCAATAAGAAAGCTACGGATGTTTTAGTAAAAGATTACAGCAAGCACACGAACATATTGCTCGCACACACCGGCTGCTGACAAGCGTTCCCTGTACTGGTGTGCCATGGATGGCAGAGCACGCAAATGAAAGGTCAGTCCCATCAACATCCATCTCCCCCTAAAACAGCGGAGACACCAGCCTAATCCAGCTGTACGAACAACAACAGAGCCGTGAGAAAGGAAGAACTCCAGTAGATGCATCAATCTGAACACATTAGAGAGGATAAACCCCACAGTGTGTTCAGCAAGTACCCGACAGCCACCACGCACTCTCCCAGTTACAATGCATGAAGCTGAACAAAGGAAAATGTTGTCATTCAAGTTGCCTTGTGCCACACAGAAGGTTATTATTGCTCCATGTAGCACCATCCACTGCTGTGAGTTTCACAGTGTTAACCTGCATACTGACCTGCTGAGTCATCACAAAAGAAGAGCTGATTCAGGCAAACTTTTGACAGTGACAAAAAGTAGAGCTCGAGATTTGGACTGAGCAGAAATCAACAGCAGTTTGAAACAAAAAGGAAGCCGAGCAGGCTGCAAGGTCTGGATTACTATGAAGCCTCTTCAGTCCCCATGGGTCCTTGAGTCTCTGGATCTTAAACTTTACATCTGCTGGCAGTGTCAGTTAGCATGACCTGTTCAAAAGCTACTGCTTACAATAAAAAGTATCCCTATATTTTATTGAGAGCAGAAACTGTCACTCTTGATCATGTTTTTTTTACTTGCTATAAAAATCAAACCTGTTAAGCTGAGGCAGACATCTATTTGTCAATAAATCATTTTTCACCTGGTACCTTTTTACTGGTACAAGGACAGCAGTCCAATTAAATTTCTCTAGCTATAACAGTCGTTGGACCTAACTGTGCATGTCTTTCCAACAGAAACTACATGCAGACCAGAGAAGCCAGGATTGAACCAAAGGATGACTCACTCTGCTGTCAGCAACAAAAGTTAAGGAGCAGTTCTTGTGTCAGGCTTTAAGAATATGTTTAACTTTAAAAAAGTCACTGATAAGAACAACAATGTGAGGACATAAAAAGACCACGAAGAGTCGAAAAAAAAAAACCACTAAATGAAACAAATTCACAAAGTGAGAGAGTGCAGCTGGACTAGACACACATAGAAAAAGATTTTATAGGAGGAACAGAGGCAAAACTACAAGAGAGAAAGAAAAAAATCTGAATCAAAATTTAAGAAGAAGCCAAAAATAATTCTGTGATAGCTCATTCAATTTCACATGCCCGTGCTCAGAAGCCCATTTCTTTGCACCCTTAATACTGTTGGGTTAAAAATAACCCAATTTGGGCTGTTTTATAACTCACCCACTAGGTCTTATAGTACCAGTCCAGCAGTTAATTTGACCCAGAAGATGGGTCGGTCCATTTTAACACAACAGATGGGTTAAATATTCTACCCAAAAACTGAGTCAAATTACGAACAATTCTGTGTTGTTTCAGCCACATTTGATCAGTAATCTGTCCCAATGCTTGGTCAAATAAACCAATACACTCCAAAAAACAAACAAACAAACAAAAGCTGTGGTGCACATGACTGGAGTACGAACAGCCAGGCCCATGCTATGTGCAGCATAGACAGCCTGTGACCCCTGCACAACATCTCAGGCCCCGTCTATACGACAACGGTATCAGGGTGAAACACAAAAGTTTTGTTGCGTTTCGGCCTCTCGTTTATACAGAAACGCCGTTTCAGCCGACCTAAAACGTAACTTTTTTAAAACGCCCTCCAGAGTGGAATTTTTCTGAAACGCTGCAGCCTCCATTGCCGTAGAAGCAGCAAGCTGGAGTTTTCAGTGAAAACGCTGACGTCACACTCCTTTTTTCCACTTTCGTTGTGGGAACTTTTGCGAACCGGACAACAACAACAGTTAAATGGCCAACTTACTGGGTTGTGCCTGAGATGCTGAATCTGTTGACTGCCTTTTAACAAAACGTTCATCTGTTGCTCCACTTCTGCACTCAGATAAGACGTATTTAATATATACACCAGACGGTCAGCCCGCCTCTTCTTCGGCGACAGACTACCAAAAGACCTTACAGTTATATCGCCATCTACTGGCCATTTCCGTATATATGCAGATTTTTTTCTCTATGTTTTTTGCGTTTTCGAGTGAAACGCTGTGAAGCGTTGTCGTATAAACGGGGCCTCAATGTTCAGCAGGGTCTCATATCCATTGTGTTCCCGCCTCACTCATGGTTACAAAACAGTCGCAACAAAAAATACTTTGCTACAATAATTTCCTTAAAATGTAAGGAAGCATTTTTCAAAGTTACGGAGAATATTTAATTAAAAAGGTGCTAACTGCCGCGAACACTTAGTGCATAGAGCCGTGCACCATGTGTGAATTTGTGGTGGAGTACATCTGTCGATGTGATGACATGATGACGTTCAAAGCACAAACAACTCAGGTGCTGAGTCAACTGATGTATGGTGGATTAATGGAGTTTAACTTGATGCATGAGTTGCACAAAAACCCAAATCCCATATAAAAAAATAACCCATAATGGGTCAAATGTTTCATAATCCAGCAGTTGAGTAGATGAAATTACCCAGTTCTTTTTAGTGTATATAATCCCTCCATGGAGAAACCTACACAGACAAACTCGGACATGACAAGTGACCTTGAAAATGAAATTCAGCCTTTCCCAGTACGTCATTAAAGCAATCCAAAACACACACAAAAGCTATTTCCCCAAGCTCTGAGTTTCATTACACTTTGCTTTTTTTCCGTTCTACCCTGGCAGGCTCTGCATGTGCCCTTGATATGAGGAGAAATGTGAGTTTCTACTCAGAACGTTGAGCATATAGCACTGTTCTGCCCTCTCAGACAGGCTGCTGTACACTCATCATTTACATCCCACTTGAAACATTTCTCTCCGTCCTCTCTGGTGCTTGTTTTTTCACACATTTGCTGGCACATGAGCAGACTAAAAGCTATGTCATTACTCCATCATGCTCTTAAAAGGATGGCTCTGACCCATTAGAGTGTGCTGGTGGGAGTAGGGCTGTGAAATAATGATCACTAAGATTTTTATAAAAAGAAAACTGGTGCAAGCATTTGTTAGTCACAGTGGAGCAGCGATTAAGGCAGACTGATTGAAAGTGTCCCGTGTGAGCGAACGTGTCACACTCTGAGAAAGTTTTGCGATCGGGGCGTAATGGGCCAAATATCTTCTCCGCTTGGCTCCTCTCTCTCTCCTCCACTCAGCAACGCTCTGCTCAATTAATCCAGAGCCTCCAAATGACCCTCGAAGGTGACTCACAAGATAAGTGCAATTACACTGGAAACAAGGGTGCTGCCAATTAGTCCTCAAGTCTCCCTCCATCTTTACGGCGCAGGCTGAGCATGTCCCACCGGGTCGGCCTGTTTGTGACTTCATTAGCAGCCGTCTAAAAGGGGAAAATGAACGCCTGGCCTACATCACACATCTGTGTGACAGGATCAGTGCCATGAAAGAAGTGTTTGTCCTTAAATGTAAAAGGAAGAAAAAAAGAAATGGCCAGAGGGGAAACCGTTAAGACGTTTATTTCTGCAGGATGTAGCGATTCACATCTTTTATTTAGTCACAAGGACCAGAGGGAACCCCAGCTGATGCTTGAGAGACCATGCCAAAGAGTGATGCTGATGGTGATGATGCACCCAGTAACAGCAGAGAGGAGGTCTCACCACTCATCCTTCCTTTTATTCTCTGATGCCTCTTTGCTTGTCTCTAATTGCTCCCCCATTCTCCCTTCCTGAGAAAATTGTTAATGAGAATTTCCTGCTCTCAAGACGTCAGGGCCAAACCCACTTGTTGTCTGCCAGCATCGAGTCTGTGAGTAATGGGTGTGACTAATGCTGCCTGGCAGCTTCCGCGCTCGTCCCTCCCTGCCATCTGTCCCTTGCCACCCCTCTGGGTGCACTAGGGTGCTCTCAGCAGGTCTCAGTAATCACACACACAGATACACACACACACACTAAACACACACATGCACAAGCAATTCCAGCATCCAGCGATTTTAGAAATGATGTTTCCCAAATCTGTGAGTTTTTGTCACACTGGTCTCCACGTCACATGAGTCACCTTCAAAACAAAGTAAACAGCCACTGTGCTCCTCAAACACACAGGACTCACTGAGTGTTTTATGTTTAAGGATCCGCACGACTTGTTCAGTCTCAGTTAAGAAAAAAATGTAGACTGGAGTTATAACAAAAGGTGTGTATGAATCACTCGGATTTCTTTATTCTTATTTGTGTCTCAGAGAGATAGAGAGGGAGGACACGGCTAAACAAAAAGAAATGTATCGTCACACCTCTTTAATTCTACATTAGTTCAATAAAACACACCTGCAACAGTAAATGAGACATGTGGACGAGCATGGATAATGAATGTGTGCAGGATGTCAGTGCTGGCTTAAGATAGCAAGGAGCAGCATGAATCTCATTACAAGGGCCTGTGGACCTGCCCCCGTAGCCAACTGAATCACTCTGAGTGGCTTTAAATTGGCATCCAATGAAGTACGAATTGATTCTTAGCCCTTTTCTGGGTCTTTGAGGCCATTTGGACTGCAATTTGTTGAAACTGCTTCTTTTGGTGGAGCTATGGTCAGATTTGTTTCCATACAGCCGAAGGAATTAAAGGATTAGACAAAAAAAAAAATCATTATTTTTGGGGGTGATTATATTATAAGGTGCACTCCCTAACAAAAGTCTTATCACTTATCTAAGTTTTAGAAATAACAAACAACAACTTGACTTGAAGGTGATCAACTGGAATCAGAAATGGCTTATGAAAGGCAAAGCCTTCTAGATTATGCGTATTAAATAAATAAATTTTGTATCATTCACGGAGTTTTATCACTTAATTAGGACAGAAAGGTCAGATTTTGTTAGCACAAAAGTCTTGCCGCATACAAAAATAATGTCAAAATTTTACATATAATTTATTTTGAATACACAAACAGGCCCTAATTACATCAGAGCATAAAGTCACGGTGCCTTACAAAAAGAAATTAATGTTGTGTATGACTCCCATGGGCTTGGAGGACTGCATATATACCCCTCTGCAATGACTCAAATCACTTATCGATGAAGTCCATCTGGAATGGAAAAGAAAGCATCATGGTCGGACTCCAAGAGTTCATAAAGATCGTTCTGTTTCATCTTCCAAGACTCCTACTTCACCTTACCCCAGACATGCTCAATAATGGTCATGTCTAGTGACTGGGCTGGCCAATCCTGGAGCACCTTGTCCTTCTTTGTTTTCAGGAACTTGGATGTGGAGAATTTGCTTTCTCTTGTGATTTAGAATGTTATGGGCAGCAAGAATTTCTCGATACTTCAAGCTGTTGATGTTGCCATCCACTTTGAGATCTCTTGCACACACCCCATACTTCATTTAACTCCAAACCATGATTTTTCCTCTTAGCTCTGCTGCAGTTGAAAATGGGCTGGCCCCTGACTGTTGAAGCAAGAAATGGTCCTCTCAAACTGTTGTCTTACGGGGTCTGCCTGACCTGGGCTCGCCATGAAAGTCACCAGTTTCTTCTAATCTTTTTCTTATCCTCTCTACTAGACACTTGGATACACTGAAGATGCTTGCCACATCAGCGGCATACTTGGTCTTCAGGCTCTTGAGAGCTTGTGTTGTATTTATACACACCTGGTAAATTACAGTATTTGTCACAGCTGAAGTTCTAATCTGTGATTGGATTCATCATTTAACCGAGGACAAGACTTTTGTCCTTGCAAAAACAGATGTTATGGGTTTCACCAAACTTTGAACATCAGAACACTTTTTTACTGTTTCATTCTGCACCCAGTTATCAGTGTGAGAGGCTGTGACAATAACATGAACCATTTATTGTCAGAATTGATTGATTAGAAGTATAGTTATATGCCATTTTCAGATACTATGACCTTATCCGACAAGACTTTTGTCGGGGACCGTTGGTTGTTGAGTTCTGATTCATGCTCACTGATGTCCTTTTAGATAAAATGTAATTATATGATCATTATCTACAAGAATATGAGTAGGTGGTGTCAAAGCAGTGACTCTTTGGATTGAAGTGGAGGTATCACTGGAACAGTAGTTTGGTCTTCTGCTGGTAAGGTAGGATGTTTTTCACTCTCTGAACAGCCAGAGGCAGAGTCACTTTAATTCTGACTGTCAGTCATTAAATGAAATCATCTTTGGCAGGGAGAGTGCTCCCCCTCAAATGAAAATGCCAGTTATCACCTCTCAGCTGTATGCACTCTTGGAGGGAAAAGGTCTCAATTTATCCTTTGCAAATATACGCCTTACAGAGCTAAACTGACTCAGACTATATTAATATAGGCAGCTTCATAAATAAGACCTGTTAAATAAATATATTTGTGCTGTAGTCATAGAGATGTGGTTGCATGAACTTTACAATGTGGAGTTGTTAATTATTTGAAACCAGAGCCTCACCTGTACAGCGCTGTACTTTAGTCAGTTTCAACAATGACTGTCGACTGTTTCAACAGGTTATCAGTATCAGGAGACTTTGACCAACAGCTCTGAATGAACCCCCTCAACTGCAGCATCACACTGTGTGCTGCAACTGGCCAAAAAGAAAAATCATCAATAAAGAGATGAATTTCTCGCCTTAATACTGAATATGTTATCTTAAGAACGTCCTCTGCCATTCTCACTGAAACTCACAAAGTGAAAAACAGAGAACAGAGACCACTTTTATACACCACTACATGAGCAATACACTCTCTGCCGTGCATCAAGAAAATGGATTTGCTACGGATATTTTCAGGGTCACTCTGCTGGTTCATAATCTCATTTGGAATGAATGAAATAAACATATCCGTAGGAATTGGACACAGTTAATTCTGAAGGGTGCAAATTGATTTTCTGCAGAGCTGGGTATGGAGAGCGGCTGTGGAGCATGAGGACACTCCTGCAATGAAAAGCTCTAACTGTTTCTTTTTTCATCAGGCAGCATGTAGTTGAGATTTATGTGAATCAGATGAAGGAATTGATGAATGATCTTTCTCTGCTACACCCGTCAAATGAGTAATGAAAGAGGTTAAAATATACAGTAGCCTATGTCCGTACATTTTAAAGTGAAGAGGCAGTTTATTTTTTTTATGTAGCAATTTTAAAATACTAGGTTACAAAATGCTTCACAAGCACAGAGATACAACAGATAACATAAACTAAAAATCCACACACAAACAACAATCAGACAAACAAAGCAATGAACAACCAAGGAACTCAGACTGAGTTACAAGATGGCTTTTCTGTGCAGATTTATTTTGAGCAGCTTCTTTCAACAGAGCAGATGGACTGAAAATGTTTACTCAAGAGACAGGGGGCACAGACAGAAAATGCACAATCACCTTTAGTTTTACAGATGGAGGGAAAATGGAAAGAAGACCTCGTTTAGATGATCTATGTGGGTACATTGTTGTAAAAAACATTATCTTCAAATTAATTTTGAAAATATCTGAAAGCCCATGACGTGAGGACAGGGGAGATACAGGACTGATGGCTTGTTTGAGTTAACAATCTGTCAGCTGCATTTTGGATTAACTATGTGAAGATGATTTACTAAAGCAGTTTTAAATGGAGTTTCAAACAGGGGTAAATACAAGTGTTTATTAATGTCTGAAAGTCTGAGACAGAGAGCATTGTTGATTAATTTTGACAGTATTTCTAAGCTGCTGGAAACAGGACTGGGGGAGTCTGGTCAAAGATGATACCTGAGGGTTTATTATTTGGAAGCAGTAGGCCAATAAACTGTTGGGAAGCACTGGTGAAAGTATCCTAATAAAAGTTTTTCAGTTTATAAATGGAAGAAATTATCAACCCACTACGGGCAGATGAAGTTGTATTTTGGCCTTTTTCAAAATGGCTGCTATCATTAAGTCATCCACACACTTTTTAAAAGAATTACATCTAAACTGAAATTTAAATTTTTTTAAATAGTATTAAAAGAATGCATATTTACTAAAAACTTGACTAAAAAAATTGCCAAAACTGCCTTATTTAGAAAAACTGATACAGAAACTACATAATAAACAAAATTATAAAAACGATATTTTTTGTGGATTTTGTTAAAAGAGTGAATAAACATCTCAGTTAAAAAAAATTAGAAATTTGTGGCTTTTTTTCTGATGGATCAGGCTTCAAAGGGTTAAGTGACCTTAGCTCATAGACAGCAGCAGGACAGTTGTGGGAGCAGAACAAATCATTCAGTTACTGGTTTTAGCAGAAAAATAGATTTGCGTATCATCACCATATCAGTGATAACAGACACCAGGGAACCAAATGAGAAGATTTCCCAGAGGAAGCATGTAAAGGAAAACAGGATATGTCCAAGGAGCAGGCCTTCTGGAACGCCACACAGTAAAGAAGCAGAGGAGGACATTGTCATAGAAGCAGAACCTGAAATATCCATTGCTTAAGAAGGACTGAGTTGAGGAATGACTAGACTGTCATTGGAAACTTTGAATAGAGCTGTTTTGATGCTGTGCCTATTTCAAAAAGCATACTGAAATTTACCAACAATGTCATTACCTTCAGCCTTCAAGTTTTCAGGGATTTTTGTGAGAAAAAGAAGTTTTGAGATGGGCGAGTAGTTTTCAAATTGATCTGGATCTAGGGATTTTTTTTTTTTTGAGAAGTAGTTGAATATTGGCAGTTTTAAAATAATCGGGCACAGAGCCAGATGTGATGTCAGTATTTGAAAGCAGATGCGGGGCTAAGATAGGGAAAACAGATTTAAGAAATTATGAGAGGATTATGTCGCAAAGCTGAAGGGGGAACGCTTTTGAGCTGAGATGAAATGGGGAAAAAGTCAGACGGTAAGGCAATAAATATTTCACAGCTGATCCATCTTGGAGACCATCATTAAAGCATTATAAATACCTTCAAACAAGATGCTCCGTATTCTATTTTTCTCTGAAGGACAAGTTTTGAAGTTACTTTTACGAATTTCCTGCCAGATTGCTGCAGCTGACACAGACTAATCAATACAGCATGAAATGTTCTGTTGCTGAAAAGCTGTATACTTAAATCAGATCTATTTGGCTGACTGAGTGCTGTCTTCCATTTAAATCTGTCTTGTTGGCTGTTCTTCAAAAGACAGCACATCCTGCTCTGCATCAAAAACCTGCCATTGAAAAGTCCAACTGACGTGATCACTCTGTTTATTTCACTTTCCTCGACAAGGATGACAAAAACTCGGTACAACACTTCAAACTTAATTGAGTCATTGAAAGGAGGCTGCTATGGCAACAAGGCCACTGAAATGCACTTCTCTCATTACATGGCCAATGACTTTTCTTTCCAGTACCTTCTGAATACTGTGATGTGAAGTCTTTTTTGTTAAGATGTTTGTCTGTTTGTTTACATATCCACTAAGTATGTAGCATGAGACAAAAGACCAGAGCGACCTATCTACCTACCTATCTGTCTGTCTGTCCGTCTATCTCTGTCTTACAGGATGTCCATTAAACACCACTCTATTAAACTTCTTCCATTTATCCTTTTTTTTTAGCTCCACTGTCTCTTCATTAAATCTTCTATGAATAGTTTTATGTACCCATTAAGCTTTCAAAGTCTGCTGATTGGGAGCTGAAAAAAACACAAACGACAGCTTTATGACTTAATAATCTCTCTGCATACACAACCCTGCAGAGAAGAGCTGAGGCTGCTTCCTAACCTGCTGGAATCAATAGTAATTCGGCGGGAGCCAGAGGGAAGTGAGTTAATTATCTCCAGGTTCTGAGGTATAATTGAACAGATGTGTTTTGAAATTGGTCAACTCACCATTGCAATGCCAGTGGAAATATCCTCCCACACTGGCAAACTGAGAGAGAGAGAGAGAGAGAGAGGGGGAGAGAGAGAGAGAGAGAGAGAGAAATACTATAGAGTTCCAGAACCACAATTCAGCTCCAGCACACAACAGTCCACCCAAGAGACTGCTCGAAAGGCAATTAACCTTCGACCTCTCTAATACACTAGCCATACGCTGTATTAGACTACCAAGCTTAAAAGTTTTAACCTTACAGGACCTTGATTTGCAGCAGTTATAGCCTGTTTTGAATTGCGTTAGCTCAGCCCTGTCATACATCATTCATAGCCAGCGCGCGCTTTGCTGGATACCCTGTGGTCTCAGCGCCGGCGCCGTTCTCATCTGTGTGTGGCCCTCCAGCCACAGGCTGCTGCTGGTGATAAGAAGATGCCAGGGCTGGCCCTGATGAGTGGCATCTTCCCTCCATCACTTCTCCCATTTCATTTTCCTGCTTTAAAAGCAGACATCAGGATGCGCTAGCCTCAGGCTGCTACCTCCACTCGGCTTCCATGATTCACTCTCTTCTCATGCCACTCGCTTTTCCCGCTCTCCTATGTCTCTCCTTTTAGCTCTACTTCCTCTTCTTTGTTAGTCAGCATTACATATACTCCTTTTCTTTGGTGCAAAATCATTATCCCTGCTCAGAATTCTCAAAGGTTCAAATAAAAGCAGCTGCTCTTCCTTTCCTCGAATACTCACAACACCTCTGAGTCACGGGCTGCTAATGAAAACTTAACAGATAATGCAGCCCACAGGTCACAAAATACCAGCACACCATCCAAGCACTGACGCTGGCTCATATGAAAGGTTTGCTTTGAATTCTTCCACTCTGGAAACTATGACAGATGATGTGTTTGTTGTTTTCCCTCATGCTGCATGTTGTTTTCACTTCAGTTCATAAAATAAATTCAAATCTATGAAAACGAGTTGCAAGCTGTGGATTACAAGACAGCATCATTTGCATAAACTGCATTTACATTTTCACTGGACTGCTGTTTGGATGCTCGATTGTTCTATAACAACCCAATCTGAGTTCTGATCATATTACACAGAAAAGTAATGTTACTTTTCACTCACCATTTTTAGAAATAAACTAGTTAAATATTTGTACAAGAGAGTTGCTGTATTTACCATTAATGAAATAAAATGATGGAACAGCTGACTGAACAACCACAGAAATTTCCCTCTGTCTCTGCAAAGGAAATCCTCTGTGTTCTTTGGCTAAGAAAAAAAGGAAAAAAAAAAACCTTCTGTCTTCAATGCCCGACCTTCCTGATCACCCTTTTATCTTTTATGCATCCTTTCCAGAATCTAGGACATGCAGGTACAAACTCAGATATTATTCAGCAGATAACAAAGCAAAAACGATCAAAAAAAGATATATGATTTTACTGAAGTCACTGTTTTCATATTGTACTATATATTTCACTCTCTAAAATCACAATACCAATTCACCTGACTAAATGTTAAACAACAGTGGACAAAAACACCTGACATCTGGCATCAACTCTTTAGAGCCTTTACTTTAAGTGTTTGCTCTATTTTCCCTCAAATACAATACAAATTTACTTGCAAACAAAATGAACACAGCCTCAAAAGTGAAGGTGACTCAAGAGTTTGATAGCAAAATAGAGCAGGAACAGCAGATTTAGGTTGTCAAAACCCAACTTGGGTTATTTTATATACATACAGTGAGCAAAAAAATTATTAGGACACCCACCGATCGAAAGAGGACTGTTATTCATACACACTTGAACTGTGAGAGACAGGATGTGAGGGGGAAAAAAATCCAGGCAATCACATTAGGTGATTTTTAAACAATTTTTTTGTGTACTTGATAGTAAAATAAATATTTGGACACAAACAAAATTTTAACTCAATACTTTGTAATGTAACCTCTGTTGGCAGTTAGACTGGTCAAATGTTTCCTGTAGCTCTTGACCAGGTTTGAACACACTGTAGCTGGAATTTTGTCCCATTCTTCCATGCAGATCATCTCCAGATCTGAGATTCTTTGGGGCTGTCACTGGGCAACACAGACTTTCAACTACCTCCACAGATTTTCTATTGGGTTGAGGTCTGGAGACTGACTTGGCTACTCCAGGACCTTGAAATGCTTCTTATGGAGTCACTCCTGCGCAGGAAGCCCTACGTAGCCCTTTTCCAACATAGAAGCCCATCAGTGTAGTTGAAGTGTACCTCAACGCATACACATCAAGCTGCATGTAAAATCTCACATTGAAATGACACACAGGCCTGTGGTTGGTCCACCAGGCGGCATCATGTTTATTTTTACTGCATCTCTGATATTTCAGGAATCATTGTATATCTGCTGTACAATCCATCTACTCTGACGTCTTCGCTCTGATCTTACATGTAAAGATTAATTTATGAACAACCGTCTTTGATGTCCCAGGAACATCAAGCAGAATAACTTCTGTGGTATCTTTTGTTATGTTAAAGTAAAGTAACTCCAACCTCCTTACACATTATCCAGCACTACATCAGCTGGCTGAAGTTCACATCATTTCTCTGATCTCTGTTATGCATTTGGGTTGCAAAGAGTTGAGAGTAGATGTTGAGCCCGGGGTCCCCACACTGCAGACTTGAGTCTCTATACTTGAGCTGTACAATCAGACCGCAGGGCCAAACTGGCGCCCTCGCATAGTGAGTGAATGATGATCTAAGCTTCTCATCTGTTCCTTTTCTTCAAAAACCACAATGTCCCTCCACACTGCAGTTACTTTCCCCTTACCTAGGATCAGGTGACGTGGATAAAAGCTTTCACAGTTGATGGCTTGGAGGACTGAGTAGACAAGGAAAGTATGAGTTAATGGCAAATGTACTCTCAGGTAACTGAATGTACAAAACACATGCTGAGTGCTGAAAGGGTGGCTCTTGAAAGTCATTGCATCATGCTGTTTATTAACGTTTTCATTGAAATAGACTTTGTAGTTTACTGTTGAGATTTAACATTATTTCAGCCAATACTGCACCCTAACATAGGACGTGAAGGTGTGTATCATCTCTTGTGTCAGGAATAATTTTTATGAAGCGATAAAACTGTGAGTGTTCAATCCTTCAAATCCTGCCTCCTTTCGATCGCCTTCAATCTTTGGGAGATTTGTTTCTAAACTTTGTAATACTCATCTGTAATTCAGCTAATTAACTCCTACTGACCTCCAGAACTTGTGCAGTGGAGTGGGGTGACGGGGTTTTAAGCACAGTTTTTAATTACCTTGTATGTGTTTTTCATGTTGCAGCCATGAGGGACCTTTTAAAAGCAGAGCTCTCCTCATTGATTTTTTTACTCTTTCTTCTTTTATCTGCTCCAATCTCGTGCTGCAGGGTAAAAAAAGTCTGAGCTGGAAATAGACAACAGACGTTAGTGTGAGGTGTTTTTGCATGTGTGAGTGTAAGTGTGAAGCCAAGTGTAATTATCAGAGGCTTCTCATGTATCACTTGTTTTCCTCTGTTAATTGCTGATGCAAAACAAAATCAAACAGAATCCACAAAATGCACCCAGGGTAGTCTATCCAAAAAAAACAGAGCCAGAGAGAGAGACCACATCCACACAAAAAAAAATCTCCTCTCTGTGAACTTACGCTGTTTTTCTTCCTCCCCTGTCTCTCCCTCTCTTGGTTCCTAATAAGGGTGATCAGAGCTGAATGGCCTAACAGGCTGACCCTCATTATATCTAAAAGTAATAAGGATAAGACACCAGTGAACCAGGCCTCATTAGGCCTATAGCTGGAGTACTCGTCAGGGGTCAGCACCTTCGACATCTTACGCTGCTCACGACTCTCGAGCTTTCACATTGTCTCCCCTTTGTTCTCCAGCCATCAGCATCCACACTAAACACAATGAATTACTGAGACCTCTGCTTTGTGTTATCCAGCCCTTTAAAGCTGTTAAAATAAGTTTTTTTTTCCTTCTCCTACTGAGAGTGTCTACAGGAGGCTACTTCATGGTGCACTATTTTACAAGGGTGATGCCAGCTCATGTTTTACACCCATTTTCGTTCACGCAGTGTTCATTTGTGAGGACCTGGATTCATTGATTTAAACAGTGTAAACCATGGACAATAACACAGACATCTCTGTTAATGAGCCAGGTTTTGTTTGTGACTCACACAACCCGACACTGTAAGCATGCTGCAGATGTAGCCAGTAAATGATTTCTGCAGTACATCCACGTACTGCTCTGTGTAACCACAGCCTTATTTGTAAGACACTAAGCAAAAGCATCTGCTCAGTAGGTGCTGAGATGAGGCATGCATGTTTTTACATGAAAAATGCATGACTGGGTTTTAATTTTAAACTGGAAATGAGACAACCTCAAAATGTCTTAACTTGTAAGTGACATGATTCCTGAAACTATAAATAGTAGGGCAAAACAACTTAATACACTTTGTATGATGTATTTAAAAAGTCACATCTCTGCAAAGGGTAGTCACTGCCTTTAACTCTAATCAGCACTGCACACAAAGTCTTGAAAGTTTTTTTTTTTTTTTTTTTTTTAAAAAAACCTGTTGTACAGCTGATGAAAGAACTAAGATTTCTTTTTTTTTTAATAATTTCTGAAGGCGTCCTTTTCCTCAAGCAAAACGCTGCCTTTCAGAGATTGCCTTTGCAACAGAAGCTGTTTCCTTGCATTGGCATAGCTATTCCACAATAAAAAAAAGACCCTGAGTATTGAAAAGGCAACAAAATAACTGAATTGGATATAATTACAGAGCTTACAGTAAAAAGATTTGTCTGAGAGATTCTTGAATGAACGACCTTTAAGGGTTGTGTGAGCCAGGGTTGTTCACAGTTCAGCCGACTATGATCATAGACTGTATATAGAATGGACAGTGTGGCTCTGCCTTTTACCGTTGTTCTGTTTTGAAGCCAAGAAAACTCCCGTCACAGGAGCTGCCATTGAGCAGCCAAACTCTGCGAAGTAGAGACCATGAGACTCTGAGAAAATCTGAGCCGAGTAACATTTTTTTTTCTGTCTTCCTGATGTATTTTATTATTCCTGAAAAAACTACTCAAGAATGTCAGCTGTCAATCATCGTTAAACAGGACGTAAAACCCTGTTTTAACCTCTAATAACTAATGAAAAACACACTTTTCAGAAAAAAGAGGACCTGAACACAATGCAGCCCAATAATATCTAAATATCACCACAGCATACGGATGTGAGAAACATTTCTACCAGGTGCATTGATTTTTTTAAGTTTGACCACAGTCCATCTGGAATCAATAGAGAGTTTTTGACCTTTACTGCAGCCAGCCACCAGGGGGAGCAGTTTTTGTAGTGACCTCAGTTTGAGCGGAGCGAGATGATGTCCATTTTTTTTTACAGTCTATGACTGATATAAAGATTTTTGTTGTTACAGTGGGTCCATGTCTGTCTCAAATACTTTCCTTTATGATCAGAGATGACTTATAAGACTTAACTTATAAAACCATTTTGTCACTTGATCTTCATCCATCCATCCATCTTCCATACGGCTCATCCTGTTCATGGTCGTGGGTAGCTGGAGCCTATCCCAGCTGTCTCAGTGCGAGAGGTGGGGTACACCCAGGACTGGTTGCCTAACAATCACAGGGCTGACACACAGAGACAGACAACCTTTCATGCTCACACTCACACTCACACCTACAAGCAATTTAGAATCACTAATTGACCTCGTGAGCATGGTTTTGGACTGTGGAAGGAAACTGGAGTAAACCCACATACGCACGAGGCAAACTCCCCACAGAAAGGCCACCGGGATTCGACCTTGTGACCTTTTTGCTGTGAGGCAGCAGCGATAACTGTTGTGCCATTGTACAGTCGTTACTTGACCCATTAAACACAATTAGTCTGTCTGCATTTTCAGAGAAAAAAAAAACAGCAGGTTCTCACATCTGAGAAGCTGGGACCAGAAAACATTTGGTATTACTTGGGTAAAAAAAAAAAAATTGAAGTTTTAATTGAGTATTTAAATCGAATGGTAACTTAATGCAGACCAAAAACTGATGACAAAAAATGAATATAGTAATAAAGAAACAACACAATTTAAGCTATTTATAAATGGTCTACTGCAATATTTCTCCAAGACAGAGCAACATTTGAAGCCCAGGATCTGTCCATGGTACTGAAGTCCATTCAGGTTGCTGAAACTGCAGCTCAGTCAGCTCTCACTTTAGGTGTCTGCTCAGGACACATCAGGTTTTATTACATCAAAACTGCTGGCTCCCTGCTTGTTGGGACATAGTCAAGTATCTCCCTAAACTGCAGCATGAGTTAACAACTGATTGTAACTGTGAAAGTGAAGTCTTCTTACTATTATTAAAAAAAAATCTTTCTGATAATGTTTGAGGATTAAAATGTCTGAAAAAGACTTCATTCCTATGATCTGAAAAACAGCCATAAAAACGCCACTGGAAAAGATTATTGACGTTTCCTACATCATATTATCTCAACTGATCTTCTCTGACAGGTTGTTTGTTTTTTCAGTCTTGCCAATTCTAGTTTAAGGAGTAATTGAAACAGTAGGTACCATCATTTTCACTATGATATGTAGCTTGTTTTAAATGTGTCAAATTACACTGCCGTTATGCTCTTTTAAATCTTATAAACGTATGAAAAGGCTTTCAGATCAAAGGAGAACAGCTGATTGACAGGGTAAAGAGTTCTTTGCCTCTAATTGTCACAGAGACGTTTAGCACAAATGTATATGCTGGAGTGCTAATGCTCCAAGATGTGGGTTCTGCTGGTATGTCTAAATGATTGACTTGGATCTCGGCCCATTCCCACAGGATAAAAACCAATGTGGATGTGAAAGAAGTCAATGCAAGCGCACATGTCCAATACTCCTTTTGACGACACAAACATACACACCGAACGATATCTGACTACGCTCAAGGGGTCTCATTGATTTCTGTACCTCTTACCATGCCAAACCCTGACCTCTGTCTTTGATCACTGGATGTGTATTATGCAGGTGTACTACTGCTGGTGAATCAAAGCCCAAGTCTGATTCTTGGATCATATTCTTCAAAATTTACACAAAAAAAGAAGAAAAACCCTTTCATTTACATGAAAATGCTCCAAAAAAGACACGAAATCACATTTTTAGCACTGCAGCAAATATCAGGTTAATGCACTTCAAATATTCTTTTGATTGTTTTGTGTCTTCAAGGCTCAGTTCTTTAATTTAATGAGTTAACATTTTTGATGCATCTGATTTGCTTTTGCTTATTAAGGGTTTCATTGATGATCAGTTCCAACCAGATGAGGAACAAAAAATTTAATCTAGCTTAAAAAAAAAAGGTTGCTACACTTGTCTTAAAACTTGCTCCTTCCATTTGTTTTGCAAAAGTTTTGTAAGGAAGCCCAATAATGAAATGTCACAATTTAGCTACAGTGTGTTAAATCCTGAATTCATAGACACTTCATTGATTTTCTGTCATCAGTGGGTGCAGATGGCCCTCCTTTTGTCTGACAGCCCCCTCCCATCTGCAAAGCTGCTGTCCCACAAATTACTTGTGTACCTGCCATTGTGTCCTTGATTGCTTCCGGTACCTCTGACTCTGGCCTTAGGGGGAACATCGATTAGGAGAAGACTACACTCGATTCATAATAATTCTGGGTTTCTTTTTTTTCCTCAGCCATTCTCTGTTACTAGAACTATTCCCAAAACACTGGAGCCAATTAATGTCCAAACAGATGTGCAAAGCTGAGGGCAAAACTCTGCTTTAGGGTCTAGAAGCCTGACTCTAATCTCTCCAGCAGAATAACACTTCCACCATCATGGCTTGAAACTCCCTGCCTGCACTCAGGGTACAAGAGCTGTCAGTGTTTGTGTAATCAAGTGTTGTCATTGCAATGAGATAATGCTGGACCTTAGAGATGCACTGTATTAGTTACTGTATCACACTGATATCTGTGCAGAGTGAGCTGCAAAAAAAGAAAATGCAGAAGTGTTTAATAAGGAGAAAATGCCTCTGCTCAATTTGATTCCTAATACATCATATGATTGTGTCTTTGATGTGCATTTCCACGTCCTCCCCCTCCTCTTTTTATTCTGATTCTGTATTTGTGGAGAGTGAAAAGAGAGATACGAACACAGAGAATTGAAATACCTGAGGCAAAAGTGGGACTTTACACTTGAAAGTGAAAAGCATTACTTATGCATTAGGTATGTCTTTGAAGAAACCAAAACATGCATATTTTCTTATGCCTTCCCCCAAAATAATACAGATAAAATCAATTATTCATTTGAAAATGTTTATTTCACTTCAAAAACAAGTGTGACACTGGCCTTGATGTTAGAAAAGTGTTCCTGCGGTAACCCACACTCGCAGTGTCCTCACTGAAACTTCTGTTTTGAAGTTCTACAGAAGTGTCCTCGAGCATGAATTAAATAAACAGTAATTACCAACCAATAAATGAAGTCAACCCCCTGTTTATATAAGTGTTAACGCTGTGGACTTACATTTTACTGAGGGTACAGTGATCCCAAAAAGAAAACATGTAATGATGTTTGGGTTTCAAAAGAAGTTCACAAGTTTAAATGTAAGTAAAAAAAATTATCTAGTCATCGTGATAGATGTTTCTGATGGTAAAAACTCTATTTGTAGAAGGTTATTCTAGCTCTAAATGCATGGTTCAATCTTGACATTAACTTTTGTTGTGGGTAAAACTATCCATAGCATGCAAACTTTTTCCCTTGCATATAGTTCTGTTTGAAGTACGTCTACACTGTTATTTTTAAGAACCGAACACAACAACTATAAGATGGGTTTAAGAAATTAATACCTGGTTTAACTCAGTAAAAACAGTTATACCTCATGTTTGTAAATTAAATTAAACTAACTCACTTTTCTTTCTGGGGGGTCTGAGTTCCTTTGTGTTGGCAGTGTCTCTGGATTCCAGCCACTACAGTCCTACCACCATCATCATCATAAATGCTTCAACAACAATGTTAATGTCTAAACAGTCTGATTCCAACTGCAAGGGTTTGAAACTTTTATTAATCTCCATCTTTTATTCTACTTATCCTGTTCAGGGTTTCTGGTGGCTAGAGTCTATCCCAGCTGTCTTAGGGCGAGAGGCGGGGTACACCCTGGACTGGTCTCCAGTCAATCACAGGGCTGACACACAGAGACAGACAACCAACATTTTCAATCTGTTTGAATAAACATCAGGAATATGAATTTTCAATGCAGAAATAGTTACTGCTGCCCAATTTAGCATTTTGGTTCTTATTGATGAATCAACAAAAGTTTCGCCTCCCCCCCAACCTCCTACACACCAGAAATTGGTTTGTTGCCTCAAGGCAACAACATTTTTCAAATTAAACATAACAAACAAGTTAATTTGTATTTGATACTTTTAAGTATTCAATTCATTACCCACTCATTTAGGTTACTATTCATGCATAAGGAAATGTTTTAACATGGGAAGGGATTTCTTCTGCATATTGTGGGAGGTTGGGGACATAGCACCCTTGGGACCATGTTTAAAGTCTTCATTGTGGAAGAGACTGCTTCAGATTGTGGCCTGAAACCCTTTGATGCATGTCATTATGGCATCCCACTGGTGGACATCAGCAGTGATAAGTCATCAGACTGAAGACTGAAGAGTTCTCTGCAATTAGTTGTAAGGTTCTGGGGCCTTGGAAGGCTGTGAACTTTTGTTTTGCCACAAAGAAGTCCTGACAAGCAGGACCAGGAATCCATCCTATTAGTGTGAAGAGGACTGAGGCCTCTGTACATGGGTTGCCTGCTGTACCAAAATACTCTGGTCATGTGGAGATTAGTTTTTGCAAAGGGCACAGACATACAACACATTTTCAGACTCTTATTATTTTATGACTGGTTGCTCTAGGAACCCTTTAATAGCAGGCCGCTCCCTTGTAAAATAAACAAGAAAAGATTGTGCTCTGTATCCCAGCTGCATGAGCACAGAGTGAGTCATGGGGGCTGTGGCTTATAATAAGTTTGAAAAATCATTTAATTAGACAATTATTCTTGGATTACCAAAGCAACTGTGAAAAACTTTAATTTGTGATGGTTCCAGTGACTCCAACTGAGCAAAGTGTTGTGTTTTATCTTTATCTGGGTCTGTCCTGTACAAGTGTGTAGTGTCTTCGAAAAACACTCATCTTGCCTCCATTTAACCTTAACATACTTCTCACTCTGAAACATTCAGAGGGAAAATGAAAATTATTGACTATTTTAATTTGCATTATGTCTTTGATACCACTGAAAAAACAGAAACAGCTCTAAACCATCCTCCTAAATCTTCCTTGTTTGTTCTCAATGTGCTTATGTGCAAACATGGAGGTGCAAAAGTAATGATCTTCTAAATATTTTCTTCTTGTTATACAAAGTAAGTTCTGCTAACTGCTTCTGTACAATTCAAGCTATACTTTTATTATATGTATTACGTTATATACTATTGTCAGACCAATAATACTAGTCATATTACGTCCATGTTTAAAAAAAAAGTGTAACTGCCAATTATAAACTGTGTATTTCTGTTATCAACAAATGAATTCCATTGATTTCTACAGATGTGGTTAATACATTGTCCATTTATTGGGCTATTTGTTTTTTTCTCTGGCTGCATTCTTCCATCATGTCATCCCAGTGAGGACATGTTTATAATCTTTTGTACTAAAGGTAAAAAGGAAGGGACCACTGTCAGCCCAGCAGGTGTCTCATCCATTATTTATTATAATTTAAATTACAGGCAGGGTGGTCGAGGGAATCCAAGCTAAACGCCCGTGATGGAAGTTAGCAGATAAAGTGACTCAGTTGGTCTTAACAAGGCTATTTCAGTCTGCACGACAGTTCATTTTCTTCCTTTAATGTTTCATTCCACAATTCATCTCTGACACGTAAATTGTATTTGAGCCGGATCTTCCAAGGGCTGAAGTGAAGTCCCTCCTCTGCAATGTTAAATGACCTCTGGAACAATTTGATTATGATGTCTTGCTGACAGACAGATTTATCATGGCAGTGCAGCCATGAAATGGATATGAGCCGCGCTCTGGTGACAGGAGAGAAGCCGGTGGGAGTGAGGAATGAGGGATGAGGAAGTAGAAGCAGCAGGGAATGGACTCTAAAGCCTGGCTAAGTAATCCATTTACATGTGTGTCATAGGATAAATAAATGACAAATGACTCCTCTTTCTGTGGCCCTAGTAAAGGTGAATTATGGTTTTAAAGTAGCAGCAGCATGTTAACTTCACTCAGAGCAAATGGATCCTGGAGGAGCACTTTTGCCACAAAACTGTAAACACTGATTACATTTATGACCCTGTTTTGAAGCTGAAGTGCTGCACATCAGCCCGGTGAGTTGCTTACTGATATAACCAATTATGTTCCAACTCGGCAGGTCTAATGAAGCAGGATGTGTTTTCTTTAGCTCAAGCCTGTAAGCCTGACACGTTGCTAACAGTGCTGACATCTCTGCAGACACTGCGCAGGGGAATTTAAGCCACAGTTCAACACTGCAGACCAACAACAAAACAAGCGTTTTCAAAATGTCACCACTGAGGCTTAACACCTCTATTCTCACCACATCTTTCTGTCTTCAGCAGTTGTCTGTCAGCACTCGGCTAACTCCTTAATGCTGCGCACAATAAAAACACATGGAAGAAGGACTCCTCTGACATTTGTTTGGAGACCAGTGTAATGTCTGGGGCCTTTCCACAATGGATGGAGGACCTGTGTTAACTGTTCCTCTGATGGAGACCTCTGCCAGGCAACAAGTGCCGGCATTATTCCTTTGCTTGTGCTTTTCTATCAATCACACTTGCGAAGTGTTTCCACGGAGACTGGAGAGGACAAAGGTGAGCTGAGTAGGGGGAGTGTGTCAGGACAGCTTATCTGTCAGAAAGTGCATCAGGACAGGAAAAATAATTTCACTGGCTCTGACAGACCTTTCACTTTGCTTTTCTCTGACACAGACTGCTGTCAAACTGATGGCAGATAGGCCTCCTTATGGCCAACAGCAGAAACCCACTGTCAGACATCCGTCTTTTATAACAGAAAAAAACTAAAGATATCAGGTCAAAAATGCAGGGAGCATTTTAATTAGAGAAGGGATCTTTTTTCAGTACTTTATTTGTAGTTTTTATCTTTTGTGCACAATACAAATAAAACAAGGACATACATGAACTCAAACAAGCAAACAAACACGGCTCAGGCGTACATAAAAGGTTAGGTGAAGAAAAAAAAAAGAAAAGTTATCCGAAATTTCTTGCATAACTGTCAGTTACTCAGTAGAACCCAAATATGCAGCATAGTCTCTTAAAAAAGTCAATGGTGTCAACAAGATCAGTTTTCAACTCACATCAGTTTTGTCGAAATGGGCAAGAAATGGGTCCCAGATTGTCAAGAATTCCTGAATAAAACTTGTCCTCAGGAACCTGAGTTTTTCCATTCGTATGGCTGACATCATTTCAGAGATCCATTCTTGAAAAAAAAGTGAGGAAGGCGATTTCCAGTTTGTCGGAATGAGTCTCTTTCCGATAATCAGCGCTAGGGAGCACTGCAGTCATGGAGGAAGACTTTCAGTTAACTGTGAGCAGACAGAGGTTGCAGCGTGAGGACAAAAAAGTTTAATAGGCCTCAGAGTACCACACAAATATTTTGAGTGAGTCAATATGTCCCTGAAACTTTGCACCTGTCAGACAACAGAGAAACAGAATATATAGAAATGATTCAACCTGTGTTTAGAATAGTGAAGTCGGTGGACCACCTTATTGAATCAGCTAGTGTCTACTGTTCACAGAGCATGAATGTATCATAGACAGACTCTTATCCCACAAAATCTCTGACAGAGCAACGCCCAATTCTTCTTTCCAAGCCCCCCAGATCTTCAGGGCTGAGATACAACTGCCAAACAAACACACACACTTAGAGATGAGGTTCTGGAGTTAAGAGGGTTTTTCAAGACAGGAAAATGCGTTTTCTGTTGGGAGGGTCACAAAATCATGAATTTTAGATCAAACATAGCATCAACTTTGCAGATTTGCGGGGGAAAAAAAGAAAGGGGGAAAAAAGGGGGACTGGGGCAGATTCAATTTCTCTCTTAGCTTATTGAATGAAGCAAAGTGTCCATCTATTCACAGGTCTGCAGTGTTTACCAAACCCTTCTCCCTGTAAAATAAAAGGTTTTATCTATAAGTGAAGGGTTTTTACCAGGTCACATAAAGACCATAAAGACAACATAGGCTGGACGACTTACCGTCAGCTTTACTCTTTTTAATATTAAAACCAATATTTTTCAAATTTCTTTGTAAGGAGTGGGTATCATGCTCTTCCATTTGGAAACATGGATAATACGGTTGGATGTGGATAACAAATGTGCAGATGTTCAAATGGCTTTTGTTTTTAAACGTTAAATAAATCTGTAAATCTTTCTATAAGGATCACCAAACAGGTCTGTGCTGCTGGCTGACCAGAACAACATGCCTCCATCAGGGGCAAAAACTCAAATCTGTGTTTACAACTTATTGTCAGGTTACAGCAACATGTCTCTGAGGAGGAATTACTCTAGCTGTTAGAGAAGGACCCAGTGATTTCCTGTATCATGAAAGTGTGAGAAAAGATCATCACTCAAAAGTTCATTTGATGACATATTTCATACGCTGTCATTTATGAATAGACACATCGAAGGGGCGGGCCTCAAACACCAAGGTCTGCCCATCCATAGCTCTTTCTGAAATACCAGTGTGAGGAAAAATGTTTATTTGTTTGTTTCTTTCTTTGATTGTTGTAGCTTCCATGTAAAGCTAAAACAAAGCCTCAAGCACCATACCCCCTCTTTAACGCTGAGACCCACAAAAGTCACATTGTACCTCCCACATGTTGACTTCCAAACTATGACTGAGGAACCTTCAGCACACAACCACCCTTATCTTTGCTCAGTTAAATCTTCACTGAAGTTAGACAGTGACCCTTGTTTGGCACCACTTAGCTTTACTGTCATAAATCAACTCTGGTAACAGGAGTGACACTTTACCCCTCACTCTTTTTAGCCGAAAGAATCAATGCCCACGTTTTAATATCCCATGCTGAAACCTTCGTATTGGAAGGCTATCTGCAGTTAGCATCCATCTGGTTTTTGTGCCTTCCACTCTCCTGCTTTAGCTGCTTTGCTGTAAGCCATACAGTTCTCACTGACAACTTTTTGGCAGAAACCAACAACTTTTATACTTACTTGCTAAAAAAACAGAAAATCCCCAGAACAACTGAGTTCATGTTCCATCAGTCGGCCCACACAGCAACAAATAGCAAACAGCAAAATACTGATCGCTACAGCTAACTATCTCTTGAAGGCTGTGGATGCCATACAGCCAGAGAATCACTACAGAGTTTTTGTTGAGCAAAAAAGAAGTGTGTTCACAGGAATTATGGCAAAAATATAGCTTCATATCTGTTACGGCAAACACGTAAAGGTTCACTGTAACTTTTATATGCAGCGTTTTGTTTACAAGGTCTTTCAGTTCACCAAAGTTAGATGAAAAATGATTCAAGGCAAATCTACGCAAACTTAAATGGTTTTGCATTCATTAGATAAACTTTCTTTTCAACTTTTCATTTCAAATGATAAATGATGGAAAATTATGTTTAAAAAAAATCAACAAAGTTTCTGTTTACTTTAAAATTCACCCCTCATTAAAGAGTTTCTTTGAAAGCAGGATCAATGCAAACATGAAAAATAATCATTCCTGAAGGATTTTGAAAAGCATTTTTTATGAACCTTTGTTTTTCAGTCTTTAGTGGAGATGGTGAACATCAGAGTACTTGAAGTAATCAGCTACACATTCATTCAGTAATACTTTCACAGGATGAGGATAAAGATTTAATCACACTGCTTTCCAAGGAAATGCCTCTCGTTTTTGCGCCGGTGTTATTACGTTTTAATGTTTATGAAATATTTAATTTCAAGTTTTGAATCCGCTAACATGGATCTCTGTTGTTACCTTAATAAATCATCATCATTAAACTTCAATTGAGAGACTGCTTTGAGCTCTCATCTCCAGAGAGGATGGTGATGACTTTAACTGAGAGGAATGTAGCTGTCATCAATACATGCAGCCATGAGTAAACAAACACGCACACACACACACACACACACACACACACACACACACACACACACACACACACACACACACACACACATCATTGATGGATTTTTCTCTTCAAAAAACTTTCATATCGTCATTTATTTTATGTATATTGACCGTGTATTCTAGGTGTTTATTTACTCCTCCAACCACTGCCTCCGCTTCAATCCCATCACTCAAACATAAAAACATCCTCTCATGAAAATACTTCTCAGCAAAATTAATGACTGCAATGATGCAAGTGTTTTGCCACTTTTGCACAGAAATTTCACACATTTCTTGCACTGACAGTTTTGTGGGCTTCAAGATAAATTTAATTTAATGACTTAACCACTGAAGTGAAACTTGCCGTTGATGGGCTGCAGTCATCGTTAATAATTGTGTGTTTGTTAAATGGCTCCGGTGACATTTCAGCATGTGACAGTGTGCAGCAAAGCTTGTATTTGACAGCATCAATCATCGGTAAGTACATTATCACAGTCCGCACACCTACAGAAAGCTGATTTCTTTTAATACACCCTCCATTGCTTTATTAGCAGACCAGTTAATCACATCTTAAACTAAATGAAGTTTAGATTCAGTGATCCAAATGTTGCTCAAAGAACCTGTCTTTATCTCACACCGTTCAGTTTAAAGAACCACTGAAAGCAGAATTCCTCTAGATGTTTCTTTCCTTGTTTCTTAGTTGTATTTCCTCACTGTTTTTCCTTCTTTGGAGCCAGCAGAGAGACTGCTGATATGGCAGCTGGCCCAGATTTGGCTCCCCCGTGCAGCAGCTTGATCAATAGATTGCAATTCATGAGGACCAGTGAACAGCAGTGTGAAACTGCGCCCTCTCCACCCTCCTGGAATAGCCTGTCGAGGGAGAAATCAGTCAATTATGTTCAGAGGAAAATGTACAAGAGATTGATTAATCAGGCCGAAGTGGGCTGTTCAGCACTTTCGCAGGTCACACAAACATGCACCAAACATGCAAGTCAATACGGCAGAGTGCACGGTGGCCACAACACTCAATTTTCCAAATAGGTGGAGCAGACTGGAAGAAATAAGTAACTACCAACACGCTCAGAAAATAGGAAAAAAAGTAAGTGGTGTGTTCACAAAAGCTAGCTGACCTGCTTCTGAGTGGAGAGCTGTGAGCAAAATCCAGCATTTCCACAATTAGTTGGACAGAGGAGCTCGAGAAAAGTTAATGAGCAGGTTCCACTTCCTCTTCAGACAAGTTCAGTCCTAATGGGGTCAGGTTCATGTCCTGTTGTTCTGTCATACAGTGTTTCCTGTGTATTTTCCATCCAGAAAACACAGCCTGAGAGGGAAATTGTAGAGCTGACAACAAGATAATTTGTTAGAGGTTATGCAAGCTCACAAATTAATGCACTGTCTTATTCTGGAACATATTCATCCACACTGGAGCTTGATGAATCTAAACATCAACCCAAGGCAAAACTGTGCAACTACCTCTTCAAGAATGTAAACATGAAATATTCTTCCAACTCAGTATCACGCAACTTTGCAAATGATTGCGTTGTTATCCTAAACTATTACACTTCTGCTCCCTCAGTCAAAACAAGATGCTGCATCCGAGGGGATGCAAAAACAAGATAATCAGTGCATAAAAGGAAAATTCAGGTATTGTTTGCTTCTGTCTAAGTGGTGGAAGAGCTTCTGCCTGACCATCCTGAGTACTACTGAGCAGAAAGAGATCTTGCAGTGACACCACACACCAAATGAAACCTTCCAGGGAGTGAAATGTGACAAAAAAGAAAAAAATTGCTCCCTCTCTGAGTTTGTTCTTCATTTCTCTAAGCAGAAGTCAGATTTGGAGTAGCAGCTTTATCCAGTTAAAGTCTGTATCATTTACAGGTGGCTCAGAAACAGATTTATATGTTAAAATTTATACCAAAGATATCCTGCAGCAGCTGCACAGTAACATGATTCAAGAAGAAAAGAGCAGAGCAATTATGAACAATTTGCTTTGCACACTCTTAGATCTGCTAGTGTATGAAAACAGCAGCTTGTACACCAGATATGGCCTTCAAGCAATATAATGCTTGAACCCAGACTAAATCTTAAACTGTCATAAATTGTTGTTTTAAAGCAGAACTGTGACAATTAAAGAAACTAGTGAAGAAAGCAGCAGTGAAACACTGCTGTCCCTTTGTAAAGGAACAAATGAGAGTCACAGCTCGGGCCTTGTTCTGCATCAGACATATGTCTGGATTTATTTCAAACTGTGAGATGAAGGCAAGGATAAATTCAATCCCTTACCCCTTCTCTATAAAAGTGTTTTCTTTTGATTTAAGACAGTTTTAATACCCCAACTTTCACATATTTTAACATAATAGAACAACAGTGTCATTCAGTTTCTCTCAGCATTAATACTAGAACACTTGTTTACTGTGGCAAAACAGCAAAGCTTGAGTCACGATTAGCTGTCCGATGACAGTTTTAGTGTCAAACTCTGACCCTGTTGTTTCAAAAAGGAAGTAACTGAAATGCAACTTGTGAGGACTCTGAGATGCTCCTAAAGTTCACAAACTTCTCTAGAAGATGCTTCGCAGTGTTTTGCTACAGTTTGTTCATCTTCAATTAACCAGTTCTTATGGAGGTCAAAGAGTCAACCAGTGTGGAAAATGCAAAGTTTAAATATAAAAGTTTGCATTTCCTGTCTGCAAAACGCTTCAGGCTACTCTGAGGAAGAGCCCAGACATGAGGGCTGATGTAGTTAGCTCAGAGGGATTCACTCTCTTATCTCTGAGTTGTAGAAACTGTGCAGGGAAGGTGATGCCTTTTGGGTTATTTTGGCTGACAGGCCAGGAGAAATCAAAGACATTTTCCCTGCTTTCATTCCAATTTTAACATATTTTACTAAGTTGTGTATATTTGAGGTCATAATAACTTTTACAGAACACTTAACATTGAATATTAACATGGACACACACCTAAAGTCCTCTGTATTATCGTTATGTACCGGCATGAACTCCAGCTGTGTCCTCTCAAACAGGTCCAAAGGGAGCTCGCTCAGGAGGCTTTAGTGAAGAGCCCTCTGTGTGAAGGCTGAACATGAAAAGTCAGCAGATTACGGGAAGTTGCAGCATGAAAGTAGGAGCTCAAGACAGTTCATGCCCACTTGAACAAAATAAACCTTTCATTGCAGAGCAGAGAGTCAGGACAGCAGACAGGTTTATCTGTCACACATGATTAAGCCGTCACAAACATCACATATACACTTTGTTAATGTTTAACGATACACTCACACTCTGTACTCAGTAATGATGTCTCTGCTCTTATCCACCTCAGGACGGTGCTCCGAATTTCATAGCGCCATGGAAGAAGGTAACATCAAAACAGCACTGGCACATCTCTGACACAATCTGTCTCATATTTGATCCTGTCACTAACCAGATAGAGCCACACACTCTCTGCTGTCTCCTGTGGGTTGCATATGTCTGCTTAACTTTCCCTTTTGCCTCTTACCAGGCTTCTTATCATTAAAAATAGAGTCAGTAAAACAACCCACACATTTTAATGAAAGCTGCTGGGCAGAGGCTCTGTGGAGTGAACGCTGCAAGAAATGTAAATAATGTATTTGCAAAACTTGGTTTATGAATAATATAATCAATGTCACAGCTTACATACTGATGCACTGATAGCTTATAAATAATTAACATTTTAAATCCTAAAAAATCTTTCACATGAAATCCTACTGATGGACTATACTTAAAAAAAAAATAAAAATTTAGACATATTTTGAAGCTATTTCAATCAAGATCACTCAGACATTTCTTTGTAATGTGCCAAAATATTGTGCAAATTCTCCCTTCAGTTTAGTTTAGGAATGTTCACTGATGCTTTACAACATCTGCTGCATAATATTAACTAAGAAAAAGTGCTGAATCCATACTGTTTAGCCCTTCAGCTTTCTGTCCTTTGTGTTTTCTATCATTTATTTAAATGTGTTGGTGACACGAGCAGATTCTGCTGAGCAGACCTCCACAGAACCCAATCATGAAACAAAAATAGACATACGAACATCTTTGAAGGGTGTGCCTTTCTGTGTGGTTTGTATGTTCTCCCTGTGCATAGGTGGGTTCTCTTCAGGTACTCTGGCTTCCTCCCACAGTCCAAAAACATGCTCATCAGGTTAATTTATGATTCTAAACTGACCGTAGGTGTGAGTGTGAGCGTGAAAGGTTGTCTGTCTCTATGTGTCAGCCCTGTGATTGACTGGACACCAGTCCAGGGTGTATCCCGCCTCTTGCCCTGAGACAGCTGGGAAAGACTCCAGAAAGACCCTGAACAGGATAAGCTGTATGGAAGATGTATGTATGGATGGATGGATGGATGGATGGATATCTTTGGAACATGTGGAGCAAGGTTTAGGTTCAGCTATGTGGGTGTATGAGAAGCGAGAAAAGCATGTGTGTAAAATCTAGTTGAATGATGCATGTTGGCTTAGTGTAAATCTGTTCTGGCCTTTCGGAACCTCTGAATAAATCAGAGCGGCTGTTCGTGTAATTGGTTGGACTTTTGGTCTTCATGCTAAAAGCAACATTGTCATTGCACGCTATTTAACCTGTTTACCTCCTTTACTGTGTGTTCTGACACTGCTTTGCCTTTTAAACCTGAGCAGAGGTTAAATTAAACAATGAAAAGAGAGAGGATAAAAATAAACATACAGCTCTGGAAGAAATTAAAAGACCACTGCAATTTTTTTTTCTGAAATCAGCATCTCTACATGTATTTCAGCCATTTTATTCCAATGTCCACTGAATATCAACACAAGCACACCCCCATTCTACTTAATGAGACCAGTTGATGGCACAAACCAGTGTTTCTCAATTTTTTTCAGACAAAGGACCAATCACCCCCCCCCACACACACACACACACACACACACACACACACACACACACACACAAAACTTCACGGACCACCAAGCTAAATAGACCTGGAACAACAGCCCAGATAGCCAACAGATGTAATATAAACTGGCATCACACATGCACTGGCACTAACATTAACTTCCACGGTGTCCACAATGCTCACTGCGGCTGAATCATCTCACTGCTGCACCTTCTCCCGGTTAGTTTCAGAAGTTTTCTCTTCCTCATTTGATTTTCTTTTTACTGTCCCCGTCTTCAGCCACAGACACATGATGATTTTGCCTGTAGGCTCATTAATGGAGTAACGTTAGCTGAGAGAAACACAGGCATAAACTATGCTAGTAATACCTCGAAAGTATCTGGAATTAAGAAAAAAAAATAAAAGTAAAAAAACTATTGACCACACCAAAGAGTTGAAAAGACAACTTTTGAGGAAAGAAGAGAAGGGTTAAAATCTGGCTTCACTAGCAAAGCGATACAGTGAGCATCAGGTTGCTCCCATCCTTAAAACCCAAAGACAGTGGTTCATAAGAGCAAGATCAAGAAGCAAACCTTAGGGACAACAAAGCTACAGACTGACAGAGAGCGAAAACGACTCCACTGAGCAGGATGACCGTCAACTCATTCAGATGTCACTCAGTAACCTTGGGATGACATCATGTGACCTCCAAAAAGAATGGCAAATGGCTAGAACGGCTCGTGGTTTCAACTTTTCTCAACACTTGGTTGTCTACTGGTTGGACAGAGACCTGGAGAGGCCTACAAGCCACAGTGTCTCACGCCCACAAGTTGGAAGAGGATCAGTGATGATCTGGGGATGTTTCAGAAAGTCTGGAATTGAGCAGATTTGTCTTTCAAGTCATGAACGAAGTTATCCTGGCAGAGAACTTGTTTCCTTCTGCTCTGACAATGTTCCCCAACTCTGTGGATTGTTTTTTTCCATCAGGATGATGCTTCATGCCACACAGCTGGGTCAATCAAGGTGTTAACAAAGGACCATCTATCTGATAAAGATGGCCAGCCCAATCGCCAGACCCGAACCCCATTGAGAACCTCTGGAATGTGATTGAGAGGAAGATGGAAGGTCATAAGCCATCAACAAAGCTCAGCTGTTTGAATTTTTGGATCAGGAGAAGCTTTAAGTCACAAAACATCAATGTGAAAGAGAGCATGCCAAGACACATGGAAGTTTGAAATGAATATCAGGGTCATTTCTCATTTGTAATTTTGACTTTTTTTTCATTTTCTGCAACTAAATGCTGGGGAGAAATGTTGTCAGTAGTTTTTCAGAATAATTAAAAAATGTTAATTTTACTTAAACACATTCCTTTAAATTGTAAAAAAAAAAATTAAAAATTGTGGTCTCATAATTTTCCAGAGCTGTATGTAATAGTTAAACTGAAATGGCATCACACACACACAGCTAACTTAATGGATTTGTCCTCATAACTTGTGCTGTCAAATAATGCTGACAGACACTCAGCAGGGTTTTTTATATACTAGGGCAGGTGTTCTAAGGATTTATGTTGCCTTTTTGAAAAATGACAAAGATCGATGGATGTGAGCAGCAAATGTCACGTCCTGCGTCCTGAGACCACGCCCCATCCGTGTGAAAACAAGCGTGGTAAAAGTACTGGCAGTAGATAAGAAAGCATGGGTCACACCATGATTTACTGCTGTTGAGCAGCATTTTGTACTTGTGTTGAAAGAAAGAAACCCATCAGTGTTATATTCTTGATGGTAAATGAAAAGCCCCGTGGTTTTAATGGGATAATGTGGTCAACTTTGTTACCAGTGTTGTGTCCCTACAGGCTGCCATTCAGCAGAGGGAGCTGTAGACTGTCTCTGTCCCTGGAGACTTCACATGTTATAAACCAGCCATGGTGTTTTCCTTGTCACATCTCATTTATATTTCTCATTTATATGATTTTAAGAGAGCACTAAACCAAAGGAGCTAGTTAAAAAGAAGAAATAGTCATTGTTCTCTGGCTTGAGAAGAGCCAAGTTAAAATAACAGCTTTTCATCCTTTTCTCAGAGCTCTCATGTTCAGTCCCTTCCAAGCATGTGTTGATACAGAAGCACTGAGAGCATCCAGGTTCAAGTTTTAAATTTGGTTGGTTATAAAGAGAAACGGTTTTGCTGAGCCTGCAGTAGGTAAAAAATATTCATTAAAACCCTTTATAGTTTTCTTAAATTAAACTTTTACTACTCCCTTTCAGCCCTGTGCAATTCTGAAATTATTATCAATAATTTCAGATTAAAAGTAATGAGCACCTGGGAGCAAAGTTAAAATAGACACTGTAGTTGTGTAAAATCAGTTTATGACACTTCTGTTCAGAGCTTAGGGTTATTTGGAGTTGATGGAAGCAGACTGCAAAAACACTCATCTCAACTCTTTAAATATTTTTATTATTATTATTATTATGAATGTTACATGGATGCTGGTCTTGGATTATAAAATTCAGAATCTACATTTTTGTCCGACGGGACATAAATAAATGACCATTAATCGAGGGAGGGGACCTCAGACTGCTGAGCAACTGAAGTTGTTCATCAATCAAGAATGATAAAGAATTCCACCAACAAAGCTTCAATAATTAGTGTCCTCAGTTCACAAACACTTATTGAAGTGTTGTTAAAAGGAAAGGTGATGGAACACAGTGGGAAACATGAACCTGTTCCAGCTTTTTTTGGAACATGTTGCTGGCATCAAATTCAAAATGAGCGAATATTCGAAAACATAAACATACATAAGATGAATAGATTAATTGGTTGTTAATGTTAGATGAGGATTGCTATATTTAGCATACCTGAAGCTGGCAAAAACATATCAGCAAAACAAACAAATGTAACCTCTTTTACTGATGTAATAGTCCAACAGAGAATACTTTTAATGTGGAAGAACACTTTGCCCTCCTCACCTGCTTCACTGTAATGTGATACGATGTCTTTTTTTAGAGTTGGAAAGGATAACATCCTCAGGATGGGGTTTGACAGATAACTTTGTTTATTTGTGGGATTGGACCAAGTTTTTCATTGTGTCTTAGAAGTGGAATTGTCATTGTTGGGGTGGAGTGGCAGGGGGAGGGGTTGGATGGGTGGCTTAATAGGGGACTTCTAGGTTGTCATTGTTCATTTTTTTTGTAGTGTGTTCCAAAACTGTTTAAAATGACAATAAAATAGGTTAATTAAAAACAAACAAACATTATAGATGCTCAAGTTGGCAGATTTAAGTATGCCTCCTCTTATGCATTTTTTTTTTCTAATTTTGTAGCTCTAAAACACATCTTGAATGTAAGTATGGACCAAAATCTATTGTAGTATAATGCAAACCCTGCGACTTCTGCTGTCCACTGTAGTGAGTATTGTCACAGAAGGTATCTGGCTGCAAGAGGTTGATCGAAGCAGGTTAATGCATTTAAATCCAAATTACCATATCTTTCAAACCTTTGAGACATTTTGGCCACCAAACAGAGAATTAAACACCTCATCTCTTTGTGTCTGTCCTCTGCTATGTTACTGTGTGTTTCTTCTCATGAGAAATCAGTTAGTTTATTAAATCGTTTTGTTCCTTCAGATGATTTTTACCACGAGCTGTTCTGTGGTAGGATTCTGACGTGTAACTTAGTGTTTTGGCTATAATGCAGCTGAGAATGTACCAATTAGAGGGTGGTAGTGATTCAGAGAGCTGAATCATGTCTGCATGTAGATGATAAAAAAAACATTCTACAAAAAGTCCACTCTTTTACCATGAACACATTTATTTTTGAGGTTTCCTCTTCTTCACATGGAAGCTATCAGGGTTATAACAGTGAATCTGTTTCAAGAGAAGGGAGTCAAGATACATGTGGGGTGTATTCATTGTGTCTCCCTTCAGCACCTTGTCTCCATATCGTACCACAAGCCCTCAGAGAGTTCAACTGCTTTCAAATCCTTCACAGCCTGCAGACAGGCTTTTGCTTCCCATTTTCTGTCTGTTCTCCCCAGCGCTCTCAGTTGCCCCCTCGTTCTGTGTGAGTAAATGAATTCCCCCCTGATGGTAAGGGATGTGATGTGAGAGCAGCGATCGGGGCACTTTAATCTCAGGGATCCATCCTGGAGGTTTGTGCCCCGCCTCGCCGCTCTCTGTTCAAACACTGAACTTCCCCACCAAGGCGACGAGGATTACTGCACAGCCATTTGCTCGCTGCTTCTCGTCTCACTCCATCTCCCAACCTTTAATGCGCTTACTTTTTTTTTTTTCTCGCTCATATCACTGCTTTTTTAAAACACAAGCTCAGAAAAAAAGCATTCAACTTTGTGCGAATGTCTACGACTCAGACACAAAGGCTTATAATACAACAAATCTTCACAGAGAAATGCCTCTTTCCTGATCTGATGATGAACAATGCTGCTCCCACACACACACACACACACACACACACACACACACACACACACACATACTCATCACATGAAGTCACATTGTGCACATTTCACTGAGTGCGTAAAACAATACAAACAACTGGAGATCTGATTATTGGTACAGAGCACAAAATGCTGTTTCGATGTCATCTTGAAAAATGAAATCAGCGAGCACCATGACAAACGACACAACAGGAGTGCAGCACTCAAATAAAACCCCATGAGCTGTGAAATTATGTTTTCAGACATCTGCACCATCTAAATGAGCCAGATAGGGGAAAGTGCTCATGAATGAGATGCTACAGTTCATGCAAAACTCTTGTGTGTTTGTGTGTCCATGCATGGCTGTGTTAAACTGAAGGTATATTAAGCGTGATATGAATATTTACACGTGACTTGAGATGTGTATGCTAGATAAATATTCAATTTCATTCCTGGAATGCAATGTTTACACATAGAAGCAAACACTTCTTTATGAAAGCTGGTAAGCGTGTTGCTATTAGCTTTTTGGTACTAGTTTGTTTCTTTCCCACCCAAACAAGCTCAGAGAAGAAGTGAGAGAACTGCAGTGCCGTATTTCTCTAAGAGATGTAAAGTGAGGTCAACCAATGAAGCACTTCTTTCAGATCTTACATCCTATAGCATTTTACAGTAATGTCTAATGCTTGGGTTTAATCATGTTGGAGTGTGTCGCTGCATTTTACAATTAACAGTCGTGACGTACAGTGATCAGGAAAAGACGTGTGCAGGTTCATAAAATTTGTTTAGGCTTTCTGAGTGAACTGTGCTTATGGGTGAATACAGCATAAAAGTAAACTTACAAGAACTCTTCAGGTCTTGCGTGGGTGGATTGTGTGATTGATGCTGCTGTGAGAGGGGACAGAAAGAGAACATTTCTGTTTGAAAACATTTTCAGAAACATGGTGACAGGCATTAAAAGCAGCTATGAGTTGTGTATCCTGCGGCTCATACATGCAGCTTCAGATCTCTTTGTCCTCTCCTCATCCTCCTCTTAGTCACGTACTCATGTCCTCACTGTGGGACAGCAACTGATTAATGGGAAGCTGAAATTAACAGCTCTGTTAGTCAGAGAGCTAATAATAAAAATCATCATACCTACATTTCAGCTTATTATATTTTTTGCTTGGGGGTAAAGGATGTTATTAACAGAGGAGCCATCATTATGCTACATGTGTGTTATGCCTAACATATCAGCTGATGAATTCTGTTACCAAGCATAAGTCTTCTTTGTAGTTCTCTCATCCTTATATCTTCTGCTCTGTGTGTTTACAGTATCCCAAAATTTACATATAGTTTTAAATAAATCAGCTGTTATGAAACAATGTGAACACTGCAGCTCCTTTCAGACACAGAGAGCAACATTAATTGAGATGCACTTCATTATGTCGGGCTTAGTCTCTTATTAACTGCTGCTATGTGTAATGCAGACAGATAATGAATAAAATGAAAGTACTTTACCTCTCAGTACGGATGTTATTAGGAAACTAGACTCAGATCATTGTGTAGCAACCTGTTGACATGGTCTTGTTACTAGAGGAGAACGAATCATTTGCTCCCCTCCTGTATGAGTCATCACACAGGGACAAGTGGCTCAAATCAAACTGAGTTTGATTACCTTTCAAATCAAACTCAGTTAAAAGACCTCTGCCAGTGGTGCTGCAGCAGAAGCTGAAAGATCTTAAGTCTTAGAATTGTTATAAAAGGCCCCAATGCAGCAGCAGGTAAATAAATAAATAAATACACTCACCGGTCATTTTATTAGGCACACCTGTCCGACTATTCGTCAACACAAATTTCTCAGCCAATCACAATCAGCCAATCACATGGCAGCAACTCAATGCATTTAGGCATGTAGACATGGTCCAGACGATCTGCTGCAGTTCAAACTGAGCATCAGGATGGAGAAGAAAGGTGATTTAAGTGACTTTGAACGTGGCATGGTTGTTGGTGCCAGACGGGCTGGTCTGAGTATTTCAGAAACTGCTGATCTACTGGGATTTTCATGCACAACCATTTCTAGGGTTTACAGAGAATGGTCCGAAAAAGAGAAAATATCCAGTGAGGGCAGTTCTGTGGGTGAAAATGCCTTGTTGATGCCAGAGGTCAAAGGAGAATGGACAGACTGGTTCGAGCTGATAGAAAGGCAACAGTAACTCAAATAACCACTCGTTACAACTGAGGTATGCAGAAGAGCATCTCTGAACACACAACACGTCGAACCTTGAGGCAGATGGGCTACAGCAGCAGAAGACCACACAAGGTGCCACTCCTGTCAGCTAAGAACAGGAAACTGAGGCTACAATTCACACAGGCTCACCAAAATTGGGCAATAGAAGATTGGAAAAACGTTGCCTGGTCTGATGAGTCTGGATTTCTGCTTCAACATTCAGATGGTAGGGTCAGAATTTGGTGTCAACAACATGAAAGCATGGATCCATCCTGCCTTGTATCAACGGTTCAGGCTGGTGATGGTGGTGTAATGGTGTGGGGGATATTTTCTTGGCACACTTTGAGCCCCTTAGTACCAATTGAGCATCATTTCAACGCCCCAGCCTACCTGAGTATTGTTGCTGACCATGTCCAGCCCTTTATGACCACAGTGTACCCATCTAAAGCTGGAATCATCTCATACTGGTTTCTTGAACATGACAATGAGTTCACTGTACTCAAATGGCCTCCACAGTCACCAGATCTCAATCCAATAGAGCACCTTTGGGATGTGGTGGAACGGGAGATTCTCATCATGGATGTGCAGCTGACAAATCTGCAGCAACTGCGTGATGCTATCATGTCAATATGGACCAAACTCTCTGAGGAATGTTTCCAGTACCTTGTTGAATCTATGCCACGAAGGATTAAGGCAGTTCTGAAGGTAAAAGGGGGTCCAACCCGGTACTAGCAAGGTGTAAACAGTGTATATACACACAATGTGACTCCTGTCATTAGTATTTAAATACTGCTGAGCCTTTTTTCTATCAGATAAAACTTGTTTCTGGTAAATGCTGTGTCAATCAGCGCCTAAAACAAATTCCTCTTCTGTAGCGTGGATATCTTTATAAGGCCAGCATGGTGCTCCATAAGTTCCTTTACTGCACACATAAACTCATTTATAAAATATTACACCCATTTTATAAACTCCTTTGGCCATTTAACCTTATAAAAATGTCACTTTGAACCATTTTACAGCATAACTGTTGTGCATTGGCCTTAGAGAAAACCATTAGCGTTGAAGCAAGTGTACACTTGTCAAAGGACTTTTCCCCAACTACATTTTACCTTGTCATGATTCACACAAACCAAAGAATTCAGTGCTACAGTTGACAGAATATTTATAATAACAGTCATTAAAAATACAACATTGTCAGGATGACATTTTATCTCATGAGGACTGGATTTATGGAGGTCCAATCAGACCTAATTGTGGTTTTCTGCTTGAAACTTTAACTAAACATTATCAGTCTGTATTTATATAGTGCCAAATCATAACATGATTATCAGGCAGAACACATTGTTCTTTCAACATAAACTCTGATTAAACACACTAGCATGTTTGTACACAAAAAGAAAGAGAGCTCATGTTGATGGATTGATACTTGAATGAAAGTTTAACGTCTAATGTGTTGTAGCTGCTGCAGAGAGCCTGTAGGACAGACAAGTTTCTTTTATAAAATCATCAGGGCAAAAGATATCACCTAGCTGGCCATCACATCAGTATAAATGAGGAAGAGTTACACAAAATGGAGAGAATGTTATCCCTATTATACAGTCGGATGTGCTCAACCTGATTAAAAAGTGTGTATAGATGTAAACAATTAGCTTATAAGGAGATAAGTGCTGCCTTAAAAGCCCCATTTGGAAGGGATCTGGGTGTGAAGTAGAACAATTAAGTGTCTTATTATTCCAACACTTATAAATTATTCAAAATCTGTATCATTCACACAGTTCCACCAACTCTGTACATACAGTCTGGCGGAGTCACAATTTAGGGTGTTATGACAGTCCTCTGTGACCATCTGACATCACTCATATGATACTGAAATATGTAGAATAAAAATCATTTTATAATGAAACCTGCATGATTGGGCTTTATTTATCTACATCTTGAAAAAAAAACACATCTTGGGTTTTTTTTGTTTGTTTTCTTTTTGTCATCTCCCATTGGTTATGTTAAGTTACTCCTTTTTACTTCAGTCTTCAGTCTGTTATGTTCATCATGTCCTGGTTTATTTTGTAGTACCGTCTCTACTCTCGTTTCAGAGCTCTTCACTCCCTGCCCTGATGTTTTCCCACAGTTGTGATTGTCTTCCTCATTCCCCATTCCTCATTGTTTCCACCTGTATCTCACTACCTCCTGTATAAAGTCTGCGTCTTTCCATTGTTCTGTGCCTGATCAACTTGTAAAGTCTGCTCTTGGTGTCACCCCTGTCTCAATTACCAAGAACTTAGTCTAGAGCATGTTTTTGTTTTTTGGCAGCTAAGCTGTCATTTTGTGTTTTTACTTTATCTAATGTTTTTGCCAGCTTTGCTCTGACATTTTGTTTTGCCCTATTTTGCCACCACGTTTGCTGAGTTTTTGTTTCGGTACTTTATTGCCTGTTTACATTATAAAAAATAATAATTTTATTTGAAATGTGCTTTTGGGCTTGCCCTGCCAGTCCCTCTCACTTTTTTCTTTTCTATTCGTTGTTGTTGTTGTTTTTGAGTTATCTGTAAAAGGTTCACACTTTTATACACTGATGTTTACACTAATGTTGTGTCATAGCCGAGACGGCCAGACACGGATCTGGTGGAATTTGGTTGTAAGGTCAACTTACTCTTGTGGGTAGCTTCACATTTCACAGTCAAGATCCCTTTTTTGATCAATTTTTACAATAAGCATTGAGTCATGTCGTACATCTAGAGTATGATTGTTCTCATAGTGTGCTAGTGTAGTGTGATTATTCAAAAACATTTATAATTTCAAAGTTTGAATTACATTTTTTAATAAGTCTCATTTTATGATATTTAAAGCTCTGTCTGCTCCTGCTACGTCGCAACAACTTTCAGGGAATGTGAAGCAGAGGAAATATTCTTTACAAGGTTTAGACCAATATGTGGGTGATGAAAAAAGGAATTCCTCTGTTTTTACAGTGCCTTTTCATCCAAAACTCAATTCCTCCCTATAATGACCAAGTTCATATTATCATGACAGCAGTATCATATTCATCAAATGAGCATCACTCAGCCAGTTCATTGCTGCACTGAGTTGAACAGCAAAGGGGGAGAAAAACAATAATGTTTCTGAGTTCTAAATTGTGTTTGCTGATAGCGCTACTGCTTGGCTGGCTGTTGATGGATATTACTTTCCATGCTGTTCCCTAGGCCGCCATGTGAAGCAGTGCCTTTTGAAATGAGCGATTGTGTGACGCTCCTTTTAAACTAGTTCAGCATGGCATCATTCATCATCTGCAGCAGTGCCAGCAGGGAGCAGCAGCGTCCCCATGTCTGCCAGTCACAATGGGGTTACACAGAGAGTTTCTATCTGCAGCCTCGCGATGTTGTGCTGCGCAGCGGGCCTCTGAGATAGCACTGGTTGCAGATTTCATATACATCTAAACAACTGAACTATATAGGAAGCTATTTTTGGGTCTATTTTTAGTTCTGCCACCCTGCATCTCTCTGGTGTTAACACTGAAGGTTTCTCACAGAAGTTTTTCAAGAGGGAGGTAAACCAGCAATGCAATATGCCCTAAAAAAAAAAAAAAAAAAAAAAAAGCGTGACTAAAAAAATGTTGATATCTTTTTTTTCTGCACATCTTTTTATCCTGTTTGGCTAAAAAGTGTTAAAAGACTGAACAATGTCCAAAGCTATGCAATCAAACTTCACCAAACCAAATTGGCACAGTATTGTTTTTTTCCCTCCTAACACCTGCTGTTTACAGTTTGAGTCAGTTTGTTGTGCTCCAGTTTCAGGCTGTGCTTACTTTGCAGCTCTCCTTTTCTGCAGCACATCCAGAATCCACACCTGTCAACTCTTCTCCCTGTGTGTGTGTGTGTGTGTGTGTGTGTGTGTGTGTGTGTGTGTGGGTGTGTGTGTGTGTGTGTGTGTGTGTGTGTGTGTGTGTGTGTGTGTGTGTGTGTGTGTGTGTGAATGTGTCAGTCAGAATGGGAACTATTTGCATGAAGAGGTAAGCATATTTGTAAGCAGTTAATTTGTGCCTGACTTCAGATCCTTTGTATTGTCTGAAGTGTATAGGGCAAAGCTTACCTCAGCGTTTCTTAAGCACATCTAAATTTTAACTTTTAAAAAAAGAATATTTGGGTGACTTTTCCCACACCTTTGTCTCTGAATTACATGAACCTGACTTGAATTGCACCGTAAGTGAAGCTGCTCACCCAGCAGTTTTTGCCTATGGGACACATCAAGGTACAGTGAGGTATCATTTGCTGTGACACACAGACAAGGACCTTAATGAGCTAGCTGTAATTTGAATGTAATTTATGAGCTTAATTTCTCTCAGTGTGTTCAGTGCTAGGAAGACTTAAGATCTGGGCACTCTAGATTTAACTTTTATTTATTTATAAAAGTGTGTAGTTCCACCTGGACAATGCTCCTGTTCACAAGTCCGTCGTTGCCATGGCTGCCATTAATGATTGTGGCTTTGAACTGATTGAGCATCCGCCTTATTCACCTGATCTCACTCCATCAGGCTTTCATCTGTTTCCGAAACTGAAAAAGACCATTTCTGGTACCCACTTTCAGTCAGATGATGACGTCATTCATGCAGTGGAGGACTTTCTGAACGGTCAAAAAAGGACTTCGTTAAAAGTGGCACTGAGGCCCTTAAACATCGCTGGCAAAAGTGTACAGATACTAAAAGGGATTATGTTTAAAAAAACTGCTTCACAGCCTCCTGGAGGAGCACCTCTTTTCCCATCTTCACAACAGCATGTTGTGCAGCAGTTAGCTGCTGTTTATGCCACTTGTAATGATGGAATGATGCATCTATGTAAGGAGAAAAAAACAGTTACGACAAAGTCACATTGACAGACGTACTTCAGATTAAGCTGTAGACTGTATAATTCAGCGCAATCTAACCGTGTAGATGAAATATTGTTACTATTTCTGGTCCAAGTCTGCAATAAATTACAATATTCCGGGCTGACAGTGGAGGTTGAGGTCTGAAGGCTGAGGGCTTCAGAGATGAGGTCCAGGGGCTTGAGAGGTGAGGTCTGTAGCCAGATCCCTCACAAGCAGGTCAATTATTTTAAATGCTTTTTTCTCAGCTTCCCAGTCGGGTCGGACAGGATTGATTTACGGCACAAAGTCCCTATGACAACACTACACCAGCCAACAAAGTTTAGCAGTGAGAAGAGATATCCGTATTTTTCTCTGCTGAAAATGATTTCTTGGAGTTATTTTGTAGTGATGGTGGAGATGAACTGTCAAAAGAAAAAAGCCCAAAGAGCAGAAGAAAGCTGAAAGAGAGAGTGATAGAGCGCTGGCTAAAGGCTAAAACACGGATTAATCTGTTTTTGATAATATTCATTTCAACCCACATGCAGCAGTTAAACTGCAGTGATCTGATCAAACTTGAGATTCTGTCAATAAAATAAAAAAAAAAAAGAGGTTGGTGAGGTTGAAGTTGGTAGATGAGCACCGGTCGCCATTAACCTTACATGCTGCGGACACGTCTCAGGGCACCGGCAGTGAGTAGTGCTAAATAAAGCCCGGTACTAAACTACACTACAAATCAAGCTTACAAAATTTGCTTGTTGTCACAATTAAAACAATAGCACTACTACAAATAAATCCATTACCTCATGGCTTTGAAATGGGAAAACATTGTCTTGAACAAAGAAAATTAGTGTTAAAAAGAAGATCAGCTCTCCATTCAGTTGTTAGAGTTACATCGAGACAGTGGGTGTGAGTGCTCATGGGAAACAAATCTCTATCCCAGAAAAACACTAGCTTTTCTAGATAGTACTCACAGCCCCTTGAATTTCACATCTATTTCTGCACAGATGTTACGTCTCTCTTTCTTTCTTTCTCTCTCTCTCTCTCTCTCTCTCTCTCTCTCTCTCTCTCTCTCTCTCTCTCTCTCTCTGCCTCCCTGGTCCCTCCTCCCTCTGCCTGCTGCGCACCTGAATGCCACTGGTGCTCAGGTAGGCGGAGGTGATTTAGGAGGACAGACAGGGCAGAGTTGCTCTCTCCCACCTGCGAACGGCACAGAGGTTTCTTTCCAGCATGTTTGTTGGTCTGTTTGTTTGTGTAACTTATGGATTTTGCTTTCTTTCCTGTTATCCAGGTTTGTTGTTTTAGCTTGGGCTGGAGACCTCCGGTAGTCCAATTATCGGGTTTTCTTTGGGATTTACTCCTTAGGATTTATTTGTCGGTTTTTTCCTTAGGTTAGGGGAAGTTGTTGGGTACGACGGTCCAATGTGTGGCTGGCCCGGCAGTTTCCCATCTTTTGATTATTTCGGCTGGAGTCTCCAGTCCTTTTTTGGTTTCTTGCGTTATTTTCCTGAACATTGATTTATCTTCAATAAAATTATATTCCTTTTCTTCAAACTAACTTGTGGTGTCCCTTTTATGTTGCGGTTTCGAGTCTGTTTAGATTATGTTTAGGAGACCGTAACAACAGATGAAATGAATTAAAAATGAAATGAAAATAAGCTCTGAAAGATTTTAGTATGTACAGTGATGGGAAGGAGGAGTGACAACCAGATGAGCCCAATTCCTCTGTCATTTACATGGTAAAAGTAATTCTGGCAGAGAGAAGTTCAATTCAATTCAATTTTTTAAAATCTGCTAAAAAAAAAAAAAAAATGTTATTTAGCTCATTTTTGAATAGTCAGTTTCCCTTCATTTTCAGTAGTATTGATACAAGTAGAAAAAATTACAGATAGTATTTTAAATGAATTAGGTGTTTGCATGTTTGCAAGCAAAGCTCATGTCTGAGTGTGTGCATTTGGGAGCATGTTGGTAGTAGCAGTGGGAGTGGGTGGCCTGAAAATTTATCGTTAAAGATGAACAGTTAAAAAAAAAGTTTGGGAACCACTGCTTTTAGCCATTTTTACACTGTGCACATATTGCACAAGGTTTCTGACTTCAATGATTTTTACATGAACAGCACTAAGAGTGTGTTTGAACAATCAAAGCCATAAGGATTCTCTACAGGGCCTTGATCCAGCACACAGCTCTGCTACTGAGTATTTATTGTCAGCTAAGACTGATACATTTGCTTAGAGGACATGAATGGTGCTCTGTTTGTCTTTGGATCTAACCCCATAAGAAAACATTCAACCTTTATCAGCTGAGCATTTCAAAAATGTCATCATAGATGAGAAAAAGGCAGCAAAACCAGCTTGTAAAACAGGGTCACAGCAAAGCACCCTTTTGTTGTTTGTTTCTAATTTGTTAAACTTTGACATTAAAATAAAAAACAGGAAGCGGTGTTTGGTTGTTTTATAACACTTCACAAACAAATCTCCTCGGCCCCAGCTGCTCAGGATAATCTGTCAGCTATTCCGTGCATGTATAATGAAGCTAAATGTTCTGTTGTTTTCATCTTTACTCCCAGTTATATTGCCCCAACACCCCAGCACTCATCAGTGATTGTTTGTTTTAACATGTAGTGAAATTTGTGAAGCATATTGCAAAATATAAGTTAAAACTCCTTCTGCCTGATTTGTTATCAGCTGCTCTAAGTTATATTGCTTTTTGTAGCTTCAAATGTATATCCAATATCCAACTTACAGTTGAATTACTGATAAGATCCTCTATCTGACAACTGCATTCTTCAGAACGAACATGTTCACACTTAAGATCCACAGGACTCTAAAAAAGACTCAAGACTAAGAAAAGACATGTGGAGTTACCATGTGAGTAGAGAAAAGGCTAAAACCTCACTGCTTCAACAATTTTCAGACTAACTTTGCAACATCACACTGGACATCCATCCGTGTAAGGAAAGGTGAAAAGCAGCTGTCATGAGCAGATATCCCGAAGAGTTTCACTTTTAAAAAGAAAAAAAATATTTCTTTAAAAAGTAACCTCCATCCACCATTTTTGAAAAAGCAATAAAGCTGAACAAAGCCGTCCAAAGTGAAGGGCTGTGAGCTGTTTTTTTAAAGTATCTACACTTGAGTGGGAGTGAGTTCCAAAGTCTGGGAGTTACAACCTCAAAAGAAAGATTGCCTTTGATCGTCTTAAAGTCTTGAGAGTGATACAAAAGGCAAGCCCTGGTCAGATAACCTGAGTGGCCATACTGTCAAGATAGAGAGCTGTAGTAAAGTGAGAAAAGAGGTGGATGATTTAGAGATCCTGCAGTGATAACAGGAAATCTGAATCTTTTGTGTACACGTTGAAGAAAATTAGGAGGAACTGAATTTATTTCTAATGCAACAATTCAAATGATGTTTGCACTTCAAATCTTAACACTGCTTTCCCTTTGGGAAACAACCCTGACTTCTAGTTAATCATCATGACATGACCTGCAGAGCCAAGTAAACAGATGCGCATAATTATTTATAGCCAGTAATGATCATCCTCCTCTTAGAGGAATATGTTATGTTTCTCAGGTGGTCACAGCATAGAGTCCAATCACATGTAGTTATACTGTGCTGGTAATGACAAACTGCAGTGTGAGGGACGTGTGGTAAATATTAAAAATACAGTAACATATGATTCAGCTGGACACCAAGAGAGAGACCTCTGTCTCATCCCTGTTTTTAATCACCTCTCAAGGGGATACACATCTCCACTGAGCCAGGTTAGCTGTGACATATTCACACACAAGAAAACACACCCCCACACACGCACACATACACACGCTAACACATCACGGTTTCAGATCCACTCACTGGTTCGTGTCCTGTTTATTACACAGTATTAACCTGTGTTAGGTGCTGTTTTGATTAATCATGAAATAAACGTCTTATGATATCAAAGGTTATTTCACTGCGTCACATGTTTAGTGTCTGACCAATAAGATAGATGACAGTCCCAGAACTGCAGACCTGATACTGCAGCCCCTGAAATCTGCAGATACATATTATTGGCTCTGTCGAGTACTTTAAGAGAGTTAAACTTAAAGTTTGTTTTATTAACTCTGGTTGTATGATATTGTAATTGTATGACTTACAGTTTCTATGCAGCTCAGTCCTGTTTGGGAAAGTTGGAAACAGCACAGAACCTGGGATATCAGTCATTACAGCTGTACCATGAAACATGGTTACCATAAAGGAATCCTGACCCACACATTAATGATGGTGTTATTGTTTGCTGGATGTAAAAGTTCTTCTTTGCTTTGCTATAAGAGAGCCGTTTTGTATTTAGTGAGGAACAAACCTGTGTCTCTACCTGCAGTTTTCTGTTCAGCTGTTTAGTCTGCAGGCTCCATGAAATATAAAACTATAACCAAACTTAAACATGTAAATCTTTTGGACACTTGAAAACAGCTTTTATGAAGTGAAGTACCTAAGTTACCTGGTGGGACAGGTGTGTGAACTGTGAGCTCGTGGCAACAAACCGAGCTGCTGTCACAAGCTGGACTAGAAAACAGCAGTTCACAACCAGAGAACACTTTGGGCTCTCATATGACTGCAGTCCCACCAAACATCCAGAGTTCCCCACCTGACTGACTAACCAACTGTTCTTGGATCATCAGAAATAAAATCCAACAACGAGGAAAGCCAAATGAGAATTTGTATTTGTGATAACTTTTTAGGCTCCCACTCTTTTTTATTGCTTAATAACACACCCCATGGTCCACACAATATGCTCACTTTATCAAAACACTGTCATGACTGCCTGCTATCTGTCAAAACTATGAGGATCAAAAGTGACCCCACCCATCCCAGCCACAGAGCATTCATCTCTCTGCCCTCAGACAAATGGTACAGGACTGTATGATGCAGAACAACATGGTTCTGCAGGAGCTCACAACTATAAGACTTTTAAACTCCCAAAAACACACCCTCTCCTCAGTCCACGCTGACTGATAAAAGACGGCACTTCACACACTGACTTCATACTTTGCACATATGAGTGTTTTAAAGTGCATTCATGTACATAAGTGAATGCAGAGCTATATGAAAACGTGCACAAGTACAAAGGTGTATGTGTGATGATTTGGTTTTTGGTTTTGTGTTTTCTTAGTGTTCCTTGTTTCCTAGTGTTTCTTGTGGTTCCTGATGTTGTTTCCCTTGTGTGTTTTTGTCTCACTGTTTCATAGTTTAGTCCTTTGTGTTCCCTGTTTTATTTTGTAGTTTTTGATCTGTTTCTCTCTTCAAGTGTTTCATTTTTGAGTTCTCTGTATGTTTCCCTGATGTTTGATTTCCCCTTATGTTTCACCTGTGTCTCGTAACTCACCTGTGTTTGATTGTTCCTTTGTCTATATAGTGTGTTCAGTTCAGTTCATTGTCAGATCGTCGTTAAATGTCATATGTCGTGTTGCATCTCACTGTTGTTTGTTGCTTTTATTAATCTCCAGTGTTTCCTGGTCTCCCCGTGTCTCCCTGTGAAGTTTATTTGACTCCTCAGTTTTGTAGAGTTTGGATTTTGTCTTGTTTTGGACTTTTGTCACCATGAAGCGTCTGTTTTCCTGGAGCGTGGTCTCATCAGAGTCAGCACACTGAGAGAGAGAGAACAGGATTACAACTTTGGTGACTTTTTGGCTCATGTTAATTTGTTTTGGTCCGATGCAGCTCTTTGACACTGGCATTCTTGCTTGAAATAAGTGTTGAGAGGAGCGGTCGCAGTGATCGTGTCCGCATGCTCATGCATAAAGTGTACCGTGCTGAAGCACACCTCTCTGAAATGTGCCAAAGAGGGGAAGTATACCACGCCCAAGCCCAGAACGCTAGTTGTCACACTGGCCAAACCAACTGGACTTTAGGGTTGAAGCGTGCTTGGGCACGGAGCGTTTGGCCAGTGTGGCCGTGCCCTGTGACAGTGGCATTGAAAAACTGAAAACAGTTAAATCTTATGTCACTCTGTTTTCATCTTTAAAAATGTGGCTGATATTAGACCTTGAACCGAGTGTGTTTCCCATTGGGCAGATTGTTGCTCTATATTAGTCTATTTTCTATCAATCAGAAAACTTGAGGTTCAATCCCTGGCCCTGTTGCTCACATGCTTTGGTGTCTTTGGGATAAACACTGAACTTGATGGGTTCTTTATCTAGCAGCCTCTGACATCACTGTATGAATGTGATGTGAATTGAGGGAGGTGAAGTGGTCAAAACCGTAGAGAAGTACAGTCAATTCATCATTTACTCTTTCACCAGTTTCCTCATGTTGAAGTGAGCTTGCTGGCCTTCCTGTGGGTAATACACTAACAACTGACAATATTTCATACAACCCCATTTCAAAAAATTAGTATAAAAATTACCTATTTGGTGCTGTCATCCCTGGATAATAACATTTCCAGCCAGTTAACGTTTCCATTTACTAGAAAATTGTAAGTGAGCACCAAAGAATGTGGTCACAGGTTGAAGTCAAGGGATTTAAATACCTGTACCTCAATATCTGATTGCTCTTAATCTGGAATGTGTCTTGGATTTCTGCCTTTGGTTTCTGTTTCAGTAAAAGTATATTTTTATTTAAATTGGGTTACACTGGCATGCCACACATCTGGTAATGTTATGCAATATTTATATAGGATATTTGTTAATTAATGAAAAAACATCATTAAAAGGTTAGATGTGTGATTTTAACAACAGGAGCAGATTGTTTGCTCAGGTAAAATGATGTTGTAGCAGTAACCTGGATTTATACAAGAAAGCTTGTTCTGCGCTGCACAGATAGGTAACAAGATATTAGAACCAAATGGTGCCAGGAACCACATAAATGAAGGACAGCTGTTAGCTTCATCACGTATGGTGATTTCTCTGAAACACACCTCACATTCTTCTTAGTCGTATTGTGGTTGTGGTACTGATTTTTCCTTTATAAGTAAATTATTTGTTCTTTTCTCACCACTTAAAAACACATCTGTTCTCTGTTTGCTCACCTTCTGCTTTAATTTTCAAACCTGACTTTTAACGAGTGGAGAGATTTTCCACCACACACCATGACAAGTAATTTAGAAAGCAGAGTAAGACACCTGTTACCTTTGACATTTTGGTCTTAAATTGTCAGCCCACTCACTCAAAACCACAGACTGTATAATTAATGGACGTAGTCTTCACAATGTCACTCGTCTGTTTTTGAAAGCAAATCGTCTGGCACAGCCATATTGGAAACGGGGCAGGCTTTGAGTCTCCACACTAGCAACTATAGGGCGCCCGTTGGGTGAACTCTTGATATATTCTAAATTGCTGAGTTAGAAAAAAAAATTACACCCCATACAGTGTGTGCTGTTAGACAAATTAATGATTTAGATGGGAGACCTTTTGTGCACCAGGCTGTAAATATGTTTAGTTCTGCTCTGAAACTGTTTTTTTTTTTTTTTTTTTGGTTGGTTGGGGTTTTTTTTGGCTGGGTGTGTGACTTCTGGTACTTCTGGAGCAAGCTTCAAAAGGACATTTGAAGAACTGCAGATACAGCACTTCCATCCATCTATCCATCCATTTTCTTCTGCTTAGGTCCGAGTCACAGGGGCAGCAATGACATCAGCAAAGACCAATGGTGCTTGCCCCCGGCCACTTCCATCAAATCTTCTGGGGGGTTACCAAAGCGTTCCCGGGCCAGCTGAGAGATATAATCTCGCCATTATGTCCTTGGTCTATCCCAGGGTCTCCTCCCAGCTGGGCATGCCAAAAACACCACCTCGAAGGGAGGCATCCAGGAGGCATCCTTACCAGATGCTGAACCACCTCATCTGGCTCCTCTCGATGTGGAGGAGCAGCTCTACTCCGAGCCTCTTCTGGATGTCTGAGCTCCAAACCCTATCTCTGAGGCTGAACCCAGACACCCTGCAGAGAAAGCTCAATTCAGCCACTTGTATTCGCGACCTTGTTCTTTCAGTAATTACTAACCGAGAGCCTTACCTTTTGACTCAACTCCCTCTTCACCACAACGGACCAGTATAGCGTCCGCATTACTGCTGACACCACCTCGATCTGTCTGTCATTATCCCACTCCTTTTTCTCCTCACTAATGAACAAGACCCCAAGATACTTAAACTCCTCCACTTGGAGCAAAGACTCTCTCCTGACTCGGAGTGGGCAGTCCACCCTTTTCCATCTGAGAACCATGGCTTCAGACTGTGAGGTGCTGATCTTCATCCTGGCTGCTTCACACTCGACTGCAAACCACCTGAGTGCGAGCTGGAGATCAGTGTTCAATGAGGCCAATAGGACCACATCATTTGAAAAAAAGCACTTCCGCGTTGTCTCATGTTATCAGACTGGAGGTTGCTACTTGCTCACAACATACACGGGGATCTGAGCTCTGCTTATAAATATTAAACAGAATTCCACTTTATGACAGAACGTTATCCAGCCAACCAGAGCACTGAAACACCTGATTGAGAAAAGGATTATATCCGTAGCTGGGGAAAAAAAATAAAGTATGTTTTACTTGTGATATTTAACATTTTCACAGTTTCGTGGCTTGTGGTCCTGTTGCTCTCTCACGAAGATGATGAACAGTTTTAGGATGCAACACAAAGGCATTGTTGCGATTGAGCCTCTTGTTTACACCGAAACAGTGTTTTAGCCGACCTAAAACGGAAACTTTTGAAAACGGCCTCCGGAGTGGAATTTTTATGAAATCGTGCAGCCATCGTTGCCGTGTGAACAGCGGGCCGGAGTTTTCAGTAGAAATGCTGACATCACACTTCGCTTTGTGCATGTGTATTACATAAAATATATATGCAAGATGATTAGTCCACCTCTTCTTTTGCAGGGGGTTACCAAAACACTGCAGTTATATCACCAACTACAGGTGTACTACGGTGTTTTCAGTTCCTCAGTGTTTAGGTCTAAATGCAGGGGGGTTTCTTTACTGTTTTTTTGCATTTTTGAGTGAAACCTGAAACGTTATCATGTACAGTACACAGTCTGACTTTGTTTTGAAGTGGACTCGTTAACCCTCACTCGCTGCAGTGCTGAGCCTGGTATTTTCTTATTGAGAGTTATGTTATCAGAGCCTAGATGTCCAGAAGCTTTATACTTTTCCGCTGGGTAAGTCAATGAAACAGTTATTGACCAATTCAACAAATCTGACCTTCATTTGAAGGATGTTATGTGCTCTTTCATGCCAGAGCACTGGCACAGCTAATCATACAGCCACAAAAAGAGCTTCAAACAGCTGACAAAACCAAATCTTAGTCTTGTTGTTTCTTTAGACACCTTTAAAATAATTCAGTGTTCATTTTTTATCTCTCAGTAACCTCAGCAGATACAAGCAGACTTGCACCTGCTGAACAAGAGGAACTTGAATGTTTTTGTGTTTTGATGTGCCACCAATGCAAATTATCAGAGGCTGTTGTAGAATTTTCCAATTTCAATCAAGGTTTCCTTTTTGTTTTTTTCTAATGCTGAAAAAAAAAAGAATTCTACCTCTTTTCACCAAAACAAAGCCAGTGATCTCAACCTTTTTTATGTTTCGTGTCTGTTTGTTTACACTACTCTCAATAAGTTAGGACTATTGTGAGGTCCTCAGTGGATTTCTAAGATGTTTGTTTCACTTCAGTAATTTTTGGGATAGGGAGGCAAGTGTATTAGGGTGAGTGACACACCTCATTCTACGTTTTCAACATACTGGTCTCACTGTGTTCATTGTGCCTCATATTGGGACCAATACCAAAAACTACAAAATGTGTCAAAATATGTTAATTTTGCATCAATTTCAACATTCTGGGGGTATAAAAAGCTGGTATTGTCAGTAAGTCATTCCCAGTTCATCATTCAAGCAGCCATGAACACACAACGTCACTTAACAGACAAGCAGCGCCACCTGGCCATAGTGTGCCTTCATGTCGGTAGCAGGCAGTCAGATGTTGCTTGGTGTGTATCAAAGCATCATCAGCAGACTTGCAGCAAGACACAGAACTACTGGTAGTGTTGGTGACAGACCCAGGAGTGGAGCCCCACAAGTGATGGACCACAATGATGACCAGTACCTAAGGACCTCTGCACTCAGACTCCGTTATGCAACTGCCACACAGCTGCAGGCCTGTTTAAGAGAAGTGAGGGGTACGAGGGTTTCCAGACAAACTATTCACAACTGACCCCACTACTTTGGCTTAAACCAGACGACCTTCGCAGGGGAATCCACTGACACCAAGACACCGCCGTGACCGTTTTTAGTGGGGAAAAGACCATGTGACCTGGACAATGCAGCAGTGGTCTACTGTCCTGTTCACTGATGAGTGTGGGGTCACCTTGCACAGAAATGATGATTGTCAGTTTTGCTGGAGAAGCAAGGATAGCGATATACCGAGATCAACATGGTCCCCAGCATTGGCTTTGGTGGAGGAGGTGCAACAGTCTGGGCAAGCATCACCAGTCAGCGAAAAACAGATCTGGTGATTGTAGATGGCTCAGTCACTGCACGTTCTTACCTCATCATAGAACCATCATCATCCCCCAATTCTGCCAGCACACCCCCAACTTTCTGTTCATGGATAATGCTCCACCACATCATGCCAGAATTGTCACAGCTGGACTTCAGGAAGTCAGAGTGCCTTATATGGTGTGGCCAACAATGTCCCCTGACCTGAACTCCATAGAGCACGTATGGGACCAACTGAAGTAGAGACTGGATGCTCGTACCCCACCCCCACGTGACCTGGCAGAACTGCGTGTAGCACTTGTGGAGGAGTGGAACTCATTGCCTCAGAACAACATCATGAGGCTAGTGAGGAGCATGAGATGTCGCTGTCAAGCTGTCATTGAGGCAAATGGTGGAAACATCCGCTACTGACTTTGTCAGTTTTGGTTATCTGGGGCTATCTTTGTTATTGTCTAAATCGTTGGGGTAAGAAATGTTGAATGAATGAAAATGGTGTTTCTTCTCATTCATAGTAATATCAAAGGGAACTATTACTTATTTCATTAAAATTCAGACCAAATAGGAAAAGCACTCATGTAAATAACAATATCCCTAACTTATTGTGAGTAGTCCATGCTCTTGTTAGAGAGATCGAGTTAGAGGGTCTCTGCAGGTGGCATAGCCGTTAAGGTACTATGAGCGATGGTATGTCTTAGGCCCATCTTTTATTCAGATGTCTCACAGTTCTGTGGTGGAGAGAAAACAAGAGCCTAAAGATACAAGATTGATGCTCTGGTGGGAGGCATGCACAGCCAGAGTGAGTCACACAGCTGAGGCATCATGCAACAAAACAAGCAGTAGATTTGCAGTTCATATGTCATGCCATATCTATCGACTAGAACGTCTGGTTTTGTTGTTTTATTCATAAATCACATCAGCTGTTGTCTTTCCCTGGATTTTGTTGTACTAAATAATTGCTATAGAGTCAATATAATAAAGTGAAGTTGAAATTAATATTGGAGCGCCTGTTATGTGGAGAACGCTTTTGATATAGGACTAACATGGCTGGATATATTCAGTTGTGGGCCCTGGGGGGATAAAGGCTGCAGACCCCAGCTGACCCTCCATCCATTCAAAGGCCTATTGAGTAAAACACATTTAGGCTCTAGAATAAACACATGAGGAGAACTGGAGAAAGCAGGGTAAGAGAAGCAGTGGATTGAGAAGGACAGAAGTGAAGCAAAGAAACTGTACACGCCAAGTTTAATGACACACAGGTGGCACACAATCACAGATGAGGGGACCCACAGGAAGCAAAACATGACGTAACACGCAATGGAAAAAAAAACTTATTACAAAATAAAACTGAAAACATTTCACACTCAAGGAACACAAAGATCAGGGCAAGGAATGACAAAATAACAGGATAAACATGAAAACAACATAGATCTCAGACATTAAAGAAATGATTCATGTTCTAAATTAAGGGAGTGTTTGCACTTCTGATTAATGCACAACAACAAAAAACAAAGTAGTCCAGTAACATCCCACAAAACTGCATACAGACTCTGCATAGTCTACTTGTATGAAGGTTAATGTCTGTGAATTCTGCAAAATAGAGCAGAAACACAGGAACTCTGACGGCTGATGTGTTTAAATTAATGTATGTATCATGATGTGAAAATGTGCACATGAACACTGAAAGCTTCAAAAGAGGACAGAAGACTTGATAAAAAAAAAAAAAAGTGAAATGGTGGAGAGAAGGCAAAAACGGATGCAGAATAATTGTTCAGAAAGCAGGGTGAAAAATATTTGGGGCCAAGCATGTTGGTTGCAGATCAAAGTGCTAATAAAATCTTTAAAGAGAGTCTTGATCAAATCCAGATTCTGATTCTGCCATAAAAAAATAATCCCCCTATATCACCCCCTATAAAGGAGAACATTTTCCTTGAAAGAAGCAGCGTTTGCTGATTTTCACAGGAGCTGAGCTGAGGTTGTGCTGCTGTCTCTGCTGCATTTATCACCACCTCTTCAAACAAACATATCAGTTTTTAATTTGTATTTTTGCCATGGTCTGCATGTTTGTTTTTACACATTGCTCTGCTACAGAAACATCACAGGTGGCCTGACCTGCACTCTCGAGTGCTTTCAGGCAGAACAATGTGCGACAACAGCGTCATGTCGGCAAGGCGCTTTTTCACAGTGTTCTCATATGAAAGCAGAATCTAGAAATGCAAAATGAGAGAAGTCTTTGTTTTCAGTAGGGTTGTTCATTTGTCAACAAGGCCTTCAAACATGGCAGGTTGATCATAAGCGTTAGATACAAAATAATGCTCTTTCATTTCGTCTATGAAAGACAAAACAAGTGCTTTAGAGATCAAAAGTTATCAAACCACAAAAATAACCTTCAAACTTTCATTCTTAAAGCTGTGTACCAGCCAAAGCCAGAATGTAACCCTCATGATTTCTGCCCATCTCCTGACTGTCTTTGATTGTTTAGCAAAGCAATTTATACAAGATGTATTTCTGTGCTATAATATTCGTAAATGTGATCACTTAAATATAAATCTAAAGAAAATCTTTGATAAATTATATTAATTTTTTTCACTTCTGGTTTTTAATGGTAATTCTAAGACATCCCCTTATCTCAACTTATTTTAAACTGCAGTAACTTTTGATGAGAAACTCAGGGTATCTGAAAAGAAAAGAGACAAAAGCAAGAGAGGGGTTAGATCACAGTAATGTAGTTTTTCTCTCTTAAAGGTGGGACTAGTTTGTGTATGTTGAACATCTCCCTGAAAGCCAAGCACAGGTGAAAACTACTCGTCCTCTCCTAACATTTGGTAGTCCATGTATTTTATGCACTGCCCTATAAGACGTCTGAATTGACTTATTGCACATCCAAAAACAACATTAAGACGTATGACTCTTTAGGGGGTGATTAACTTTCTTCTTTTAATTTCACTTGTTCATATGTTTCTTGTTTTGGTTTGGGATTTTTTTATCCCTCCATTAGCTCAATGGTGCACAGGTGGTGCATTTTCAGTCCTTATAAAATAAAAGTCTATTTTGTCAAGACAAAAAAAATCAAGTTTTGTAAGACCTTAGAGATGGCAAAATAAAAATAGTGATTAAGGATTAATGGATTGAATTAATTAAGGATAAGGATTAATTTATTACAACCCTCAACAGGTCAATCAGGAGAAAGGAGAAAGTTGTATTCTCTGCATTTGAACCGTGAAATATGTTCATTTGAACTCATATTTTTGCAAAAAGAGAAGACATCTTTTTTAGACACATATTGTTGACATTTTGACACAAATTTGAGGCATGTTAAGATGTTACAGATTTTCTCAATACCAATTTTTTTGGTATGTCTGCATGGTCAAAATAACTTAAACTTACTATGAGCTTATTCAAATGTACATTTTTTCATTCTCTCCACATTCCAATGCCAAAGGCAGCAGTTCTGAAGTTTGTAAAAGTTCAAGGGCTTGCTTGAGGGCAGAATGTGTATACTTACCAACATGATATCTTGTATTCAAGTAGTCACACTGACGTGTGGCCAAATCTCTCAGAGGGTAAATAGAAATGTAAGAAGTTAGAGACTTTATCAAGATCTGGAATTTACATAATTTAACATAGTTAGGATCTAATTTAAGTTCTACATTTTACTTATTTCACTTAAAAAAAAACATTAAAATTAAACAAAGCAAATGTCACTGCATCCACCTGTTTGTATCCTGACAGACTGCTGTTCTTTTAATAAAGTTATGGTTAACCACAGAGCTAGATACTTTTCAGAGTCTTTGTTTAAGATGACCCGTTTTGATTGATATTATACCAAATACTATGTCTACAGGGGAGATGTTTGATCATGATCATGATTTCTGCTCCTTATTTTCAGAGAGCAAGCACTTGGCAGAGCTGGCAAGGAAAAATAAACTCCCTTTGAAAAGTTAAAAATCTTTCAAAATCTTTGAAAAAAAAAACTCACTGTGGAAAATAGTCTGTTCAGACCAACTGGGTGAAGAACTGGAGACAGAGAGAGAAAGGCAAGCCAACAGGGAGACAGCGTAAGACAACAGTGGAAAAAAAAAATGAGATTCAGATGCCAAGTTGTCTGCCTGAAGCAATCAGGAGATAATAAATATTATCAGTGCTGTGTCAGTGCTAGAGCAGACTAAATCCTGACTGAAAACCATCAGATAAACTGTTGTTAAAATAATTATAATAAAACCAGATTAGCTTCTTTCTTGTTTCTTTATAGCTTGTTGAATGGGACAGACTAATCAATTAAAGTAAAAATGATTACAATAAAGTAAAACAGGGCTGACTAAAGCAGGCCTGTCTGACAGGATCCACAAGACTGACTGATGATTTAAAAAACCAAAACCAGTCTAGTAGTGCAGCACCTGACGAGATGTTTCCAACGCTCTTTTGTTTGAAGGTGGATCCAAACCATTCAAAAGCTGGAAGTCGCTCCTAAAGATAATCTTTTTACTGCTAAAAAAGGCTTATCAAGGCTAAACTATTTGAGCCTACAGAGCTAAATTCGGCTATTATACTCTGTTAGCTTGGCCACACTGAAAAGTTTGAGATTGTTGTTTTGCCCAGGTGATGAGGAGTCTGAATCCAGGTAATGCACAATAATAAGACACAATTTATAGTTGTAAAAGTAACAATATGAACTTATAATAGTTGTGCCGTTCAGCATCTTGACTCTTAACAAGCAGGCGAGTTTGTGGAGACTGTACCAGATATGTTATGATGATTGGATAAGTTATACCTGTAACCAACACAATATACCACATGGGAAGCAATTATATAGAGTAATTAAGTACAGCCTGTTCTGAGGTGAAGACAGCTGCAAGGAATTAAAAACAACCTGCAAACCTCATCTTCCATCTGGTGTTAAACTGTCAAAGTAGAATGGATGTGTATTCTGGCACTATGTGCATTAAAAGAGATGAAGATGGTACCCAAGATGTGTGTGTGTGTGTGTGTGTGTGTGTGTGTGTGTGTGTAGGTGTGTGTGTGTGTGTGTCAGTTAAACCGCTCAGTACACACGCTTATCACATCCATATGTTCGGATTGACCGTAATGGACAACAATTGTTGCCCCATATTTGGCTCTTGACATCGCAATCCAACTTCCACTGCCAAACTAATTTAGTCCTGCCGCCAGCACTCTTCATAGTTGCCTTGGAAACAAAACTTGCGGTAGCTTTCCTGTTTAGTGAAAGTGAAGTAATTGATGCATTATATGCTAATCAGAAATAAGAGTGTGGGTAGGATGATGTGCATGTTCACCCAGTTGGCATACCAAGCAGATGCAGATGAGTGGAAAGCTGTCTGTTTTGTGAGCAGACCTCTGATGATGAATGCCAGGCGCTGCTCTTCTGATGGATATGTCTGCTTCCTGCTCAGCAGACCGGCAATGATGCAGTCAATGGAATATTAAAATCATTACATTTGAAAAGAAAAAATACAGCATTGGAAGAAAAAAATTGTTGTGCTGCAGTAAACAGTACTGTCTGTTTGTGAAGTACTATTTCAGCAGATAATATATGTGTGTGTGTGTGTGTGTGTGTGTGTGTGTGTGTGTGTGTGTGTGTGTATATATATATATATATATATATATATATATATATATATATATATATATATATATATATATATATATATATATATGAATCAGTATTTCCTCAGGGTCTGACTCAATACCATCCCAATTAAGAGCATATACTGGAAAATACAGTGCATTTAAAGCATTACTTTTGTGTCATGAATGATGGCTCAGTTGGCTACAAACATTATTTGTTTTAATCTCATTGCTTCCCTTTGCTCTTACTACTTCCCTAAAGGCTGATTGTAATGAGCATTTATTCTTTCAGAAAAATAAAAATCATTAAACATCAGAAGTGTCTCATGATACAGTAGCAATGATTTGGGCTACCGACAGTTGACAGGGAGGGGAAAAAAGATTAAAATGGGATAAAACTGAAGTGCAGTGATGTGAATTATTTAGTGCAGAGGCTGCAGCAAAGATCTGACTACTTGCTCATTTAGGAAGATTAACAGATGTGGCAAATCACTCTGCTGTCAATCTTTTATGGGTCTAAGCTGAAGAACTTTGAATAAATGGTGTTTCATATCTCCAATGAGAACTACTCTTTATGAGGGTCTTCTCTTCCTCTCTTCTCGGCACAGTACATCTAAAATTAAGAAAGGGTGCATTTGTTATCCCGCCTGTTCTGAGGCCCATTGTGCTGCATTTTTCTTTGTGGCCTTATCTCATTCATTCAAATTCTGCCCCAGCAGCAACTTTTGAGTCAGTCTTACTTACAGAGGGAAACACATTTGTTCAAGTTCAATGTAGCTGCACATAATGAGAAAAAAAATGTGTCCCTGGTGCTCAGCAGATAAGACTGACCTGTGATGACACAGAGGAGCTACTCACTGCAGATTTCCGTTGGACGAATGTCCTCCTCAAACAATGATCTCAAAACTCAGCATATGTGTTGTTCTACGCTGCTGAGACTCTGTGAACTTTAACTTTCAGGAGGAGCTTTTGACTCGGTTACCAGCTCACTTCTAACATCTTCTCTCCACACAATCTGTCCGTGAGCAGAGGTGCTCTCAGACCCAATGAAGATACTTCTATATGGACATTAATCTGTCACTGGCCACAGCCTTGCTTCATGGCCACAGATATTCACTCCAAGGGGAGAAAGATCTCTCCCTCACCCACTCCTCTCTCTCTCTCTCTCTCTCTCCCTCCAATCTCTCGCTCTATCTTTGAGACTCTGTTTGGACAGGAAGCTGTGTGCTTGGGGAGGCTGTTGTCTTGTTAAATGGCACAGCTAAGGAGGAAATAGATAGCAGCCAACCTTGATAATTTTACATCCTCTGCCTCAGACAGAGGCTTGGATTAAATCAATGGAAATGATTTGCCTGAAAGGCTACTCTTCTGTTATGTTGCTTTATTGATCAGTGCCTAATTCCCCAATATGTGGGAAAAACAACGCTCCATACATAGCTCCACCAATTAAAAAAACCCCACAGTGTCATAATTTCCATAACCAGTATGATAATGCTGTCAGTATGCAGATGTGTCAAAAGTAGATTATGCACTAAACTAGTTTATTCCAGTCCAGCTGTTATAGATTAAACAGTATGTTGTTATGTGTTGTGTTTGTTGCTCATAATCAAAAGCTTTTGACAGATTTATCTTTGGACTGATGAAGGAAGAGTTCAGGTTCTTTACATTTCAGAACACAAAAATCATTGAACTCAGTCACTGAGTCCTCTTGAGACTTCATCTCCATAAGAAAGAAAACAATCAATCTGTAATTCAGGGTGGTCCAGATATCTTTCGTTAACTGAAGAACTGAACATTTTAAGCCTAGCTCAGATCACTTTTGCTGCAACACAGCTGTGAAAAAACACAAAGGCTTCAATTCCATGGGACATTTTGCATAAATTGGACATAGAGAAGGATATCTAATTATGTTTGTCCAGAAAAAGCAAGACAGAAAAACACTCATTATTTAACTTGAGGATTCAACACTTGGCTGCATCAGCTGTCCATCAGTTCAAACATCGCAGAGTTCAAACTAAATATCTGATTTAGGGAGAAGCTCACACTAATGATATTCAAGACTTAGCTTAGATGGTTTATAGATAGACACCACAGACTGTATATTAAAACAGACACTAAGTTTTCACTGTCTATGAAGCTAAACTATTCAGAGTTCCCTCTACAGGCTGGCTGCAGTACAGTTCATAAACTTCACCTCTGTCGTTCATTTATTCATTCATTTTCTATACCGCTTGTCCTGTTCAGGGTCGCGGGTGGCTGGAGCCTATCCCAGGTGTCTTAGGGCAAGAGGTGGGGTACACCCTAGACTGGCCACCAGTCAATCACAGGGCTGACACACAGAGACAGACAACCATTCACGTACCCACTCACACCCACGGGCAATTTTTAGAATAACCAATTGACTTAGTGAGCATGTTTTTGGACTGTGCGCATGCACAGGGAGAACATGCAAACGCCACACAGAAAGGCACACCATGCCCAAACCGGGATTCGCACCAGAGACCTTCTTGCTGTGAAGCAACAGCACTATAAGCTACGCTACCGTGCAGCCCCAACCTCTGTCGTGTTACAAGATAAAATATGGGCCAAACAACAAGACTGAAAGTTTTTCTCAGTTCTGTTATTAAAGTTTGCTTCAAGAAGTTTAGTTTTAATGATTTATTTTCAAACCATTTGAGCCTTGATTTTTTCAACCATTTTTCCATTGTAGTTGAGATGTTGTGTAAAATGTAAAAAAAAAAAAACAGAATTTGTGTAAATAAAAAACAGAATACAATGATTTTCAAATCCTGTTTAACCTACATTCAATTGATTACACTAAAAAGACAAGATATTTATTATTCAAACTGATAAAGTTTATTTATTTATTTATTTATTTATTTATTTATTTATTTATTTAGTAAATATTCACTCAGGGGGCAACAAGGGCACCAAAAGACTGGGAAAGTTGAGCATGTTTGGAACATTCCACAGGTGAACAGGTACAAACAGGTACATACAGGTTTTAGAGCAACATATGCTGCCATCCAAGCCACGTCTTTTTCAGGGACGTCCCTGCTTATTTCAGCAAGACAATGACAAGACACATTCTGCACGCGTGGCTTTGTAGTAAAAGAGTGCAAGTACTTGACTGGCCTGCCTGCAGTCCAGACCTGTCTCCCACTAAAAATGTTTGGAACATTATGAAGCGCAAAATTCAACAATGGAGACCCCGGACTGTTGAGCAACTGAAGTTGTACATCAAGCAATGATGGTAAAGAATTCCACCAACAAAGCTTCAACAATTAGTGTCCTCAGTTCACAAACACTTACTGAGTGTTGTTAAAAGGAAAGATGATGTAACACAGTGGGAAACATGAACCTGTCACAGCTTTTCAGGAACATGTTGCAGGCATCAAATTCAAATACATAAATATTTGCAAAAAAAAAAAATAAATACAGTTAATCAGTTTTAACAATAAATATTTCATCTTTGTAGTGTATTCAATTGAATATAGGTCAAACGGGATTTGCAAATCATTGTATTCCATTTTATTTCCATTTTACACAACGTCCCAACTTCATTGGAATTGGGGATGTAACACTAAAAGAGCCCAGCAGCTGTTGATAGATGCAGCCTTCTGTAGCAATTTGTACCAGATTGCCAGAGCAGAGGATGAACAGCAGGAAAAAAGTAACAATCAGAAATACAAGAGTCATTAAACTTTCCACAACAAATAGTGTCTTCTCTATACCAACACAAGGAAAACTGTAACAACCTGGCGTTTCTGTGGTTTTTCTAAAGTAAGTTTAATGCCTGCAATGCATAATGATTGCACTCTCAGTCCTGTGGCTCTACCAGCCAGGTCAAGTCTGCACATGCCTTGGCTGCCTCAGCGCAACATGTCAGCGTCTATCGGGGCAGCCTCCTGGCTCAAAGCTTGCAAAGGATTCAGGATACTGTCAGCGGTAGGCATGAGTTACCACTGATACCTTACACTTCACTCTGAGTAGGTGTAAAGTCCTCTGTATCACACCAGCTGCCACAGCATATCATTTTGTAGGATGTGATCATGTGAAGAAGGAGAAGAGGCAGAAGGTTTCAGCAGCTGTTTGGCAATTGACATATCCCTTATGATAAATTACTTTAACAACAAATATATTATTACTTTGATGTTTTTTGTTTTCACAAGTAGAAATTATTTGTTAAGTTTTAGAGTAGCATCATATTCACAAATGTCATCGGTGACGATTTCACCACTCATTGTCACCTTACTGTTAGTCCATCAACAGGAGTTTGTCCAGCTGACCAGCCGCAAACGTTTAGAATAAATACACAGAGTGAAGTTTTGAGTTGGATGTTTTTACCACTTTCTGATTGCTGCTCTGAAACGAGGACATCATTAAAGCAGAGATGTGGACCCATTCATTAAGGGCTAATTCAAACTTTCCTTTAAGACTTAATCTAAACTGCAGTTAATCAAGCAGGGTGATCCCTTTGACACAAAATGTCAGACAGACAGTGTGTCAAAGCATGTGATTGGTGAAGACAGCCAAGGAGTAAAAAGAGCCTTTTCACACTGCTTAACACAGGCAGCAAATTGGCTGGAAATTAAAACTAATGAGCAATTACCCTACCAGTGAACCTCTATTAATGTCTGTTTTCTCAATGCCCTCCAACTGAATCCTAATTCCTACTTATTTAATCTATCTGATAAACACGACACTTGTTTTTAGTTCCTTAATCTTTCATCATGTTTACTGTGAGCCACAGAGGCTGCCTTTTGCATTTTGATGCACATCCAAGAAAGCGACTCATAATCTCCCTCTGAAAGGCTGTGAATACAGTGTACACAGGCAAACATATTCTCACATAATCAAAACATGGCAAAGACTGTTGGTTCAGTCTATTTGTACATTCATAAAGACCTAATTTGCATGCTGCTGCTATTATGAACCTTCTGCTCGTATTTCTGCCATGTTCGAGCTGTTTACCCTTTAGAAACGGAAAGGCTGCACTTTGCTGGCACCGGAAACTCATTTTACGATTAAACCCAGTATCTCCAGGATATATGACTGCACATGACGAAGCCTTCAGCACAGGACATTAACGACTTGAAGGATGTTTTCTCAAAGCATATGTCCAACAATGCATTGAAGTATTTTCCCATTGAACAGTGCTTCAATGAAGGATTAATATGAGCGCACTACTGAGGTTACTCAGCACCATAATCACTGAACAGTGAGATGAAGTGAAGGTGATTTTCTTTTTTTTTTAATTAACTACAGGGTTAATAGCATTCATTCATTCATTCATTCATTTTTTCTCTATACCGCTTATCCTATTCAGGGTCGTGGGTGGCTGGAGCCTATCCCAGCTGACTTAAGACAAGAGGCGGGGTACATCCTGGACTGTTTGCCAGCCAATCACAGGGCTGACACATAGAGACAAACAACCTTTCACGCTCACACCTACGGGCAATTTAGAATCACCAGTTGACCTGAGCATGTTTTTGGACTGTGAGAGGAAGCCAGAGAGAATCCACACATGCACTGGGAGAACATGCAAACTCCACACAGAAAGGCCCGAACCGGGATTCGAACCGGCGACCTTCTTGCTGTGAAGCAACGGTGGGTTAATAGCATTTTGAGTTATATGTTTATAGATATGCAGTGATTTTCTCTCTGACAAAGCTCTGCAGGATGTTCAGCTGTCCTGGCAAAGGTTACTGAGGAACATGTGCAGACTCTCTCTCAGGAACGACCTAATAAACCTACATGACTGGACATTATACCTCTATGCATTTCCATAAATGTGAGCAGATGTGGATATGTGCATGTATTCTGGAGTGAGTGCATGGTAACTACTTGCATAAAGTGTTCTGTACTCAGATTATGGGTGTTAAAAATAGATCACCACCACCACCTGCAGCTAACAGCCGGTAATAACATCCATTATATGAACATAAAATATAGCATAACCTTTCTTATCAGCCATAAAGGAAGCAGCTAAATGGATTGCAACTCACTGAGCCTCACAAGAAGCTTGGAAAAAGTTCAATCTGGCTGCCGGTCCTTGCCTCAGTTCTGCATGAGATAACAAAGTGGCAGAAAATCATCATATTAAGGTCTTTGAGTCTGAGTGAAATTATTTTCTGCTATCATTTTCTTCTTCTCTGCTTTCATAAAGTCAGTGGTCTGTGTAGATAGCTGTAAGGCTTCGAGGCTTAGTTATGAAACAGTCACAGGCATAGATCTGAAGGCACGTTAGGACTAAAAACACACACCAATTGATTCAGATGCCAGGTTTTTAATCACAAAAGAAGGATCTTCATATCATAAAGAAGTTGAGTTCAGTGCTCTCTTTTCTTCCCTCTGCTGTTGTGTGGGAACAGCTGTGGGGGGGGAGCTCCAGTTGGAGTCTTTTGGTTTGTGTAATTTTGGCACCCCTTGTAGAGAAAAGCAGTACCTTTAATCTCTTTAAATATTTTGACTTGAACATATGTTTTTAACAAAAATTCACATTCTGCTTCATTGTAACATTTAACCCCTTACTGCTTGAATTAATTTACAATTAAATATATAAAAACTGTTTTGTGTATTGTTACATTCTTACAGATGCTAAATTGAGTGGAGATTATAAATTTGAATACAGCACATACAATAGATATAAATAAGAGTGATCTATAGATACAATAGATGTAGATATAATGCGTTCACCCTCTGACTAATTTATTGTGACATAATGCATTTGATCTTTGTCCCTGTGTAGAATATGTTTCAATAGGCACTAGTGGGATACAAAGGTCTTCTCAGCTGCATTAAAGCCTGATGTCGCAAATCAGTTATGCTGCAAAATCGCGACAACTGTCATTAAAGGGTTAACTAAATCACTCACGTTTCTGACATCAACTTTGGTAGAAGTTTGGGGCTTAAAAAGTTCCCTGATATTTTGGCTGTCAATCAGTACACTGCTGGTCTTGTTTGTTCATAAAGTGGCCTCACTTTTAGTTCAAATGTGTTTAATAAACAGCTGAAAAGTCCTCACAGGAGCTTTAATCATGATAATTACAAAGCCGCCAGATAAACTGCTTGACTGATTAACCTTCTGCTTCCTGAATAAGCGAAAAACCTCTAAAAGTAATAACTTGTGATGTGAGACAACAAATATTTTAGTGTTTTTATCTGAAAAAATGAAAGAGGTCACACAGGAGTCAAGCTTATGTCAGTTTGCTATGACAGAGTTAGCACTCTCTACAACTCTAACACACACACACTTAAACACACACACACAAAAACTATACCAATGTAAAAAGACAATATGAGTTTTTAAGCTGCTTAGGCTCAGTGAATTTGAAAAAAAAAAAAGCTGTAAAACTTTTGTAAGACTTCAGCAGTCATGACCTCCTCTGTTGTCAGCTTTATGTAGCAGACTCATGCTGCCACCTAGTGGGAGTGAAGGGAACAAGGTGAATTAAATGCAGGTCAGTTCCGGTTACCGCCTCAAGTTTTGGTTATTACAGGAAAAGAAAGGTATGCAAAACCAGGGCGGTGACAAACACACAGTCCCTCCACAGGGAGCTTGAAGAACTAGTTGTATGCTTCTTTCTAAAACAGATAATAAAGACCATTCCAAATTCAGACCGAGATTTTCTGAAAGTCAGATGTTGTTTAAAAACAGTAATCTTTAGGTTTCTCTGTCTTTGCAACAGAACCCAGGAGTTTTTGATTTTTTTCAAGGACAGCATCAAAAGTAAGATGTACATTGGTTTTGTATTAAAATGCTAGAGCGAACACTTGCAAGGCAGTTGCTGTTGAGTTCAAGAATTTCAAATTGTAGTGTCTTACAAAACAAAAGTGTGAAGCTTTTTTTCTTTCTTTTAGCGGGATCTTTTAGCTTAGTTAGTTTAGCAGTTTGGTGTAACTGTTTAATGAACAAAAGGGAATCAGAAACAGACTGAAAGAAGAACGAGCACAAGGGAGGCAGCACAAACCTCTCTGCTTTGAAATGTAAGCTTTCTGTTTCACCTCACCATGCCTACTTCCTCTAAAGCTAAAATTAATTCAGCCTTGATTATGTAAACACCTGCTGAGGAAAAACACATTGTAAACTGTAACCCTCACTTTTCATTTGACAGCATGTAAAGCCAAATTCAAAGCACAGTGTAGTTTGCTCCACCAAGCAGGACATCTGAAGGTCTTATTTTTCTGTGCTGTGTTGAAAAAATTACTCTTAAGCAGAAGTCACGTGGTCGGTAAGTTAAAGGGACTTCCTCCTGGTGTGAAGGTTGTTCAGACACAGAGCGCTGCTGGGGGAAGTCTGAGACAAGCTCGTGCACGAGCTGTAGGAGGCCATGTCGACCCTGTAGGAGATGGAGTTGTAAAGGACTGTGTTGCTATGCCCCCCCTCCTCTTCACTATGAGGCCATGACGGGTTGTTGAATGTGTCTGTGCCACAGCATATGCAAGCGGTGAAATATGCCCTGAGTCTGCCGGGTTTAGATAGCTCAGAGTGTTCGGATAGAAAAGGTCTGTGCTCCTCCACAGGAGAGGGGAGGAGATTCATGCTGCTGGAGCCTCCCTCTATGCTAAGACTCAGGCTGTTCAGGCTACAACGTCCCTCTCCTCCATCTTTATATCCATCATCAGCAGCGTCTGACACTTCTTTATCAACCTGTGTGTCTTTAGGCTGTGTTCTCTGTGTCAGTCTTCCTTCCTCAGGTTCCACGTCAGGTTCCTCCGTGCTGACGGTGAGAAACCTCAGGACCACCAGGTTCAGAAAAGCTCCAATGACCGTCAGTCCAACTAAAATGTACATGAAGCTAAAAGCCACATATGGGGGTTTCATATGAAGAGCGCCTTCCGTCTGCAGGGCCACAAAATCCCCAAACCCAATGGTGGTAAGCGTAATGAAGCAGTAGTAGAAAGCAATAAAGAAGCTCCAGTCCTCTAAGTGGGAAAAGCTTGCAGCTCCGACACACAGGGTGCTCATGCATGACAGCAGACCCACCAGGACCATGTTCCCCATGGACACCTCCATTTCTTGCAAACCCAGGCTGAGCTTGGCTCTGCGCAGAAGGAAGCGGACTGAACTGTTGATCCTTTCACCCAAGCTCTGGAACATGACCAGAGTCAGAGGGATGCCCAGGGCAGCGTAGAACATACAGAAGGCCTTTCCAGCATCAGTGCAGGGTGCAGCATGGCCATAACCTACAAAGTATATCACAGGTCACATGACAGGAAGTGAGACCAAGAGAAGACCAAAATCTATTATTTGAGTTAAAGCTGGGTCTCAATATAAAATAATGCATTCATCTTAAATGTATGGTTGTTTCTCAGACTGAGCTTGAGTGATTTGATACGTTGCCGTCTTCTTTTTGGATACTCGAGCATACATTTGCATAAAAGGCTTAACCAAGAGGAGCGGATAAAATTCTGACTTTATCAGCCAGTTTCTTGTCTCCTCGCACTCTTCAAGCTACAGACCTCTAACCTTTAAATGCCTGACCCATAAAAAAATACCAAAAAATTCTAATTTTTTAGAACTTAGTTGTTTATTGACCCTTTTGATATTTTTAACAAGACATTGCATATAAATTTTGATATTTTTTTATATCACATTTAATAAACTGGACTGGTTTTTAGTGAATATGCATTCATTCAATGCATAAAATACTTATCTTCAAAAAATGTTAAAAACGTCTTAAAATTGTCAATGATTTTCCTGAAGCAATTTTAGAAAGGACCAAAATACAACTTCAAGTGCCTGTAGTGGATTGATAATCCTCAAGGGGGGGAGAATACAAGTTTTATTTATTTTATAAATGTGTATATTTGTGTTTATATATGTTACAGGGTTCTTCTAGTTATAACGTTGCAGCCAGGCCAACATAAGAAAGATCTCTGTCTGAGCTCTCTGTCATTGTGTGGCCTTTTTTTCCTCATGAAAGTTTTTTAACTTGCATCTGAGATTATGATAAAGAGTGGATTGCTTCAGGTTTTTTTTAATTAGATTTCCTTAATATCAAAATTAATTTATTTTGCTGTTGTTATTTCTTTTTACTGTTGTACATATTGTTTAGATACGCAGCAGGTAAGAGACAGGGGGCTTGGTACTTGCCGATTGTAGTAATAACCGTGATGGCAAAATAAAAAGATCCAGCAAACTTCCACTGCCTCCCGGCGCGATGCGGCTCGGACTTGAAGACCACGCTCTCGACCTCCTTGAAGTCATCCTCGGTGAATCCGTGCTTTTTCTTCAACTCCTCCAACTTCTGCTCGAGCACCTTTTTCTTCGAGCTCTCATTGTCCGATTCCAACGTGTCAAAGACGGCGGCTCCGATGAGCAGATAGACAGCGCTGGAGAGAATCAGTGAGATGGCCCTGATGCTCTGCGTCTTCATCCTCCGAAAAGCGCGCTGAGCGACGGGGAGGAGGGATGCTGCTGGAGGGACGGACGCACACAGAGGACCGAGGAACGTCATCCAGCCCCCACAACACTGAAATACTGACCTTCTTCGGCCAACTACATAGGCAGGCTACTTAACCAATGCTGTTTCGTTTTCACTGCTCTAAACTTTGGTTAAAGTTTATTTCCCACTGCTTGGAACTGCATGGGTGGCCACTCGAGGCAAAGTCCAAAACATAGCCAATCCCTGTGTGTGTGTGTGTGTGTGTGTGTGTGTGTGTGTGTGTGTGTGTGTGTGTGTGTGTGTGTGTGTGTGTGTGTGTGTGTGTGTGTACCAAGTGGCAACCTCCAGTCTGAAAATATGAGGCCATGCGGAAGTGCTAAAGTCTGCTGTTCCTCGAGTGTCCGCTTGAGGATGGCCCTGGAAGTACTGCAAGTCACAAACACACCAAGCCAAAAAAAGAAGTTTTCATGGCCAAAATAAGCACATTTACAGCCTGGTACAAAGAATGTCTGCCATCTGAATCCCTAATTTCTCTAAGGGCAACCACTGTATGGGGGTGAATTTTTTTCTAATTCAGCAGTTCCCACAATATTAAGCTCGCTAGTTCGTCCAATCAGAGGCACAGCTTAGATCATGTGACTATGGAGCATCCTATGGTTGTTACTGTGGAGACTCACAGCCTGCCTCATTTCCAATATGGCTGTCCATTAATTATACAGTCTATGGTGTGGACAGAGAAGAAATGTGAACACACAACCATGAGGCAGAAATGACATCCCGTCATTAAAATAAGATTTAGAAAAAAAAAACAAACAAACATGTGGCTAATTAGTCAGTTAAATAAAGTAAAGTATGGACCTGATTTGTAAGAGAGACAATTCATTGCTACTTCAGTGTCACCTTCATTTCAAGTTTTTATTGAGGAAACAGAAAACTGGCTTGGCTGCTTTTCTTTTTATGAATGGCTGTTTTCTGTGCTGATTGTTGGTCACAGTAACCCCGCCCCCTGGCACTTTGAGGAAACAGTAAGAAGTGGTGCAAATCCAGGCGCTGGCCTGGAATGAGCATCGAATCAGCATCTATGGAAAAGAGGTATAAGTGATCTTGAAAAAGTCTCACCTCTAGATTTATGCCTGACTGTAACCTACAACTTAACATGAGACTTTCAGCGCCACTATAGGTTATTTCTAAATGCGATTTCTTAGCACAGGTTGGGCAAGACTGGATTGATTTACGGCACATTGAAGTCTCTATCACAACGCCATGCCAAGTGATGAAGTTTAGTTGTGAGAAGGAAAATCTGTGTGTTTTTCTGGGGATGATTTCTGGGATTAATTTTGTAGTGATGGTGGACACAGGAGCTGAACTACAGAAAAAGGACTGAAGAGCAGAAGTAATTTAGGAGAGTCATAGCGCGGGCTAAAGGCTAAAAACACGGGCTAAGCTGTTTGTGATAATGTTCATTCCAGCCCACATGCAGCATTTATTCTGCAGTGATCTGATCAAACTTGAGAGTCTGTCAATAAAATGAAGAGTGAGGTTACATTAGCTCTGATTGGTAGATGAGCAGGACAGAAGGATTTGTTAACGTTATATGTTAGCATACAGATACATAAGACACCAGGTTGCAAGTGACACTAAAATAGCCGGCTACTAAACTACAGTACAAAATGACAGTTTGCTTGTTGTCACATTTTAGATGGACATAACCAGGATTCACTAACGTGACACATTACAGACACATGTCTAAACACAGGGCTGTGAGTAAAAACAGCAGATTACTAAATTACACTACAAACTGAGTTTGCAACTTTTGCTTGCTCTTTGTAACTGTTAATTTAAAAAAACATTACCTTGTCACTTTGAATCTGGTAAAAAGTTGTGTTGAACAAAGAAAATTAGTGGTAAAACTATGGATGCTTCAAAGTCAACTCAGTAGTTGATACCCTGCTCAGATATTTTTACATTTGGAGTAACTAATGTAGAGACAAATTAAAGCCATGACTAATATCACAAAAAAATTGTAATTGCTTTCTTATTTCCTTTTTTACCCTTTATTCATGTAATTTGTTTGGGGGTTTTTTCACTTTATGTTGTTTGGTTCTTGTGCTGCCTGGGTTCTCTTTTCTTCCTCTGCCGTTAGGTTTTTATGAATTTGTCATACATTTTGAGGATTTTACTATATCAAACTCATGCTTATCTGTCTTGGTATCAACACAAAGATTGCCAGTGTTTTGGAATTTCATGCAGGGTTTCACAAAATTATAGATAACAGACGAGTGAAGTGTTGTAGATTGAAATAACTTAGTTAAGGGCTGAACATCTAAGGTTACTTATTCTTTGATATCCAAATTTACAGCTGCCACTGCAAAATAAAACCTGTTTGTTCTCAGATATTCAAATCTTCATTTGTCAAGTCTTCATGCGCCAAACTTTCTCTCAGACTCGGCTCTGTGTGTGTGTGTGTGTGTGTGTGTGTGTGTGTGTGTGTGTGTGTGTGTGTGTGTGTGTGTGTGTGTGTGTGTGTATGGGTGTGTGGGTTAGGGTGTGTTAGCCAGCGAGAGGCACAGCAGGAACAGCTGGTTTTTCCAGACTCTTCTCTCTTGATTATCTTGTCCTGTGAAGCGTCCCTGTGCAGAGTATTCATGATACGCCTGGCTAAAGTATTCCTCTGAATGATGAAGCATTCGCCTGTGGCAGTGCTGACCTTTATCAAGCATACTTAGTCAGTGAGTGATCCAGTAAAGCTCTGTCATTAACTCACTTCTGCACTGGAACTGGGAGAGAGAGAGAGAGAGGTGACCTGTGTGTTTCCCTGCAGCTCACAGGCCTGCTTCACAGAGCCTCTCTGAGGTGTCACTGGCAACTTCTGGAATTTGCGTAGTGTTGTGTTAACTGAGTTCAAGGTAGTGCCAAACAAAATAAATGGCAGTAGTTCCTTGTTGAAGTTCTTTCATTTTCTTATCCTGCACCAAGTCTTCATCTATTTTAGCAGAGGAGGGTGTTTTCATATTTTTGCTGTTGGCCATAAAGAGCCTGACAGCTGTCACTACATGTCTCATAATTGCCTCCTCTCCATAACATAACATATGGCTCTCTTCATCATGTGTTTTTACCTTCTAGGAACAGCACAGAACCTTATCCTGCTGTAGTAACCATAAATGAATCTATTGGCTAACAGATGTTAACGGGCTTGGCACTGAGAGCAATTATCTCCATTTCAGTGGAGTCTTTGAGAAATAATGACCTCACAAAGGTCTACTCAATGCATGCACACAGAGCTTATACCACTTTATTCAACATCAGTGCCCCTGTATATTTCACATTAGTTGTAGAGAAAAATAACCCACAGACAAAGTGTACAAAGTCATAAATAGCAAACACATCATCTCACGAGTTTATTGAATTTAAAACCACTGCCAATAAAGAATGAGTCCTGTCGTTTAAAAACACTCCAGCCTTGGACTAATGGTGGTGCATTATCTGGTTTACTCATCTCATATCACCTGCAGCATGGTTCATGCATCATTTCCTCTTCATCAGAACCACATTAAGAGCAGGATGTCCAGCAACTGGAGTCAAGACACTCATCCGTCCAAGTGCCCCTCTGAAAGACAATGAGGAGAGGAAATATACAGCAAACATGATTCCATCTACACTCTGATAACAGCAAGAGATGATGAAGAAGATGATGATGATGCTGTCATATAGAGACATATTTGAAGTCGTAAAACCCTAAATCCAAACAAACAGCTGACCTAATTAAAAAAAAAAAAAGCCTACTTGATATCAACTGGAGGGCTTGTGTCTGTTTAAGCAGAATTCATCAGGGTCACAAATGAACACAGATCATTGAGACTCCTTTAGGCTGGGAGGGGCCTGCTTTATGCAGGGTGTCAGGAAATAAAAAAGGCTTTGAAATATAACATACTGTTGATTTAGTGCACAGGTTGCAAACACCTTACACTGGGTGGTGGTCTAAAACATTTGTTAAGTACTATGTGTATGTGTAAGATGCTGAGATTTTAAAATGTGTTTTTATAACCAGCTGCACAGACCACTGTAAGTTACTTTTTACTGGATAACCAAAATATTCAGTTTACAATGTGTTTAAGCAGATACTTTTATCCAGCCCAATGTCCAGTCATGGTACATGCTGGGACCTGAACCAGTGACTCTACAGTAACCAATCCAAGTCCCTATGGACTGAACTACTGCAACTCCAGCTCAAAATATGGAAGTTTGCAGCATGAATTTTAACTGGAAAAGGGAAGACAACACTCATCAACCCTTTTCTTAAAACTCTCCACACATTGCCGACCCTCTGTTTTATGTTCCAGTCAGGTCACAGAGGTCCTTGAATGTTTCTCTTTTAAATTTCCTCATGTGTCCCACACAAACACCAGCGAGAGCAAACTTAATGGTTTTAAAGCCTGAAATTCTGGATGTCTCTTCCTTGATTATAAAAACTGCAAACTCTCTCTGTGGTGTAAAAAGAAACTTGGGACTTTACACTTTAATCTAGCCTTTAACTCAGAGTGAGTACATTGGTACAACGATAAGTAAAAGTTGTCTAGTTTTCATTGATTTAACTACTGCTTTTGTCCAAAGCGTTGTACAACACAAGCAAGAATTTAAACAGGAAGGAAAACCTTAGTAAGTGCGAAGAAATGCTTCAAGTTTGTTTGGCCGCAGGTGCTCGGCCATCAAGTACCCGAAGAACTTCCCTTCCCCCTACTTTCAACATTCTGTCTGAAATAAAGTAGCCACAACTAAAATTCAATGTTGTTCAATACGGAAGGAAAAAAATCCGGTAACATCCAATATTTTTATTATTCTGAGAAAAAAGTAATAATAATAATAATAATAATAATAATAATAATAATAATAATAGTAGTAGTAGTAGTAGTAGTAGTAGTAGTAGTAGTAGTAGACGTTATCATTTTTTCAGAGGCCCTAATCATTTAACAACTGACTTCTTATCAATTTATTTATATAATTAATTTAGCTCAATTTCAAGTCTTTGATCTTTTTTTTTCATTACCTGAATTGTTGCTGTCAATCCTATTTTTCCCTCTTTGGCTTTGAGGCACTTTGGGCTCCAGAGTTAAGTTGACTTTGTTTCACTTTTGCCCACATCACTTTGGTTATGTTTTTGCTCTAAATATAAGCTGGTGAGCTATTTTAACGGTGTTTCTAAGTCTCAGTTTTCTGTAAAGTCAGTGGGTAGATGTGCAAATAAACTGAAAGTGAAAGCACCGAGTTTTTAGGCTCAAATACCGACGCGTCAGTCGTTTAGCCTCACTGTGTAAGTTCAGCTCAGCATGTCCTGGTTTAACTTCGGTCTCTCTACTGCTGTCCGGGGGTTCTGGTGCGTACTGTCCTGTTTACTGCTTTGGACGACAACATTAGTTCGTGCACTTGGCGGGTATATTCCCCCAACTTTACGCTGGAAAAAAGATAACCGAAGCACCAGAGCTGGGCCTGAACGAAGTGAGACACCTTGCCCTGTGTGGTTGTTCTGGCGCGTACTGTACTTTTTACACTTCTGGATGTCTCCGTTTTTTCGAGACTGGTGCAAATGTATGCTTCCCAAGAGAAGACATCACAGAAGCGACACGGCTGGACCTGACATAAGCCAGAAACGTTTAGCGGGAATGGGAAATGGAAAGAATTCAAAGAGTTTTCTGCAGGAGGCCCCACAGGTTGTAAGTAAGCTGAGGCAGAATAAATTAATAAATCTATCAATAAATATGTCTAATGTGACTTCTAATGTAACATTCGGGCAATTTGTCCTGCTGTTTGTCCTGCTTAACTTTGTAATGAATTTGAACTGACTTCAGTGAACTTCTAAATGTAATATTACAAAAAACAAAGTAATGGAAAAATGTATTTCTATCCTGTTTTGTAGGACACCCAGCCTAATTTGAACTTCTACCTTGGAAAAAGACGTTCAATGCCTGATGGTAGGTCTGCAGTACCAATGTGTAAATTCAGACTATGTGCATTGAAAAAAAATTGATTTCTTTTTGGAAAATAAGCTGCAGTGATGGTCATGATTACGTTCAATTATTTCCTGATAGTAAACTCAGTTGAACATTGTTTAGCGTGTCTGAAAAATTATAACTTTCCCAGGTGGGGTACCTTGTTTGACAAAACGTTTAATACATTTTTGGGCGATTTGTCCTCAGGTGTCAAGATCAGTGAGTTCCACGATGACTGGTATGGATCATATAAGGAACTAGAGCGTGTGCACACCTTTATACAATGGTAAGTTATTTCTTGATGGCAGATGTAGTATTTTCCATTTCTGTTTCCCAATATGTAATACCATGTTTCTCCTTAAGGTTGTTCCCACTGCCAGAACCAGGAGTGAACCCTGAAGCCACCCCACTGACAAGCAAGGAAATTGAGGTGTGCAGCCAAATGCTACAAAGTTAATAAATGAAAGTATGTCACATGTTCTGATAGAAGTTCTGCCTGTCTATCAGGATTTTTGCAACAGTACTACAGCAAAGGAAAATCTTTTGAAGTCCTATAAGCTCATGTTAGACTTCTATGGAATTCATTTGCGAGATGAGACAACAGGAGAGGTCGAGAGAGCACCAAACTGGAGAGACAGATTCAGAAATCTGAACTGGTAAACTTGATTATCGATCAGTTATGTGCATAGAAAGTGTTGAAATTCTCTTCATGATGTCACATTTTTCCCATTTCACTGCTGTCATTATCAGCCACACCCATAACAACCGGCGCATCACCCGCATTCTGAAGTGCCTTGGGATCTTGGGATTCCCTCACTACCAGGAACCCCTGGTCCGTTTCTTCCTGAATGAGACGCTCGTCAATGGAGAACTCCAAAATGTCAGAGAAAGTGCTCTTAACTACTTTCTGCCTGCTGTTCTTGATAATGAGAAACGCAGGGATCTCACAGAGTTTGCTAGGAACTACTGACATGATGAGTTTGTATGGTGAGATTTGGTCACACCAATCAGAGTCAGAGCCAAAGGGGCATAACTACCAGTCTGACCAATAAAAATAAAGTAGCTGCTTATTGAGGGAACTGTTATAAGGTTTTACAGTGGCAACACTGAGCACAGGCATATCAACAGTGTGAATGTAGATGCAAAATGTTTTACGAGGTAGAGGTAAATTCAGGTACATCTTAAAATTTCCATTTTATGGTTCATATAGTGGTTAATGTTCTTCACAAACTGACTCAAGTCAGTTTTATTTATGCTGGTGATTTTGTTTCTTTTAATATCCAGTTTTACCTGTGTTGTATTCTTTGAATTGTAAAAACAAGTCCACTGATTAGATTTGGAAGGGAATGTTTAACCTGAGAAAGGTGCATCTGTAATGAAGGCCTTTATTTACTTTGTGATGAAAGAGACAGAATTTCATATCGTGTTTATAAAACTCTGACAACAGTTTGTGGTTTAAAGATTTGATGGTGTTGTTGTAGTGTGTTATTTGTACCGATACACCTTATGAACCTTCATGGCCTTCTTGCCCCGATTTCTATAAATAAATGTTATCAGACTTGCACACTTTCTTCTTCTGGTATTGTTACAATAACGATTTGATTATAGAGATATAAGAAGCTAAAGGATAAGTGAATTAATTTGTATCGGTTTTAGATAATTTGGGGACATGTTATGTGAGTGACAATGCTACCAAACAGCATTTTTCACATGTAATTTTATTCCTATATTTGTAGATGTTTTTCTAAATAGAGCTAATGTAACTTCACCATGATTGACAGATGTAGGGGCATAATAAATTATTCTGCAGTTATAGACTGATCATGAATTGTTCAGTTTCTAGACTAAATAAATGTCAGACTCCAGTGCAATTTCAGTATGAGAAGTGAAGGTAAAACTGGCTTTGTTGCAAAATGTAGCAATTTAAACTCCTGCAAGCACCAAGGTTTAATTTATGTTTTTATAAAATGCATATGCTTCATTTTAATTCACAGCAAAAGACAAAGACACACTTGTGATCAAACTAGTTTAATTGGTTGAGCTGAAACAAAATCAGGACATTTCATTAACCACAGACTGATGAATATTGTAGATAGTTGGAGCCTTAAGTTCAAACCTGCCAGACATTTCACACCTTTGTGTAAAAACAATAGTTCTTAAACTTTCACATTATCCATCTCAGATATATGGCTTATGATTTTTCTACTTAGAAAAGTCTGATTAAAAACATCAGTATATACACAAGTATTTTCATATTTACATACTGAAAAAAGTGTTAAATCAGTTCCATTATTGTTTAAAAAAATGACAGGACACTTTCAGATTATAGGATTCAGTAGCCTTCGACAGAAGTCCCAGCCTTTGACTTTTAGATGTGATAAAAGCAACTTAGAAACTTTGAGTCACAAAAAAAGATACAAATGTCAATTCTTTTTTTTAAGGGAATACAACAGCGGAAATTTCACCAAATACTGTCCATCTACATGAACGAAGATAAGTTCACAGGTTTTCTTAAATCATAATGTGTCCATAAAACAGACTAAGACGTGTTCTTGTCATTTTCTGCTGTTTTTTCACTCTCCTTGGGTGTTTCGTGTTTGCTGTCCTTTCTTTCCTCCCTCCTTTCCCTGCTTCTACTTCTGTCACGGCGGTCCCTGTCTCTGTCTCGATCTCTGTCTTTGTCCCTGTCTCTTTCTTTGTCCCTGTCTTTGTCCCTGTCTCTCTCCCTCTCTCGTTCCTTGTCTCTGTCTTTGTCCCGGTCTCTTTCCCTCTCTCGTTCCTTGTCTCTTTCTCTCCCTCGATCTTTCCCACGGTCTCTGTCCCTGTCCCGTTCTCTACTTCTGGATCTGTCCCGTCTCCTGTCTCGCTCTCTGTCGCGATCGCGTTCCCGGTCACGGTCCCGTTCTCGTTCACGGTTTCTCCCCCTGTCACGGTCATGGTCTCTCCTGTCAGAATCCCTTGCTCTGTCTCTTTCCCTGTCTCTCTCCCGGTCTCTCCTCTTTTCTGAGTCTTGCTCCCTGTGTCGATCTGCTTCTGCTTCTCTGTGCCTCTCAGCCTCCCTCCCTCTACTGCGCTCTCTTTCTCGGCTGCGCTCCGCATCACGGTCTCTTTCTTTGCCCCTGTCCCACTCCCGCTCCCGCTCTCTGCTCCACCTATTCCCCTGACTTCTGTCCCATGATGGCCTACCAGGGTGGGGGACTTCTCGCTCTCTATCCCTCCGTCGGTCCTCAGACAGTTCTCTCTGTCTTTCCTCAGGGAGTTGTGAAGGACCAGAGGGAGGTTCTCTGTGCCCTCCCTCAAAGCGACTAAAGCGATCTCCGCTGCGGGGCTCTGAGTCCTCTCGGTTGGTACTGCTCCTTCTCCTTAATTCAGGGGAGTGGCGGCGCCAGTGGTCATCCCGGTGCAAATCTGGACTGTGAGCTCCTGCGCGACTTGGAGGACCTATGGGAGCCTCTGGGGGAGTTGGCAGTAGGGGGCCACTGTGACGGACAGGTCTTGGTTCATCAGAGTGTCTATCGAAGCGATAACGCTCTGACCCTCCAAAGCGTTGCAGAGGGTGAGGTCTGTTCTCATGAGGAGTAGGACCTCTTGCCTCTTCAAAAGATCCTCGATGTGGAGGGGAGGAGTGAGGTCTGGAGCTTGCATACTGGTTATGTGGACTAAAGTGTTGCCCACTCATGTCACCACTGGGAGTGGGGCCTCTTCTGTCCTCATACTGGTTAGGTGGAGGTCCCCGGTATGCTGGACCTGATGGAGGACCCTGATTGTCTTTAAAAGTATGAAGTGGGTTTGAATTTGGGTCCACATTTAGCTTAAACGAATTGGAACTATCCTTGTTATACTGTTCTGCAGGGCCTCGAGATGAGTCTGCCATCTGGGGCTGGGCCGAATGATCACCATACTGAGATGACGGTGGACCCCTGGGCCCTGGGAAGTGGGATGAAGGAGGGAGTCTGTTCTCAAAGTGACAAGGAGGTGGCCCTGTGAAGGTCGGAGGAGGACCCCGAGTTGCAGGGAAGTTAAAAGGTGGTGGAGGACCACTGAATCTTGGAGGAGGTAAATTATTCTGTGCATCAAAAGTAGGAGGTGGGTGGAGGCCTGGTGGGGGACCTGGCTGCACAATGTGTTGAGGGGGAATGGAGGGATCAAACATTTGAGGAGCTGGAGGTCTCTGGGCCATTGGAGGGAAAGGTGGTGGTGGTCCTCTAGGTGGCATGATGTTTTGAGGAACTGGTCCAGGCAGTGGCTGCTGCTGGGGTGGTGGTGGTTGGGTGCCGGGCCACTGGCTCTGATAGGGAGGGTATGTAGCTGGAGGTGGGCCATACTGCTGACCACTGCCACCCTGCATTGGATGGGGAGCACGTATAGGGGGAGGCACATGGATTGGTGGAGGAGGGCCCTGCATAGGTGGTGGCCCTGACATTGGAGGCAAACCCTGCATTGGAGGTGGCATGGGCATAGGTGGAGGCCTCATTATTAGGTTTTGTCCCTGCATTAGGTGGGCTGGGGGGAAGTTGGAGGGTGGTGGGATGTCAGCAGGAGGTCTGTACTCATTCTCAAAGCCTGATGCTGGCACGTGACGTGGCATGTGATGGGACTGAGAGTCAACCGCTGATGTGCTCTGAGTGAGTACTGGGATGGTGGAGGTTGTTGTGGAGATGTTTGAGGGCTCGTTGTAATAACTTGTGGGTGGTGTATCTTGGCTGTTCTCATCATAGTCTGAGTTTTCTCCAGCTTTTAAAATACTGGCTGCATTTGGCCAAATACTGTACTTGTCCATTTCTGTCTCTGCCTTCACTGGCTCAACTTCCTCACTTTTTACTTCTCTCTCATCCATGTAGTTGACCTCCATATCAGGTTCCACCTCCTCCCCTAACAAAGGAATGGACACCTCTGTTTTGGACTCCATAAAGGGTAGCACCTCACTTTTCACTTCCTCTTCAGGCTGCTGGGCCTCTGGGTCTTGTGAGGAGCATGGGAGTTCAACATTAGGCAGCTGAGGCTCTTGAACCTCAGTTTGTGAGGAAGGAGTAGAATCCACCTGTAGAGAAGAGGTCTCATCTTTCTCCTCCTGTTCACCACTGAGTCTCCTGTCAGTCACAGTCTGCCGAGGATCCCTGCTCTGTCTGGGGTCTCTTCTCTGGTTAATCAAGGGAGCGACGGATGATGACTTCACTAGTTCTTCCACCTTTTTGCCAAGCTGCAGTAGCTGAGTGTTGGCTAAAAGGGATTTGGTGGGCTGCGCTAACACTGTGTCTGGAAGTGTCAAAGAGGAACCAGCTGTTCCAACAGTCTGCTGCTCTCCTGGTTTCTGGAATGTCTGATCCCCAATCTGTTTAAGGCTCTCAAGGATCTTTTGTGGATCAGTTATAGATTCAGTTCCAGCCTTAGCCAGACCTGGAACCAAAGGTTTAACATCTTCAAAAATGGAGTCATCCTCTGGGTCATATGCCACATCATCAACAGTATTTTCATCCACCTCAATCTGGCCAGATATCTCAGGTTTACTTTCCACTACATCAGGCTTCTTAGGCACACTGTAGCCCCTGCTGGGGTCGTACTCTTCTTCTGGATCATACGGTCTGTCATCTTCATCCTCTTCCATCTGTTCCTCTTTAGTGCTCTGTGCATACTGCCTCACAATAGGATCTAGCATTGTAGCGTGTGGAACAGACAAGTCCCCTCCATGATCAGAGGGAGAGTTGGAAGCGGAGTCATGCTTTTTCTTTGAAAAAAGAGTGTTAAGAATGGTCTGAAGTGGAGTGGCAGCAGAGGAAGCAACAGAGCTTGATGAAGATGGGGAGTCCTTGCCAGGCGTAGTGGATGTGGCTGGAGTTTTGACCGAGGACAAGAAGGAAAGGACGGAGGAGGTAGTCACAGTGCTGCTAGGAATCTCAGAAGAGCTGGATGGAGGTGAACCTGGAGGGGTTGTGCTGAAGGGAATCTCAAGGCTCTGTCGTGTGTTTCTGTCTGCTTTGACTGCAGCAGACGGCTTCAGGAGGCCAGCATCATCAGCATCCTTAGCTTGGGTCTTGGACCGTTTTTCCTCCATTTCCAAAAGAGCACCAGCACGCTTTCTGTCTTTCTGGCAGATAAGCAACCCCAAGAGCAGATTTGGACGAGCTGGTTCAAGCCCTGCAGGACAAACAAGACAAGAATCTGTGACTCATTTATATTAAAACTAGTTCTTTTCAGAAATCATAGTTTTCCTGTGAAATTGATGTACAACAAATCTTGATTCAGGATTTCTGATTCCAAAACCTAGATGGCATGAGAAGCACCTACGAAATGTTACAGTAACAAAAGAACATCAGGCACAAAGAGAACCTCCAAAAGCCAAGTTAGCAGCTACACATGACATATCCTTATATGCAAAAGATGACAATCTTAGTAACACTGCAAGTTTATGACCTTCAAGCTTTCTAACTGAACTAAAAAGAAAAAAACATTTAAACATGGATAGACAATCAGATAAAATAATAAAAAGAGGCACATTGGACTGATCAAAATCCCTCTGGTTATCTTCTGGTATCACTAAATTTTATAAGCTTAACTGAAATTTGAATTGGAGTAACTATCAGCCCAGTTATGGACGCAGCTCAACTGAAGATATCTGAATTTATTTTTTGATGGTTCTTAGTTAAATAAAGATGTTTGGGACTTTGAAAAGGGGGCAGAGCCTTTTAACTTACCCAACCTGTAACAGTCACTGTAGTGCTGTTAACAGTGTTGTGCAGTCTGATGAATGGTTTATATAAACAGTTGATTCTTGAATTGTTATCTCAGTGGTTCATCTTTTAACTGTATGAACTGACTGGCAGGTTACATCACAGAAATTAAATGATCACAAAGTTCCAAAAACATGTTTGTGTACAAAACAGGTGTTAGGAAACAGGCTGAGAATAAACTTAGAAACAACAGGCTGAGACTGGACTTAAATGGCACCAACCTGTGATGCAAACTCTTTATTGGAAAGGTGATACAGAAACAGACACTGAGCAGAAAACACAAACGCGGTCATTTGCAGAGAGGAGCCTCGACAAGAAGTGAGTGCCCCCTACAGTACAAACGCATGAATATACAAGCTCTTCCTCTGACCTGGGTCTACTGTGAAAGGTGTTATTAAATATACTCACCACATAAAGGAAGACCAAAACCAACACAAATGTAGTGAGAAAATCAAATACAAGAAATATCATTCATATCAAAGCAAATCTATTTTCTATCCCTGTTAATGCTTACCTGGCCCATCAAACGGTAAGAGTTTGGAGGGTAATGGATCCTTTGAGCCAAGTGGGATGAGATAGAGGTCTTTGATGCGGCGGTTACTGTTGGCCACCACGCCAAATCGCTTCCTACTGCTAAAGTAGGAGAAGAGAGAGACATATGCCACCTCCTCTTCCTCTGTGGCTGGGTGGAAACGGATCAGACACAATTCCTGCAAACAGAAAGGAGGACAGCATGTAAGTGTTGCAATACATTTATAAAAATGTTAGGCACAGAGATGAAAATAAACTTTTCTCAAAACAAACCTTGGAAAGCGAGGTTTTCAGTTTACCAACATAATCCCACACAGTGTTTGGAGATATCCGTCCTCCAACATGAATGGTATCTGGCAAATCCTGCATAGCATTCAGAAAAATATGTCTGATTACCCTTCATAAAGGATCTCCAAAAGCTTTACTTGTTATTTATTAACCTTGAAATGTAGACATATCAATTATAAGATTTAGGTACTTACCTCCTTTAGGTGTTCAAAGGAACCAGACACCAGATAGGCCTTGGTCACAAATTTGGCCACAGACTGCATGTTGATAAATCCTTTCCAAATCTTCTCTTGGCCATGGAGAAAGATTGCAGTTTCTCCCTCAGGAGGAGGCTCTGATGAACTGTACAAACAAAATAAATCACCTCATTTAAAAGGAAAGAAAATTTCATATTGTAATGCAGATGTTTGAATTTCTTACTGCACAAAGTCGAGAAATAACAAAACACCTGCCTTTATGAGAACATAAAGCAGTTAATCACCTTGTTTTAGTAGGTTTGGACACGGCTACTGGAGGTGGTGGAGCTGGAGGCATCGGCAGTGACACCTTAGGTCCAGCCTCCACTGTTGAACTGACTGTAGTTTGGACCGTTTCAGCTGTACTGTTGATCGGTTTCTCTGGAGCAGTGTAAGTTACGGTTACACCAGAGCCATGCCGGGCCATGCGTGGGTCTCTACGAGTGATGGTGACAGATGACACAGCAGGAACAACGGGTGCTGGGGCCTGGGCTAGGGGTGCCTGCATATTGAGGTCCTCCTGATAAATTTGTGGCTGGGATTCTGGGACAGCTGGCTCCATCTTGGACTGGTAGGATGGAGGGATTGGATGTTTGTAAGACGAAGGGTCTTGTTGGTGGTAAGCTGTGGGGACCTGTGATTGGCCAGCAGGAGAGACATCCCCAGACCGGGATGAATGCAGCTCCTGTCGGGTTAACTTAGTTTCAGGTTTCTTGATCAGTTTGGCCTTCTTAGCTGCAGGTTCATCTTCTGTCTTTTGACCTAAAGAGGATATAAAACGGTATATGAGTACCCTTTTTGTAACTAATCATGTTTAATTGACCAGAAGATTATAACCATGACACTTGATGTCAGCCTTACATTTACCTGTACAAATTTTACAGTTGAGATCAAACAGATGAGTTCTGTGTTCAGCAGTGGTGTCTTTGAGCATGTTACTGAAAATGTCCGGCATGCTGCTGTTATGGTTCCCCTCACCAGCAGAAGGCTGAGTCTCTGCTGAAGGTGTGGAGCCTGAATCATCCTGATCCTGTGGACACATGGGGAAAAAAACCATTTTCATTTTAACTATAGTGAGATTGCTGCCAAGTATTGCTAACCATCAAGAAACAGATTCATCATTACTGTGTTTATCACCAAATCTCTATCCAAGGTGGAAGCAAGCAGAATGAAAGTAAAGGCTTTAAAAGGGACAGGGCAGTAACCAAGGTAACTATGCTAGAAAAAAATTCTACAGTCTATTTTTTTAAATCTCTGCTTTTGTGTGTCACAAGGATGTGAAGCAAAGGTGAAAAGGAAAGTGCGAAAGTTGAAAGACAGCACCACCACCACTTACTGCAGAAGAAGCCATGCGAGTAGATGAGGTGGTGGTAGAGATACATACATCTGCATCAGATGTTGGTGGAGCCTCCTCCATGTCCATACTATGTGAGCTGGAGTCATGCCTGTTGCCCAGTTTAAACTGCCCAGAGTGGGCCCTTGAACTGGGGGAATTAGCCTGGAGAAGACAGTCTTGTTGTAAGCTTCAACAATTTGAAAATCTTTATAAACCGTTAGTTTTAAATCCAAATGAAGAAGAAACTATTAGAACCTCAATTTGTTTTTTGCACAGTATTTAATTAGTAAGAAAAATTACACGTACCTGTGGCGCTTCAGGTTTCCTCCACTCAGATATTTCTTTGGAAAGCAGCTCCTCAGCACTAAGCCTCACCAGTCTGAAAGGAGTAACTTCACCACCCACCACTCTGTAGAACAAGCCCTGACACAAAAATGAATCACAGTAGTTTAACATCTGAACACCTGATAAACATAGTGCACCAAAGCCTCACAGACTGCAAGGATTAACTTTACAAACAACTCTGTAAAGAAGAAAAGATGTATACTTGACTCAAAAATAAATAAAAAAATAAATGTGTGCAAACTCACCTTGTTTTTAGGATCTTTCAGGTTGAACATCAGGGACCTGTATTTGTTCTTGTACTTGCTGTCAGTGCTGAGGCAGAGGTTGAACATTTCCTTTTCAATGGCAACTGCAAGCCTTCCAACCTCACTTTCAGTCATCTTTAGATCATCACTGTCACTCACCCTGGTTGAAAGTACACAGACTGTATTAGTTTAAAGTATTTTACAAAGTTAAAAGTACTTTTGTCTTAGCTTTTAGAGTCTTACCTCTTGAAGAGGATGTCTGTCAGCGAGCGGCGAATGTTCTGCCTCATCTGGTTGTTTGGTGGAGGTGGCATGGGAGACACAGTGGTCGTCTGAGCAGCCGAGTGTGGGGGTCTGGATGAAGATGAAGAGTGATGGGGAGGACCTGAAGAAACTGGAGAAGATGGGACTCTGGAGGATGATGAGGACTGGGAATGGGAGGAAGAATCTTTTTGCTGTGGCTGCTTCTTTGGAATGGTGAAGTTGGACTTGGCAACTCTTAGCGCTCCAGTAACATGGATTGGTCCTGGAGGAAAGGGAGATGAAGTTTGTGCAGATGATGAGCCTGGCTTCTTGGACCTTGTTGCAGTTTTACTTGGTGGTGTTACAGCTTTCTTAGGCGCCTTTGAGCTTGAGGCCTGAGAGGAGGACTTCTTGCCCTTTGGGGAAATCTTGGATGGTTTAGCAGTTGGTGTCTTCTTGTTTCGTTTGACTGGAGTTGGTGTTGACTCTAGATGAGGTTTCTCAGGAGCTGGGGCTGGTTCCTTTTCTTTCTGGTCTTTCTCATTCAGCTTTTCTTCTTTGAGAGGAGCTGGGAAACAAAGCACAAGATCAAAAACTTTAAAGTATATCCTCATTTACCTTTGCAGCAGATGAGACGGGTATAGTGGGAGTTAATTATCAGCAGTGGAAAGAAACCATTTTTGGTCTTTAACTTGGAAGGAAAAATATCTTTAAGAGGACTGTTATAAAATACACAGCTAAAAAGCTGAAACCTTGACAATGAGGTCCTACTTTATGTAATATGTCCACACATTGTAAAACATTCTTTAAAAATTAGCATGGACAACAGAATGGTACATGGGGCCCTTTTAACTTGGTGAGTTCTGTATATGCAGATCCTAGTTGACCTAGGAAGTAGACCTAAAGGTCCCAAAACAAGTTTTAATGACAGATGTACTCAGGAGCAGAAAAGTGCCACCTTAAAAGACAGCAACTGTTCCCAGAGAATCATGTTGAGGAGAAATGACACCAATGCTCCAAATCCTGCGCAGAATGCTGGCAACTTCTAATCAGCAACTTCAGAATTAAAGTCAACAACCATCAGGCTCTCACAATGTCCCATAAAAAGCAGTGTCAACCATTTATTTACTGGTTGAGAGGTTTAGTTCAGCAACTTAACAGCTGAATACATTTTCTATTTCTTTGCAAGCATGAAATGAGGAGTTTGGATTGAAAATGTTTGTATCCAAGTAAATACATTTGAAGTATAGAAGAGTAAGTGTACAAATTATTCTTTTAAACTGCAGGTAAAGCCCAAAATTAATATCAAATTATCCAACTGAAATGGCAAAGACCTCTGAACCCAGTAGTTACTAAAACAACTTCAAAGGTTCTTTTAATCCCTAAAAATGTGCAAGTACACAATATGAATACCATTAACATTTACTTGGTGAAAAAGGAAAATATTAGCAACCATTCTACTCAATAGGTCATCAACAGTTTGGAAATCTAAGCTGTCAACTGACATCAGCAGATGCTAGTTTATCAAATATCAGACTTGCATCAAGAGGCATTTACCCCACTTTCCCAAAACTAAATATACACCCACTTAACTGTAAAAGACAGTTATTGCACATTTAAAAACACAGACCCAGTGCAAGCAAATTCACTGAACTTCTGGTTAAGGTTGCCCCACCGATCAAAACATCAACCAGCAAGACATGGGCGATGGCAATAAGTCACTAAACTGTAACTTTCAACCAAATCATCATTTAGTGGTCAGAGTGATTCCTGTTCCAAACGGATCCATGGAAGGTCAGCATCTCATCAGTGATCAAGCTTAATTATAGCAAGGTAAAGCCAACTACAATTCAAACACATCAATTCAACTAACATTCAACATGCATCAGAGCTCATCAGTTGCTTATTGTGTTTTTTTAAAAAAAGGAAATGTTTGTCTCCTTTTGAAAATCTGTGATCAGTTTCAGCTCCAGCTTCTCCCGTCTACTGGGGCCATCCAGCGCTTCATGGTGGTATCTCCAGGTGTCCTGGTCTCTCTGCGGCAGATCTTCCTCATTGCTGCTGTTCACCATCCAGGGACTCTTGAAGTGTCGTGTAAAAATGGCATGTGCGGATGCATGTTGTAAACGCTTGTTTGAAGACATCCTACATCAAGCCAACACTGCTCACATAATCAATGGAGGCATCCTATAATCTGTTAAATCAGCTTTTATTTGGAAGCCAGTTTCCGAGAAGAGATGCATCATATTCAATATGAATCAAAAACTTTGGGAAAAAGTCTGCTCGTTATCCACAAACTTAACGGCAGGAAAAAAGCTCAGCCGAACAGCCGACATCACCTGCTCAATATGAGCAGTTCACTTTTATCAGTCCACACAAACCTGGAGGGATTCTGAGACACCTACCTGGTGGAGAAAAGGGGTGAAAGGCTTTTTTGGGGGTTCCAACAGCTGAGATGAAGAACCCAGAGTGAAGACTAGTGATAATAATCAGAGTCACACAAAAACACAAAGAAAGCACTAGACCATTTATCATGACCAGTTATCTCAAGGCTAAGAATCATTCTGTACTGAGGGATCTGAATGTGGAATCATGATTTCTTTTCCTGTCTGAACCATGGGTCCTTTTAGACTTTTCATTCAACCAAACCATGTTAAATGGGTTCTCCAATATTCCAGCAGTTTCATTGAATGATAACTGAGGGTGGAGAAAGTCATATTCAGTAAATTTGATGCAACAGCTGTTTAGTTTAACTGCCCCATTCAGTTCAAGGTCCAAATCAAGACAAACTAAATTAAGTGCCCAAAATGCATGTCCAACATTTGCTCTATTCTCCTGCCAAATTATTTTTTTTTTCAAACCCACTGCCTCAGTTTGTAACTCAGACATTCAGGCAAGCTAAAAAAAAGCCTTGGTGACCTCACCAGTGAGTTTCTCATGCTTTGTAAAGCTCTGGACAGTAATATTAACTTGATCAGTGCAATCTTTGGTCAGTCAGTGTCTCTGTAAAACAAATAAGTTCTGGTTGATTGGATACTTACCCAAAGCCACTGGTAACACTCACCTTTTCCGAGGACGCCATCATTTCATTGAGCAACAAAATCAAAACAGTGCAAATTATTTAAGTCTAAAATACAGCCGAGTTTTTCTCAATAGCACTCACATCCTTCAGGAAATGTGTGGATCATATCTAAAAAATGATGTTAGAAACACAGGAGCCACACCACTAGGATAAAAACAACAACAATGTGGTTTCAACAATAGGCCAAGACCTTCAAAGAGATACATACACTTTTTGTTTAACACTGTTGGTGATATGGGTGTAGTCTTTTCTGGTGTTACTGCAATGTAATTATGGTCGCTGGACCAGGACGCAGTGGTTGGCGGGGGTGGGTGCTCTTCAGCATGCTCATCTTCATCGTCATCATCATCTGGACCAGTGCTGTATTCTTCCTCGCTGTCTGACTCCTCCTGGGTCCTCTTCGTTGTCCTTCTACCAGCACCGCTCTTCTGGGAGGACAGAAAAACACAACTTCAACCATTTTTGCATCGGCTCAGAGAAAGTAATGATCAATTAGCATCCCTAAAAAAGTTTAACATTGAGAATGAAGCCCTGTGAAGTACTGCAAAATAGCAGGATATATATAAAAATGACATTTTAAAAAATGACATTACTCTGTATGAGGGATGACTTTGTATAAACTGTGCTGCTGTGTGCTTCACACAGAGTTTATTAATAGAATTTCTGCACCCAGGACTGAGCGTTTTTCCTTGTCCTGCAAATAGCATTTGAGCTTCTGTATCAGTAAACACAGACACACCTGAGCCAAAAACACACAAACTAGTCTGGGCACCAACCTTTACTGCTCTATGCTAGAAAAAGACCAGGATCTTCAAAAAAAATGTATCGCAAAGCAAGTTTAAGATTGAAAAATTTGAAACCATATGTTGGTCATTTCCATAAACTTAGTAATTTGAAAAAATAATGGCCTGGTGAGTTAGTTTGGCATTTTATTGCTAACTACCCTCTCTAGCTCTTAAAGGAGCAATCTAAATGATTCATGGTCAAATGAGACGACAGAGCTTTTGTGACAATAATCATTTCTAAATAAGCGCTAATATAACTTTGACTTTTGTTGCCATCTTTATTGTTTCAGAGGTATTTGTTGATTTAATATTAAACAAACATGGTGTAAATGCATGGTTAGTGTTACACATTTTTTTATATATTTTAATACCCATTTTTCATCCTTTGCTCCAACTTACTCAATCAATCTTTATTCATATAGCGCCAATTCATAAACATTATCTCAAGGTGGTTCCAAAAGAGTTAACAGGTCTAGACCTGTAAATGACAATAAATGATAATTACTGTTTGTAATTATTATTAATTAAAATTATTATTGTTATTAATTTGTATAAAGAAAGCGGAATAAATACATTAACATTTGTAAAAATAAAATAATGCATAATAAGTATTAAGATTGATATTAATGTAATTAGTTCCTTGTTTGCTAAAATTGTCTGATAATCTGCCACTGTTCAGGTGAACTTAAAAAGTATAACAGCATTTTAACAAGGAAAGTTTCTCTTCATTCAGTCACCGCATATTATCTAGGACATGGGAACAATCAGTAGATTTTTTAGGCTCAAACATTATTATTTATCAGATATGCCGTTCAGGCTGTTAAACAGACTAAATTCCTAAAACTTACTGTCATTTCTGTCCACTAACTGTCCAGAGGGAATGAAGACTCATTTAATTTTCCACCCAGTTAGCAGATCACACAACGTGGCTTTGCTCCAATTTATTGCTTACCATCAGTTGAATGTGAGACAGTTCCAGCCTGTTTTCATCACAAATTTAATGTTGATAACCAATCACAACTGCTTCCTGCTGGGCATGTTCCGACCTCAGACAAGTAGCAACTGCCATAGAGCATTTGGCAAGAAAAGGGCAACAGCAAGGCTATCTGAACCAAATTTGATCAGCCCAAGATTAACCCTCTGGTGACATGCTATTCAGTTACAGTCAGTTGTGCTTCTAAAACCCTTGTATCAGACTTTTAAAATCATTTATCTTAATCAGCATCAAGGTACGCATTTCTTTCAAAAAAAAAAAAAAAGAGCAACATGTGATGCTGGGAAACACTTATCCACTTCAAGTGACACGATCTCATCTCATCAAAAATCATGATATGATGGAAGTCATTCAGAGTCATTGCTGAACATTAGCAGAATTGTAACTATTTTCAATAGTCACACCAGGCATGAGTCATCTATCCTTAAAGTAAACAAGCCAAATATGCAGCAAACAAGAAAATACACCTTCAGGAAATCCTTTAGTGATAAGGACGAAAGATCAGTGAAACTTCAACTTTTCTCAACACCCATGGAATTATTTTAGCATAATATAACTGATATTTAAGCACACAGAATAAAAAGCATTTGTTAATTGACAAATACAGGCCATCATTATCAGTGGTCCGGGTTACCTTTGGTGTAGACTTGGTTTTCACAGCCTTGGCCTTGTCCTTCTGTTTAGGTTCATCCGTGATGGACTTCATGGTAGCAGCAGCATGTCTCAGGATACAGTCGTTGCCACAGTACACAGAGTCAGGCTGGGCGTTACTCTCACAGCCAGGCCCGATACATTTGGGAAGAGCAGAATCCTCCTCAGTCTTCTGCTCAGCCTCATCATCTAGCTCCTCAGCTGTTGTTGTTTTGACCTCCACATTTGATGCCACTTTGTGCTCTGTGCCTGATGGTGCTTTTGGCACTGTTGTGGGTGCTTCCTTCTTCTCCACAGTGGGTTCTGCCTTCTGGTCTGCCTTTGGTTGCTGTACAGCTTGCTACAAGTCAGCACACAATCAAATTAACAGCACATGTGGGCAAATGTAGAAGAGTTTTTCCACAAGAGCTTTATGAAATCTCTTCTCCGTTTTCTTAAAACCAAGGAATAAAAGGAAAACATCCTGTATAAAGCTACAGTATGATAACTGACGTCTTTTGTTTGTTCACATGGAGACCTGAGCTCAACAAATGAGCAACTGGGCTTGACTCTTTGAGTTCTTTGCATTTCAGCTAAAATCCCCATAACCACTAATTCATCTCTCTGAACAGCTGTGGGGTACTATGACTAGTCACAGACCAGAAGTGCAACAATCTGTGATTCTTTGGAGTGATTGATATCATTTGGTCCAAGTGCAAACTTTTTACAGAACATTCATTGCACTATAGTAGCTGTAGACAACTAGGATGACACAGAACAACTTTAAAAACAGACATAAACTACATAAAAGGACTTGTTGTAATACAGCAACTCAAATCATTAAGTTAGGATCAGTTGTAACCTACCGGCTGAAAGATCTTTATCTTCTTCTTCCCAGTTGGATTAGTAGCTTTCTCTATCCTGCCTTTGATGCCCTGGTCCTCAGGTGCTTTCTCTTCAGTTACTGAGGATGGGGCTACCATCACACCCTGAGCAGCTGGGAGACTGGAATCTGCACCAGTGAAGGAGGTCACAGCAGCACCTGGAGCGTTGGATGCGACATCAGCTCTGAGTTTTCCAAGCTCTGCATAGAGGATGGATGTGGCAGGTCTGACCACTTGGTTCTTCTTGGCTGTGCAATTTGGGCAGATGTAGTCCTCCCCGTTTCTCTCCATCAAGCGTCCCCGGGCCTCAGTGATGCCTACACAATCTCCATGGAACCACTCCTCACAGCGGTCACAGCAGATCATGAACCTTCAGGGGTTGGGACAACATCAACATGCATGTTCTCTGTAATGCTACACTGATAGCTCTGTTCAATTAACTTCAACCACCAACACAACAAGAAGAGAGCAGAAAAACACTACAAACACACCAAGTTATGAGTGAAAACTGTTACATCAAATTCTAAAAAGCCCTTCAGTAGTTTTAGATTAACTGTGCTGTGTGGTGGAAGGAAAGACATTTCACAGAAGTTGGACATCCTGCAAACAAGAGTTAAGACTTTTCTTGAGGAAACAAGACAGATCAAGCATGGTGTCCTGGAATTTAACTATGGTTATTAAAGTATGTCTTTATATAAAACAAAACAAAAAAAACTTCATATGTTCATGGGTCAATTAATTTTTTACAAAAAATATTTAATTCTGTTTTGCACTCTCTGGAGAACAGCAACTTAGAAAACAGGTGGCTGCTTAGAAACCAGCCAATCTACCAAATCACAGATCGCTTTTTTCGGTTTGATTACTTTTTTTTTTTTTTTAAACAAGTTTGTCTTCCCTCATATGGAGACAATAAAAATATTGATTTAATAAAAACCGCCACTGATTTGATCACCTCAATAAAAGTGCAACTCAACAATTTACCTCTTGTTGTGTTTCTGACGGCAGATGCAGTACAATGCGTTGGGGTCGTAACCTCCCTCGTCAGACTCTATGGATGATGAAGAGGAAGACATTGAAGAGTCATCTTCATCATCGTCATCGTCCTCATCATCCTCTTGGTTCTGTTGCTTCCGTGTCACTCCAAGGGAAGGGGTTGCTTTAGGCTTCATCTCCCTCTTGACAGGAATGATGTTCTTACTAGCAGGAGGAGGAGCTTTAACAGGAGTAGTGTTCTTATTGGTTGCCCTCTTTTTATTGATGTAAGTCCTTATTGGTCCACGCTTAACTGTCATTGCAGCAGGCGGTTCTGCGCTGTCCTCATCAGTACCTGTGCCCTTCTCTGTGTCAGTTTTGTCACTATTCTGTCCATCTTCTGTCTTCTCCTGGCTGACTCCCTTCTTTTCAGAGAGCTGCACTGGTTGAGGCTGGGCTGTGTTAGTGCTTCCTACATCTTTAGGATTAGGACCACTCTCTTCATCTTTTGTATCTGATAACTCATCTTTGTTGTCCTCGTCATTCTCAGAGCTTCCCTCATCTTTGACAGCTCCAGCACCACCTCCTCGGGTCTGTCTGCCACCTCTTGGCTTCCGGAGCGTCTGTTTCCTTCCACCACTTCTCGTCCTCCTTTCTGGAGACTCTGCTTTGTCCTCTGTTGTTTTGGAGTCAGTGTTACCATCAAAGCTGGCCTCTGATGCTGTCTCTGCATCAGTTGGGGTTTGGGAAGGAGGATCTCCACTTTCCAAACTGGGTGGGGCACTTCTCCTTGTCCCTCGTTTGGCAGTCAAGAGGAATTCCTCGAGTTTGTCAGTGCGCTTAGACTGCCTGCCACTGCGCCGCACAGGGCAGCGGTTTTCAGAGCCATCGACGGCAGTCTCCACTGGCATCTCTCTTTTCGCAACGGTGGACCGGCGAAAACCCCAAGTCTTTTTCACTTCACTTTTGCTCTCAGAAGAATGATCTGGTTCAGCTACTGCTTTATTGGCCACATTGTCATTTTCAGGATGTTTCTGCTGGCTGTCCTCTACAAGACCTGGGAATAAACAATCAAACACGGCTATCGTCAGAAAATAGCTAAGCTGGTTGGAGTGCAACACACCAGCTGAACAGATTTTTTTTAAGTTTTGGATCAAGAATACACATTGATTAAAATAAATTTCACTGATTATTTCCATTTGATCTTTACTTACCCAATATTGTCTTAAAATTTTAAATCACTTAAGATCATAGAACCCAAGATCACAAATTATGTCACCACATTTTCCCCATATCAGAATTATGGAGGAATAGATGCTCAACCATAGTACCTTGGTAGGAGCTATCCATATGGTCCTGGCCGTGCTCTGGCTCAGGGGCTAGAGCGAGCTCAGGGCTCACATTCTCCTCCATAGATGATGGAGTCAATCACTACTTTCAAACTGAATGTCTACAGAAGAGCACAAGAAACAAGCTATGCGTCAGTCCTTTCATTGTAATATCTGGAAACTACTAAGGGCTGCCAGGAAGTATGTTAGGGGGCAGGAGAAAGACTTCCACTAACCATATCAAACAGTTAAATTTGATTCCGTTTCATTCTTTATAAATTCATAACAAATGGCACATATTTGTTCATTTGGCTGTAAATAAAGAGAAATAAAGACAACACATCTGGTAGAAATAAGGGGCCACTGAAATCATTAGTGGTATGATCAAGGATTCAGTTCTTTAATGAATTAGGGTACAGATCTATAAACACTCTGAATCTGTCAGCCTGAAGAAGCAGCAAATATCAGCTTGATATAGATTTGTGTGATTTATTTAATATTCCTGCTAATAATTGTAAAAAAAAAAAAATGTGTCCAAAAGGACAAAATCAAGCTTAATATAAAATAATTCATTGTAGATCTGTGGGTTTTTTTTTTAAATGCCAGCTAGAGTACTCCTTTTTTATAGCTTCAATCAAAACTGAAGTTTATCAGTAAGTCACTTGAACTACTCTAGTACATATAAAACTTTAGAATGTCCTTTATTTGATAACCAATGCAAATAAATCCAACTGGTCTGTTTGATTTTATAACTTGTAGTTGTATGCATGTCAGGAACTCACAGAGCAGAGTGTTATCTCATTTGTCAGTCGAATCATGGCCAAAAGTTTTGCAGATCAATACGGTTGTAAATGATGAAGTTACCAATATTACCCATCATTTCTATTCCTATCAATCTCTTTAATGTTGCAAATAAGTAAGCAAAAGCCTTTATATTTCAAATGTCCTCAGTTTAAACCAACCATAATGATTTGTCTGGTCCAGTATGTTTGCTCCTCTATGGGACTGATTGCATCAACAGCCATCTATAACTACATCAAATGTTTTCAAACTAATGATTAGTGTTGTATTTAGGGTTGGTGGATACAAAAACAATACACCTGAAAAACCACTCAAGCTGAATTTGCTTCTTTTCTCTAGTTTGCCCGTGAAAGGTTTGATTGACAGCCAGAAAACCATCATTATCATTATTTTATTTACTTCAGATTGTCTGGACCTAAATTTTGAACTATTTTATGGAAGAGCTCACGACTAGCAGTTAAAGTCTTTACCTGAGTTCAGCAGTGATGCAAAATGCAGTAACAGTGTTTCTTGGAACACATCAAAGGCACTGCAGAAGTAACCATCAATCTGGGTACACAATTAAAGGATCTACCAGAGAGAGGAAAACACAAATTGAAGTCAAAGTCTGGAGGGCTCCACATAAAGGAAATAGAGTTGCAAAGCTGAGGTTTCAACACCACATACTAAAATACAACGTAAGAGAGGGTTTTGTGTTGGTGACTTAATGTGCAACAATAATACAAGTTGGTTTCAATGTAAAATATCGACATAATTAACGGAAGCTCATGTTCGTTAGAAGACATGGATGTGTAAACATGCGATTTTGCGGAGGATTAGGAGTCAGAAAAAATGGTTTAGGTATCATTTATAAATATATGGAGGATCATACATAAATATGATATTATTTTCTCTAAAATTGGGCCTTGCATGCCGTACCGTCGAAATACTAAACTGAGTAACAGTGACCGAAACTATATTCATTGACTAGCGAGCTCGCGGTCACGACACCGTGCCACGTGAATGGCAGGGAAACTGTTGCAATAAAAAGTGGGAGGGGCACGGGGGAAAAGAACAAATTTTTACACTAAAGTCAACCGACAAACTGATGGTAATAACTTTTAGGACTTGCACATTAGAAACGTTAAGACATAATAAAATGAGTACGGTTCTGTAAATGACGCAGATTGCTCACGTCCAGTGGTTGCTTCTGCACCGTCGGGAATGAGCTGCGCGGGGCCTTGACGCGCATAATTTATAAAACCTTCTCAATCCTTGCTTTAACGATTCATCTGCTTATCGTGTTTGTTAACAATGTGAAAAAATAACGCGACACAAAAAGAATCTAACAATTAGAAGAGAAGTCCGACGAACTACGTGAACTGACGAGCTACATTACCCTTGCAACAATCAACAGCAGCAGGACCAAACACCGTGTTAACCGTTGACCACATGAACCTTTTCAGCACGGTTGCACGCATTGTGGTGGATTAATGTTATCTGGCTGGTTATATTTGTCAACTCATCATCTAACACCGAACCTTTCTTTGCATATTTCGACCCGTCTTCTTATCCCTAGTTTCACCCTACAACGAAGAGCTGCGCTTGGAGAAACGTGCACTTACAGCTAGCAGAGCCCAGCTAAGGCTACTTAGCAACCACGAGCACAGAGAAGCTAACGACAAACACTTCTGCATAAAGGTGACGCCCCACACTTCATCGCATACCTCATTATTCACACAATAAACAGGAAATCCAACGGCTTGTGAAACAGATACCACTTAAAATGATGTGTGTTACCACTGTCAAATTTTAGAGTTTAGCTTTATAGAAGTTAAGGTTACAGTTATCGACAGGCGCATTACAGTCGACACTCCTTCGAGTACAACAATCTCAGTTTGAAGAGAAAAGGTGCAACAAAGGCGTTTAATAAAAACTGTACCCTCACACTTATCTTATTTGCAAGGGAAAAGCTGCATCCTACCCACCTCTATACAAGGAATACCGATGATATGCCCTCGTTTTACGGTCAATCCTCCATTTTCCATTCCCGCTGGAGCTAACTGACTGCGGCAGATGGCTGACAGTTTACGGAACGTAGTTAGTGTCTACAGCGCCTCTGCTGGTTAGGAGGTACACGTATGCGCATGCACCTATGGCATGCACGCAACACACCCATTGTCATTTCACTCTACTTTTGTAAGGATCATGGGTGGACATGAACCTTTCTCTTTTTTTGTTGCTGAGTTTTATTCCCCATATTAACTACTTTTACACAATGACTTGGATCACTTAAAATGTATTTGTTAAGCCTTAATTCTTCCCTTCAATAATAACAGGTAACAAATTATTTTTCTTAATAGTGGAACAAAAATGATGAATTTGAAAAAGCTCTGTTAGTTATTATATAAACCATTCCTCTGGTAATGAAAACTTTCAGCAGTTAAAAGTGTTTTTAAAAACCATAACGTCATTACATCAAACATCTTCAAACTGAATACTATTATCAAGTCAAGACATGAAAATAGATTACTTTGAATCATACTTTGATAAAAAAAAAAAAAAAATGAAAAAGGCATTGTCTATGACCAGCTAATACCCAATACTAGATTTTTTGTTTCCTGATAAACCTTTCATTCTATCTGACCACATTCTATGCTTATTGACTGTATCTTTACTTACTGACCATGCGTCATGACTAAGCATATCACAATGTAACCAAAGAAACAACTTTTTTTTTTTAAATTTTGTAATATTTTCTTTGTAGAATACAGCAGGCAACATTAAAATAACAAATAATTTAACACAGAATACAAAATAAGTAATTTACAGACATTTCTGTCAACAGTCCTATCTAAAACTGGAATTGTCCAGTATTGGTTACATTTGTACAGTTTTGAACTGTTTAACTGCAGTCCTTTACAGAGTGTGTATGTTTAAGTGATACTCAGGCATGCCTTTAACATCAGAATACTGACAGCTCTCTAGACACTGAACATGGGTGCATGAATATGCACTATACTTCTTGTTTTCCCACAATGCCCATTCTAGTGGTTAGGAGCTATGAGCTGTCTGTCTCTACATTTAAAATGTTTCAAGGACCACTCTGTTTTTTTGGGGGGCGTCACATGAACTCTGGTAGGCAACAACAACATATACCAAAGAATTTATATTGATCCTGTAACAGCTTTTTGAAGAGAACAATTTCCAAAGAAGTACTGTTGTGGAAATAAACATCCTAACATTTACATTTTCAAGTTAAGTTGACTTGGTTAGGACAGAGTGACAGCAGCATTGTCGGTGTTCTTCTCCGTGTCACAGTCTTTGTCAGTGGGTGCAGGGACTGGCGTGTCTCGAACAGAATTTTGGCCACTGCTAGTCTGCCCTAAACCTTTATTTTCACCTGTTGACTCAGCCTCAGGTTCTTGCTGTGGGGCTGTTGCTAACGAATAAAACAGAAGGGGAAAAGAAAACATGACATTGTGAAAATGTGGTTATAATGTGGCCTCTGATTATTGAGGCAAACAAATGACAGGAGACTTCCAGACAGCATTAAGATAGACCCTTAGATCAAGAGTAGAATTTCTGTGAATGCTATCAACAGGATGCTAATGCTGGTACTAAATGTTACCTGACTGAGTGCAGGACTTCATGTGTTCTGGCCAGTGAGCCTGCTGACAGGGGTAATCACAGTAGCTGGTGTTCCAGCAGCAGTAGAAGATGGCTTCCTTCCTGCAGTTAGCACACCATTGTTTCTTCTTCGTCTCATCCACTGCCTGCTGTTTCTCCTGCTCCATCTGTTTCTTTACCTCAGACACCAATCGCTCTCTCTCCTGCTCCAGACTTTGCCTCATCTCAGCCATTGTCAGCTCTACATTGAGGATATGAGACTTAATACCCAGTTTTAGAAAGATGACTACACATCAAATATTTTGCTGACAACTTCAGCTCTCACCAAGGTTGTGCTTCATTTCCGATAACTCTTGTTGATGTAGCCACTGTAGTTTTTCAATCTCAATTCTTAGTCGTCTTATCTGAATTAAAAAACAGCAGGCATGGGGAAAGCAGAGTTACAAGCAAAGAAGAGACTTAAACGTTAAGAAAGCAGGGCTCGGACAATTTGCCTTACTCCTGATTTGATTCTTTTACAATTTTTGGGGTACAAATTCAATACAAATTGTGATTCTTCAATATTGGTGATTTTTGCAATTTCACCTCCCTTATTTAACAGCTGCCAACGTTAGGGTGAATGATGATGATGTCTACAGACTATATCGGGAGCAATATTTCTCCCAAAAAATGAACATCACATGTGAGTCAGTTTTTAAGATGTATTCAGAGGATCTGACATCATGTTACTAGATTTAAAAAAAAAAAAATCGCCCTCTGCTGGAGAAAAGCTGTAATGTTTTTTCAACCCAGCTTATAAACAAAGACAAAAAATGAAAGATTTAAATTTGGGGGAAAAAATCTATTTTAAAATTGCAAAACAAAAAATCCTATGTGAAACAATTTCTTCTCCCACCCCTATAAGACAAAAAAATTAAAGTTTTGGGTGTAAAAAATTCTGATAGGAACGACTTACCTCTGCTATTGTATTCCCTGAAGTGTTCTTAGAAAGATCATTATATATTTCAGTCATTGTACCCTTTATTGCATCCATTATCTGAAAAAAATGGATAATGACATTACTTCATTACTTTGGAAATTAATCAAAAAGAAATTGTTTCAGAACTGTTAGTACTTAAAATATCTGAATTAATTCCTAGTGAATTAAGACTGTTCCTTATGAGGCTTGTTTTTGTTCATGTTTTTCAGCTGAAGCAAGTAAATGTAAACCTCTGGATGTACTTACTTTATTGGTGTACTTGGCAATGTCTGCAGCCACATCAGCTGAGGCTGTGGGGATATAGAGGTCTGTTGCCACTGGTGAAGACGTAGCAGCTGTGCCTACACTTGATGCTGCCATCATGGCAACAGAAGCTGGACTACTGGATACAAGAGTGACAGCTGATGATGAAGTGCTGTGTGGGGCATCTTTTTGCTGAACAGCTAGAATCAAACAACAGTTTCAGTCAAACCACACACACCTGTTACTGTAGGGGGTAAAATGTATCACTCTAACATAAGATTCTTTAAAACATCTGTGAAGGACTTCAGACATTTGTAAATAACACCACCATGGTGTCTACCTTTAACAGCCTGTCGTGTCTGATATCGTGTGCTTTGTGAAGACTGCTGTGTTGTAGATGTGGATGCTGCAGTCGAGCCATTGCCTGTTGCCTGTGTAGGCAGCGCTTGAGCCTGGCCTTGCTTGGGAGACGATGTTTGTGCCTGTGTGGCTGCCACTGGTTGCTGGTTCTGTTGTTGACGCTGCACCTTCTGCATGTGCCATTTCTGAGAGGATGTCTGAAACTTTGCAGTTGTATTCCAAACCACTGCTCTCTGCACAACTGGTACTGTCTCTCGGGGCAGCAGGGGGCGTTGTTTCTTAAGTGCTGGTGTTGTGGGGGCTGAAGGGGAGGAGGATGAGGCGGGAGCTGCAGTGGCACTGGACACAGTAGTCAAGCTTATAGTGGCAGGAGAAGGAGAAGTGAAGGAGACCATGGAGACAGGGATGGCCACAGTGGACTGTGTGGAAACACTGGAAGGTGTCGAGGGTGCTGTAGAGCTTTGAGAAGGGGGTGTTGATGAGACTTGGGTTTTACCTACAAGAGAAAGTGTTGTCATTATTGGCAGTTCCACCACTAAAAGTATCCTTCACAGCCAAAACAACTGACATGACATTTAGTTTACAACTCTCACCTTCATGTTTACTCACAGATGATTCCTTAACAGTGTTGTTGTCTTTCCTACTCCTCTTCCTGTCCTTGCCCCCTTGCTCCTCCCCGAGGTCAATAACCAGCTCTCTTTCTGAATCAGAGTCCTCCACTTGAACAGGTTGCTTTGCTTCCTCTTTCACCTGAGCCTTCTCTCTGGGACATGGAGACTTTGGAGGTCCTTTGGACTTCTCTGTGGTGTCCTTTTCTGAGTCTTTGCTGACTTTCACTTTTGTTGAAGCATCTGGCCCTGTTGCAGTGGTGTCATCTGCTCCAGATTCAGATGCAGGGAGCGAACCAGCCTTACCCTCCTTATCTTGCTCTTTAGCTTTATTTTTTGTGGGCTCTTTCTGTGCTTCATCACTTTTTTCTGTATCCTGACCATCCTTGGTCTTTTGCTCCTCATCGCTGGCGTACTCACTGTCACTGGAGTCAGATTTATCTGAGTCATCTGATTCACTCTGTTCCACACCTTTATATGCATCAACAGAAATCTCATCAATCCCTGAAAAACAAAGAAATAGGAGGGATGAGTCATCACTTTTTTGTCAGCCAGTTCAGAGTTCAACTATAGATGACCAAAGTTAGCAAAAAAATACTTAATCATGACACCATCTCATAGTCTGATGATAATTTTTTCAACTATAGTAAGAAAATATATATAACTTATAAAAATAGGCCATATTGACACAAATATAAGACAAGTTTGTTTTTTTTTTCATTGAAAATAGTGTGAAAAAGTAGGGTCAACTTATAATCGGGGTCTAACTGTCTTGGGTCGCTACGCAACAACAACAGCAACAGCAGAGGGCGCCAGCTTTTTGTAAAGCCAGTGACCTCACTGTGGCTGCAGTGATCAGTCAATCACAGCAGAGACGCAGTGACAGGAGATGAAGAATGGAGAATGGAGAGGCGCAGTGATCGTCCAGAGCAAAGTGGATCAAAAGTTCGTCAAGTTAACAGACGACTGAGGCGATGTTATGATGCTGATTTTTCAGATCATGATGGTCAGTGCAGCAGAGACGTTAAACAGCCATCAGGCAGGCCAAAATATGGAGTTTCGGAGTGTGATGTCTGAAGATGGAGCATCCATGAAGACCGCCTGAAAAATACTAACTGTAAAAGAAAAGCTGAACATGGTCCTCAAAGCGTCTGTTTCCAAGAGACCGACAGGAGGGTGTTTGAGTTTGTTACTGAGAAACGTAATGAAAGGCATGCCCATTATCAGAGCTCTCATCAGTGTTGCATTTGAAATACAGATGTTAGTGACTGAATTTACAGCCAGAAACAAAAGCAGTCTCTACTATTTCAATGATTTTCTCAGAATTTCAATAAAAAAAATGTTTCTTTAACAAAGGAAATTTTGGTTATCTTAAGTCTTTTTCTGAATATTGATCTTGAAAAGAGGGGGATTGTCGTATAACCAGGATTGTCCTGTATTTGGGTCAATACAATACAGTACATATGTGAGAACATTTTATTAAACAATTCCAACTCTACTGACCCAACTGTGCTTTGCAGCTCTCGATTGTTTTGTCCAAATTGAGCTGGAAACGGCTCTTGATCTGTCTTTTTGGAGAGGTGAGGACTGGTTTGGCCTCTTGTTTCAGCTGAACTGTCTCACTGAGCTCCTTCAGGTCCATTTCTGCTTTGCTTCTATCTGTAAGAACCCAGTGTGAAATAAATCCAATCAACATCACCTGTACAAGAGAAGGACTGTATTTAGCAGAATCATGTTTAATAATGAACTGTTTCTTCCCACAGACAGTGGATAGTCCATCACTTTCATGTACAGCACACAAACACATGAAACACAAAAATCACCAAGGTTGAGGTTGAGGATGCTTCCAGTGGGAGGTGTCTTCTCCTGCTTGGGGACGCCAGGAGCTGGAGAGTGGAATGGTTTTGGACTGTCCAAGGAACTGCTGACAGGCCCAGGTCTGGGGTGGGCAGGTGATGCTGTTTGGAGATATTTAGCTGGAAATAAGTCTTCTACCATTTTACACAAGATGTACTAGTTGCTGTACTAAAATGTACCCATTGAATTACCTGTACAGTCCATGGAATCCTCCCCTGTGCTGAACTGGCTGTTGGGAGCCTTTGACTGGGACTTTTCTGCTGACTCTTGTTCTCCATCTGAACCAGTGTGGGCAGAGGAGTTGGTGCTCATGGGAGAACGTGGCATCTCACTGAGAGGAAGCCGCCTGCTTGTGGTGCTCCCTCCAACCCCTACTCCAGGCAACATGGTCCTGGACAGAGCAATCTTAGGGGATGCAGTCATGTCAAAACTGAGCTTGATCTTCTCCTGTTTCTCAGATTTGACGGGCGTTGATGAGGGGTTTGAGGGATCCAGCAGCATCTGGAAATTATTGTCAGGAGTGTAGGGTGTCCTGAAGGGGGCGTAGTTAAAAACCCCAAACTTCTTTCTCATGTTTTCCACATAGACCTCCATCTCCTGCATGGCACTGTTGAAGATGCTTTTTGTCTTCTTCACAGAGAATGGAATCTCTTTGGACATGAGGTAGCAATTATTTAAAGGGACCCAAGCCCTAGGAGAGACAAAAATCACATCATACAAACCCCTGAACTTTAACTCATAATCCAAGTATGAAAAAAGGCTCATACCTGTCATGCTGACCAAAAAAGCGAGCATCCACCTGTCCATCTTTGTCCCGCAGAGCTTTAGCAGGCCAGAATGGAAATCCTTTCAGTTTAGCCCACACTAGAGGGTGTGGGTTACTCTGCAGACACACAGTAAACACTGGAACTAAGTCTTGTACTCCAGTGATTAATGTGTAATTGACAAACAGTCTGGTGGAATTACTAACAGTAACTTCTAATTACTAAACCCGCTTACACAAGGCTCACAAAACCAGTTGTCTCTCTTTTGGCACGCAGATAGATAACACTCAGGACAAACTTCAATCTCATTCATCTGCAGAATTAAAAAAAAAAACAAACAAGACAAAAAAAGAGAAATTAAGTTTCAGTATTTATGTATAGAGCTTAGAATCAACTAACAATGAAATCAAAATTCAGCCCTAATGTAAATGGCTTTAAACCTCAAACCCACCTCATGCTCACAGATTTTTACTATCACTTTTGCAGTCGCTGTTAGTTTGTGATTTCCTGAAAAGAGTGAAAAAATTTGTGTAAACAGTTTAAACAGACAGATTTACTATTTAACCTTGAGCTTCTTTTGTTCAAATGTGTTGTAATAATAATAATGTTTTACACTCTTCCTTTATTTAATTTAATAGCATTTGCCCACAAATCAATTAACCAGTGTTGCCAAACTCTGCCACATTATCAGATACAACAAAACGTACCTCCATTGTATATGATACAGTTGTGCAAAATCCATTTTGCATCTGCCAAGAAGGCCTCTGTGCAGCCATACATTTTCTTTTTGATGTTCTGCAAAGAACAAGAAAAGATTATATACCTTACTTTGTTTATAACTATTTCTACACTTTTATTGAAAAAATGTAAAATGTTGTCTACCTTCTCTAGTGTGCAAAGATCCATAGGGTGAAAAATGTACTCTGCGTAATCTGGATGTTGTTCTAGAGATACAGGTTTCTGGAAGGGCTCCGTCTATATGATCAGGTAGACAGACAAGAACACTGTAGGTGGGCATGTGCTCAGGCCAAACTTACTGCACAACCTTCCCCTCTGTTGCACATGAACATGCTACAATCATGCTACTGCTAGTAACACTAAAAGCAGCTTCAAACTAAAGGAAGAAAACATGGAGGAAAAATCATGACGGGGTCTTGTTAGTGGTGTAATTGATTACCCAATTAAAAGTCTTTCTCTGCGTGGGAGCTGCATGGGGGGAGCGAGATGACAAGCGGGGATGATCCTGAAAGAGAGCGAGAGGGGCAGCTGTATCCTCACCACCAGCTAGCATGTTTACCTTCATGGTTTCCAGCCATGACAGGCCCTTTACAGTACAATGACTATGACTGTTAGTTCTTTTATTACAAATCACATGCAGATCAATAAATCATCATGCTGGACTGATTTTTGGGCAGGTAGTAGTTCAGGGTGCAGATCTCAACATCTGGCACACCTGAAAGAACATTATGGTGACCACAAAGAGCTTGTCTTTTGGTTGCATTAGTAGTCTACAAAGTATGATTGGCCATTAAAAAAGCACATGCCAATGTCTGAGTGAAATTAATAAGACAATGTAGAGAGTCGCACATCTGTTATCAGACTGAGCCAGCACAGTTTGCTTTCATAGCATGAAATCCTTGAAAGGCAGAGGGACCGTACTTAAATACTTACACCTGGCTGTTTCATCTTCTGAAGGGCAAACTTAAGAAGGTAAGAGAGCTGGTCTATAGTTAGCATCATCATGGCTTTGCTTTGAGTCTCTATACACTCAGCAACCGTTATTTTCTGCAAGACACCAAGAAGAAAGAAAAAAACTTTAACATTGTTTTCATTATTTCCCAGGATGTGTGCAGACTTAACATGATTTCAGCACTTTCATCCAAACGTACAAAGAAGTCCTCCGTAACTTCAAAAAATGTTTCTAAAGGTTTTAGCTTAACACTTTGAAATATGTTTAAAACACCTGTACGCTAAAGACATTCCAGGGTGAGTACCTCACACTCGGGACAGAACCAGTCGCCCTCTGGCTCAGCTGGTAGTTTAAGGCACTTGGCGTGGTACACCCTGGGGCAGAGCTCACAGCAGAGCACCTGGCCCTCGCGGTGGCACAGCCAGCAGTAGAAGTCATTCCTGCCGTCCTGCGGTACAACATCAACAGGGTCTGTGGTGAGTGCTGGCTGCTTCACATAGTAAAAGGGACCATGTCTTAGTTCTGACTGGAATGCAGGCAAAAGAAACACAAAGTTTGGGAGGGTCAAAAACAGGGCAAAGATTATAGAAGCCAAGCACACATGCACAGCAAAGGGTACATTGAAGTCAGAGAAATCCAAAACACAGACTGCTTTTAGCTCTCATAAACACAAGTGTCACAAACAACTGAGTCAACATTGTGTTTCATTTCAGCTGGAAATGACCACAAAGGAAAAAACATGATATTTACTCTGAATCATAAAGCTTGTTGACATCTTTTATGTGAGTCTGTGTTTTAGAGAAAAAATCAGAACCAATGTGCAAAAGGGTAAACAGTGTAGTGAGCCTCGGTTAAGGGTTAAACTTTCAAAAGCTCAGAACAATACAGAGTATACTCATCATTACAGATACAGATTAAACACCATTAGGGGGTAAGAGCAACAATTCACCTATTGTTGATATGTGGACTCTGTTAAACACATGAGCTGCACAGCATGCATTTAAAAAAAGAGAAGATAAATAAGAAACCAAAGGAAACTTTTGATCTTTAAAGAATGGAAAAAAATATTTAAAAAAAAAACAGTGGCAAGTGAAAAGTGATATCTTTATCAAAATTGGAAGTTTATGGATTGCATTTTATCAGAACTCAAAGAGGGTACAGAGCAATTAAAAAGCCAATTTTTAGTTAAAAAAAAACATATTAAAATCAATTACAGATAGTATTCAACAAAAAATAAACATTCATGTATAAGTGTACACCAGAAGTGTGCTAATGGATGACTATCTAGAACAACGCCAACTAAAAGTGGTAATTAAATGCTTACTTATAAAGTACGACATGTTTTATAAAATTGCTAAACTACAACACTTCAGTGGAACAGACTAGAGTATCCCAGAATAACTTGTAATACAATAAAGTATTTCCTTAAAATTGAGCCTCTGATCAACATAAAATCAAGCTCATTAACAGAACTGGAAAAAAAACACTGGCTGAACGACTGATAGGTTAAAATATTCCGAGATCTAAAGTCTCAAATGCAAATAAATACATGGCTCCTGTGTAGCTACTGAAGCCAGTTCAGCAAAAATTCAAAGCAGGGCACAGAGACCCAAGTTTAAACCAAACTGGCTCATAAGAAGTGATTTGAGGTACATACACAGAGTTTCACTTTTTACAGGAGATAAAATTTGCTCTATATGCTGCATCTCTGTATCTGCTCCAACAGAGCAGCAAAGTTACCAACACTTCTAAACGACTAAATGACTACAAGGCTGCTTATAGGTGTGGATACAGATAGATAAGCTGAATGTGTGTTTGAGTGGAGCAAAGTGTTCCTGCATACAAGCTTACATGCTCAGTGAACCTACACTCAATCAATAAAAGCCTTAAAATATGACACCGTTTGAATTACTAATAACTTCTACTTCTTCTCCACAGCAGAAAGACTACATCAAAAAAAACTTCATACAGTTACATATTTTGACATACACTGTGCACAGGCTCTGTCAGAACGTTCTGTTAAAGGTGGTTTTTAACAAGACTTTCTTTCATAATTTAAATAAGAAAAGAAAAGAAAAGAAAAGAAAAGAAAAGAAAAGAAAAGAAACGAGAATACAGCAGCAGATCATGCATCACTGTCCTTTCTGAGTGGGTTAAAATAATTAAGCTTAATTAACAAGAATTAGTGTCGTCAGCTTCCTAAACTTACTGACAAACACATCGGTATCAACCTTTCCCAAAGAAAAAGAGTTAGGTTGAGGAATATTTTAGTCAGCTGAAAATATATTTCTCAGTTTCATTTCCGGTTATATGACCACTAGTCGACCTTTCACATGAATGAAACGGCAGATGAGATTATCCATGATATGATCTCAAAGAGCATCATTATCTCTGAAAGAGGAGATGAAATTAAAACTATCTGAAAATATTTCCCCACACATATCATAGATATCACATTCAGGGCAAAAGGACAAAATTATGGGCTCATGGACGTTTGCCTTTGACCTTCGATCATGTTAAAGTAACCACGCCAGTTCTGAGTGCAAGAATATTTCAACTAAACTCAAAGATATTTCCTCCAGGCAAGAATAAAACTGAATTCATGTGCAGAGGAGTTTTTCCAGAACTTTATGTTACAGTCAAGTTTAATAATAGTTTTAGATTACAAATATCAACGCAACGTTATAAAATATGAAACTCTGTCACTATTGTGATACAGAAAATAGATAAACATTTTGATCACGTAATTCTTAAATCCACTCCGGATTGTGCAGAGTCTATAGCATCCTCTCCTGGTGATCCTGATGTATCGTGTTCATAAAAACGAGATGAGACAAGTCACCAATCCATCCTTCAGGGCATTTCTTTAAAATAACAGGCTTCTTGGAAAGGAATCTGACATGTGTGCAAAATTTTGATGTTCATGTAAGAAATCGAACATTAGCCTCTGTGCATGGCAGCATGTAAAACTTTAAAGCCGTTACTTTAATTCAGTACTTGGGGTTTGCACTTCTCTGTAATGTACAACCCCTGTTCCAAAATGAAGTGATAAACGGTTTAAAACACTATAAAAATATATTACTTTGGGGTTTTCAAATAATTTAAACTTGATTTTTTAATAAAAATATTGCAAAGACAACAAATAAAATAGTGGAACTAGAAAATGCCCTTTCCAAGCATGAAGTCAACGGCCCGTTTCCACAAAGCTGTGTAAGGCTCACAGAAAAGGAACTTTGTTTGTTTTGGAGCATCTCCAAACCACACACTCATACTACAAACTCCCCCAGTAGAGACCGGGCATTTCAGAGAGACTGGGGCTCCCAGAAATAAAGAGGGGAGAGGTTCACCAATCGACAAGCAGTACTGGATAACTGTGCAGGATGAAGTGCAATAAAAACAGATGTGGTTCTTTAGTGGAAATCATGGGCTCAAACCTACTACCTGAATCATGATTTGTAAACACTGTTCACTGATGCATCTACAAATGCTATTTTAAAACTATTTTATACAAAGAGAGAACAATATACAATCAACATGGGGCAGAAAGGCTGCTGACTTCTCTGGATCAGAGTCCCTTTATGATGGATTAAGATAAAGTGGGAACTATTGTTTGGTTTGACAAATTAAAGTATGACAGTCTTGTGTCCTCCACTGAAGAAGGAAGGAACTGCCTGGCCTGTAATCGGCCAACAATTCAAAAGCCAGCATCAGTGATGGTATTGGGAACTGTAATAGTATAGGGCAAGGTTAGTTCACACATCCAGGAAGCACCAATAATGCTGAACGATAAGATATACGTCTCCATCCGTCAACTTTTTTTCCAGGGGATACCTGCATATTTCAGTTAACACCAAGTGGACACCAAACCCCAAAACAGCATGACAGTGTCATAGAGTCAAGGAGCTAAACTGGTCTAACAGCAGCCCTGACTTTTCAACTGAAAACATCATTAAATGAAACAGACCTTGAAGTGATGAGCTGTGATGAGTCGGTAAATACATGCCATGTCACATCTTTTAAAAACCTGTTGCTGGCATCGTTTTTAAAAGAGACTTTATTTTCCATAAAACAATCAAAGGTTCAGTTTGATCATCCAATAAATTGTCTTTGTTATTTTCAATTACATAAAGGATTTAAAGTATTTACAACCATCATGTGTTTTTATGAACACTTCACAGCATCACAGCCTTTTTGAAAGTAGGGTTGTCACAAAGCTGAATTTCAAGATCTCATTTGTTTCTTTTTAATCCCTTTAACCCATCACAGAAGTTGATGACTCCCAGTCAACTTGGCAAATTATTTGCGCAACACTACACAAAAATTTCAAGTGTGAGGAAAAATGTTTGTTTTTTTTTCCTTCTGTGTTTGTTGGGATGAACAGATCTTTTGAATACTGTCTAAAATGAACAGATCAAATGCTTTTAAAAGCTTTTGTTAGTTTGGGGGAGAAAAGAGAGTTATATCCTGATCCACAAGACTGGTACCTGGTCTTTGCTGCTGCTGAGAGCCCCTGGTTTCTTCTTCTTTTTCACAGGGCATGGGGAGGTTTCAGCAGAGGAGTGACCATTGGATGAGTGAGAAGGACTTGGTATCTTACGTTTCTGAGTCATCCTCTCTGATGACCCTGTGTCTGAAAGTAGACACAGGTGTCAAAGTTTGTACAAACAAAGGACCAAACAAATGCCTGCTTTAAGCAGAAGTAAGTTAAAAGTTTTCCCGCTATCACGCTGTCAGTTGAAGCTAATGACCACAGTGAAATATATACATTTTCACTACAAAACAAAATACAATCTAAAAACTTGTTACCTTTGGACCTTGTCGAGATCTCCATTCCTTCTGTGGTTGTCTCAGATTTTTCACCTTCGTCTGTTAAACTGATGAAAAGTAGGGAATCATCAGAGATTTGAATACGTCTCATACCTTTAGACAATGCAGACATAACTTTTTATGAATAACATTTTTATTGAGGAACTCCTTAATTAGATCATCCTGTCAGCGGAGTTGTTTAAGATGCTACACTGCAAAAAATCTGAAATCTTAGGAAGGGCTTTTGTCTTATTTTTAGTAAAATGTCTTTTTAGACTAAATATGAGCCTCATTCACCAGACCAGTCAAGAAACATGTCTCATTTAAATATATTTAAAGACAAAAATCAGCTCTGAATTGTTCGTAACAAGAAAAACAATCTGCCAGTGGAGTGAGTGAAAGTTTCCTGTATTTAGACAAAATTCTAAACTTGACAAGTAAATTTTTCTCTTACCCCACTGGCAGATTTTTTCGACTTGTTGCAGGTAATTCAGACCTTATTTTTGTCTTTTAAAATCTTGAACTAAGAAACGTTCCTGGACATTTCTGTTTTATGTGGATCATATCAAGTATAATAAGGCAATTCTTACTTTAAATTAGACCAAAAATACACTTGCTTAGATGTCAGTTTTTGCAGTGTAGCTCTGCATTACCTTGTTCATTAATATCTTAAAGTTGTAACTTTAATATGGAGTTGTAAATCATCTCCTTTTAATCTTGAAACTGTAATTGAACACAAAACTGATTCATCATCAATATACTCTGCTGAACTGATTACGGTGTGGCCTTTTTTGGATAATGACTGTCTATTCTGGCCAGTAGGTTTTTTTAATGACATTAATATGTATCTGCACAGATATTGGGTACTTAGTTAGGAGCAGCATCGTAATCAGTCTGCACTAATTATATTCAATCAAAAAACTATTTCCTCTAAAAACTTTTCAGACTCAATGTGTGAATAAATGAGTAAATACGGCTCTTATCAACCGGAACAGTTGTTAAGTTGTGTTTTCGTACAGCCCAGTTTTCACTGAACATTGACAGTTCAAAGGTCTTTCTTCAGGGGGTTGATAATGAAATGACTCAGATCTTCTGATCTCTTAACTCTGTGTCGTTCACAAAAACAACAAAACAAGAAAGCAGCCTGTTTTCTTGCAGCTGAAGGTCACATGATCCCAGTATAACAACCGTGGCAGAAAAAAAGAATCGGCTGCTCTGCAAAATATTTTTATCATGACAGAACCACAACAGACTTCCATCAGAAATAAAGAGTAAACTTTAGAGCTCCAAAAACTGATGATAAGGATCAGCTAAGAGGTATATTTTGGTGATTCTGGCACACACCTTCCAAATGTTAAAAAGGTCCTGCACTCAGTCAAAGCAGAGTTAGTCAAAACTGACACAAAGGCAGCTCTGTGCCAGGGTCCATTTATGAGTGGCAGGAGCTTTTCTCCACTGACCACGAGTCAAACACAGGAGAGACAAAAACAGCTGAAAGTCTGTCTCCACCTGCAGACATCCACACAGTTAAAGCCATGTGAACTGAGTTCATTTACTGGTTTAGAACAACGTGTTACACTGATTGATGAACTGACTAAACCACAAACAGCACATCATACAACAGAGCATCCCCCCAGACCCAGCTCTGCTGAGAAACCCTGCCTCAAAATGAAAGCCACAGTCAGCCATCCTTTACTCAAACTCTGCACAACAGGTTTTTCTCAGGACCACTTCAGTCTGATTCACCTTGGTTTGCAGGCACCCTGCTCCTGATCATGATGTTGTTACCATTGTCTCTGACGCCACTGCGTGCTCCAGCCTCAGCGTTCAGAAGGATCCGTTTTGTTTATTTTTATCACAGCTACTCCTGGGCACAGTCCTACTTGAATTTACTGAGTGAGGTACAGACAGTGTTACACCAAAAACACAACACTGCCTCCTTCTCAGTGATTTTGTTCACCATCCCATCCCCCCACCCCCCTCTTCTTCTTCTTCTGTCTCTGAGGAAGAATGAAATGAGAGAGAGGAATACAGCACATCCACACAGACAGACAGACAGACAGACAGACAGGAGTGCAGTGGTTTCCCTGGCCTCCTCATCTAACCTGTCTGGACATCCTCAGACAATCACCAGCTACATCCTGTCCTGTCCAAGGCAGGAAATACAGAGACAAGAGACAAAGAAAACATGCACGAGGAGGACAAATAATGCTGCCCATCCTGACAGAATCATTTCTTAAATTAAAGAGCACAGAGCACACAGCACAGCCCATTGTAACCCACTGATACAACCCTCTCCACACCCAGCACTGACACAACATCCATGCTTCAATGTAGGAAAGCAACAGCATACCTTTTTTTTTTCCTTTCTCACATACAGATTCTTCAGCCTATTCTTTAATCTTTTCAATTATTGAGGGCGTTGGGGGATGAGGGAAGGATGGGTCCAGGTTTCCCAGAAGGCCTTCTCTCCCTGCTGCTCTCTCCTGCAATTGTCAATCTTTAACCTCGGCTGCAGACTGCCGATTGGCTTGAGCACCACACGGAGGTGCCTGATTGGGTGCTCAGCTCGGTGTGCCACACAGGCTCTCTTCTCCCCGCTCTCCTCAGCCACACTGCTGCAATGCAGAGAGGACTGCTTCTCCAGAGACGCTACAAACCTCCTCAAAACCAAACTCCTCATTCCATTTGAAAACACACAGAGAAACACTGGCTGTGGGGTTCTCTCAGACATGTCAGGTGCTGCTCTGCAGGCTTGACAGGGAGAGGATCACATTCCCCTCCTCGCTCTGCTGTGTGTATGGCATCCATTTTGAACACTCTCTCTCTTCCTCTCTCACTCTCTCTCTTTCTCTCTCTCCTCACTCTGACCACTGTGCGCACCGCACACACAGCACGTACACACGGCACCAGTCAAGTCTGCTGTAGAGCACCACATGCAGCTTATTATCAGCCCCAGCATGTAGATCTGGAGCTCGGGCCCAACACTGGACACAAAGACAGGACTGAAAATGTCACAGGCCTCGTTGACTGTAGAGCAGAAATCACTCTCCCTCTCTTCTTTTCTATCAAATACTTCTTTACCAGAGAACTGTGTGCCTTCTCATGATGAGATCTCACTTTCACCGACAATGAGCTGAAAAAAATGATCAGCAAAGCTTTCAATTTCAGTACAATGTTTAAATCAAAGAACTTAACACCTCTGCTCACTGTCCTCGACAAAAAGAGCACACACCCGAGCCGAAATGTCAAGGCCAACTGCATCACCACCCACACAGGTCCGACCGAGAAGGTCAACTGTTGACACTTAAAAAGACTAAATATGCTGCGTGTCCGTGAAAAGCAGGATTAAGTTTGTCTTCACCAATCCTCACACCAAGTGGGATGAAGGGATTAGACAAATTACCAAGCACCATTCACAAAACACAGAGGGGCGGATTGGCTGTTTCTGTCAATGCAGACCGGTCCTGAACCCTGGTCCAGCAGCTACGTGTGCACCATTTTCACCAGGCCACAGAGCTCCTGCTTACAGTCTCACACAGAACCTTTTCCAGACATTATTCACTACAAATGAGAAAGCATGGAAAAAACAACACCTGGATTATATAAAAAAAAATAAGCAAAAGCACAGAAACAGACACATCCATGTTAAATCCTCCTCCTATTTCATCTGATTCGTGCACACAGGTAAAAAAAAAAAACAAAAAAAAACCCAGCAACATCATCACATACAAACAGGAGTGAATCTAACCTGGTCGACTTCAAACAGCCTCTCAGGAGATGATGAGGTTTCAGTGCAGAGCCTTTTCAGAGGAAGTCCTTCCCTTCTCCCTTCCTTCTCTCTTACATACAAATACCCAGTGTGCTTGGAGCAGAGGGACAGAAAGGGGAAGCTCTCTAAAATGGCTGACACTCGGCAGCAGAGAACAACACTGGGAGGCAGTGCACACCATTAGGCTCGGGCATTTTTTCCAACTCTGTGATGAATAAGCTGCTGTGGCCTGTGTGGTCTGAAGATGACTGGCCTTTCAAAAATCAGGGTGAGCAGCTTACAGGATTAGGTTGGTTTAAGGCATGTTCTCTGAATGACCAAATAAATAAAGGGCCTTATGGGGAGGTGAAGAGGGTTCTGGGGTAAGTGCAGCAAAAATTAGACAACCAGACCCTTAACAGTCTGTTTTTCCCTGCTGTGTTAGTCTGGCAAACAACTACCAACAGTGCCCTGCTGCCTGGCTCTCATGCCAGTTTGAGGCCTGAATTAAACTTGCTGTGCTGTCACTTTACCATCTGTTAATTCCTCTGGGGTCTCCACTCTACGCTGCTCCCTGGCTCTCCAATCCTGTCTGGATCCCTCACCAGGCCTTGATCTTGACCGCAAAGGCCTGAGCCAAACCTGACACATTCAGCCCTTCTTGACCCTGACAAAGGGAAGCAGGTTTGCTCAGTGAAGAGAATAGAATGGATATAAAATGACCTTAAACTTAACCTGTGACATGTACTCAGCCCAGCAGGCAGTCTGTTCACTGTGCCATGCTATGCTCTCCTTAAAGGCTCCACTCCTATGCTGTGGGGTGACAAATATTCCTTTCCCCTCCCCCAGTCTGCCTGACAAACCTGTATTATTACCCAGGCACAGGTCACACACAGTGGCTGGTACCTTATCAACAGAGTAGTATATGTGAAAGAATGAAAACAAGGCTTACCTCTGTGGATGCATGGCTAAAAAACTCTGTGTGATATGTCAATGCTTAATAAAACATGGAGGACAGCCCTGTCAGCCCTCACCCAGCTCACAGCACAGCCACGGCTCTCCAAGCTGTCCGACTCTCTGCTCTGATATAAGGCACGTTGAGACTGGCCAGGCATGAAGGACGAAATGTAAGCCTGCTTCTGATTGGCTACTGCATTTCCTGGCTGCTTGTCTTTTGTTTCGTACTGGCAGGCAGAAATGCAGCACCCAAAGCAAGAAGAGCGAGGCCTAAATGCAAACAACCGGCCACTTTACACCTCTGTTAGTTACAGTCTGCACACACCTGTGATTGCTTTATTAAACTGCCATAAAGAAGGCCAGTGGACTCAGTGTGAAGGGTAGTCAGCTGATGTGTGTGTGTGTGCGTGTGTGAAAAGAATAGGCCTGTGGCTCCGTTCTTAAAGAGGAATTTGTCTCACAAGTTCCAACCCTCAGGATAAATCAACCATCATGAGAAAGACTGAGAAAAAAACAACTTTCAGAAACAAAACACAGTAACTGACTCAAATGTATCCATGCACTTTGACCCATAAAAGCCCAGTGATAAAACAATCATGCAAACTAAACACGTGTGATGTACTTGGTGATGTGTTAACTGACATTCAGATGGGTATGGTCATGTTTTACTGTGACCCCAGAAGCATCCACAGAGGATGTTTGAAGAGTTTGACGTAAGAATACCAAACACCCACATAAATGAGTACATGTACATGTACATGTGAAGGAATATGCCAGCTCATATAAGCAATGCTAAAAATATGCAACATGTTTGAAAAACTCATGTAATTTATCTTCGATTGAATTTTTTTCTCATGCTGTTGTAATTTCCTAACACAGCTGTTATTTAAAAAATGACTAAAAGAAAAACAAATCATCCTCACTTCAGCACCATATTTCCTCAATGATTCAAAATGCAACAAAGTGTGTATTAAATGGAAATCTTTCCCCATCCCTTCCAGCATTCATCCCCGTGTCTTCCTGTCTGGTAGTGATTTGTTTTAACCACACACACTTTACCCCAACCTCCCATGCTTTTGTTGTGCCCTGTTGTGTTTGACTTTCAGTTATCATACATTTTTTCTGTAAACTCTGCTCTTTTAGTTGCCTAAATACAAAGTAATGTTGTCAAATAATATTAGCAACACACTGTTCAGCTGCACCACACTGGCTTCAATTTCTTATGCCTATTTTGCAGTTGTGTTTTTTTTCGCAATATATTTGGCAAATTGGTGAAGAATTCCAGTAACCGCCCCCCAGAAGACTGAGCCCCTGCATTCTGGTCCCAGTTGTTGATAGATTAGATTAGATGTAGCTGTTATGATCAAAGAATATGTATTGGGTGACTTTGTTGAAGGGAAGAACGTGTCTTTTTTTTAAAGGTTTATATGAATCAGTGGTTTAAAGAAGTGTCTGCTGGTGACAATGTTAATCATACTCAGCTTTATGTATATTACCTGTTTTTAATTTGGGCTTTTATACATTTATAGAGTTCGATGAAAAACACCTGCTGTGCTCGGTATTCCACCATGGAGCTGGAGATCAAACAGTCAGTGATTGAGATGGACAGCAGCGACCTCTGGTGGAAACACCTTCATTACAATATGATCACGCCACAAGGTTAAGCAATGGTTTCATTCCATTAATATTTTAATATTTGGAACCTCTGGATACAGTAAAATCAATTGGCGGGGTTCATTCACTGAAAAAAAAAGTTACAATACTCTTTTAAACCCACTCTTTGAGCAAAGAACCGTAACATTTTTAAGTATAAAATATGTACACGAATCAAGCAGGCTCCATAAAACATAATCATTTTTCCACATACAGCCATGTTTTCAGATTACAACCTAAACAGCTACTGTGTACAATATAAGACACATTGTGCTTAATAATGGGAATATCATTGTTTCAATGTTAATTGAAAAAATAAGTTCAAGTATTTGTTAAAACTGTTAGCTATCGAGACTCATGCCGATAAAAATAACAACTTAAAACAGTTTTGTAATTAATTTCAGGATACTACTTTGCTTGTTTTATAAAGTTGCACGGACTTTTAAGTAATATTTTAAGTATATTTTTTCCAAATTCAAACTAAGTTCAGGTCAATAAGTCATACTATGTTAAGCTAACTATGGTTAACACATTAGCCTTGAGCATGTGTTAGATAAGTTAAGACGCCGCGCCTGTCCGTCCACTTATTGATTTTAAGTTTATTTTTTTTCTTTTTGTACTGGTGACGAAATTTACGAAAATAACTTTGCTTTTACTTAATGGCATACCGTACCTTGTCGGGTCATGCACCGTTTGGGTTTGATGATCAGTCGCACGGAGACCACATGCTGCAGCATGAAGAGGTCAACTAGTAAAGAGCCCTGGATTCCACCAGGTGGCGCCCGAGGTAGACTCTCGCCGCTCAGACCAGTCTTTAAATAGCTCTCGAGCCTCCTCCGCCTCAAGTAGTAGGACCATCTAACAGTTTGTGCCATTATGCTGTTAAAATTATTTTTCTTTATCTCTTTCCTTTTCACCCTATACGCTCGAAATGTAAATTTCACTAGTTCCCTGGTGTATTTCCACAGTATCATTCTCAGTATTTGTAGTTTAAACTATTGTCAATGCAATGGTAAGGATCACTCGTTATTTATACAAAAGAAATTAGAAATGGGCCTTTGCTTTGAGCATCTGACTCGTAGTTTCTGACTGACTTAATTCAAGGAGCAAAAAAAACAGATAAAAAGGGTTTTACAATGTCTTTTTGACTATTTCGTTTGGGGACATAGCCTATACTTTCAGATGAAGTGATAGATGGAAAAACATTGACATACTACTAAATGGATTTCTGGCTGTTTTTAAAAAACTGCTATGACAATTTGTTTATTTAAAATTGAAATATGGTTAAATAAACGCTTGTGTAATATGTTTATTTTTTTCTGTGAATAGACAACATTTTCCCTGTGTTTATATGAGGAGTGGCATAGGGAGTAGAGCAAATTGGGTGGGTGGGTTGGGGAGGGGGGGTCGAGCCATTTGCAGGTAAACCAATCTGAATACATTAATGATTATAGGGCTATCTCCTGTTCTTTCAAACTGTTATCTCCTGTCCTTTCAGAGTAGAGAGGCTGCAGCAGGGAAGGGGGGATGGGATAAAGTGTCTCACACTCACTGAGGGGGGAGGTCAGTTTGCCATGTTTTGTGGGGGGAAGGGGCACAAACAGAGGGCCACCGGGCCCCTCTTTAGGTCTCCATGGAATGTAATTGAGGCACTGTCACTCAGACCGCCTTAACAGAGCGGAGCAGAACAAAAATACACTTGGTTTTCAGTTTTGATGAATTCATGAGCCAGTGAAATTATTCCCCACTGTACATTCGCACCATATGTTTATTCATCTTTTGCTTGAATACTGAGAGTTGTCTTATAAAATGCTGATCTACCTTATTATTCATATTTGAAAGCAGTGTAGCACTCTTAACTAGTATTTATCCTGCTGGAAATGCTGTCACACTAAACTTTTGGTCATTTGTGTCGGGACATCATGGAACAATAAATGTTAAAGTAACAATCTTAACCTAATGCTCTTTACCATATATCATATATAAAAAAAAACTCTGCCTTTATTCCTTTATTAAAACCCAATCCTGCTTTTCTTTCAGCAAGTTTAAGAATACATTACAAGTCAAAAGCATTCAGACATAAGGTTTCACCATGGACACTGCTGTACAGTTCCATTCGTTCTCTGTGGTCACTCTGGTACTGAAATATTTGAGCATGACAGCTGACACTGGAAACGTCTTCATCAGGCTGAACATGGTCGACCTCCATCATTCCTCTGATTCAGTATACAGACTGGTTTGTTAAGCAGTTTTTAAATCATGTTAAAAATCAAGCTTAATCATATCAACATTTATTCTACTTTGCAAATTCCTCTAGTAACACTAAAAAAATGACAATATTTTCATGGTGATTTTACAAAGATCAATCTTCCAATAGCATTTTCCTTTAGTATAATTCTAATGCCTGGTCTTATGTTACTTTTTTAACCAATCTTTTACTCAATTTTTTTATTCATAGTGTGTGTATGTACTGACATATTACTGTATAACTATGGGTATGGTAAGTCTTCTGCGTAAAGCTTATTATCTTCCAGTCTATAAATACATTTTTAAATCTCTACCCTAATAATATCAATGACTGCTGCTCATATCACCTATGGGTATTGGTGTACGTGTAGTTCATTCGCGGACCGTATCAGACAGTTTGATGCGGCTTGAAAACCAAAGCAACTACATTACCCAGAAGTCCAGTCGCGCTGCTACAAGCTGGCTCCCTCCGTTCTGGGAGTGTTTCGCATTTAAACAAACACGGTCCTGACGAAGATGGCGGAGAGTTTGTAGAGGCGTAAAAGAAACTGCTCTACTCAATGAAAGCGACGAAGCCGGTGAGTTTTCTACATTTGATTTGAAACCCAGTTACACATAAGTTTTGAACTATTACTTATTTTATTTTTAATGCTTATATTCGTCACAGCAGCAGTTGGTGTTGCTCCGCTTCCGAGCAGGCTGTGGTTTTAGACGACCGTGATACAATGAACCACATTACCACTGTCTACTTGTCATACGATGTTTTCATGATACCAGCGACCTACAGATTGCAAACGATGTGATGATAACTTAAAGCTTTGCTCGAAAATGTGCAGTTCATATCGGCTTCGAGTTTTTTTTGGTGTTTCTCTGATCCGATAGCTGCAAAGTTTACGAGACACAGGCTCTGTGATTCACTGGGGTCCAGCAGCACAGCACAAACCCAGCACTGCCTACCAGAGAACTCCTTCATGTGCTCAGATCTTAACTTAAACTTTAAAGCGCCACTAGCCTGATGATTGTCCACAGTACAATTGGTTTTGGTCGCTTTATTATTTTTACCGGTCTGACTGGATTTCATGTCACTGGAGCTGAAGAGATTTTCTGTATTCACAACTCATGTTAGTTACACTGCAGCCAGTGTTTGTCCTGGCGTAGAAAATCAAAATAGAAGTGATGTGTGCTCGTTTCAGACTCGTCGTATCTCTGTGTAGTCCACTAACGCTGCTTGTAAGGGGTTATTTTCTCGTTTTTAATTTGCTTTACGAATCGCAGCAACTATGACGGGAAACTAATTCTACTCACTAAAATGCTAAGAAGTTGTAATCTAGGCGCTATATGGATTTATGATTTAAAATATCTGAGAGCCATGTGGACATCCCTCTGCTGAATGCAAAACTTGAATTGACCGCTCTGCAGAGTTAACAGCATCTGTTCTGTATTTGCATCACTGTAGCGAGATCATGCACCCATCCGTGATTGTTATGGTGGGTAAAATGTCCCATCACTGTGTGATTAATGTTGGCTTTCAAAGCTGATAAACCATACGGCAGGCAGAGGGAGATGGATGTGTTTCAGTGCAGAGGTGTATAAAACTCGTCTGGGTTCAGGTAGAGACCAGGCTGGCCTCTTCTGTACTGGACAAGGTGTATGTTTTGCACAGAGGGTGTGAGTTGGTGAGAGGGCATTCTTGGAGAACTAATCATGTGAAGGAAAACAACAAGAATGCAAGTTAGTCATTCCTCTGAAAGGACTGAAGTCAAGGTGAGCTGTCACTCTGTACACCCGGGGCCATCCCCACCAGTTCTTTCAAATACTTACCGTGAAACGCCCATGTCCACGTGAAAGTGTCTGAGATTATATTGGTGTGTATTATAATATTGCTGCAATAAGAGTCAGGAATAATGAAGCTGATATCGCTTAAAACAGGTCATTCATCAAACAGGCTTTAAACAACATGTCGCTGGCCATGAATAAGTGAGTTCTTCTTGCCTTTTGCAGCCTTTTGATGATGAGCTGACTGACTTGATTTTGAGTCCGATGGAATGCAATTACTCAAGCCCGTGTATGTGGTATTTTTGTAAGTGATAGTATGACCACTGTGGGAACTTGTCCAGAGAAGTGCTTCTGCTCATATTCTTGGCAAATGGAGCCCCCTGTCCCCCATTCTCTCTCCCTTTATCTACCTCTTTCTTTCTCCCTCACATAGGGTGTCAGGCTGCGTTAACAATGAATCAATCTTTGGGGGGATTCTTTGACTGCAGATGGGGTGAAGAGTGACCGGGATGCATGGCTTTGGCTCTTTGTCTGCTGGCCCCTGTGCTCTCAATAATTCATTAACTTATCACTTTTTCTCATGGGACTGGGAGAAGTCTCTGTGGTCGACCGTGTGGTTACATCAGATCCCTTGATTGATGTCACTCTTGTATAATTCGGGACATAACTGGCTATTGGATTATACTTATAGATTCATTCATGATGTAGAATAATTGATGATATTGTAAAAATTCAAAAAAGAGTCCTCTCCTCATTGAACGTCTCAGACTTTTGTGTCAATGTTTTTGTTAGATAAAGTAGAAAATGGTGTGATTTTTGTTCTTTTGATCTCTCATTAGGATAATTATTGTCATATTGTTGGACTTGCTTTTAAAAACTCTCTAGTAACCAGAGGACAGCAGTACAAATAAGTGAGGAGCTTGCTGCCGTGGAGAGGCAGAGGCCCTTTTGATAACTGTCTCTAATCTGTCTTTGTCAAGCCACATTTTTGCATCACTGATATCTGAATAGATGACATTCCTTAAGTGTTTTGTCAGACTGTTTGCCTCAAGAGAAACTGAGAGACGGCTGTAACAAGTTTCATTTCAAGTATCTGCCAATTGCTCATGTGGTTTGGGTTCAATTTAAGATTAATAGCTGTGTGGGTGAGCAGTGGCTCTAAGAGGACTCTTGTTGACACACAATGCTGAAAGGAAAGCCTTATTGTTTCCCCTAATTGAAACATGACTCCTTGGTCTTCATGGTCTTGACTCAGGCAGCCGTGCGAGTAGTATCGGTTGAGACAAAGCCAACTGATGCAGCTTTCAGAGCCTTGACAGTAAAAGAACATTTTCTAAACCTTTTCTGAAAGATTTCTTTAATGTGAAGTGGGTGTGCCTTGGCCCGTTGCCACGTTAAGTAAGGTTTTCCGCACCTAGAAAGGATTCTGTGACGCTGTGCTCAGTCTATCGTTGACTTGACTCTGATTTTTCATTGGAGGCTTTTTACAACCATGGTTTAAGAACACAAAAGTTTCCTGTGGTCAGCTCAAGCCGTGTAAAACATCCCGTTAAGTTCTCACATCTCAAGGTCACTCTTGCAGAGACGGTGATCTGTGTAGTTTTTTAGGTGCTCGTACCACACGCACTGGTGTGCTCTCGTGGTCCGACTCAACAGGTAGGTTTGCTTTGTTTGCCTACTTCAGCACGGCTAAATATAGAAAACTGCTCAACAAGACAGTCGTGTTTCCACTGCTAAAATATTTACCGATACTTCGCCCAAACAAGTGAAAGTGAGAATGTGAGACAAAGGCTGCTGAAGCCAGATTTTTATTCACTACCCAGAGGAAGCCGGACTGCTGAGCCCCAAGTCAAGCGCTGCAGTTTGCACTTAGACTCTATTTGAAGTCACATCTCATTCATCCCCTCGGTCCCCTCTTCTTCAACTCTGAGGTAATACCCAAGTGTTAGGCTTAGCTGAGCCATATGTGAGCCATGCACACTTCTACAAGCCAAACAGGCAGCCTGAAGCAATCATTGCACCCAATTCCAGTTTATAACCAGCAAGGATTTGGAACAGTTCTCTCTCTGTAGTCCTCATTGATTGGACGAAGGCAAGAGTTTATAGGGAAGGGGGTGCCAAGAGCTTTGTCCCCCACCCCCTTGCCCTTCCTCTTTAACTTCAACTCCCCCTTTAACTTTCGCTCCCCCAGCTGAAGAATGCTCGTAAAAAGGGTTCACCTGAACAAGCCAGTGGGAGGGTAGCTCCTTGGCCCAGTTTTGTTACCATTGTAAAATCTTAGCAAGACCTTGTTTGTGTTTTGTTTAGGGCCCCCTTTTATAAAAAATGCTGTGGGGGAGAGACAGCAAGGGTGAAAAAAAAAAGTTTGGTTTGTGAGATAACTGCTACCAGATGCTCTCTGTGTCTGTTATACAACATAAAGAGATGAAGAAAGAGAGGCTGGTAAAGAGGAGAAGAGAAAGACGTGCTGTCACAGATGAACTTTTCAACTTCTGCATGAAAACATTCCATCTGTAGCCTGTCTGAGATTTTCCTCTCTCATGTTTACTCCCTTTCTATTAACATATACCGTCCTGTATAGAGATATCTGTCATCAAAAAGAAGTATGCATGATAAACAACAAGGAGCAAGGTTGCAACCACTGCGGAGGGGACAGATTCTCAGCTCCACAAAGCTTCTTGGCACTACCTTTAATAAGTTCCTCTTTAATTCAACAGTGTGAAATATGGGTGGTTTTATATTTTGTCTTTGTTTACATCTCTAAGATTGTGACTGCAGGGTGAGGTTTCTGCTGTCTGCCAGCTTTGAGAGCCAGCTGTGGCTGGTGTCACGCTGTAGTTTTTACGTTGAGAGGGGTTATGAACAAGGATGTCGCAAGGACATATTCTCTTTATTTTCAAAGCTCCACCTGCATCTTGTAAGCTCTTTTACTCCAAAGAACTTAAAAAAAGTTCTCTCACAGCACTGTGCTAGACAGTGTTAAGATTTTCCATTTGTGAAGTTTCTACTTTATTGCATCCTTGAGTTGAAAGAAAATTGAAGTTGTGAATGAGAGAGAACCAAACCATCATTCAAAGGCTCCAGACTTACTACAGCATGTCAGCACTGGCAAGGCATGTGCCAGATAATTTATAGTCATCTCTTTTTTTAACCATCGCTCATTTCTTAATTGGACCCCCACCCCCCCTCCTCCGCCCTATAAAGTGGAAAATATTTCCTTCACCATTACTGCTCCTCTCTGTCTCTGTGTATGTGACTCGTCGTTAAGGAAACTCTCCAATCAAAAGGTTACTGCTCTGGAGCTCATGTTGTTCTGACAACAGCCAGCCAAAACCAGCCCCCTGGCATCGCCACAAGGTTTGCACTAATGTGGGAGTTTAATACCAAAAAACACCAATAAAAGTTTGTTGTTTTTATTTCAAAAGGCTTTATGTTTGTTTTGCTCCACTAACCAGTTAACAAACATGCAGTGGGGTCTGATAGTATTAAGATAAGTCGTGTAATAAATCCTTCATCTAGCACCTCTTCCTTCAGCAGCGCCAAGATCAAAAAGTGGCCTAAATGGATTCCAGGGGGGTTTCCTTCGTGATGCTCACTGCCATAAAGCAGTTTTGTATGTTTATAGGGCGGCTGTGGATCAGTGGTAGAGTGGTCGTCAGTTTGATTCCAGCTCCTGCAGTCACATGCCAAAGTGTCCTTGAGCAAGACACTGAATCCCAAGTTGCTCCCACTGTTGTTCAGTGGTGTGATTGGGTGAATGAGGCTAGCAGTGTGAAGCGCTTTGAGAAGTTGGTAAGACTAGAAAAGCTCAATATAAGTATTGGTCCATTTACCATTTAGTTTATTGACAACACCATGATGTAAATAAAACAGTGAGAGTTCTTGTGGTACATCCACCATGACACGAAAATCATTTCATAGCTACTTCCTTGTTAAAAAAAAAAAACACCTTAAAATCGTAGCAAAGCTAATTTCGGCTAACAGTGTTAGCCTAGCTGCCACGGCAAGACAGAGGAGATGGATAGAAGAAAGAACTTGATCCCACTTGACATCATAGCAACCTTTAGAGGTCAACTTGCTATCAAAGTAGCATTTGTTTTCCTGTAATTTGCATGCATGTATCGATTACACATAATGTCCTCTTGAAACATCAGAACAGATTGTTAAGCCCAGCTCACACAGGAAACGCCATGCTGCAGGTCGCCAGTGCCACAGGTTTTCTCCGAGCGTAACGAGTAAAGCAGTAAAGAGTGGTTGAGCAACAGACAGACAAACAGACAGACAGACAACAGGTTAAAGTGCGTTCCTGTGGTTGAATTACTGCTCATTCAGACAGTATTTTGTGACGTGTGCTCTCACCATTGTTGAGTATTTTGCATAACTCTAAGTTTTTGTTTTAAGCAGGTTTAATTGTATTAAGTATTTAATTAAGTATTAAATATTAAAAGAGTTTTTCTTCTCTTGCGTGTTGTTTCCGTCTGACAAAGTTATCAGCCTTGCCAAAGGACACTTCAGCACGTGGACTGTAGGACTTAAGATCTAATCGCCAATCTTCTAGTTGAGAGTGGACTAATTCCTGACACAGTTATTCAAGATTAAACTCTGAATGGAAGATTTCATACTCATTAAGTTTAAGATTATGAAATATATCCGTTTGAAAAAAGATACCAGAGGGGTCATTTTCTCATCACTCTGCGAAAAACACAATCTATCACTTTGCTGTTGGGTTTTAAACGTTGGACTTGTACTACAGTCTCCTTTAAGGCTGCACAATGATGTAGTTTGATGAATAACACACACAAAAAAAACAACAACACACAAGCGATGCTCTTTTCAGCACAAGATCCCTGGACCTTCTCATATTGTGGGTCCGCATCAGTGATGTAACACCTCTGCTGCCATCACGCCGTGGTGGGCGAGACGTAACAAACGTGTAAATATCACACCTTTAACTAAAGCATGACAAAGGCTACTGAAGGCTAAGTTTGCTTCATTCTGTTACTTGTGTTGTTACTGGTGAAAATAAGCACAGTTATTTTTTTTATCCAACAGTTTTTAAAGCGAGAACGATAAAATCAGTTCTGAGAAGCGTTAGAGAAGGACTGGGTTTGTCCCGTGTCCCTTTAACCTGTTCTGGCTGTCGAGGTGAAACTTTCATTCTAAGAAGAGTTGGCCTCCTGTAATGCTTTTGCTGCTGCATTCCTCGTGTTTGTAACAACCAGTTTTTTGAAATATTAAAGAGATTATTTACTTTTTACAGAAAACATTTTTTACACTGCTCCTAAAAAAAAAGGGACATGATCTAAAAGCAGTAAACCTTTAGCTCCTTTGATTTCAGCTTCCGTACGGACTTCTCTCATCATGATGAGCACATGCAGAGGATTGATATCTAGTGTTAACAACTAGAAGTCAGCATGAAATGCCACATTTTACAGTAGCACACTGGAGCTTCTATGATCGAAACACATTTGGAAAATGTTTCCCTCAAACTTTAAATTTTTTTTTTATTATATTCCACTCTGAAGAAATTTCTCTTTTGTGACAAAATGTGGGTGAAATCCAAGCAGTTCACTTTCTGTCCCATGATGCAGGAGAGACTAGAGAGCTTGTCCTGTGTTTTAGGAGACGGTTTAAAGCAGAGGCCGGCGCGTGTCAGCTGGACCTGCGTGTGTTGTCCTTTGCCTGCTCTCTTACAGTGTGAGCCACTTGATTAGCAGTACGAGCTTAATCACTCAGCAGATGGGGAACAGAGTGCAGTGTCACCAAGACAAAAACAAACCCACGGTTGGATTATGGCTCAGCATGCGAGACAGACAGAGAGAGAGAGAGAGAGAGGGACTGTGTGTGTGTGTAAACATTGTGTCTGTGTCCAGTAAGATCAAAAAACTCTGAACTGATTCGGTGACTCCTAAACAGATTCCTTAGTTTGATCCAAGCAGAGCAGAGCTCCTCGTTTCCTCTCCTCCCGTCTTCTCTGTCCGTCTTTCAGCACTTGGTCCTTTTGACCCCTGTATCCCGCCTGTCCTCATAAGTCATTTAAACACACTTTTAATAGTGTTAACCTGGAACTGAGCAGCATGTGCTGGCTGTAATTTGTGGCAGGCTCTGTTCGAGGTTGTTGATAAAGAAAAGTAAGTAAGACAGATGAGAGAGAAGAGTCGAGTAGGGAAAATCTGTCAGCTTTTCTAGTTTTATTCTGTTTTTTTTTTCCTAACCTCTCTATTGTTGGGGAGGAAATTTGTCGAGGGACTGAAACGGCTAACTCGATTAGACGGCTTTTATACACAAACTCAACCGTGATTCCTGTGTTTGGTGTGTTGGCAAATATTTCACTAAATAGTATCCTCTTATCGTTCTCTGCTCTGCTGGGATGCTGGTTACAATCCTGACGGATGGAAAGCGCGCAGAGTTTTCTGATACATTATTTCTGTGAGAATTCAAACCTCCAGCTCTGCTTCTTCTCTCCGTTTCCCTGCGTACCTCATTTCTGGAATCTTTTTCACCTAGCCTCTGTCAACACATGAAACTGGCCAGATGAAAGAAAGGAAAAGGAGTAGTAAGGGAAAAATGGGAGAAGGGAGGGGGTGCAGTTGTGAAACTGGCGTCAGACCATCTTTTGAGCGGAATTCTTTGCAGGGGTCAGAGTTCAGGCGCTGCAATGTGGCGCTGTGATTGGCTGAGGAAAGGTGAAATGAAAACCACGGTAAACTTTTGACCCCAGCGCAGGAGCTCTGCAGGAACGCCCAGCCCCAGCTCTGGCGTGGTGGAACAGAGCCCGCTCTCTTCCTGTGTTTACTCCACCAATCCAACAGGGATGGTGGGGAGAGGGGGAAGGGAGAGTGAGCACAGAGAGGGAGGGGAGAAAGACACAAGAGCGAGAGGGAGGGAGGGAGGGAGGGAGGGAGGAAGAGCGGGAGGAAGGGAAGAGAGAAAATCGTCAGTGCTGTGCAGTGGTTTGAAAATGAGAACCAGTCGTTTCACCGAGTGGCACAGTGAAACAAACACGCTGTTTCTAATAAATAGTTAAACGCAGGCACAGTCAGATGGGCTTAACTTTATTTGAAATATTGCTAAACTAATCTCTTTGCTTGACATATCTTCTCACTCAGTTACATGTGGCTGGATGTGATTTCTCTGGTTGCCAGTGAAGATATGTGTGTTATCAGGACGGGCAGCGTGGAGGCTGATCGGGCCGCGGGGCTCTGGCTCGCCAGATAAAAGGCCGGTTAGCCATTGATTAATGAACTCATTTCCATAATATTAGCCTTGTGTGATCACAGCCGCCTGCATTTTGTTGGGTTGCTGTGGTCTCCTTTGGACGCCGTCGTGTGCTCCCTTTGATCAACTCTTCATAAACACAAACAGGTCCAGCTTATAGAAAACGAAGTGATGGAGCGAGTCGACCGTGCTGTGCTTCGAGTTTATTGGTGGAATCTGTGCCTGCGTTGCTGCTTTCCTGTTCCTCTCTGTTCTTTGTCCATATTAATGATGGATAGTTGCAGGAGATGCATGCGTGACACACACACACACACACATTCACACTGTGGAATCTGCCATCCCTTTGTTTCCACCTTCATTTGTTTTGCTGTTTTTTTCTACACAGTGCAGTTTGTGGGAGAGAAATGGGGAGATGCTCACACAGTCTGTCTGAGCTCTGCGTGCGGCGTGCGCTGGGCGCGGGTGGGGGATGAGGTTTCTGTAAGAAGAAACGATCCTAAAAGGCTGTTTTCCTCAGCTTTGAACAACCGTCTTCTCACCACGTTTATCTCTGAGCATCAGATACGCTTCAAGATTAGGAACTTGGTAACAGGGACAGTAAGTAAACAGTAAACGTACAACAACACTGAACAGCTGTTACCTGTGTTTATGTGAAACTGTGTTTCTGCTGCGTTTCCAGGGTCAAATATGAGCTAAACTGCGTCCTGCTTATTAGTATTAATTCATACTAATCCCACAGTTCGCGCTTTGGTCAAACATTAAATGATATGTTTGGAAACTCTTCAGTGTATCAGACTTTTAACGCAGCCTTTCATGCCCTGAATCTGGTCCAGGATCAGTCAACCCATTCAGGCCTTCATGTTGTCCCCTGATGCTCTTACAAACTTCGTAAACTCCTGCATGCTTGTCTGAGTGTGTTCGTGTCTATCCGCTCTCCCAGCTCCTCCTCTCCGTCCTCTTCTCTCACATTTGCGTCACTCCCATGATTTTCAAAGGTGTGCTTTATTCCACTGTGAAGTGCTCCTTGTGCTATTTTCCCTCTAAATCAGTGATGCTTGTGTAGGCTTTTTCATTTGAAAGACACATCTCAGGGAGCAAATTAGGCAGAACTGCAATGAGACAAATGTGCTTTTGTTTTCTGTTTCGGCTTTAGCTCACCTCTCAGATACTGTACAGTTTGAATGAGCCTTACGTAATAAATAGAAAAAGCACCTTGTGTCATCTGACACACAACACACAAACAGATAGGCTCCACCTTATGGTTTCAGTTCAGTTTTCAAGCTTTGAATTTCTGCCCCACCTTTGTTACTATCTTTCAGTACAGCTTCCAGCTTCACACTTTCAGTACCCACTCCTCCACACACACGTTTGTCCTCCTCATCCTCGTCCATGAGTCTCATTGTGTTGCCGCTCTCTCCCTCTTGCCATCAAACCATCTGACTCCAGTTCAGGACAAGTGCACTTGTCTGTGTTTTATTGAAAACATGTGTGATGTTGGCAGAAAGTACGCACCAATCATCAACAACAAGGGTGCATTCAACTCCATAACAAATGTTTAGTTTTCCTCCCTCTGACACTGAAGGGGAATCCCCAACATGTCCGAATGACAGATGTCTGCTCAGCAAAACGAGATTTAGCTTCTAGTGATATGAAGCAACAACAGCAACGTTTTCTAAAGTTTCATTGTTTTTGCTGCCATCAGAAATGGTAAAACTAAGGCAGGATGGGGTTTATAGCATCGAAAATTCACATTTTTCAGACTTTCTGGATGTGTCAGGAGAAAAAGAACCCTTCACAGTAATAATTGATTTTCCTTTATCAGCCAAACTGTAGGATAACCTGGATTATCACCAGAAAATGTTTTAGAATCAGACCTTTTGTGGATTAATTCTTGTTTGTCATCATCAAAAGAACTTGTATCGGCTGCAATAATTAAAAAGAGGCATTATGTTGTCATGTTTCTCAATGAAATAAAATGTGGTCACTCTAAGTGAAGCACTTCTGTTTCAGTATTTAATACCATAAAAATACACAGATGATCCTGAAATGGTTATACCTTTGGTCCAGTTTTTTAAAAAAAATCACATATATGATTTAAACACCATTCTGTGACACTGAACCAGGCCTGTAGGCGGCGATATAACTGTAGAGTCTTGTTGTCTGCCACCGAAGAAGAGGTGGGCTGATCATCTGGTGTATATATTGAATGTGTCTCTTGCATACGCAAAACAGATTGTGACGACAGCATTTCCACCAAAAACTCCGGCTTGCTGTTTACACGGCAACAGAGGCTGCAGTGTGTCTGAAAAATTCCACTCTGGAGGGTGTTTTACAAAAGTTGCTTCTTTTAGGTCTGCTGAAACTGCGTTTCTGTGTAAACAGGAGACCGAAACGCAACAATAATTTTGCGTTTCATGCTACAACCGTTGTCGTATAAATGGGGCCTTAAACTGTTTAGGGTGTGTATTGAAAAGGTATTTATCCACACTGTGTTTTAACTTTGAATAAAGTAATTTTAGATGGTAAATACTTCATACAATACAAAATACAGTAGTGTTAACATGCAATCAATCCCCTTATCATAGTGGATTCTCTTGTTACACATTTTGAGTACATGTTGGTTTGGGGTTGGGATTTCATTCTGTGAATCCACTCAGTTTAATGATGACCATCATGTATTAAATGACCGAGTCTTTATGGAGCGTGTGCTTTTGGCTTGAGGAAACATTTTGGTCTCAGAAAACTGAAAAAGGAAAAAACAAATCATCTTTTTTCATCGTTGACGTGTCATGTTTTTAAATTTTGGACCCATTTATGGATTATCAATAAGTGTTAAGTGAATCAAGAAGTGCTGCTATTGATGAGCCGTGGGATCACCGAGTCATAAATGAAAAGGACTGTGATCTGTTTACATTAATTTAGCATCACCAGGTTGAGGAGTAATTTTCACAGGGTTGATTTAGTTGGTCATTAATGAGCAGTATCCCTGCTGTTGTCAAAATGACAACAAGTGTCGTCACCCAGAGCGAGTCTCACAGCCTGTTCTTCATCATAACGGCTGTACGGACAGAACATCTTAAATCATGAGGAGGGCTTAGCTGTAGCTCACATTACAACAGCCTGTCTCACTGGCTGGGTCTACATCTCAAAAGCTGTTTTTTGGGGCTGCGCATGTGACTGTGGACATGGAATACAAACCAACAAATGTAAACCATCAAAGATTCACAGAACAACTCGAGTAACACGGCTCTTTGGAAGGAAAGGAAACCCCCACTTTCAGTCCAATACCCAGAATACTACGAATTATATTAACAGATGTTTAGATGGTGTTACTGAACCATCTCGTTTGAATAACTTTCTTGTTTCTTTGTGAGTGAAGAACATGAGGTTTGATGACGCTGAAGGCTCAACCAGTGGATTCATCCAAACATGTCCCCCCCAAAGTGCAGGATTTGTTCTTGACTAAAGGCGTTAAGAATGGGGTGTGCGTGGTCCCAATTGCACTTCACCCAGTATAAAGCTGGGTGTATGCTCAGCAGGAGGTGGAGACGTTCTTTGAAGAAAACAGGAAGTCATTCTGTCCTTTTGTTTCCTTTTTGCTCTTGATGTTTCAAACTCAAGTGGACACCTTTTGTTGCTTTATTACCTTTCCTCTGTGGTATGTGAGAGAGAAAGAGAGAGAGAAAGAGAGAGAGTGAGAGTGTGTGTGTGTGAGCATTTGTGTTTCAGGGCAGTGAAGTGAAGATGCCACAGTCTTCATTTTCAGTGTCTGTAATGAGCATAAAGAGATATTTTTTTCAGGGTTTTTGTTGTTCTTCGTGTAAAGGGTGTGATTTGGTCTATAACAGTGTGTGTACGTCTGTGTGTGTGTGTGTGCGCCCCTCTCTGTCTGATCTTTGTTTGGGATAGGCCTGTGTTTATTGTTGGGCCTGCCACTCATTGTCTCAAGGAGCTCAGATTGCAGGCTTTATTTTGGGAAGAGAAGGAATGTCCTCCTCACTATTCTGGTCCTCACTGATCGACTGACACCGCTACCGTTCAGGCATCCAGTCACAAGTCCAGTTCATACAAATACTGAGTTTAATTTCTGTTGTGCTCAGTGGAAGGTGGTGTTGTTGTTTCAGAGTTCAAGAAGTTGTGTCGTCCTATAGGACTGAGTTTATTTGAGAAATCCAGCACATATACTCATTTCAAATGTGATGCTGGTAACATGTTTTTAAAAGCATTTAGAGCGGGGCATGTTTATTATCGCCTCTTCTTTTTACAACACTCTGAAGATTTGGGACCAGTGAGGGGACCAGTTTCTGGAGTTGGGAAAGTTCAGTGTTGTCCACTTCTTGTGTGATATCAGGTTTCAACTCCTCCATCATGCCTCCATGCATTACACACTGAAGGTGAGGGGCAACAGGGGAGTAAAATATCCCAGAGTGTTATGGGTTGTACTTTTGCCCCTTCATTTCCACTCATAGATGTATGAAGGAAAGTCTGTGCAGACTGGAAAACTATAACTGTTAAACCAACAACAGTACTCAAGAATGCATTGGTTTGTTAAAGACATAGACCACCACATCTCAGACACTCATTCCAACATCCAGCTAACTCAGTAACAATGTAGTAACAATCTGTAAACTCTTTAACTTTCTAAAAGTTGGCATGAGATCTTCACAAGATCTTCTCGAGATCTTCACGAGATCTTCTCGAGAACTTCACAAGATCTTCACGAGAACTTCACAAGATCTTCACGAGATCTTCTCAAGATCTTCTCAAGAACTTCACGAGATCTTCAAGAGAACTTCATGAGACTCGCTGAAACTGAGTCATTGCACCAGGACCTCTTGCCTGCTTCACAACAGATTAGAGTGGTGGTCTCATACACCATGGTCTGTCCATAGGACTGCCTCCAGAGGACTGGCCAATCAGAGTGAAGGGTTTGATGGAGCCAGGAGCCTTAAATAAACAGCCGCTTCAAAAAGTGTCTCAAACAGAGGCTGAAATAAGGGGTAACAGGTTTTCTAAAACACCAGTGTGAGTAAAAAGGGGATTTTTTTATTTTATTTAAATCAAATAAAGTTATTACGAAGGTCCCACAGAGATGGTTTAAACCCTAATTAAAAGCACAGTACCCCCTTTAAACACTAGTTGAGCAGCTTGTTTTAGCTAAATACATGCTAATGTAAATAATTTATAGTCTTAATCCTTACATAGATGATTTAAACTACCAAACATGCATTTTCACCTGACAACAAAAGTGAATTCTCCCATCACAACTTTCTCTCAGTGGGAGATGCTGTCGGTCATACCAAGATTTTAATGAAATGTCTTGAAATGCCTTAAACCAAGTGGCTGAGTACTTTAAAGTAAATCACAAGCTGTTTCAATGTTTGAATACTAGCAGGACTTTAGAGTTTTACTCTGTTAGGACAGGCCTAAATTTAGTTCTTACCAAACCCGTTCAAAAGCTGTCAGCGACGGATGCATGCGGCTAGGTTTTGTAAGTCACTATTCCAATACTTCACTGTTGCTACTTTTCAGTAGCTTGAAGGCACACAGCTTCAAAAAGTGTCGCTGCTGTCCCTTCAGAGACGAAGCAGCAACAGTGTCAATAATTTCACTCACGTTCCTTCTAATATCTCCATTTACCATGGTGCCAAGGCTCCCCCCTTCATCTTACTTATCCCCTATTTTATTCTACTGAATCTGCTTAAAACCCGACTACAGCTACACATGTTTCTGTGTGGTGCTTCCATCACACGCTCTAGGCTACTCTGGGTCCAGGAGTTACGTCAGAATCAGAATCAGAAATACTTTATTAATCCCAGGGCGAAATTTGGTATTACTGTTGCTCATTACATAGTACAGCAGATGGGAGTAATAAGGAGAAGGGCAATAGATAAGTGATAAGATGAACAGTAAGATAAGCAATAAAATAAAGTAAGTATAAAATAAAGATAAAATAAGCGGCAAGTACCAGGAATAAGTAATAAGTACTAAAACACGATGAGCAAGATAGAAATAGGGATGTTCGATACCACTTTTTTTTCAGGCCGATACCAGTACAAGTACTACCTCTTGAGCACTCCCCGATACAGAGTACCGATACCACTAGTACCTTTAACACAATGACAGGTCATTCTGAACAAAGACTTCTATTTCTAAAAACGGGACGTGACGCACATGATTTGACATGGTGTCAAACAGCGGTGGTGTGGCGCCAACTACTGGCGAGGATGTCTTACTCTACGTAATTTTTTCATTGCACTGAGTATCGGTGGCTGGTATTGACAGACTTCACGAATACTGAGTACATGGATAAAAGCCCGGTATCGGCCCGATACAGATACCTGGTATTGGTACTCACCCATCTCTAGGTAGAAGAAACTATTTAGATACTGGATAAGGCAAGAACAGTGTTAAACAGGTATTCTACTTGTAATCTATGTTAAACGTGAACTTAATGAACAGTAATAAACAAATATTTCACATAATGAACAATATTAAAGTGATATTGCACTTAGTGACTTGTATTTAACAAATATTGCACTTTAAACAGATATTGCACAAACAGGTATTGGACATTAAACAGATATATCAAAACAGGTATTGCAAGTGTATTAACAGATATCATGAAGTGTAACTGAACTTCAAAGTGTATTAACGGATTAGCAAAGTGTCCAATTAAACATGTAATGAATGTCTAATGTATGTAAAGATGGAGAGAAAACACAAGATTTGACAAAATTCATAACAGTGATGAACTTTCATGAACAATGAGGCTACAAAACCGTCACATCTTCCTCTCTTATTCTAGTTTTTGTCGCTGTGTTTTGCTGCTGGCAAGAGTCCACTTAAAATTATCAAACCGTGTTCAGACAGCTGACAGAAAGAAAGCACTTTCTCTCTTTCTCTGTGTTAAATAATTCAACTGGAGCATTAGCTCAGTAGCAGCCCGGCGTTTAAGGCTGATGTGATCAGTGGTCTGTGGCGTAGGATCACACATGCACAGACACACGGATACACACTCTCTCTGTGGGCAAAGTAGGTTGCAGCTGCATGAATGCTGCTTCTAGTTTGTGCCTGTGGGTTCAAGTAGAAATTAAAGTCAACCCGGACGAAGCATTTTATCACTGTATGAATGTAGTGCTCCAAACAGCACACTCCTTCCTTGAGTTTATGAAGGAAAGAACATCTGATGAGCTCATCTATGGCAGCACAGTGATGGTACTTAAGGACTTCAGGTCTTTTTGAATTCATTTATTTATTTATTTTGTAGTTTATTTATAACAAGAACTTGTCATTGGATTTAAATGTGATCGATCATTATACAGCAACAACACATCATACATCATTTATACATACAACAACGTTCGTACCGTCCTGTTCTCCTGATGCCAAGCCATGCTGTGACACCTGTGTGTGTGTGTGTGTGTGTGTGTGTGTGTGTGTGTGTGTGTGTGTGTGTGTGTGTGTGTGTGTGTGTGTGTGTGTGTGTGTGTGTGTGTGTGTGTGTGTGTGTGTGTGTGTGTGAGCGAGCCAGAAGAAGAGGGGAGCACAGTGATAAACAGAATATGTAAATAGGGTGGATGAGTGGCCACATTTCCAGGAAAGGGAAGTGGTGACGCAGGGGAACAGGCGAAGGGGAGGACACAAACAGGATGCTATCTGCTGTGACTTCCTGTGCAATTTTAGAAATACAGTTTTCCCATGAATTTCTGTGAAAGCAAAACATACAAAGCTTCCTCTGTGTTGGTGGTGTTTTTTATTCAAAGGAGAACCGTCCCATTTTAAGTCTCAGTGAAACATGCAGACATGATAAAGAGCCACAACTTCTGACCTTTGACTCTCCTCTGTCTGTTTTCAGGAGATGTTGACACACTGAAGACCCTGAATGGAGCTTGACTGGGGATTGTACTGGTTAAGGTCAGAGTTTGGATTGTGCACACACACACAAACACACACACACAGCTATGGAGAACAATCCATTAAAATGTAGACCATGTTCATTTTACTATGAGATGTTGTATTTCACACATTGGCAGCTGTTGTTTGTGGGCCTGCTGGTTGGAGCAGCATATCTGATTTTGTCCCTGAGCAAGTCTCACACTGAGGGAGGAGACGAGGAGTCAGGGTGTCTGCTGAGACTGACCTGTGGTTTTGATGGGTTCACAGTCTCTCACCATACTCTGGACGTGTTGTCTGTTTAGATTGTCTGTTCTCAGTTTTATGTCTTGTAAACTTGTATTGATTACATAATATCAACAAGACAGCACAGAAGAAGAACTGTTGATGTGAAAAAAATCATTGAAGAATAAAGTAGTTCAAAGTTTTTTTTTAATTAAAAAGCAAACTCAGATTTAAAATCTCTTGAAAACTGTGGGCGTCAGTTTTCAGTTCTGCTACTAGAAACGAAAGTGCACTCCGCTACTATTCATCCCAACTTTTCAGGAAGACCCCCAGCAGCCCCGAGCTCTGCTTATTGTCCGTTTCAGGACGTTAGGCCGACTGAGGGCTGATGTCATCTTTCGCTGCTGCAGCAGAGGTGAGCCTTAGGACAGAAACCAGGAAGGAGCGAGAAGGGTGGGCAGAGGGAGCCGCAGCGGGACAGGCAGATTTAGAGAGCGGTGTTGAAAGGCAGGCGGACGAGAAGCATGCGATGCAGATTTATGATGCGGAGTGTGTGTCTGAAACTTGCTGCTCCTCTTGTAGTAGCAGCGGTGGTGGTGGTGGAGGAGGGTGACTGCTGCGTGTCCCAGCCTGCAGTTTCAGAGCACACGTTGCATAATGGCTTCAATTGGTTCTACACTTTTCCACTCTGGAATGAGCTCACTCTGTGTGTGTTCATACACACATGTAGATGCATAGTTCAGGACAGGGTTGTATGTTTAAAAACCATTTGGTGTCAGAGCTGCACGATACAGCTTTGTAAGTGTCTCCGGATGGGAATAGGAAAGAGCAGTGACCTTAGACTCCGGCCTCAGAGGTTTCCTCCAACATGAACTCTGAGGGGGTCAGACACAGGGCAATGCCAGAGCAAGAAAACAAGGGCAGGGTCTCCAGCTCAGTGCTGCTACACCCAGAGAGGGAGGGTGAGAAGGGAGGGGTTGTCTCGGGATGGTATGGGGGAAATGGCAGTAAAAACCGGCTGGATGAAAGAGCGGATGTAGCCTAGTATGGAGAGTGGAGAGAAAAGAGAATGTGGAAAAGTTCGTACTCTGCCCTGAAAACGCTGTGGAGTCTGTTTGGATTGTATCCAAGCTCCACAGCGCTAAGCAGTGTGTATTTTTTTTCTCATGCAGTCAGACAAAGAGGGAGGCTCGGGTGTATATGCCTTGCTGGTACAGTAGCTACTGGGACTCTGCTTCTAACAGACTTTGCTTCAACGTGCCTGAACATGTAAGGGTACTGGAAATTGTTTGAATAGGCAGTTTGAACGTGTGTTGCCGCTGCGAGCAGAGCGGCACGGTTCTGGTGGGCAGGCTGTCTGAACGCAGGATGACCTATCTCCCCTGAGGCTCCAAATCGCTACATCATCATCATCAGTCGCTCTTTGCAGTGGAACAGATGAGATTTCACTCCCATCAAGCACTAAGCAGGAACCAAGGCTGCTTCACTAACTGGATAGTCTGCCCTCATGAATCTGTAGGAATCCACCAGTTACCCTTTTCCTGAAAGTCACTTCATGTGTTCCCTCGGCAGCTGGAGAACTTTCAGTGTTTTCCTGTATTTATGATCATTTCTTCATGATCAACAGCTAAAGGCACCAAATAATCTGTTAGCCTTTGATCAGATTGTACTTCACACATGCGAGCATATAAAACCCACACACACAGAGTCGATTCTCTCTGATCATGAGGCTCCGCCTCCATTTACCTGTTTCTCTGATGCGTGTGCTTTCAGGTGCTGATATGCGCTGAAGATGAGTGGCATTGGAGACAACTCGTTGGAGCCGCTGTGCTCTGATCGCAAACGTAAACTGTCCACCTGTGACACACCGGGCTTAGGGTAAGTGCTGTGTCTTCTGTTACACGCTGATTGCATACCAGTTCACTTTGTCTGCTGCTGCTCTTTGGTGGTGTGGATGTCAGCAAGTGCATGAGGTCACTTCCTCTCTGCTGGCCTCACATAAACATCCCTCCACTCTGGTTCAAATGTGTCTGCTGCTTGTAAATACCCGAGGCATCTGAGCCCTGGCCGTATGGCCTGCATGCGGACGGGGCATGGGAAGGTGAGGTTGTCATGGCAACTTGTCTAATCCCCTTGGTGCCCTGGCAGGTGTGACAAGCGTCGGAGGGAACAGGAGAGCAAGTACATCGAGGAGCTGGCTGAGCTCATCTCTGCCAACCTCTCCAACATCGACAGCTTCAACGTCAAGCCCGACAAATGTGCCATCCTCAAAGAGACAGTGAGACAGATCCGACAAATCAAAGAGCAAGGTATTTAGCTCCATGCAGCCTCTCCCCACACACTCCCGGTCAGTAACAGAGCCACACACTATTCACAGAAGTTTCTTCTGGGCTCCTTTTATGAGCACTTAGAATAAAGTAAGGCTGAATGCTGTGAGGTGCTCTGCTGCAGGAGAGACGATGCCCTTGATGAAGTGGTGTGTTTGGGTCACGGCCAGGCCACCTCGGACCAACAGCCAGTTCGGCTGATTGTATTGCTGGGGGTAAATGAACACCAGTAATCGAAACCAAAGCTGGGTGGTCATGGCTCAAGGCTGTGACTGACAGCTTGTATCTGTCACTGCCAAACCCGGCTTCTCTCAAGGAGACACAAGTGACTCAGGAAGCAGAGTTTATCAAAATGTTGCTGCTCCAATGCAGATTTAATATGACTGGATAAACAGAGAGCATCCTTTCTTCTCTAGATTCAATCTGTAAGGTTAAGTAGTTAAAGAGAGAGAGAGCAGTCACACTGTCATCTACCCAGAGGGTCACAGCTGGCTACAGCTGGCCTGGATGTTATGCACTCAGGTTGCCATCGTTACAGAATGTCAATGAAGCAGGACCCGTCTTTATTTCTTCTCTTTTCTGTTGAAGTTTTTCTTCTGACACACATTTCTCCTCTCTTTGATCAATCTTTGCCCTTCTCTTGGAATTGGTGTCTGGAATTACTGCTTGTTTGTGACGGTCACTGTTTCTCAGGTGTGTTTGCAATAACAGCTGATTCAGTTGGACGTGGAGTGAAACTGGTTGACCAGTATTTGTTTTTAAGTGCTACAGATGGCCCTGCTATATAAAGTGCCATCTAACAAAGCCTCTAACACATGCTGATTTTAAAAATAGAAAGGCACGTTAACCATGCATCATGACAAACACTGCCACCTGCTGACCACAGAGTGATCCGTTTCTATGAACTCTGCAGTCAGATACTGCAGCCAGTCTCAAGGACTCGCACTGTGTCACTGCTGATAGGAAATCAAGTTGAAAGCAGCAGATAAAATCATGTTTAAGTTAAACATCTACTTAACTGTTATTAATATTCAACAAATAATACCCCCTCTGTGCTTCTCAAAACTGAGACTACTGGCACTTTTATTTTTCATTAGAAAGACACGACTTGTTGAGTTATTCCATGAAAACAAAAGCAGTACTGTAAATACTAAATAAATTAACTGATGGATCTTGTTATAAAGATAATTCTTCTAAGTTTTTTTCTTTGTGCTTGGTCTCTCCTCAGGAAAGAGCTCTTGTAGTGATGACGATGTCCAGAAGGCTGATGTGTCTTCCACCGGTCAAGGGGTCATTGACAAGGACCATCTGGGACCGCTGCTCCTACAGGTCAGCCTGGTTGAGCTGCTGTTCCACATGTTGAAACAGTGATCTGTTTACTTTCACCTTTAAAAGTTGATGAAATGAAACCATACAATGGATGTCCTAAGGGTATCAATTAGTAACATGTGGGAGGAGATTGACTGGAGGATGAAGCCAAGGTTCTACAAATTTGTAGATAACCCAGATGCAATATTCAGGGTGTCCCAAAAAAATGTATACACACTTTAAATAATTGTAAACTAGGTGTTTGTTATAATTTGTTTAATTTTCAACATCTGAAAGAATTTACAAACATCATTCTATTTATTCAGTCACTGCCTGTTTTAAAAATGATGTCTACTCTGGTCCAGACACTGCCGACTACACAAAGCAGTGGAATAGCACACATCATGAAACAATTCCCTTGGTATTTGCGTGCATTCACGTTCAATGGTTGCTCTCAGTTCAACGACTGTTGCAGGTCTCATTGCGTAAACTTTGTCTTTTAGGTTTCCCTATAAAAAGAAGTCTAGTGAGTCTAATTCGAGTGATGGTAACTCGCGTTGGTGGTTCTTTTTGAAATTCCCTTCTAAATTGTCTTTGCACTTCAGCTGCGTTGAAATAGCATTTTAGAATGAATTTTCTTTCTTCAAAGTTTAGTCTGGCTGCCACCATTCGCTCCAATGGGTTCAATCTGCAAAGAAGAAACAGTTGAGTTATCAGCTGCTGAAAGGTGTATACATATTTTTTGGGACACCCTGGAGAGAGTGTAGAGTGATTGGTGACCACTCGCACATATTACATACAGTATCTCTTTAACTGAAGGAAGCTGTGCTCTGTGCTATGATGTTTTAACTATCCACTTGGTTATTTTAAATCATTCGTTTTATTCAGCTTTCTAGACCCCAATGTGTTTTTTACTCTGTTTTTTTTCCCTTGCACTGTCGTACATTCTCTGTGATGTTTTCAAGGAGTGTTCTGTTGTTTTTTTCATGTTTAAGAATAAGAAAAAAACATAAATAAAGTTAAAAAAGAAGTTGATTAAAGAGAAGAATTCAAACTAAATATTGTGCACAGTGTTAATTCTATTCTATTTCTTTTTTAATTTCATTCTTTTGTTGTTCTTAGGCCCTGGACGGCTTTCTGTTCGTGGTTAACCGAGAGGGCAGCATCGTGTTTGTGTCAGACAATGTGACACAATACCTGCAGTACAAGCAGGAGGAGCTGATCAACACTAGTGTGTACAACATCATCCATGATGAGGACAGAGAGGAGTTCCACAAGAATCTACCCAAATCCAACGGTCAGACATTGTTTTTTATTTATGTTTGACAGCAAACACATGTGCTGTATGTGTGCTGTCCAAATCTCACTCACACACACGTCGAAACCAAACAAACACAGGCACCGCGACTCATCTGTTATTCTTTACAGCATCGAACGGGGCATCCTGGGGTGGAGAGGCACCACGTCAGAAGAGCCACACCTTCAGCTGCCGCATGCTGGTCAACTCTGTTCATGGAATGTCAGAAGAGCGGCCTGGAGGCCAACGCTATGAGGCCATGCAATGTTTCGCCCTGACTCAGCCTCGGGCCATGATGGAGGAGGGAGAAGGTAAAGTCATAAAATCCTCCTCAGCAGGAGTCTTCTTCTTTATTTTCCAGGTGACATATGTGTAAATATAAAAGTCAAGATAAAAACAATAGTGATGATATACACCTGAACTAAATCTTTAGATCAGGAGAAAATTAAGAGTTTACATTTTGCACAGGTGGATCTTAGTCAGGTTGTAAGTAGAGCATCAAATGTGAAAGGAAGAAACAAGAGCAAGAGAGTGGGCGATTTATTGAAAACTGCATTTAAACCCCCCAAAAAAATAAAACTAAAAGAAAGTCAGCGGTCAACTTGATAGATGACCTGATCAGAGCATCTGGTATAACCACAGCTCTCTCATATAACCCACTTCAACCACTGAAACTAGTACAAGTCAGTGGTTTTCAAAGTGGGGGCCGGGGCCGCCAGGGGGTGCTAGGGGGAGCCTCAGAAAATTGGAGGAAAGGGGAAAAAATACAATCAAATTATTATTTTTTTTTAATATTATTTTTATATAACCATTTATCCTGAATGTACAACATGTAAACTTCCGTAATTCTCAGATTCTTAAGTTTGCAATTGTACTTAACCTCACGTCATGTGACAGTTTGAACTTGGGCATGACGAAGTCATCATCTGTGTCAACTGGCGGTTTACGCCTGTTATCAAGCTGCTATCCAGCAAAAAATGAAAAGGTTTTGACAGGAAAAAGACTGAAGCAGCAGTCCAACAGCACTGCCGTGGAGGATTCTGCTGCTGCAAAAAAAAACCAAAGAACTCACGGCCAATGAAAATTTGAGAACAAAGGCAGCATACTTTAAGTATGACTTTGCAGCCACAGAGAAAAATTGCTGATTGCCCGAAATGTGTCCTTTGTCCGAAGACCCTCTCAAACGAGTGTTTAAAACCTACAGACTTTAGTGTCGCTTGATACAAAAGCACCTGGCAGAGGCTGAAAAAACCAGTAGACTTTTTTAAACATAAAGAGGACCATTTGGTCAGGCAATCTGCTTTATTCAAGCAAGGTGGTGCTCCAACATGGTGCTGTGTAGCTGCAGATGTTCCTGCTGACTCCTGTCCACCTCTGAAAGCAACTATAATAAGCAAACAAGCAGGAAGGCGCCTTTAGTTAACACTACAGTGTTGATCTGGTCTCCAAATACCCAAGATCTCAATTTAATCCATCATCTGTGGGATGTGCAGCTGTCCCTCATCAGAGCTTGTTTGCTTTAGTCTGGAGCGTGTTTGGTTCACATGTTTTGTTGATCTCTTGACCGTCTGTTACCTCTAGAGGTTCATTTAAATTTACGTGCTGCTTATGATACCAACCTTTATTCATTTAGCTCTCACTTTGGTCCATCAGTTTATTCAAATGACGAGTAAACCTTGTGTTGTGTCTTTTCAGATTTGCAGTCCTGTATGATTTGTGTGGCTCGACGCATCATTGCAGTGGAGAGGACAGAGAGGTTTAGCACTCGTCATGAACTCTCTGGTAAGGTTCCACTTTTTAATGTCAACAATGATGCAGATGGATTAGTTTTTGCTATATGTGAGATTATATTCTGTTTTTACTTTTGTCTAAGTTGTTTGGACTTACACGTTGTGCCACAGTAGGGATGTAATTTATCAATAACCATTCAATTCTTAAAGCTCTGTGTGTTTTCATAGTGCTCATTCTTCTTTTCATTCCTTTGGGGCTTCTTCTTTTACAGGCAAACTCATTGAAATTGAACAGCAGAGCTCTCCTCACACCACAATGCGTCCAGGCTGGGAGGACCTAGTGAGGCGCTGCATGCAGATGTTCCTCCATCGCAGTGAGGGACAACCGTGGTCCTACAAGCGCCACTATCAAGACGGTACCTTATTCTGTGCTTCATACAGTCTAACCTCATTTTTCCCCTTCACCCTGTCACGACACGACAAACATGTGCTGTGTAAATGTTAACAGACTTGACAATGGCATGATTTATGGTAAGGCAAGGCAAGTTTATTTGTAAAGCACAATTCAAAGTGCTTTACAGCGACATAAAATCACAAGAAGGCAAAATAAAAGAAAATAAAATGATAAGTAAAACATTAAAACATAATGACTCATGAGAGGGCAGGTTTAGCATTGTTAGAGAAGCAGCCATCACATAAGTATACAAGGAATGTACCAGAGTGCTCGTCACCTTACATAAACCTTTGGTATGCAGGGCACAGCCTTTGCTCGAAACAGTAATGGGCAATCTGTGTTACGACATGAGCTACTACTGCTCTTATGAGGCACGATGAATGACTCTTGACTTGGTTGGATGAAACTTTTGCCGCATAGGGTTCATGTTCTCTGCAGATTAATCAGAGGCTGTTAACTGCTCTGACCTGTAGAAACAGTTTTATTAGTATTATTTATTAATGCTCACACAGAGGAGCACACAATGACAAATTTTGTTCCTCTCTGTTTTGATCTTTAAAGTTGAACAAACAACTCTCTGAGCTAAAAGAATAATAATAATAGTTAGTAATTTTATTTGTAGAGCACTTTTCAAAAACCAAATTACAAAGTGCTTTACATGGGCAGCAAAATAAAACAGGCAGATCATAAAAACACACAAGGAAGAAAGAAATATAAAATATTTTAGAAGACATTAAATTCCCACCAGGAGAACTGAAGAAATAAAAATCTTCTGAAATATATTTCTCAAGACGATTAAAACAATAAGGGGCTGGCGGTTTTACTGTAAGCTGATTTAATAGCTGCTAATTTAGCTTTTCTCTATTACAGCTTTCCATAACGGTCATGCAGAGACCCCACTCTACCGCTTCTCGCTCTCTGATGGCACCCCAGTCACAGCCCAGACAAGGAGTGACCTCTGCAGGAATCCTAACACCAATGAACCACACTCCTTCCTCTCCACACATTTGCTACAGAGGTAAAAATACTCTCAAATTTTGAGGAGGGATAATGGTTTCACATAATCGACATTGTTTAAACTTTGTGATAAAACCATGTCTTTGCAGGGAACAGAATGGTTATCGTGGGAATCAGGGTGGAGGTATGAGGCCTCCAAACATGGGTGTGAACAATCCTAATCAGCAGATGAACATGGGCCCAGGAGGAGGCATGGGCATGAACAGGGGCTATAGCATGGCTGAACAGGGCAACATGGCTCAAAGAGGAGTGCCCCCCTACACAGGCGGCAACCGCATCAATCCCATGAACCAGATGAACCAGATGAACCCCATGCATCAGATGAATCAGATGAATTCGATGCATCAGATGAACAACATGAATCAAATGAATCAGATGAGTCAAATGAATTCCATGCATCCAATGAACTCCCCCATGAACTCCCCCATGAATTCCCCCATGAACTCCATGAACCAGATGGCGCCTATGAATCAGATGGGCCACCATGGCATGCAGCAGCAGCAGCAGCAGCAGCAGCAGCACCAGCATCAGCAGATGGGGCAGTTTCATGGAGGTGGAGGTGGACCTGCTGGATTTGGGATGGGGATGACCAGTCCCACCCAAGCCAGTCCAGGGATTAACGGTCCACCACACAATGTCATGGGCTCACCCAGAGTCAGAGGAAGCCCCAAGATGGCTGCCAGTCCATTTTCCCCTGGAGGTACGAAGGATCAGAGAGATTATGAAATAAAGAGATCAGATTTTGTCATTGACAACCCCTGACACATGTGTTATGAACTTTATGGATCAGTAATAAATGTATTGTCATGTTCTTTGCAGGTATGAGCTCCAGCCACCCTGGTAACTCTGGAGGAGGAGGAGGAGGAAGCACCACCTTCTCCAGCAGCTCCTTGAACGCCCTCCAAGCCATTAGCGAGGGAGTGGGTAATCCCATGCCCTCTCCCCTCACCTCTCCCCCTCCCCACAAGCCTGACAGCTCCCCGAGCATCAACTCCACTAACCAGACAGCAGGTGGACCCTGCAAACCAGGCCTCCCAGCCTACTCTGACTCTAAGAGCCCAGGTAGCTCCCTGGGGACCACGGGAGAGCAACAGACTCAGCAGACTCAGCAGCAACCACAAACCCCAACCAGCGAAGGCCCTCCTGACAAGCCAGACAGCCAGGTCAGCAGAGAGGCAGGTCCAGCTGGAGAAGCCAACCGACGGGTCCCTGACACCAAGTGCCACAAGAAGCTTCTGCAGCTCCTCACCTCCCCCACGGATGAGCTGGTGCCACCAAATCACACAACAGGCTCAGCGCCAAGCTCCACCCCTGAAACTAAAGAGCCAGCTGGTGTCACCAGCCCGTCTTCAACTGGAGTGTCATCCTCCACAGGTGGTTCTGGGCCCTCCTCTGGTGCCACAGGACATTTATCAAGTCAGTCTTTACAGGAGAAGCACAGGATCCTTCACAAACTGCTGCAGAATGGAAACACTCCTGATGATGTAGCTCGTATCACTGCTGAAGCCACTGGGAAGAGCAGTCTGGACTCAGGGGTGCCAGAACCAGGACCCACAGCCACAGGAGGGGTGAGGGGACCAGAGCCAAAACAGGAGCAGCATAGCCCTAAGAAAGAAAAGCCCCATGCCCTTCTTCACTACCTCCTCAATAAGGACGACTCTAAGGACAGCGGTGATGTCAAACCAAAACTGGAGGACCTTGAAGGGAGAGGGGCCCAGGGGGCAGGGGTCACCAGCTCCGACCCCCACTGCATGGATGGAAAAGTCAAATTGGAGCCCTCTGATGAGGTAAGGCCTTCCTCCAGAATGATCTATGAAATCCAGTCTGAAACACCCTATAGAGCAGTGTTAGTAATCATCTTTATATTTTGATGGCTCAGACGGAGACCCTGGAGACCATTCTTGGGGTCCCAAGGAATAACAGTGGCTTCTACTCTGAGCCTGACTCCAGAGCAGCAAAGGAAGTGGGAAACAAGCAGGGAAATATCCCTGACAGTTTACATGGTGAGTCAGCCTGCTCGCTCAGGTGTGCAGGAAAGAAACGTGCTAACAGTTTGATAAATCCTTCAAGTCGGAAACGGTTCAGTTTGAAAACATCAACTTGTAAGGCTATGTTTGAGAGATGTTGAATATTATACATTACAGATGGAGAAAGAGGCCCCATGCCTTCAGGTCAACGAGGGGCCTATCAGAGAGCGTTGTCCATGGATGCCAAGCCCATGGGTGCAGAGGGAGCAATGGGAGGCGGGCTTGCTGGCAGAAGGAATGTGCCCTGTCCCACGTTGATCAAACAGGAGAACATGGATGCTTCGATCAGACCAGGAGGTCTTCCAAATGGTTTCCTTGGAGGCATGAATGCATGTCAACCACGAGGAAATCCAATAAGTGAGTTTCTCACTCCTCACAGGCCTGCAGCTCGTAAAGTAGAATCTTAGGAAGCATTTTATTCTCACGTTATTCTTGTTTAAGTTTTCATGTAAACCAAACTCATTCAAAAGTCAGTAGCTTGGAGTCCAGCACACACAAAAGAACTTAATTTACCAAAGAGGAGCTCACAGTGGTCTTTGTGTTATCCAGGAGGAATGGGCAGGGGAATGGGAATGCCTCAGCGCCCTCCCATGTCAGGGCCTGGAGACTGGGGAATGCCGAGATCCAGCAGCAGTCCTGTTACAGGACCAGGACACACCGGCATGGGTCGATCTGGTCCGATGGGGGGCTCTATGATCAACCGCTCTAACAGTGTACCTGGAAACACCCAGTCCATGCTACAGCAGCAACTCATGGATATGGGTAAGTCACAGCAGTGCCGTGTCAGTCTTTGATGCTGCTTTTATAAATGTGGATAAATTTGAATCTCATTCCTTTGTTTTTTTTCTGTGGATTGAATCCATTTGTTTCATGGAAATGATGAAACTGAATCTCCTCTGCAGGTACCAGTGAAGCCAACATGGGTATGAATCGATTTGGTGGACATGGGCCTCTTCCTCAGTCCCCATCATGGCCCGACTCTGCTATGGGAAGGGAAAGACCACAGGGTAACACAAACAGGTAAACCACTTGCTTTGTATGTTTTCCACGTCTTCAAGCCTAAGCTGATCGAGGTTACCTTAAGATTAACTGAGAACCTGACGTCAGCAGGTTGTTTTAACCTGTTACCAGTCACATTTTGTATTAAAGAAGAAAAAATCCAACAGCTGAAATGCCTCAACATGTCCTGTCCTTTTAGGGATCAGTTTGGGCATCCCCTGGATGAGCTGTTTGGGCCCCTGGCTAGCAGTGAGGGGCCGAGCGATGAGCGAGCACTCTTTGACCAGTTGGACTCTCTGCTCAACACTGCTGATGTGATTACTCTGCAGGAGATAGACCGAGCCCTTGGCATCCCTGAGATAGTAGGACAGGTACCTTCAGTTCTGCTCAGAGTGATTTAAAGAATTGTTGGAAAAGTAAATTCAGAGACCCAGGATGACTCGAGATCATTTTTTTCTTTACTCCTGTTTTTATTATTCAAGTGTTAGGTCTTACTTCTTAACCACGATACAGGATTTCAGTCGGTAACAGAAAGCTCTCAGCATGTTGGGCTGTAGTTTGATAACACAAACACTTTAAACCAAATTTGAGTTGAGACTGCTTCAGAGTTGTTTTTTATCCTGACTAATTTGACATGCAACTCTTCTGTAACCTAGGCTCAGGGATCTGAAGGCCATCAGCAGGGATCAGATCAAGGCCCGGGTCATTGCCCACCATCTGAGTCTTTCCCAGGGCCAGACTCCTCCCTTGGCATGGACCAAAAACCGAATTTCAACCAAGGCTACCCTGGACCTCCAGGGCCGTCCTCCATGGGTATGCAGCCTGGTTACGGTGGCAACACGATGCAGAGCCAGTCTCCTGCAGGCTTCAACCCCATGATGAATCAGATGGGCCAGGCTGGGGGTTTCCCTGGCATGGCCAATATGGGTAACCCTCGTACAAACATGATGCGGCCTCGCATGATGACTGCCACCAAGCCCATGAGACTGCAGCTGCAGCAAAGACTGCAGGGACAGCAGGTGATCACACTAACACAATGACAGAGTCAAACTAAAGGAGACTTTTTAGACTCTTTTATCCAGTACAGAGCAGCTCAGCTTGTTTCATTGGAGAAATTGTTGCTGACAAGGCCCCCAAAGCTGATGAGAAGATGAAAATAAAACTGATATACTGACCAGCCTTTTCTTCTCTGACAGTTCATGAATCAGACCCGACAGGGCATGAAAATGGAACATGCCCCTGGAGGAAACCCTGCAATGCATCCAGGCATGCAGCCTGGTATGCAGCCTGGCATGCAGCCTGCTGGAATGGGAGGCCAGGTATACAGAAAACACTCTCTCACATTCCGTTTGTCATATCAGTCAAGAAACCGTTCAAACAATCGAGGCTAAAGTTTTGATGTTTGTTCTCCAGCCTGGTTTTCTGAATGCCCAGATGATGGCTCAACGCAGTCGAGAGATGATGACTATGCAGATGAGGAAACAGCGGATGATGATTCTCATGCAGCAGCAACAGAGGCAGGAGCAAGGTGCACCAAGAGTCTTTAGCCCTCCTCCAAATGTCACTGCACCAGGAGGCGTCGAGAACCCCATGGGAGTCCCTCCAGTAAACCAGCCCGGGCAGCAAGCTTTTAACTATGGAGCTAACTATGGTGAGTGAAGCAGGTGGAGCTTTGAATAAGTGCATCCTGAATCTTGGATCACCTCCTTACTCGTATTTCCATTACACCCTTTTGCAAAATAAAAGCGATATTTCCGAATTACTGATAAAATAGTAAAGTAAAAATTGAGTAAAGTCTCGCCCCGTGAGATTCAATTTGCAGGATTTAGAAGCAGGAAGGAGGACTGTATTTGATGGTAACCATGGGTATCCCAAACATTTGAAGAGCCGAGGGCATTAAAATATTGTAACATCCGTCCAGACGCTGCAACGATGACGACGACGATTCGTGAACACTTGTGTTTTTATTCACTGGTCACTGTTGGCCATGACCCCGCCAGCTCAAAACGGACACAAACGAAAGACTGAATGAAAATCATTGTCTGTGGCTCGCCTACTCTCTCACTCGCACACACACACGCACATCCCCCTATCCCTCCTGCGGCGCACTGAAATGTCAAAAACACCACCATCTGCACTGAACACACATCTAACAGCAGAGCTGTTACAATATGAACAATATGAACGCCAGAGTCCGTATGTGGGGCAGTGGACACGTACCAGGGGCTTATAGGAGAGCATCATGGCCGAGGAGGTGAGGGAGGTGCATCCCTCACGTCCGATATTTTTGCGAAAAGGTGTCTCCATTGCACTTTTGCGATAAACTTCAATATCAAAACTTCTGAAAAACCACCTCATAAGAGCATAAAATCTTTTTTATTCAAAATTTGAAAGTTTTTTCAAAATTTGGGTATTTCCACAACAATTTTTTAATTGCCATGTTTAGGTTTTGTACAATTCAAGTTGTAACGGAAACGCAGCTTTTGACTCTTCTCATATTATTGATGTACTTACAGGGATGAACCAGCAGGGGGACCCATCGTTCATGGCTCCAGGCAGCAGCCCCCCAGGAAACATGATGCAAGGAAGAATGGGAGGTCCTCCTCAGAACAACATGATGCAGGGGATGCAAGGGATGCAAGGGATGCAGGGCAATCCACAGGGTGCACCCATGTACCCATCAGGAGACATGAAAGGCTGGCCACAGGGTGGCATGCAGCGCAACAAGTTAGTAACAAAAATATTTAGATGTTTTATTTCTTTATTTCCAAGTACAGGTTTGTCTGTGAATTAACAGTGTTTTAGCAGCAAGCCAAGAAAGCTTATTCTCTAGGAGTATTTAATTATGTTAGAGAGGTTAAAAGGACTTAGTCAAACTCTCATTTTTTTCCTTTGATTATTTTTCAGCTCATACCCCCAGCAACAGTTCCCCCAGCAAGGTAATCAGGGCCAGTTTGGACCCATGATGATGAATAATGGCATGGGTGGACCTGGACCTGTCAGCGGGGCAGGTCCTGGACAGATGGGCCAGATGCCAGTCCAGAGGCAGGGCCAGATGCAAGGCCAAATGGGCATGAACCCCATGGGGATGGGACGAATGCCAATGGGACCTGATCAAGTAAGTATCATTTTGACGATTTTTTAGACGAAATTTTAATAATAATATATAAATTTAACTGGAATTCTACTTTTTTACCATGTTTTTGCACATCTCATTGTTTTTCTGTGTCAGCAGAAGTATTGCTGATAAACTGTGGCTGAGGGCAGAATCTGGAGCCTGACAGCTGTGGCAGACAGTTCTGAGCCCAAGAGGAGCTGGACCTGAACTAAAACTCAAACACAAACACAAACAGAGGAGGAGTTCTCCAGAGTAAAACATGATGCAGGAGCGCAGATAAACTCACTGTTCATCCTGGAGGGAGACAGATATGCACTGGGCTTCATCCGCACATGACATCACAAATACTGTAACCTACCTTTCTAAGGTGATGCATAAAGACAAATAATGTCTGCTTGTGCATGTTTGTGTGTGTTCATGAGAATGACCCAGTGCTGTCAGGCAGTATTCAGTGCCACAGCTAGGCTGCAGAACGGGACTATGGTACAACTGGCTGTGGTGGCACTTTACCCGAAGGCTTCTGTGTAGAATAAAGATTGATGCAATATTTCTTCATCATTACAGCCTTACTAGAGATTCAATGCCTTCATTACAATGAGTTTCTGTTTTCCCTTTTGTCCTATGAATGCGCCTCATTCTTGAAGTCATTGGAAGCTAAAGCACAGTTTTCTATGTTATGCAGATCGGAGCAATAAGTCTCGCCTCTATGCTTTTGACTGTAACTGAGCATCATAACCCCTGTTATAAGCAAACAAATGGTACTGCAGTATTAGATGTCTCAAATGTCCTCTGTGAATATGAATTGTAAATATTCTACAAAATATATCAAACCCGCTTTTAAAGGCCCATAATTGCACAAAGTATGAGACCTGGTTGTATTTTTGTGTCCCATAGGTCAATAATACTGATTTGGTTCATTTGGTTTTTTTAAGCTTTTGCTGACGGAGCAGGCGTGTATGGGTTTTTCTTTCTTTGTGTGTCACTTTTCAAATGCTGTATTTTAAAGGTTTCCAAAAAGTCATGTATTTCATGTTTTAGCGAGGCACTTTCTACTTGTGATGAGTCCCTGATGTGTTGAAGGTTTGAGCTTTCACACCGTCAGAGTTTGTATTGGTAGGTGGTGGACGTACGATCAGATTTTGTTGGGTGTGAGCTGAGCTGTTCAGGCCTTTCTGCAGTACGCTGAGGATGGAAACACACTCTTCAGTTTACCCACAGGTTCTCAGTTCTCACGGTGTTCTCCCTTTGGGTGTGTTTTTATTAACACCCTCTTCTTTTGACTGTCTTCAGTTAACTCGCTGTGTCTACCTTTCAATTTGCGCAATCCAAAGATACTATTTCACGTCTCTGTATAGTTTCTGAGGTTTCAGGTGTACATTTGTCATGCTTTGTGTTATATTAGTCCGATGGTAAATGGGTACATATCATAGATCTGAATGAGCTTTTGAAGGCTGTGTACTGGAAGCAGAAATAGTATGGGGTGAAGTTGTTCCACAGTGGGGAGAGGACTTTACACAGAACCCCAGAGCATACGAGTCTAACATCTGGATGAAAAAACAAAAAACGAAAGACAAAACAAAAATAAATAAAAAATCACGTTTTGCTGTGATGAAAGAAATGTCAATTGAATGCAATCCACTTTAAGACATATCAATATCTCTATTTTTCAGGAAATGACGTCATATTATGTCCAGATTTTGTTACTTCATGAAAAAGGAATTTTCTAAAGTTTGAATGAAGTACAAAATAAGGCAATCGATCATTTGGTTTGTTTTTGTTTTTCTTTGTTTGGAGGAAAGATAAGCTGTCATTTTACAGGATGTATATTACAGATTTATTCTGTTGATGTTGATATTGATGTAAATACAAATTTCTATTTAAAGACTTGTGTCTGGTCCTCTGATTTATAGCATCATTGTGTGCACTGGATGAACTTCCCTCTGGTTAAATATGGTGTCGGTGAATGTCTGACAGTTTATTGAGATCATGGAAAGAAGCTTAATCCAACAAGAATAATTATCCCCATTTGCAGCACTCGTATTCTCATATGTACAATGTTCAATGTGCTGAATGTTGAAGCTCAGAGCCTGGATGTTTTCCGATATGTGGAATATAAAAGAGCTCTTAAAGTACCAAAAAAAGATTCATGCAATAATCAGATACTCAACTAACGAAAACTAAAAGAAGTTTTTCACTGTAAGCTGTGACACAGGGTGACATGTTGGGAGCAATATCGTGACTGTATGTGGACTTAGCAACAGTAATGTGTTCAGCAAAAATAAAAGCATATACCAGTAGCATTTTACGTTTAGTGTAAATGGTTGCAAGTAGCATGTAGCAAGCCTGTTGTCCCAAACCGAGCACTGAGTTGACTATAATAGTCTGAAAACAACGACTTAAAAGTTTGAGAGAAGAAAAGTAGTTTGGCTATACAGAGAAACAAAACAAAACATGTTTGAAGATACAACTGCTTAATGGAACTGATAACAAGTCATGTTTATTATTTATTTATTGATTTATTTAACTATCTGAAGAGTAAGCTTGGACACCTATTTCTGAAATAGAGAAGGAAATTATAGTAAATAATTAAATAATTGAATTTCAAAAAGTTGAAGTTTAAACAAGCATCAAAGGGAAAAACTTGGTTTAAGTACAAGTTTCAAAATAAGGACAAAGGTCAATGCAGAGGTATTCTGAATTATTAATTATACTTAAATATTACAAACAGAGCTCATGTTTCAAATGATTATAGAAATAACTTTTTGTTTGAGTCAACACCCTTCAATATGCTTAGTGCTGAAAAACATGACGATGAGAGCAGCACAAACAACGTTAACTTGGGAGGAAAAAATCTCTTCAAAGTTGTGCTTGTGTACAGAAGCTGTTCACAATTTAAATTTGAAACACAAGGGGGCGCTGTCGTCTATAAATGACCAAAAAGCCGACACGCGTGTCTGCGATTTTTCTTGTCTCCACAGGGGGTCGCTAATGCACGTTAGAGTGAGCCAAAGAGAGGGCAGGAGGTTTGACTCATGTTCGACAACTAATGTATTCTAAAAATAATTATTAGGATAAAAAATTAGAAATAAGTTAGAGATTAATTTCGAGAAAGTGACGTAATTATATTTAGTGATTGCCAAACATTGCGTACAGATTTGTTATGATGACTACCCGGTGGCTTGGTCTTCATTTTATCCACAATTAAACCAGATTACGTAAGAGTGGTTTGTATCTACAATATGGATAAAGAGATAAAGATTAATAATAACAAATATAGTTTAAATGCTATTTTAGAACTTTAGTACTACTTTAAAGTAAAGAAAGTTGTTCCAGAACTTACGAAATGGACAAAAAGCTTGTTAAGACTTTTTGCTACTAAAACATTCAAGGTTTAAAGAAAAAATAAAAAAAATAAAAAGTATGTTTTAGTAGTATGTATTAATAGTAAATGTTTAACATTGGAGTGCACTGTGGGAATCTCTCCCCTGAAGCCCCCCCTCTCTCTCTCTCTCTCTCTCTCTCTCTCTCTCTCTCTCTCTCTCTCTCTCTCTCTCTCTCTCTCTCTGTTGGCTTGGTTCCCGGCCCATCTGCGGCCTGGCCCGTGGATTACTGTTTGTTAATGTTTCAATCAGCTGTGTGTTGAGGAATGTGGAGCTATTTAACCTGAACTTCCCCAGGTGTGCCGAGGCGCCGCTCAGTCTGGGCCCCGCCGCCCTCCCCTGCCCTTGGCACAAAGCTATCACACAAACACAATCACACACTGGCCACGCCGGGGCTGCAGCTGTGCGCATCGCACCGCAGGGAAATGGGAAAAACATTGCACCAGGGAGACAGAATAAATCTTATAACGAATCGCCTCGCCAAAGCCAGTTTAACCCCTGCAGTGCCAACAGAGAGGAGAACTGCAGATTTACACGATAACACGTAGAAACACCTCATTGAATTAAATAGTTTCATCAAGTTAAGCAAACCTTCTTTTCGTTTTTACTTTTCTTCTTCTCAAAACTTTCCCTCATTACTTCACTTTTGCCGTTTGTTTGGAAGCCAAGTAAGAAATGTAGAATTTCAATCATAAGTAAAAAGCACAATAAGAGATCACTTGTCACAGACAAGTTTTTGTAATTGTATATCGACATTTTATTTAAAATAAAGAAGATTCACAATACAGTTAGAAGAAAAAGTTTGGGAACTCTTTTGGAATTACCTGGATTTCTGGTCATAAAATGTGCTCTGATCTTCATCTTTTTCACAACAATTTACAGGTACAGTCTGTTTAAACTAATATCACACAAACAATTCTGTGTTTTCATATTTTATTGAACATATCATGTAAACATTCACAGTTCAGGGTGGAAAAGTATGTGAACTCCTGTGCTAATGACTTCTCCAAGAGCTAGAAGTCAGGAGTCAGCCAACCTGGAGTCCAACCAATGAGACAATATTGGAGGTGTTGGTTAAAGAAGCCCTGCTCTATAAAAATAAAAACACACACACACACACACCAGTTTAAAGTTTGTTATTCTCAAGAAGCATTGCCTGATGTGAACCATGTCTCATGAAAGAACTCTCAAAAGACCTACTACTAAGAATTTTTGACTTAAATGAAGCTGGAAGGGGTTATAAAAGTCTCTCTAAAAGCCCTGGTGTCCATCAGTCCACAGTCAGACAAATTGTTTATAAGGAAGCCACTACTTGCAAAATATCCTGTGAACTGATGAAATCAAAGTTGAGTTGATTGGAAGAAACACACAAGGCTCTATGAGGAGAAAGAAAAAAAAAAGATACAGCACACCAACATCAAAACCTCATCCCAACTGTGGAGTATGGTGGAGGCAGCTCCATGGTTTGGGGCTGCTGTGTCCCCTCGGGGCCTGGACAGATCACTATCATCGAGAGAAATATGAATTCCTAAGTTTATCAAGACAGTTTGCAGGAGGATTTAAATCCATCTGTCCACCAACAGAAGATGAGTGACGCAACAGGACAATGATCCAAAGCACAGAAGGACATCAACAACAGAATGACCCCAACAGAAGAAAATATGCCTTCTGGAGAGGCCGAGTCAGTCCTGACCTCAGCCCAATTGAGATGCTGTGGCATGACCTCAAGAGAGCCATTCAGACATCAGACATCCTAAGAATATAGCTGAACTGAAACAGTTTTGTGAAGAGGAGTGGTCTAACATCCCTCCTGACAGTTGTACATGTCTGATCTGCCTACAGGAAAAGTTTGGTTGGAGTTAATGCTGCCAAAGGAAGGTCAACCAGTTATCAAATCTAAAGGGTTCACATACTTTTCCCACCCTGATCTGTGAATGTTTCATGATGTGTTCAATAAAATATGAAAACATGGAATTGTTTGTGTGAAATTAGTTTAAGCAGACTGTTTGTCTATTATTACTTGAAAGAATATCAGAACACATTTTATGGTCAATTTATGCAGAAATCCAGGTAATTCCAAAGGGTTCTCATACTTTTTCTTGCAACTGCATTTTGGGAAAAAAAAGTAAACCCACATAATAAAAGTAGTAAATGAGATCATACTTTATAAAAAAAAACTCAGAGCAGACTGTGATTCTATATTGAGATACCACTAAAGATAAAGAATCTTCTCAATATTAAATGCATTAATGACTTTATGTGTTTCGTATATTACCTGCTCTATTTGTCAGGATGTTTAAGTGAATGATTTGAACAGAGACCTCCTCTTGTAATATGATATGGTAATGACCCATAGAGGAGCAGTTTACCAGTTTAACTGGCTTGGAGCCATTATTTTGACCACCAGCTTTGGTTTTGTGTTACATTAATGACCAAACTGCTTCTTCAAGATGTAAAACTGCGCATGCACTACACTTCAAACATTTTTCCAATTTTTTTTAACTTGACCATCAGAGCTTGCAGGTAGGCCTGCTTCAAATGTCAGTTTTAAAGATGACTCACTGCCCACTTGACCTAACGTGTTAGGTTTCACAACCTGGAATTGTCTCTTTGAGAAGAAATCTAAACCCCAACCTCCCTCCCCATGAACATTTGTGATTCGTCATCTTTTGAACTTTTTTAAACGTCTCCCACACACAAAAACACGAAGAAAAAAATTCGTTCAAAAATAATTGTCTTGTTTTAATAAAAACACCAATAAAGTACATTGTAAGAAAACAATCTCTTCACATACTGTGGCATTGTAATATACAATACATTTTGTCGCTCAGGAATCTGAGAAATTTACTTTTTTTTTAAACAAAACTTTGAATTTTCTATATCGTGTACACAAGATACAAAAAGCGTAACAGAAATTAGCTTTCTTTTAAAACTCTACAAGCAACGAGCGATGCAAGTTGCACGAAACTTGTCTTGGTCCCCCGGCTAACCCAGCCTATGTCTGGACACCTCCGGTCTTCTTCTCTCATGACCCTCTGATAAATCGAGAGCGCAGAGTGACGGATCCTCGTCGCAGACGGATGTCCTCACATGTATTTTTCTAGCACTGGGAGTTTGAAACGTCCCTACTTAGTTCAAGGTTTTTAATCGACGTGTTCGTGATCACACATCAGGTAGCCTTGTTTGTTCTTTGAGTTTTTCTAGATGATGGTCCAAAAGCTCTGTGGGCTCTTAGCGGCACATGATCCTGTCATCTGAGCAGCCGTTCTGCGGAAAAGAGAAAATAAGTTTGATGAGTACATGTGTGTTACACTGATACCACAGCAGTAAGAAACAACCCCGTGCGTAAAGACAGCTTTTACGCACGGACTTTGAACCTTTACGCATATTTCAAGATAGCTGATCTAGCGGTGCAATCTGCTCTGAAGGTGATATTCTCAAAACATGTAACGGTATATTTACCTCTACTGCAATGCTTGCAAGCTCTGCATTCAGGGTGGTCAGCGGCGTGCGAGGGGCGGTGCCGATGGAGAGTTGGCGGCTCTTCTCCGGCTCGTCCAGCTCGATCTGCAGGTCCCAGATGTAGTCAATGACATGCTGAAGAATCTCAACTTTGCTGGCCTTCTTGTTGGTGGGCAGGGTGGGGACGAGCTCCTTCAGCTTGCTGTAGCAGCTGTTCATGTCCTGAAGAAAGACCGTCATCTGCTCATCAAGCAGTGGGATCTTGCATTTGGAGATGGTCAGGCTCTGCTCGGACAGGCAGCGTACCATGTCTTCTCCGCCGACCTTGCTCTTCAGGGCGCAGGTAGATCCGACAACCTTCATGTTGTTTCGTGTAAGAGGTTTAGTTTCCAAGAAAGTAGAGTGAAAGTGAGTTCTTCTCTGAGGTGCTCGCGAGGCAATGTTGACAGTTTGCAACATCCACATGGGTAAACCTCCTGGTCTTTATAGCGCAGCAGCAGCCGGGGGCGGGTCAGAGGAGTCCTGTTTGAAGGCTGCACTCCAATGAGATGGCTGCGTTTGTATTAATGGGTCGGCACACAAAAGCACTCTGGGCCAATGTGTGCGCTCGCCTGGTTATCGGGATTTACAATCTGTTTGAGGGATGGCGTTACAAATGGAAACAAATGTGTGTCTTTTATGGGTAATATGTGGGAATCCAGCTGTCCATGGCTTGGGGACTCTGCAGGTGTAGATAGCCCGGGGACAGTTAAGGGGCGGTGAATGCCTGGGTATGCAGTGTGAGAATGTGTGTGGGAAGGGAAGGGATGAATAGAATGAATGGCAAATGATAATTAGGCTACCGTAGTGCCCCAGATTTGCCTTTTACAACTGAATATAGCTCTGCAGATGTGGACGACAATTATAAAGTCAAGTAAGACAATTAATTTGAAATTATGAACAACAATGGGAGAAAAGTTCCCATCCGTTATCTTTTTTACTTCAGGGTAACAATTATGTCTTGGAAATGATGCTTTACTGATTAGTTGTTTCTCCATTTTAGTAATGTGTTGGTTTTTACTTTTAAGTACAGATGGTTGATTTTGCACATCGAAAATGTTCCGACCAGTTATCTCCACAAAAATTACTCAGAGCTTTCTCTGAGCGCAAACACGCTGTTTTAACAGCATTAACTCTCTTCAACCGTATTCTCTGTACTGAGGGAAGCCGAGTGCGCGGATCAGCCTCTCGGATTCCTTCACATGTTTCTGCACTGTGTGCTCAGCCTTGTGTGCACACTCAGATCACATCGCTCTGTTCTGAATCTTCCCCCCAGATTGTCCAAACAAGCCCGAGCAGACTGGCAGGCGCCAGCGCGCTGACGTCACCCATTCATCCGAGCCTTGACGCCTGTCAGCCTGGCGCCGCTCGGGCGGTCTCCATGGAGACGTCAAACAAGAGCGCTCACACTCTGCACTCCTCCATTCACCTGCGTGGCGCGAGGAGGCCTGAGAACAAACCGGCTCCGGAGCTTTTGTCGTTCATTTATCACCTTTAAGCAGCGGGATGAGATTACCGCCCCGCGCACCTGCAGAGCCCCGCTGTCAGCCGGTTAACAGAGAGACAGAGGAGGGGGAAGGCTCGGCATCACGATGTGACTGCATTTTAACACAAAACAACTGTTGCATTCCTCCACAGAGCCCACTTTCACTCAAGTACTTGTTATTATCATAAAAGTCACTTCAACATCTATTCTTTAGTATTTATCATCACATTTGTCTCGCGTCACCATAGAAAAAAATAAGTTTCTGTATCGGAAACTTCGGACTTTTTTTTTTTTTTTTTTTTTTGATAGGCGAAGTGCTAAAATACATTGTTTGAGGGAAATGATCTATGATGTAAAGGCTGTTAAGTGAAAGTTGGATGATTCACAGCTAAAACTATAAGAAATGGCTATTGTTATATTGTTACATGTTTGACACAATCAAACCAAATTAAATACTAAAAATAATTAACCGTTAAATTAATTACTGTGTTCTTACATACAAGTGTTAACTTTTGTAGACATCCTTTATTCTTACTAATAAAAGAAAAATGGAATCAGGAATCAAAAAGCCATCTACAGAACTGTTTTTATTTATTTATTTATTTATTTATTTATTTATTTATTTATTTATTTATTTATTTTTTAGTCTGTTCCTATAATGTTGGATCATGATAACTGACTGCCTCAAACTACCCAGAGGGAATCATACACATACTTTTCTTCATACTGAGGAGTAAATAACTTAGGCTAAATTTTGATTTTCTTATTCGGATAATGTTGCACAGAGGCAATGCATTTGTAAACAAACAGGTAACTGACTTTAGGGAGGGGGAAAAATATTTACCCTCTGAAATGGACACAAGAATACTGCAGCAAAAATACCAGGGATTAAGCATCTCAAGACTTTACTTGATTCTCTAACATTTTCCGATGACCACGGATGAGTAAACTCTGTTGTATTGATCTCAGATTATTTCAGCAACTGCAACATATCAGTTTTTTAAATGCACTGTTTGGTGAAGTAACTGTTCTTGTGCTTATGACTGCAAAACTTGACACATTGCAGATTTTTCACATCCAACTCGACAGAAGTTGGCATAGCCATAAAGTGATTGAAAACATCTTCTGCTCTTCTGATTTTAATGGGACTGCTGTTTAAAGATCCACTGCTTGGATGTGCACAGATGGTATACCAGACCAGAGATAATGTCAGTATTGCCGTGCTGTCTTGTAACAAAGTTTACTACTACCAGGACGGTTTCTTCTAGCTGTTTCAGTAGCCTGTAAAAAGTTTTAAAGAACTTTCTTTTTCCCTTTTCTTTTTTTGCCCTCTGTCCTAGGTCGCAGCTGACAGGGCGGAGGGAGGGCCGGGTGGGCAGAACAATGGGAGTGCGGTGCAGGGATTGTGGGAGAGAATCTAGGCTGGAGCCACAGTGTCTGGAGCGCCCCTCCACTCCCCTCATCCAGCTTTTGTTCAGCTGCAAAAGCTATCAGCACTTCCTACTGACACCAACAATAACTCCACACAGCTGGGCCCTTTTTAGCCTGTTTACAGCACATCAAGGCAAGGGGAGAGAGAAGACAGAGGGAAGAGGCAGAGGAGGGGAGAGAAAAGTGAAACATATTAGCTCCTGATTTTAACTGACAGAACAGCAGTGCCCTCTCCTTACTGCCCTTCACTTCTTCTTCCCTCCTTCATTGCTGACAGACTTCATTTCCCAGTGGACTCTCTACATGAGGGCTCATTATCACTTCACATTGCATTTCCAAGACGAGCTACTGTCAGTGAAACATTCTGCATCCATCAAACAGCCAAAAGGCAACACTTGTTGCATTTTGCCTGGGGACACCGAGTGTCTTTGCTAAATTTGTGCAGGTATACAAACCGTTTCCCAGAAATATTCTTCAGGAAAGTTACATCTGAAACAATTACATCTGGTGGAGAGGAAACATGTAAGCTAACACGCCCTCTTTATCGCTTTGGCAAATAGATCTACAAAAGCACACTACAGGAAAGCACAAGGGGAAAAGTTTGTGTGTGTGTCCACTCAGAGGAAATAGGACATTCCAGCAATGCTTTCACACTTTTGCTGATGTTATTATTACTGTGGGGACAATAAGTAGTGTGTGTACTACTTCCTGAAACATGAAAGTGACCGGAGCACAATAATGGAGAGGAAAGAATAAATGGATTCTTAGAATAAGGGGTTTAACGTCTGCACTACTTTTCAGATGCTACTGCTGAAAAGAAATAATCAGGAATTTTATTATGAATGACAGCAAGGAGTATGTTTTCAACAATTTTTACTTACACACACACACACACACTCACAGTCACACACTCATGCATAGGCCATCTCAGCGCAGCTGTGGGATTAGTTTCCAGTTCCCAGTCTCACTCTTCCTGTTTGCTTGATAATGATCACACCTGTGTGCAGGTGTGTGGAGAGGCTCACATGGGACTGGGAGGGGTGAGTTTAGTTTTGGATACAAAAACTTTTACCACACCACAATGTCGCGTCATCTTTCGCTGGGTGAGTGATGATTGACTTGTGCCACCCAGGACTCGTCAGCCTCACACAGACGTGATGGAAGTTTGAGCTCAATGTGAAAGCCCGTCACACCATCTCTCTCTGCTTCGTGGGTGTGTGTTGTGTATGTTTCCGCATGGATTCCTGGTGTGTCCCAGCGTGGCCCTGGCACCTCCCTGGGCAGTCCTGTCTCTGTAATGACTGAGGGCCCGTGGTTGGGAGTCACTTCCTGTGGGAGTCCTGGTTCAGAGATGTGTCATCAGCAGGGCAGACGGGCTGGAGCCTCGCTGCCTTTTGGTGTTTTTCCTGTGTGCATACAGCAGACTAGGTGGGAAGATGAATGCCTACTCTGAAAGAGCGCCAGGGGTGGGTTACAAGAACACTATCTCCATCTGATAGCAGTGTGCGGGAAACCTCACAGAGATCCTTGAAGCTCTGCAGGTGTCCTCTACTCCATGTCCTTGGCCCAGGAGGACTCACATGGACAGCTTGGTCCCTTTCTATCTCTTTCCCTCTCTTGTGTACATGTGTGTTTGTGTGCATTCATCGGACCCAAAGCCCACCCCTCCTTAACACCCCTGTGGCCATCTCCCTGTGCCTGGTTCCCACACACACTATCAAAGCCCTTTAATGGCTTCTAATTAGCTCCCCATCTGCTGGTGACAGCGCACTGGTGGCATGCTAAAGCACCCATTGAGAGCATAGGCATTGTGCTCTGGAATACTTTCCACTCCAGTGGCAATTGCCTGGAGAGAGAGCTTTAGTTGGGGTATGGGGGTTGCTGGGGTGGGGCTGGGTGAGGAGGGGTGAGAAGGAGAAGGAAGAGGGGTTGCTGGTTAAGGTTTTCTACAGACAGGGGCTAGGGGGAGGACAGGGGTGGAGGGATACACAATGGGAGACAGTGTTACGGCTTGTTGCAAATCTAATAATGCTAAGGTCCCTTTTCTGTCCACTGGTCACCCCCCCCCCCCCCCCCCCCCCCAACAAAAAAAAAAAAGACTCAGTCTGCTTCATTCCTATTTACCCACAGTTTGCAGGTAGTGCAATTCCAACACACTGCAACTAGGATCAAAACTGGCAACGCAATAAAGATGAGCTTTGTTACCTAGGGAAACCTCGTGTTCCTGGGGTTATTGCTCCTCTCTTGGACAGAACAATAGATGCACCTCTATGGAAACTGTAAACGTAGCCTAATGAGGCTTCTTCATTAGCAGAATCTGCCCATGTGTGAATGTGGACTGTTTGTCAGATCCTATAAGGCCTTGTCTTTTTTCAAGGGCTTCCAGCAGAGCACCAGTCCACTGGTAGCAGAAGGAGGGACCAGCTGTTCTCAGCTGGTAGCCAGAGGATGCTGCTGGGGGACTGGCCTGCTGGCCAGCTGCCCTCTGCTTTAGGAGGGAAAAGGAGAACAAACAATAACTGCCTCAGGGTGACCAGCAGATCACCTCTAGTATTTAACATTTGTACACCAAAGACAGCATTAATGGACTTGGGGCCACATAACAGATTACTGAAAAAAAATGATCATTTAAGTAAATTTTTTATCAGCTATAAATGTAATCAGATTTAGAAGGCTGAAAAAAACTTGAAGAGAAAGTTCACACTTTGGGTTAACTTTGGAAAAGAGTCCTCGGTGTATTTTGCTCATTTGAGGACATGTATGAGTATCTATCAATGCACGTTTTTATCTCACCAAAATTTGATTTGATTTTGAAACTCTGATTTTTATCAAGCATTGAAACAAACTCACAAAACAAGAGCTGTGTCTTTTTTTATGTTATTTTTAACTCTGTGACAGCTCAATGCCCTGCTTAGTAATGACACAAACGGTTATAAAGCCACACATTTTTTTCTTTTTGTGTGTATGTGTGTTTGTGTGTGCGAGTATGAGACAAATGGTCTGTCACCTAACCTCTCTCTCATCCCACACCGGACACACACATACACAAAGACACACACACACACCGGCACATCCCCACAGCTGCACAGAGGCGTCCAGTCAGCATGGCCAGGGGACATGGGAGCCAAAGCCCAAAGATGGAGCATGGACAGTGGCAGCTGGGGAGCTGACAAAGCCCCATTCAGAAGGCCCAGGCCTGGGGACAATGGCTGGGCCAGGCTGAGCCCTCTCCTCCACTCTTCCACCCAAAGATTAATACTTCAGATGGGCTTCCCGGTGGCAGGCAGGGCTAAAAGGAGAGCCCTCCTGTTTGTCACTGGGCATTGTGCGAGTCGCCTGAGAACCAACCTCTTGGATGAGCTTGACAAATGAGAGCCGCCATTGACAGTGAACAGATTGGGTCTGCCACTTTTGTTTTGATTGTGGAGCGGGTATAATCAAGTTATTTGGGCCTCGGGGAGTTTTTGTTTCTCTCTCATGATGCTCTTGACACTTAAGTCCCACCTTAACAGTCACTGCTGGCTCAGCTGTGATCTGAGTGCGCTCAAGTTTCCCCTTCTGTTTGTTGTTTCTATTTATCAAAGCTGTATAGAGGGCACAACAGCAAGAGGAAGTTAATTTACTTGGGTGTGGGAATCTGCCTATCCATTCATGTGCATCACAGAAGGCAGCGCAGGTGCGACAGGTGTAGGTGTGTGTATTCTTGTCCCGTTCAATGGGGCTACAGAGGTGTTATTGTCATGTTTTCTATGCAGATGTCCCCTCAACACTGTACCTGAGTAATGTTAAAAGAATGGCTCAGCCGGGGGACTGCAGTAACCAGAGACCCAGTTAGGTAAGAGATGAGGCTGAACACAAGCAGTTCAGGTGAACACCCCTCCTCCCTCACCTTTCCTCTGAAAGCCTGTGAGTGCAGCACAGGTGTTTAGCCCCCAGCCAGGCAGCATTTCAGGTTTAACTGTAAGAACGCTGCCCCGCCTTCACACCGGGAAACTAGAAGTAGCCGCAGAGTACACAGCGTCACACCTGCACACCTGTGAGCTCTGTGCTTGTTTTTGCGACTGTGATCACATCACATGATTTCACAACAGGAAATATTCTACTTGGTAATCTTGTCAGAGGAAAGTTCACTCAGGCAGGGAGAAATCATTTTCAGTTTCACTCTGGGACTCATAGCTGAACGTAATCGGCGTGCTTAAGAGCTTAAATTAAATTTCTCCTCTACCTTTCAGCCTCAGAGTTAAAGTAAAGGATTAAAAGTTTGTTTTTATGCTCCATAGCTACAGCCAGGAGAGCCTGGTGCCATCTGTCCTGTCCGTCCTGGTGTTATTGCTCTGCATGAACCAGCCATTCTCACGATAAAGGAATTTGCCCTTCTAGTAAACATACATCGACCCTCTTAAGTTCGACAAGCACAATTCCCACTTCCCTCCCATCCCTCTTATGTACCCTCATCCTCTCTAGTCTCCATCACCTACCCATCCACCCCCCTGCATTCCTCCACTGCCAGTCTCCCAGTCCCCTTAACTGCCCAGATCCTTCCCTGGTTCCCACGTAGAACTGAGAGAATCACAGCTAAGACAAGTGCCCTGCTTTTCACCCAGGACCCACTTCCAGGAATCTGCTTGTGTAAAACTTCGATGCAGCAGAAGGTGCCCTACTTTTAAACTTCATTCTTCTCCCTGGGATTGTTTCAGAGAGTGTAACAAAAGGGTAAAGAGCCTGTGTGTGGGTCAGCAGGGGTGTGTGCGTGCATCTAGGTTATACTCGGTTGCATGTGTTCGCGTGCACGCCTGTGTTTGTGCAACACTGTGTATGTGTGTGTGCACGTGAGGGGAGGGCTGGAGGATTATAAAGAGGAAGTGAATGGGAAGTACACACTCAGTGACAAAATAAGAGGGAGACATTCCTTTGCTGCCCCTCCCCTCCTCCTCCCCGCTCCCTCTTTCTCTCCTCTCCCTCGGCTGTGGCAGGGCCCTGGGAAAATCAAACAGGTGGTTTGGGCCTGGCAGGAAAGCTGGCTGGGCCCAGGGTGGGCAGGCCTACAGGCTGCTGGGGGCTATCAAAAGCTCTTAGGCCCAGCTTTAGGCCAGCACTCTGAATGGCCCCAGGCTTCATTATCATGTGAATTCTGGGAACTGCCCTGGGCCCCCAGTAACACCAGCGAACTGCCCATATGGCGTTCGCTTGGCAACTAGGGAGAGCCAGCACCCCCTCCGACCCCCCCTTCCCCACCAGTGCAACTCCTCCATTCCAGCACTTCTGGTATCAAAGGAGGATAAGGAGGAGAGGGAGGCCGAGGTCCAGAGCCCCCCAGCTTCAGCTCTCTCCTGGGGGGGCTGAGACCACACAGAGTAGCTTTGGGCAGCCCTTAGGGACCTGGGATAACATTGCTGCCCCTATAGGGCACTACAACTAGCCTGCCTTTGGCTGGATTTAGTGAGTGAATTAACATTTAAGACACATCCCAAAGCTGTCAATTTAGCATTAGAGCTACAGCTCTGACAGGTCAAAGCAGCCTGTCCACATTTATTTTCTGCCTTTCTTCTGTCTGTCACACAGCACAAACTATCTAAAAAACAACTTTATTAACTAAATCAGAAAACAAGCCCTGCCAGTATACTAACATTTAATTCTCATATTGTATTATTTGACATTTGTTGTGTGCCAACAGAGTGGCAAGCAGGACAAGCTTTTTCTTCAGCAGCTGAGACACTAGCCCGGACTAGAAACAGTAGCTCCTTTAACATTTTTCCTGAAATGGGACATTTACCTCTTCCTGGTTTATGCAGTGACATGTGATCCATAATGAAAGCTTAAGCACTTGAAATATGTGAGCCGAATAACATTAGCCCATGAGGCTGCATACAAATACAACCCCAACTCCAATGAAGATGGGGCATTGTGTAAAATGTAAATTTAAAAAAATGCAATGATTCCTTTTTAACCTATATATATAAACTACAAAGACACAATATTTATTGTTCAAACTGAACTTTATGAAGTTTTTTGGTTTGTTTGTTTGTTTTTTGTTTTGCAAACATTCACTCATCTTTCAGCATGTGTTGCTCTAAAACCTGTATGTACCTTTCAGCATTAATGGAGCCTTCACAGATTGTCAAGTTAGCCATGCCATGGGCACTAACACACCCCCATACCATCACAGATGCTGGCTTTGAGACTTTGTGCTGATAACAATCCAGATTGTCCTGGCCCGGAGGACACCACGTCCATGATTTCCCAAAAGAGTTTGAAATGTGGACTCGTCTTCTAAGGTCTGCCTTAAAAGTTTGCTATTTGGCCCCCAGTGAGTTGGCAAAAAAAAAAAAACAGTTTTAATGTATTTCCCACCATAAGTGTCTCAGATATGTTAGCAGTGAGATAAAACTCCCAATTCAGTCCATATAGCCCTGTTTCCACCATGTGGTTCAGTATGGATCAGCACAGTTTGGTACCGATCAGATTGGTAAAGCCTGATCCTGTTTAAAGCCCTGTTTACACAACAAAATTCCACTTTAGAGGGCATTTCAAAAAAGTTGCGTTTTAAGTCCACTGAAACACGGTTTCCGTGTTAAGGAGACGCAGAAACACAAAAACCAAATCCTTAAACTGTTTTCGTGTAAAGACGCTGCCTTCCAAGGGCACAGTTGGCTGTGGAAACCGCTACTATATGCTGTTTAAATGAAAACGGTTTTGGGATGTTACACAAAAGTATTGTTACGTTTCAACTTCTTGTTTACATAAAAACAGTGTTTAAAGCCATTCTTGGGCAGAGGGCTACCAAAAGACTCTACAGTTATATCGCCACCTACAGGTCTGTTATGCATTTCTGTGTGAATGCAGATTTTTTTTCTCTGCGCTTTTTGCGTTTTCAAGTGTAACATTGTCATGTAAACGGTCAGCAATAGCGTGACGGCATAGCAACGCAACACAGTGTACCCTGCTAATAGATCCAACACAGAAGAAAACGCGACACAGTAAAAACTGAGTAATGATGGAAGACATCCAGCAATTCATCTTTTTTTATGACTGGCACTTTCAAAACAAAGAGAAAGTTATCTTCAAAAAGGCGACTGAAGGGTGGCAGGGTTATGTGTTGTTCTATTTTTTTTTAAGAATCAGTCAGAATCTGATTTATTGCCGAGTAGTTTTTACATTACAAGGAATCTGTCTTGATCTGTTGGTGCAATAGTTAAAAAAGTGTTTGCATGCAATAGTAAAAGTAAAATACAATAAAATATAGACAATATATATGCAAGGAGAAAATTAGATTAAAATATGTAGAGAATAAGTTTTAAAGTGGGAGTTGTGCCTGACAGTGCAAATAAGCAGTTGTTCATAACTGTTGTTGCACGGGAAGTGACGATTCTTTCAACCATTGAACGGACTGCAATATTTCTAGCTCCACCTTCTTGGGTCGGATTAATATGTCTGGCACCCCAACAGAAAGGTACCAGAAAGTGGGACGGTACAGGTTAGTAATATGGGGACTTGTCCTTTTTAGTCAAAGGTAATGCCACAAAATATATGCCATACCAAGACAAACTGAGAGCCACTTGGTGGACCTGGGGCTTATGAGGTCAACAGTCTTGTGAGTCATCTGGTTTTCCTGGATGAGGATGGGGACACTTCTACAGGGGAGATGTCACTTAACAACAGAGCAGGAATGCTGCAGTCAGCCACCTGCATCACAGAGCAGTGGAGGAAGGAGAGGGAGGAAGTGTGTGAGCAATGTGTGTTATATGTGCTATATGATCTCATGCTGATGAAGAGACGTTGGATGGCTCCAGCATTGTTCATTGTGCAGAACATTGTCTAAGCGGTGTGTTAATGTGATTGTGTGTGCACGTGTGTGTATAATCCAGTCGTCCTCTGTGCACCTGTGATAAAGAAGGCGAGGTATGGAACGCAGAGGACGGACAATAGGGGAGGGTGGAGAGAGAGAGAGAGACAGAAAATAATTAAAAGGAGGGGGGGTGGTTTGGCTGTGAGAGCTGAAAGTGTGATCTGACTTCTGAGGAACTCTGCTGGTGATTCATGCTGTTACACATGGAGCGTTCTACTCCCTCTGCAGCTGTGCAGGCCACATGCGCAATATGATTTCACAACATCTTTCCTGTCCTTGGAAATTCCTTTTTTTCATGCCGTCTTCTCTGCTCCCCCCTCGCTCCCTCCTGTCGGTGTGCCGGCAGTATACTCTGACAGAGAGGCAGGTGCATCACTTAGTCATTCTTCTCTTCCCTGAAAGAGTTTGTGCTTCACTGAGGCTTTAGTCAGCAAGGAGGAATTGACTGAAAGGCCCCGTCAGAGTCATGTGTTTATCAGACAGTAGCTCCACAGTGCTGCGGGTGATGGTGTTGTTGTTATCACTCAGCTCATCCCTTCTCTCTTGGTTGTCAGCAGCCAGCTGGGAGCAAAACAGTCCACTAACCTCAGTGACTCAGCATTTCTTGGTTCCTGCTGCTGCTTTTCCACCAAACAGTGTGTTTGTTGTTCTGTACAGTATCGCTGTCTCCTTTTCAGTCCACCCCATGTCCAGTATTGACCCAGGAGTAGGTTTACACCCAGGATGACGTGTGTGTGTCTGTGTCTGTGTGTTTGTGTCAGGGCCAAACCGGTTCCAATACTGCAAGAGCTACACTGCCAGGCCTAAGACTCAAAACTACCCTCCAAAAAAATCAAATATGCTGTCTAAATGATTTACAAACCCTCTTAATTTTATTTTTTCAAGTGTTCTTTGAATGTATCACATACAAAACAAACAAACAAACTAACAAATAAATAAACAAACAGTCGAAATGAATGAATGAAGTGGATCATACCAGTATACATGTGGTGCTATTGGAACCGACATCATTCTAATACAGATTGCTGCACTGTCTTTTTGAGCATCCTGAAAGGCAGTTTAAGTAAGAACACACTATGACAGAGTTTGTGCAATGTTTGTCTCAGTGGGACTGGGAATAAAGAGCTGTTCCAAACTTAGAAAAGAGGACGATGCAAGTCTTTGACCATCTTTATCTTGGTCAAGTTGCACATTAATTGTCCCAATGCTCATGGAAGTTTACCTTTTAATAAAACGAGTTTTTCAAATCGACCTTGAAGCAGCGTGTTATTTTTTTTATCACTATTCGAAATATTATTCATCTTATGTTGGCATTACAGTGAAAAGTTTAGATTAGTTTGATGAACACTCATTGTATCTTTTTGCATCTGCATTTATTGTTTCATAAAGTATTCCTAATCCTCCTCTCAACCCACACACACATACACAATACGTACACACACTTCTTATCCCTCTTCGCGCCAAAAGGGCCTGCAGGAGAAACTAGAAGAAAAGAGTAAGGGTCTTCAAATGGGGAGGAATGAGAGTGGAGTTGAAGAAGAAGTGAATGAGTAAGAGAATGAGAAAATGAGAGGGAGAGACAGCATGGATTCTTTTCATTGGGGCCTTAAAGACATGTTTCCCTCAGATGTTGGCTCTTCTTCAGATGCTAATGGTTCGCTCTTATTCCCAAGCTGGGCCTTAGCATAACAATGCAGTGGAAGTGAAAGAGCTAAACCTCTGCTTTCTTTAAGAAGCCAAAGCTGGGCTTTTCTTGTGGACTAATGCCCCACTCTCTCTTTGTGCTCCCAGTGAAAGGCCTGTGGAACGCAAAGGCAAGGTGATCACGGAGTTTACTGAAAATGAGACTGAAACAACACTCGGGCCCTCGCTGAAATTGTACTGGTGTAGTCACAGGATGATCAAATATAGGCCCAGGAGCTTTCTGGCCCTGAGCCAGAGCGCTCACTCTGTAAAATATGATGACGGCAGTCTTTCTGAATATTATCAGCTTCTAATTCCAAAGCAGAGCAGAATTATGTCTCTTGGAAGACTCCAGTCCAAATGTTTTGACTGAGTGTTCCGTGATGAATCCATGACGCCAGTGTCTCTTTAGAAGGAAGGACTTTGAGATGAAAGCTTCAGACCGGCCTTGAGAAGGCTCCAGTAGATACCTCGGAGAGGCTCTGATAGGCTCTGATAGCCTCTGATAGCGAACGAGAACATATGGTTTCGGGCTTTATCACTCATCAAGAAAGAATGAAGGGGATCGAGGACAAAGGACACGCAGGAGGACACAGAGAAATGTGCAGGTCACCCTGGCTGTGTGCAGATATGATAACTTTAGCATATCCACGTTTGTGCAAAGTCAAACTGTTCCTTCTTCTTACGTGTCATTTAATCGTCTGCTTTGCTGCAGAAAGTTCTAGGAAAATCAGAGAAATCAAACAGGACATAGTTCTGGATGTGGTTTGGAGGCCGGCTGGCATTTTACGACAATGTTTATGACTCTGATGTATATAAAACTGTAGCTTACTGGAAATACATGTGCAGAGATTCAGAGGTGTATTTCAAAAGAGCTGAATAAACTGTTTAAACAAATGACACCAGATTATAAATTATTATTCAAAGTACAAATATAATCAATCTTAGGACATGCGTAAAAGATTTTAAGCCGAGAAAGTTAAACTCAAACATGAGGTAGCAAATATTAAAATTAAAGTAAATAATTAAAGTTAGAAACCTTTAAAGTAAAAGCTAAGTTTGGGATAAAGGTCTTTATTGAAGATATGACTCGAGAAGCCCCTGAGTGACATGTGAGCTCTAAGATATCCAAATGAGTCCTCAGCTGTTTCCCCTGAGGCTTAACAATGACAATAGTCCACTAAGTGCCCCCCCAATTACCAGGTTTTAACCCATTAACACCTCTGATATTCTTCTTCCATGTCCTTCTAGCTCTCCCTCACTCCCCCTCCCTCTCTATGCAGATGAGCAGTCGGCCCAGGTGCAGCACAGAGGAGGTTAGCACCTCCTCAGAGCTCTGACACACTCTATTTACATGCAAAACGCTTGGCTTAGTCAGAAAATGTGTGAACACAGGTGTGAGCGTGTGTGAGTGGGACGTGGTGGGGATGCCGTCAGCAGAGCCACTAATCTGTTTGTCCTCATGTTTGCTGTGTTTGCTCTGATGCTATTGAATCACACTATTGTGTAATGACATGCTTTGTGGAAAATCTTTCTATTGTAGGAGATTACAGAAGAGGAAAATATGCATTTCACAAACTCCAGACTACATTTACTTGTGCTGGACCTAGCTTTTTGCACCCTTTCATTTGTGTGTGTATATATATATATATGTATGTGTGTGTGTGTGTGTGTAGGTTGAAAGGAAGTCGGTGGTGGCACCCAGTGTCATTTGAAGCAAAGCGCCTGGCGCCACAGCATCGGGAACCTCACTCCTGGTGCCAGGCTCATTTTTATAAGCACTCACTAAATGACACACAGCTGGCGGCATGGAGACAGCTGTCACTGCCGTCACTACGCCCTCATCTGTCTCTCTCCCTCTCTCCTTGTTTCGTTCCCTCTCTTTTCCTTCTCTCTCACACTCTGGTTTTCAGCTGGGCTCCCTCCCTTCCTCCTCCCTCCCTCCCTCCCCTCAGGGTCCAGACTTCGTGGAGCCGAAGCTGCAAAAACTCACTTCCTGGACCTGGTGCTCACTTCCTTTTCTTTTTGTGGGACTTCCTGTGCTGCCTCTGTGATCAGACCGGCAAGTGCTGACTCTCTGGGAGAGAACTTCCTGATGCACAGACAGCTGGGGAGATAATCCGCTCTTTTTGCTTTTGTCAGGGGTTTTTTTCTATCTCTTTTTCTGTGTCTCCAGAGGTCTTGTTTTCCCCCCTGTTCTGTTTTTCCATTTATTCTGCTAAGCTGCAGGTTTATTTTGATACGAAGCAGAGCAAATTTGATCCCCCAGGAATGGATCATCTCCTGAAAAGGGCAAAATCACAGGAAAATGAGCCTAACAGATATGATACAAACCTTAATCACATCAGACCGAAGCAGAAAACACAGTTCATACCTGCTGTTGTGGAGAAAATATCCTGCAACATCTCGTCAGGATGTCCCATCTATTTGGACTGATGTTCTCCTCCTTTAGCACCTCGCCCTCCCCTCTGGCTGAGAGTGGAGGAATGCTGTGGGTGTGTGGGCCTGGCAGCGAGCAGAGACTGGCTCTAGTTGGTACGCTGAGCCTAGAAACAAGGAGAACTGTGATGGTTCAGAGCAGGCAGGACAGAGCTCAGATAACTTGCAAGGAGGAGGCCTGCAAGGGTGAGAAAGCACAGACCTCGGAGGAGAAGAGGGGGCATTTGAGAAAAACCTGAATGAGTCTGTAGATGGTGCAGGAAAGAACACAGTTTTATTGTTGATGCCTTCCTGATGGAGTTTTGGTGCCATAGATCAGTACCAGTAGTCGTAGTACTGAAGACTTAAAAAATGATTCTCCAGGCAAAAACATCCTCTGTTTTCAGAGGCATATGTTCACCTTATGCTGCTTCTTCTATGAATGTCCATCTGCCACCTGGGCTACTGGTGACAGCAGGGTGACAGGGTCAGGCCTGAGGAATGAGGGCAGCAAGGAATGAGGCTGGCCTGGGGAGAGAAGATCAAGACCTGACCCAAAGAGAGGCTATGGGTCGCTAAGAGCCAGTATGCTATCTCTGCTTCCCCTGCATAAAAGAGTCTGAAGTGTGAGAGACCTTGGTGTGTGTCAGAGGGCTCAATGCCCAAGACATCAGACAAATAGGATAGTGAGTTACTCTTCTGTTTGCTGAAGTTCTGTGAGGGGGAACAACCTACAGGGGCAATAAATAGTTGGACTGGATAACAAGTGTTGTTTCACCTGACCACCTAATCTGTAATCACACAAGCCTGAAGGGAAGCCTACTGGAGTGAACGGCTGTCCAAGCCTTATATTGCCTCAATCAGCACTGACAAAGATGCTATCAAGGTGTCTACAACCTGGACTGCAACACGAGCTAGAGGCAGCGCCTTGAAGAGATAGCAGTAGCAAGCTCTGGCAGATTCACTTTCCTGATTCAAAAAAAAAAAAAAACTGTTGTGAAGCAATCTGTTTCTTATCCATCATAATTAACGCTATGCTGTTTCAGAGACTCCTCCACAGAAGTGAAGGTTCAGAAGAAAAGGAAAGCTGAGAAGTGGCTTCTGTCCAGGACAAGGCCTGTGATCTGGGCATGTTTCAGCGGGATCCCCAAGCTCTGCAAGTGCTCTGGCCCAGGTCCGCCTGGCTCAGTCTGGTTGGCTGTACCCTGAAGATGTGAGTGACAGGAGAACATGGCAAACCCTCCATGAGTCCTCCACTTCCTGAGCCACTGCTGTGTGCTGCAGCTTTCAGGAGCTCCACATGGCTGCAGGCTAAGTACACACACACAGGAAGAGGTGACATCTGAAACAAGGCAAATGCTGCAACACTGTGATCGTCATGTCCTCAAGCAAGGGGAAAGGATTGCGCTTGTGCAATGTATTCTTGTGCCATGTGATGACACTTGAGTATATGCCAAGTGCCAAGTTCTGTTATAGTTATTTCACAAGAATTAAAACACTTGCAGCTGTAAGATACCTGCAAGTTCCAGTCATTTGTAATTTGTTTGATGCTGAAGGAGATGGTTTGTTTCTTTCCCTGACAAATAGGACATTTTTGAAATAATAAAAAGTATCAGCTTGCTATTTTTGGCTGGCCTCATTTTCTAAAAAGAAAGATGAAAAGAAAAACGATTGCATAAAAGTTACTCTCCTGACGGGGACAACAAATGTGTCAACAGATGTTTTTAACACTTATCTTGACAAAAGAGCAACAAGGTGAAAACATCTCAGCAAGTCTTTGCTTCAAATCATTGAGGCTTACTTGTTACGTCTATAACAAAAAGAAACTCCCATAGTCAGATAAAACATTTCCCAGGTATTAATCAGATTAACAAAGAATGAATTTTTCATTTGTGAGGAGATACTTTAGTAGAGCTCAGGGATGAAAGTGTAATGAGCTTGAAATAACCTAAAGCCCTTTTTTTCTCTCTTTTCTCTTCCCTGTGTCCTCCCTCCCTCCTCCCCTCTCTCTGTCTTTTTTTTCCTCTTTTGGGAAACATGCCTTTCCCAGCTGCACAGCCCCCACAGCGCGAGGCCAGGCCAGGAGCACAGCTGGCCAGACTTGGTGGAGCCAGTCGACAGGCGCATGGAGCGCAGCCCGCCCAGGGCCCGCTTCCTCCGCAAACATGCCCAGGTGTGGGGCCTCTGAGCTGGGCTTCTGATCTCCACCAAACAGCACTTTGTGTGTGTGTGTGTGTGTGTGTGTGTGTACGGGAGGGACATTAGGATGAGGGATCAAGAAGGTAAAAAAGGGGAGAAAGAGGAGGGGGGTTGTCATGGTGTGTGTGTGTGTGTGTGTGTGTGTGCAGGGGGGTGGGGGGTGTCCCTGCCGAAGCTGTGTCAACACTGTGTGTTAATGTGTGTGAGTATGTGCATCTGTATCTGCATGTGTTTGTGTTTCGGGAAGTGAGGGGTCACCCCTGGGGGAGACAGTGGGCAACAACAATTACTGCAGCATTGTAGCTAAATTGTGTCTGAATTGTTGGTCCCTGCCCACAGCCAGCCGGTGCCAGCAGAGAGAAGCTTGGAGTGGGTACGTAATTACTGTGCAGTGGTTTGTTGGAAAGATGCAACGCTGCTTATTAGCATATAATGGAAAATAAATGATCACCTGCTGGATGAGCACGCTCTTGTGCTGAGCTCAGAGGACTGTTTGGAGAATGTAATCCTGTACAAACTACTGATTACCTTCCACACATATCAACCACGGACTTCGTTCAGTGGGTTCTGGTTCTGTCTGAGATGTGGTCCTATTACACTTAAACAAAAACACACTTTTGAACATACCCAGCCCGGGCCACAGAGCTCGCCTGAGTAAGTTTCCCATAAATCACTTCATAAATCACCACACAAACGTACATTTAAATGATTTCAGATCACTTCATAACAGCTACATTACCTATGGCCCATTTGATATACAACCCCGCCCCTACACCCCCTCATTTAACTGTTACAGCTGATGGTGACCTCACACTGGCCTGGTTGACATCCAATCCAAGCATTTAACATTATAACCAGATTTTAACACACACAGACACACACACACACACACACACACACACACACACACACACACACACACACACACACACACACACACACACACACACACACACACAGGATCCAAGTCCACCCTCTGTACCAGATGAAACATAGTGTAACAGGAGGCGTATGAGCTGGGGTCAGATCAGATAAGACGAGGCCAGACAGCCTCTGATAAGCTCTTTGAATGGCTCTATCTGCAGCGTCAGGGAGACGTTCTCCCCTTCAGCCGTTTCACATGATGACTGTTGGCCAGGCGGACGCGCTGCTGCTGGCCTGTTTGTGCCTCAGTCCTGCTACTAATTAAGTGGGAGAGCCCAGAGGCCTCTGACTGACTGCCTTGTCTGCTCGCCACTCAGGATTGCTCATGCATGCATGCTAACAGACACTCACGCAAATATACACATGGACATATATAAACTCCTCTCTGTTGTGGACCCCTGAGGATCTAGGTGGTGTAGGTAGCCCTCTTGTGGTAGCTAAAAATAAAATCTCTTCAGGCTGGACGGACTAGTTTCTGAGTCTGAGCTGCTTTAGCTTTCCCTTTTCCCCTGAATGTGACTTTAAGGAACATTCAGGGGAGAATAAGTGCCTCATGCGACTGAGGACTATGGCTATCGCCAATTTTCAGCTTTTCATTATTATCATCAACTAATAAATCAGTTATTTCAATGTAATATCACCTCTAGTTTCATTAATAGAGCTTCTGTTTGTTTACATTTTACAAAGTTGTAAAATGTATGTTTTACAATTTCAAAGCCTACTAAAGATTATAACTGATCAAAACTGACTAAAATGTTGCAGCACTGATGTTGTTGAGTCGCTCAAGCCTCTGACGGCAGTCCAGCTGGAGGTCACTGCTATGTTTTAGCAGTGCTCCCCTCCCACAGAGCAGAGGTTAAAGCACATTTAACCTCGAACGTCCAGGAGCATTCCAGAGACCGTCAGCTGTTTTTTCCTGCAGCGCCCCGTGCAGAGTCCAGGCCTTGATGCATGGAAACCACCCTCTGAATCCTTATAACAAGAAAACAACACAACCAGGTTGTTTGAACAGCCACTAAAGCGCACACAAACACATACAGTTCACATATGGACGCAGGAGGAGGCCGTGTGAGTGCTGCAGCTACTTGAATCTCACCATCAGCAGGTGTAGGTATGTTTTGGAGGATCAGTTAGGATTTGTGTGCGTGTGTGTGTGTGTTGGAAGGTCGTGAATAGATGTATTTGTGTGTGTCAGTTACTGTGTTTGTGTCTGCCAGTTAAAAAAAATGGCAGCTTGCTCACCTGTTCACACACAGTGGACAGAAGAGGAAGCAGCCTCTTTTTCCCAGGGCACAGTCATGGCTGGGTGTACACACAAACACACAGACAATCACACACACACTCACACACACCAGCCTTCACATTTTTGGTCCCTGCACTCACCTGTTTGTTCAGAGGATGTCTGCTGCTTGATCAACTTAAACACAGCTCCAATGTTTCCACGCTACCTGTTTGAACAGCTGAGTGAAGCGTTGACTTTACCACTTTACACAATGGCAGCACAGGTTTGGTTTGGGACACACACACACACACACACACACACACACACACACACACACACACACACACACACACACACACACACACACACACACACACACACACACACAGGCCTCCTCCTGTGCACCTTCTGTTCGTGTCAACTTGGACGTGTTAAATGCTGCCCGGTGACCCACTGAAAAACTTTCACCCTCTGTTTAAAATAGCTCACTCTGCTGTGATGGAGTACAATAAGAAATCTGGTTTTAAGCGCATGTTTGTGGTCTGCATTGCTTACTATATATGGGCTGTGCCTCCTAGTCCAACATCTAATTATGTGTTGAGCTCTGATGGGAAAGGATTACACAGAGAGAGAGACATACACACACAGAGACGCTTACATCCAGCAGGAATCTGTAATTGTGTGAATGTGTGTTGTGGATGCTGGAGTGGATGTGAAGTATGGAAGGCTGAGTGCTATTGAAGGAATGCCTTGGTGCCACTGAGACTAGGGAGCAGAGCAGCAGACGAGCTGTGGTGGACCTAAATGAGCAGAGAAGGCTGAGTTTATGGCACGGCGTTGCATTCCTCTCTGATCTATAGGCAGCTGTACACTGATGGGCATCGCCTGTCTTCAAATACACAACACATGCAAAGAGACATACTATGAAAATAGATGCAAGAAAAAAGAAAAAAGAGTTGAACATGGAGCAGGGAGGAAACTTTTCAAGCCCTGAGCTCTTTCTAACTCATATAGGCAGTGAGGGAGACTATTACAGGATTAACACGGCACAGAGGGCTCATCGGCGTCCGCCTGTCGCTGGCCGGCCTGTTTTGGGGGTCCGGGCGGAGGGGTTTTGCGGCTGCGGTGCTGCCTGAGGCCTGGCTGGGCTGATTTACAGGCGGCGTGGGGACATGTGCTGGGGATACTCCCAGAGCAGCCTGGTGGGGGCCAAAACAGCCACACTGCTGCTGCCTGCACATCTGGAGTCTAGACTGAGTGGCTCTGCAGAGCGCCTCACTCCCTCCCTTCTTCTTCTTCTTCTCTCCACATCCACATGCATCCATCCCTCTCTCTCTCTCTCTCCACCTCAGCTGCTGTGTCTCCCCCTCCCGCCCACCATCATCCACTGTTTTTGTAGCTGCCAGGGCTCAATTGAAATTTAAGATGAGCTCTCACTTTTTCCTCTCTCCTCCAGCTTTCTCCTTGTCCTTCTCTTCTCTCTCCCTCTCACCCAGCACTTGACACATCTGTAGAAGGACAAAGCAACCAAAAAAAAAAAAAAAAGCAGGTACACGTCACTGAGCGCATGTGGAAGATATCAGAGAGAAGATTGTTATTCCTCTCCCTCTGAGAGCCGGGGCCTAAGTGTTCACAGGGGACCCTTCAGTGATCTTTCAAAGAATCATGGTTCAGACTCCTGTGCCAAGGAGGGGTCAGACAAACATATTGGCTCTGACATACAGAACAAACAGTAGTGTGATCAACATGATAGCGTGTATGCTAACTCTCCCACACTTAGCCTTGTTGCAGTAGGGCCTCCATGTATTTCTCTGTCAGGATGAATGTTGCTCTCAGACCTTGCAGAGCAGATTTCTTCGCTTATCAGTTGTTGATACCATTCATATCGTCATAGCGTCTAATGATGATCTTGTTTTATTGATACATATAAATCATATGCTGGTGCACTGATTAGTTTAGGAGCCCCTGCTATGTAAATATAGACATTTGTGTTATCTCTCACTGCAGCAGCATGATGGATGATGCTCTCAGCTCCATAAGATAAATATGTTTTGGTAACTTGGACAGTCGACCGGGGCAGTAAGAAACCTCCTCTTCTCAGATGAGACATGACTGGAAAAATGATCTCTCGTGCCCGACTGGCTGTTTTAAATGTTAAACTTGTTATAATGTTATAAGTTCTCCAGTAAACAGCATGCATCAGGCTTTTCCCCCAAACACAGGCCTTTCACACCAGCACAAAACAATTGTGTTTGCCTTTAAAGAGCGTAAAGTAGAAACAGCTTGTGTCTGTGGATGCAGAGCAGCAGGCGTCAGTGTAATTTACCGCAGACAAACAGGGACCCCTCTCTCTTTCCATGTTGCCTGATTTCCTCTCCGTGAAATGAACACAAGTTTTTTTACTGCCTTGTTCACCCTATCACATTCACACCGTGTCATACACTGCAGGATAAATGGCCGTGTTCAGCTCCGTGGTGTTAAACAGGTCGTAAAAGGCAGCCACACGATACCCCTCCAACAAGGCCTGAACCTGTGAGGCTGCTCGCCTGACTGTCGCCTGACTGCAACCACCTCCTTTAATGGAACAAACGCCCATGTAAGGCTAAAACAAGGTTATATTCATTTTTAGAAAGAAGTCACGGAAGAAGTCCTTGAGAAGTTAAGAAAACATCTGGGTACTGCTGGCTGCTGTTTGCCTTATCTGGAAGCAATTACAACAAACACTGTTCCTCTCTCACTCTCACATTTCTCTGGTTTCTCTCTCGCACATCCTCCCACTACCTGTATCAGCCTGGTTCCCACCCTTGTTCACATCACAGGACAGGACAGATATCGAGGGCAAGATGAAGCAAAAAGATACCAGATACAACAGAGTGGGAGTGTTTTTTCAGTGAAATGTAAAGAGAAAAAGTATTCTCAAGTGACTGAGATGACCTCAACTCAATGGACGACAGGTGCAAACTGCCGGGCTCTCACCTGAGCTGACGGTTGTCTTGCAAAACAATTCAAATATTTCCAGGGAACCTATTTTTCCCAATCCTCAGCCACAAACAAAGATCTTATCCCCTTGTTATTCACATGAAACAGGACTGATTAGAGTTATTTATTTCTATGTTAAGAGCTGAATGATTTCATCTCATTGAGAGCCATCTATGGTGTAATGAATGTGTGCATCCAAGAGAGCATTTTCTACTTGTGAGTCTGCAGAGCTGAGGAAAGTTTTCGGAGCCCTGTCATTGCACAATAAGCTTGGTGTTTGCAATGTCGATGTGTGCTGAAACCTGCATATTGGCACAACCTTGTATGTGAATCATCAGACTTACTGGGACATCGCTACTGTCAACACAGGTATATCCAACACCCCACTGGGTGAGGCTCATTAGTGGTGGTGGTGCACCGAGGCTGGCATTGGCATTTGCTGTGTGTGCTCGCAGAGTTGGGCAAACACAGAGACAGTGAGTTATTCAGAAGCTTAGAATAAACTCTGGTGATGAAATAAGGTATGATAAAACAAAAACAAGCACACAGCTGCATCATCGTCATAAAGATGTTAACTATTGTTGCTTCTTTAAGACAAATACTCGCTTACTTTTGCATTATTTTCAACATCACCCAGAATCCTCTGCTCAAAGAGCCTCTTTATACTTTTTGAAAATCAAAAAAAGTCCCTGATACATCTGTGCTCTTTGTGGTAGAACCAGTAGATCTAGTGATCTAGTGTTATTAAGCTTATTCAGACTTTTCAGACTGTTTATTTAATGTTTTATTTCAGTCTCATCTAAATATTCAATCAGTTTTCTTCAGTCGAGGATGACGTAAAAAGTCTTTACCCGACAGGATCTTTGCTGTTTCAGAAAGAATATTTTAAAGGCTGTATTTACTCCTGGATGAGGACAGCCAAACACACAAACAAACTCAACCCTCTTTATATCCCTTAGTGGTTGTATAACTACAAACCACCAGCAATCTGATTGGTGTAATCCCAATCATGGAGTAAATCTTTCATCATAAGCGCAGATGGTGTAACTGGTGGCTGATTGGGTTTGCTAATTAGCTGGCATATTGATGTGTCACCAATCTGGAGGTGTGTACTAACGCTGGATTTGTTTACAGCTCACAGAAAACATATAGACGATGTAGCATCTGGAGATATTTATACATTCTGATTATTAGTGTATGGATGAGATTTACATACCTGCTCTTGGAAAGAACAACCCACGCATCTCAAAACCTTCTTCTATGGTTTTATTTGTTTCTAAAAAGAGAAACAAATGGCCTCATTAGCAGTTTGAAAAGATTTTCAACAGTTTTACAACCTTTTTTTATGATTTGGGACTTCAGGACTGCTATGGCAGACTACTGGCACAAGCAGCTCTTTTTTTAAAGGTCTGTTTTCATAATAACTTGGATTTTTCCAGGTCCAGCTCTTTTGCTGTCAGGCAGGTAACCTTAAACTGAAAGTTATTCATCTCAAAATGAATAAATAACTTCAGTGAGTCTTGTAAGATGCTGAAAATGACTGCTATTTGGCAAAAACGTTTCCATGGGTTGCTTTATGGTTGGCTCACATTATTCACTGTAAGTCAGTGTACCACTACTTAATCTATAATACTTTGATTCTAAACATTCAAAAAATTTAAATTCAAGATAGAATTTCTCATATAAAACAGGGAATTTAATGAAAGCAGTAAAATGTACAGCTTTCTATAGTTTTTAAAGGTGTAATATCAGTCATAAAAATCTGTGGCGTCATCCTCTGTTGGTTAATATTACATTACAGCCGTCTAAAAGGCAGGGAAGGGTATTAAAATCACGTACTGTCAAAGTGCATTGTAGATTGTTGTTCCAAATTCTAAGTGTCTCAGTGACTGTGTAAAGTTCTTTACTATGTTTTAGCCCCAGCTGTAAACTGCTCCAGTGCGTTAAACTGGTTTGTTACAAACTGCTTTTAGAGGGTTTTTTATGGCTGGGTTATGACGTCCTCACTAGTTGCTGTCTGCAGGTGGCACTTAACCTTTAGCTCAACTTTTCTCTCTACCCATATTCCTCACTTTCTCTCCTCCTTGGGCTAATCCCTTCATACATTTACTCTCAAATGACAAAGTGCTACATTATTTATTCAGCTATTACTGTGAATGATCTCACCTTGTCTGTGACAGTAAACCAAACAATTCCCAGGAGATACTTGTCAGGCTCGCAGTAATGCCTGTAATAACAACTCTCCTGGTAATGATAACAACAATTCTCAGAGGTGTATTTAAACAGATTATGGGCACCTCTCCCTGGGTGTAATCTGTTGTTTCACCTGCAAAGGCTCTACCATCACCTCAAGAAAACACACACACACACTCACTTGCAGGGAGTGAACTTATCAGTAGGGGCGTCATGGTTACGGTACCTTTTCGACTAAAAATAGTAATGTTGAGGTAGATCCTGTAACTTGGATGAGATTCTCTCATGTGTACTGAGGCCTCTCTTCCAGGAGCTCAGTGCCTTTGGGAAATAATGAAAAACAAACTCAGAGCCTTGATGTTGACTCAGAGAGAAGTGATCCACAGGTTATGACTGCCCCCTCTCTCCTGCTCTCCCATGGCTTATGGATCAGTGTACGTGATCCCTGCATTCCCCCATTACTCTGTGTCATGTCTCTTTTTTGTTTTGCAGCAGTAATGGACTCTGCTCAGCTGTAATGGACACATTGTCACCCTGGTACCTTTGTTAATATAAAACATATAACTTGTAACGGGAAATTTGGAGGTTGAAAGGGTTGCGGGATGACAAGAATAGATACTGAAGATGAGGTTTGTATGACAGATTCATTCATTCATTCGCAACATAAAATTAACAGTTTATTGTACTGAAATGTTGTCCAGCACACTCTGTCATGACATTTCCCATGTAACCTGAAACTAAAAGCTGGAGCTGCCCCTGCCTGTTGGACTGTAGCTGTGGAAGAAACAGTATGCTGGTGGCGCCCTCCTGTGTGTCAGACATGTAAGTGAAAACATACTGAAAAATAACATTTACTTTTCCATGTTAAATATCGTGGAACGTGGAAAAGTTCCTTTAACAGTACTGAGGCATTGGACGGTCTTTAAAATGATTCAAGTCTGATTCAAGTGACTCTACTGTAGGAGCACAAGAAACGGAGAGAGTAATAGTCCGGGCTGTCCCATTACTTAAATTATGATTAACAACGACATAAGGTCAAATTTAACAGACAACTGACTACAGGTTACAGTTTGTTGCCTCATAGAAGAAAACCTTCAAAAAATCCTTCAGAGCTCTTGGTGGGAGACCTTTTTTAATATTACAGAGACTTATTAAGATAAGATAAGATAAGATAAGATAAGATAAGATAAGATAAGATAAGATAAGATAAGATATAAGATAACCTTTTATTCGTTCCACTATGAAAAACATTACAGAATGACTGTAGCAAACAATAACTACAAGTAATATGTGCAACCAATAAATAAGTACGAAATGTGCACCGACTCATAGCATAAGGCAAAACTTAATGTAGAAAAATAAGAAGTGGCGAGGTATTTCACATGTTACAAGTTTTTGCAGATTAAGAAGACAAGATAAGTGTGTGTATAGGTTAGTGTCATATCATGTAGGTGATTAGTGGGGCATCAAATATGAGGCTGACCCAGCTAACGTTACTCGTGTATTCAAACGTAGCAAGTAGGCAGTATGGAGTACTCACATGTAGCAGGCGGTTTGGAAAATAGCCATGGTGAGTTTTTGCTCGACGACATAGCTTGTAATACTAGCTAATGGATGGACTTTCTCTGAAAACCGCCACCCTGCAGTTTTAAAAAAAACTTGTGTAGGCATCGTCGACAACCAGTAGAGGTCGCTGTGAAACTATGCTCGGCTTGGTTATAATAACCTAGCACAGAAGGTAGGATTTGATTTGCAACCGCCCGGTGAGTTTGTTTGTCGTTGTTGACATGCCATCCCGTGGATTTGAACTGTAGAGGTTCTCATGATGCTTACTAAAATATGGGGTCAAGAGTTGATAGTCAAACAGAGTCCGTGGGAAGATAGCAGATGCCACAAGTTAGCCAACAGGACATTTTACAGCCCACTGTGATCTTGGCCCATTTCTCGTTTAATTGATACTAAGGTCACAAATAAGCGAGACTCTTCATGGAAACTAATAGAGAAGTTCATATTGGTCATTGTTGATTCAAGCTAACTGAATGAATATGAAACTGTTTCATGCTTTCAGGATAGACACTCCTCTGGTGAACTACAGGTTGACTTTGATTTTAGGCCTTTTGTTTGAAGATAACCCTATCATAGTCATCTTCTCAGCTTGTTATCATAATTCTATTACATTTTATTACAAAACATCCCAGACACAACGAGCAGTTTTACCCTGAGCTCCTTTCAGAGATCTTGCCCAGGAGAACAAGACTGTCTGGCTGTTTTATAATAACTGAGCTGTTTCTCTTTTCTTTCAGAGTGTCCACTCTCATAAAAGAAGAAAATGAAAATTTTACCTCAGTTTAATGTTCAAACTCATGTTTTTATTTGGTTAAATCAATCATCCATAGAAAATAGAAAACCAAGGATAAACGTTGACAGGAAAAGCTATAAGAAGGGAGGGCTTGAGTAATGTTTGCTGGATGGATCATACTTGGAGTACATGGATTTACACACTCAGGTATGGCTCCGCCAGTTGCAAGGTGACAGCTGTATTTCAGTTTGACCGCCGCAGTGAGGTCACTGACTCACTGAAATATACTTGGTTTTTCTTTTTATAGCCATCCTGTGACAAATGCACTGTGGGATGTAGATCTCAGCCTCGACCAGAGAGCAGCTGTGAGCCAAAGACACCAATGTGCAAGGTAGGACAGATATTATCAGTGATCACAAGAGCTGTAGGCTACAAATACAAACTTTCAGTGATAGAATCAAAGTAGAAGTTTAAAATTTCTGTGATTTAATTTGCAGTCAAAATAAGGCAATATACAGTGTCCTTCATACAAAAATCAGTCTAAAAAGAAATGGTACTTATCTGCACAAAGTTAGATCTCTTAATTTAAGCGCTGGAAGCACATCAGTGCAGTACGTCCATGGCTGCTCTGAGTTTCTTTCCATTGCCTCTTTTAAATTTTGATATGTCATGGAAGTCATTCAGAGCTGCTTTGTCTATTTTAAGTCCACACTCATCATGTGATAGTAAGTCTTTGTTAATAAGCTGCACATTTAACGTGTCATGGGTCAGGTTCCTGGTTTTCTTCATGCTTATTCATTGCTCATTTATATGCTGTAAAACTTGCGGACAAGCTGTTATTGTCTACAGAGAGCTTGTTTGAGAAAATGTACTCCCCTTGTTGAATTTCACGAGTTATTTTTTGCAGAATGTGATTCTTTCTTTGCAGCCAATGTGCTGTAAGAGCTCAGTGCGTTGCTGCAGGTAGCACAAATCACTATAATCAGATTACTATAATCTATTTGTGTGTATCACAACCCACTACGGCATCTAGATGTGCAGCAGAATTATAAATTCATCTGAACTCTGCAGTTCATTCCTCCAGTGCACACCTAGTAATGAATACAAGGTTGTTTCTCCTCTGCTGGTGTGCCTTTGTCTCCCTCCGTGTCCCTCCTTTCCATCTATCTGTGTCTGACTCGCTGACTTCGTCTCTCTCCTCTGAGTGCGTTCCAGCCATATTGTGGTTTAAAATGTTTCTGCTTCTAATGAGCCAATTGTTCTTGTGTTTTGTTTCCCTCAGGGAGCATTGTGTAGCTAACAGCATTCTGCTCACAATCATTTTAAAACATATTCACTGCACCGAGAAGGTATTGGGGCCAACAAAACAATAATGCCTTGGAGCATGTACAAAATGAAAAATGTGTTAATGACACTCGCGCTAGCAAAATGACAACGCATTCTTTTCCTGTCAATTAGACCTTGGTTATTCAAAAGCAATTTGCAACTCCCCGCAGAGTAAAATGTGTGCCATCTCCCGGGCTTTAGTCTGTGATTGTGTAAGTGATGTATTCATTCCATTTCACTGTGTGCGTCCTAGTTTGAGACATAGAAGCAATATTAAGGTTAGGAAAGAGCCACAGCACTCTGTTCACCCTGTGTTCCCACTATCTAAACAGAGGGTGGTAAAGGTGTATATCCAGGTGTATGTGTGTGCGTGTGCCTGTGTGTTAATTTGTGTGCACAAGGGCACCCATGACCATGTACAAGGGGTATTGATACAGCTGGCATTCAAGGCCCTGATTAATTGCCATGGCATTTGGCTGCTCTCTGTAAATGCCACATCCCATGCTGAGTGCTTGGTTAATGGCCAGCCAACCATTCCCCTTCTTTCCTCTCCCTCCATCCTTCTTTCCTGCTCTCAACCCTCTGCCCTCTCCTCTTCCTCCTTTGCTCCGTAAAGGTTAGCTGGGCTTTATCAGCAGGGATAGACACATGAGTTAAATGATCCCATACAGCTCAGAAGTCCATGCTCTTCACTGTTTTGCTGTTCAAAGAGAAATTATGATACAAAGGCGTTATTCCTGTAAGAGCCAGTTCAAAGTTAGCGCTAAGGTTGTGTCCTTTCCCTTCTTGTCTTCAATTTACAGCTAATGTGTGATGATAAGAGATGAGAACGAGCGCTACCTTCAAGTGTTTATACCCCAAAGGCCCAATTTTAGTTTGTCTCTGTATCTCTGAGCAGAAAAAAAATGTAGAAATAGCTTTCATTCTCAAGTGAATTAGTTTGCTCTATCTTAATGAGGTTTGCCCTGTCAGAGGGAGCAGTTCACAGCCTGCATGCTAAACAGACCAAATTGGAATAGAGTATTAGCTCCTGAACTGCAAAAATACCTTCTTCTGCTGCTTTAATTTCAATGCATCCAAGCAATTACCCCTGTACACAATTTTATCTTGTCACTTCTAAATTGGAATAGAAGACCAAGCAGAGGAGAATTCGTCCTGTTTTTTTTTCTTTTCCTTTTTTTTCTTTTTGGAAAACTAATTCAAAAATCTAATTAACTGCAGAAAAACATGTCACCAGTTTGGCTGGAAACATCCAACGCAGTTATGCAAATGGAGCCGAGGATCGCAGGATGCGATTTGACAGAATCTCATTCTGGATGGTGCGATGCCAGATAGAAAGATTACTCTGCCGCGTCTGAGTGGAGGCAAAAAGGAAGTGATGAGCCTGGTAATTTATTGTGGTAGTATTTCTCCTGTTTGACTTCAGACAGCTCATTAAGAAGCGGGGTGTCACACAGCAGGACAGAAAGAAAGACAGGAGCATTTCTGTAATGGGCCCTCCTCTCCTCTGCCTGCATCAGCTCTTTTCTGCCTTTGCGACGCCGGCTTAATCTCTGACTTTTTTAATATGAGGTGCCAAATAACATTTTACACAATTCATCATTTTTCTCCTCACAGGCGAGAAAGACACACTATTTCATCCTCCTACGTGCCTGTGGTCTGCTTACAGGGCTGTTTCAGACCGGTCAGGATGGAGGGCTGAGATATGGTTGGAGTCGCTCTCATGTAGTTCAGGAGCGGCGAAGGATGATGCAGTCTGCCGTGTTGTGACAGTCAGTGTACAGGTGTCATTCTGCTTTAGATGGCAGGTGTTATTTTTGGCAGAGAGTGGTTCATATACTGTGAGAGTGTGATGACATTTTTTTTTATGCTGCTATGACTACGGCATAAATTGAATCTAATCTCAGACCTAAAATCACTCCCTAAAAAGCTGAATAATGGCAAAATAAGGCCTTGTGTCAATGTATTCTTTAAAAACATTTATCAATCAAGTTTAAAATATAAACATCATAAGACAGAATGAGGAAGATGCCTTGAAGCAGTGACCTTTGGATGTGTTGTCAGTCCTTTCACTGGGCTCTTCAGAAGCTCTCCTCACATCCTGACATCCTCCTGATTAAATGCCAGCAGATTGTTTACAGACCTGACAGCCTTGCAAAACAGATGGAAGGTACAGACAAGTAATTCACTACTGAGGACACCAAACATGACCGGTTACTATTCTGCATATTAGTGCAAAGGCCCTTGATTTATGTTTCAGACCCTTTCTTTGCTTTGCTGAACTCTGAGATTGAAGGGCAACAATCGAGGCCACATGAAAACTTCAGGATAGGCAGGACAGGAAGTCTTTTCTCTCCGGGTTCCCATGCATATTTGCTTTAGAAGCACAAAATGAATGAATAAATAAATAAATTATCAAAATGAATGTATTTGCTTTAAAGTAACTGAAGTGCTCAGAGTGGCTGCCTACTTATTGTTTTAATCGATTACAGATGCATTTGTGCTGGAAACACTGGGGTGCCTTGTTAGATAAACCCATGAGCATTTTTTAGTTAATATGTGCTTCAGATTTTACAGAGTGCTGTACATTAGTAATGCAAATAACACAGTGTCAGAGGGGTTTTAGTTAATTAGGTGGAGATGCTTTGCTTTGGCCTGTAGCGGCTTGTGTTCCTTGGGACTACAGACCTCGACGGGGGGCGCTCTTTGATCTGCGGATCCCACGGTTCAGTAACGGTTGTTCAACTTGTGCAATGTCTGCTGTGCATGTGTGTGTTTGTGCCTTTTTAAGCCTGATTTAGTATTTACTTCTGTGATGGTGTTAGAATCATAAACGTTGTTGATGTTAAACATTGAAGGCATTGTAAGTTTGATTTGTATGAACTGTTGCACATAGATCGGTTTTAAATGTGTCGCCAAAAGATTCTTCAGGGTATGTTCAGCTGACAGTCAATTAAGATCTATCATCAGTCAGTCTTTATTCATATAGCGCCAAATCACAAGGAATCTTAACTCAAGATGCTTTCCAAAAACATTAGCAACATTAACATCAAGACAAGAGGAGGAGTCTGATCTCATCTTAACCCACCATGAGTAGAGACCTTTGCAGCATTTAGCAAGTTGCAATGGCGAAGGAAAACTTTCTTTAACAGGCAGAAACCCTGAGCAGAACCAGACTCATGTTAGACAGCAGTCTGCCTTGACTGTGTTGGGGTTAGAGAGAGGGATAGAGGGAGATGCAGAGAGAGACGGACGAAAAATAGGTGTTGTGATGTTGATGTTGATGATGATGGTGGTGGAGAGACTGCAACAGCATTATCAGCTGTAGTTTGCTATCAATACATCTGTTCTATCAATACATTTCTCAAGACCAAACGCCGGCAACAGAAGTCAACATTTCACCATATTTGCTGAAGATAAACAAAACTACTTTTTAAATCATCAGAGAGCATCAAATTACCTTTTCACAGTGACCCCTTTTACAATATTTACATCAGTCTTTCAAACACCGCCCCCTGCTGGTTCAACACCAAACAACTGAGGCTCCTCCATGACATTAGCAGTGTGTTGCTTTCTAATTTCTCTGTTCATACAATACAAAAATGTTAAAAGCTCACTGACTGGCAGACAGACTAATAAAAACACTATTGGAGTTTTCTGTTTCTTATTAACAATTATCGATACAGAACATGTTGGAAGTCAGTGAAGCTGCAGTACTGGAAGAAAATGTTGTTTTCAGACAAAATATCTTCTGTCCCAAATTCAGCTTGTCAAAGACAAGACTATTATTAAGTATGCTACAGAAATAAACAAGCTCAAACTACTTCATACGGACGTGTACCAGCAGAGAGAAGACAGTAAGGACTCTTTGTGTGGCACCTCTCCTGTAAACAGATTCCCTTTGTTGATGTGTAATTTTTCATGTCCATTCCAGAGTTATTGTCTCGTTATTGTCAGCTGCTGGCCGTCATATCTGTGTGCTGGGAAAACGAGTCTGTGATACAGTGAAGGAAGTTCGGTCTTTTCACTGCTGAAGTAAAAATCTTTCAGTCAATGAGATGAATTCAGACTTTATTAGTATGAAAAATGTCCGACCCAAAGCTCAGCAATTAAACTAGAAATGTGTGATGAAGGACACTCGGCTGAAGCTTCTATTCTTTTTATTGTATCATTCAGAGTTGTGGGACACTCATGAATGAATTATAGCAGCACCTCAGGATATGGGACAGCTATGGTCGCTCATAACTGACTTATTAACTATTCATACTCTCAATGGGAGCATTTGATCTGATGGTGACAAGACGGGTGAAATAAATAAGAAGATACATTAGACATGAATGGCTGATGTGTGTAGCGTGCGTCTGTATGTATGTTGGGGTGTTCAGCTAATCCCTTTAGCGTCGAGGCAACTCAAGGAACAACCAGCGAGCACAGCAGCAGACTGTGACTCATTCAACTATTTGCATTTGTAATTTGCTAAGAAGGCCGTCCTCTGGACATAAGTTTAATCCACTGGTGTTTGTGTGTGTTGCTTGTGTCTGGGCTCTGCACTCAAACACACACTCTGGAGACATATTTATTTAGAGATGTAGTCTGTTAGAGGCACGAGGATGGCAGGAAGGTTGAGAAGGCGTGAACCATTCTTCTTGCAGCACTCTCCGCAGTACTTTGAGGAGAACTGTTTCAAGGTAGAAGGAATTTTCTCAACTTCACTTCTCTCAGTCTTGTGCCCTTGAGTGCCGAGATGAGCAGCATCGCTCTTTCTTTATTTTTAATTCATTCCCTCCTGTTCTTTTATCTGCCTGTTTCTCTTCATAATGCAGCCATGGTGATGCAGTGCGGTCCCAATGCACAGGAGCCACTAACACATTCATGCACACGCAGTTTCAGCCAGGGAATCACTGAAGGCAGGGTGCAGGGGGTGCATGTGCACGGGGAGGGAAGCAGACCTTAAACCACTCAGCCCAAACCAAGAGAATGATGGAATGAAAGCCCCGGAAGATAAAGAGTCATAGGAAAGAGAAGGGGTCCGTCTAACATACACACCTGAGCCCCTCCTTCATCACACAGCCAGCTGATAGAGGATATTTTTTTATCAGCCAAGCACACAGTGCAGGAAAGGAACAAATTCATCTGTAAAAAGGCCCTCCAGGCTGCAGACAAGATCTCATACAACATGACTGTCTGTCTGCGCTATCAGAGCAGGAATCATTCAGTCTTATTTATGCTCCTGCCTCAGCACTATCATGCAAAGGTTGAACACAAAGTCCCCGCAGCTTTGTGAACAATGAAGCAGAAACCCAGAAAGGAAAAAAGTATTCTCTAAGGTTTAGACCCTTCCCATGGTTTCTAAAGTGCTGATGCTTTTCTTTTTAGATCTCACATAATGTAGTCTTTACATCTGGGTTGGTCCTTCTTTGTCGAGCAAATTTCAGTCTTTGGGGGAATGTCCCAGACAGCAGTTTAATTGTGAGATATCAGCCTGTAGTGTGTGTGTGCGTGTGTGCGCACACATGTGCGCATCAGGAGAAATGTGGCATAGGCAACAACAATTTTGGTTTGGTTTAGTTTTCATTTTTATCTTGTTGGGCACATATTCGAAACAGTAACATGAAAAAGCCACACAAAATGTGAACTTCAAAGTCTTTTTCATATTGCCCTAAGTGCAATATCAACACTTCACTTCTTCAAAATTGTTCCTAATTTAAGTTTCATGTCAGAGCTTTATTTGGTCAGACTGAAACACTCAAACACAAACACACAGCAACGCCATGCTTTCCTGTTAACCTCACTGAACATTAGCCACTTCACTGAAACTTAAGTTTTCAGGGTCAAGATTATTTCAGGGCTGCCATCTAAAGGCTCATTTAAGTTGTGTCTCTCAGGCTGCACAAGAGGCTTCATGTTTGTTTTCCCTGAGAGATGATGTGATTTAAGTTTATTCATCCTTTTAAGCCCTGGCCTCTCTTTTGGGTCTCTGCTAGAAAAATGACATAGCCAAATTGAAAAGAGTTTATCTCTGCGTCTGCAAGGTCTATTTGAATCATTCCTGTTCCATAATAAAGAGAACACTTGTGAAATTTGTTCAGAGGTGTCAGTATTGGTATTTACAGTGGGGGAAATAAGTATTTGATCCCCTGCTGATACTAATATACTTTTTCACTTGATAAAATGCACAACAATTTATAACTTTTATACTGTGTGTTTTTATGCATTTTCAACTGATATTCTGTCTATACTTATAACCAGTAAAGAACCATAAAAATTAGAGTGTGTTAATTTCCCAGGGCAGTGGGCAAACTTACAAATTCAACAGGGGATCAAATACTTATTTCCCCCACTGTATGTCACTGGCACTGAGAAATAGCTGAAGTATTTATTAAACGAACAGAAAGTTTGGTTGAAGTATGACTTGATATGTAGCTGAGTTTAATCTGATGTGTAATGTGACTTTATTTAAACTAGGAATGGGCAATATATCGATTCAATCAATTAATTCAAATTATTTTCTGCAAAAAATTCAAAAAAGTAAAAATCCAGATGTTTTTTTATTGCCTTAGTCCAATTGTAAGTTGTTGCAATGTTTGAAAAAAAAGGAAAGTTTTCATGATGGTAGGCCCTGTCAGACTTTTAAAGACTTGTATTTGGTTTTTAAATGAGATTAAATATTGATTAGCTTGTTGTTAATATACTGTAAAAATAACTCAGCCTTGAGTGTTTATGTAAAACCTGCCTACATTTGAACTACACAGTCAACATTTTAAGAGGGAAATTCTGTTTGGTTTGGAAAGATATTTCAACAACATGGAGACAAAACTTGATTCATGTAATTTATATATTTTTTGTGTCACTTGGAGTGTTTTCTATTTTTTTTGAGAGGGAAAAAAATCAATTAAAATTGTAAATCGAGTGTTTTGGAAAAATCAGGGATTTTATCTTCAGGTCATATCGCCCAGACTTAATTTAAACGTGATAACTGCTTCATTTTATGCCTTTTGCTGCTGAGGGACCTCAAAGTCCCCCAACTGGGGGACCTGATGGTTTAAATGGTTAATACATTTTCCTCTGGCTCTGCCCCCATGTTTCTCACACTGGTACACTAATGATCACAGGTAACCACTGTTTAAGTTCACAGAGAGTCACTGTATTTCAGACATGCTCCACATGTGCTGTGTGCTTTGTTTTCCAGTTTATGTGGGGTCCTTGGGTTTATGTGGGGTCCTTGGGTTTTTGATTTGTGTTTGCTTCCATATACAAATTAAAAAAAATTACAGCATATAAGTAATAAGTCACTTTTATGTGTAAGAGCACATAAAACATACCTTGTGTCAAAGTAAACACAATAGGAGGTCAGTAGGATGACGCGGCTTCAGGGTGTGTGAGAGTGAGTGAGAGAGATGGAGCATGGGAGCATGAATAAACCATGGCTTTAAGTGGTGTCACCGGGCTGCTTTGTTGGCATGTCGATGCTGCTCAGGAAAACATTGCTGTCTCTGGGGCATTGACTATAATCCAGCATGTAAGAGCTGCTAGATGTCTCCTTTATGTAAATAGTCCCAGAGTCTCAGACATCATCTTCCATGCACACACTGGAGGAATAAATGGTTTTACAGCACTCTGTTTTTTGTTTTAAGATGATTATGAATATTGCTTGAATGGGACTAATCTATCCTTTCAAACATCTCACTGTTCCGATGGGACTGAACGATTGTGCTTTTACTTTCTGGGTTAGTGTTGAATGCACCTGACGTTAAAGCAGCAAATAGTGTTGTCTTTATCCTCAAATGCCTCACTGATCCCCGACTCTGAATAGTTTGTTTTGTGTCTGATAGAGATGGTCCTCTCCAGAAAAATACTGTTTGAGTTTCTCATAACAGCAGTTTCATCTCACTGTGACACAAATACCAGAGCGACGCTGACAGACAGATGATCCATTGCAGACTTTGTAATTGAAAACACTGTGACAGGTTAAATAATTAATCTCCCTTTCTCTGCCCGCTTCAAATAACCGTGGAGAAATACAGAAAATTCAGATCATAGATAAGAGTGTTATTGATTAGATTGGGTGGGTGGAGTGGTGGAGAGAGGTGGGGAGGTGCAGAGGTTCTCCATCACTAATCTCTCAGGCTGTGACTGCATCTAAATAACCTGCAGAGAGGGATAAACAGGCGCATCCATCATGGGACGGCTGGTGCAGACAGTGATGGATGCCTCCACCCTGCGCCACCCTCTGCTGCACCTCGTCCTCCTGGTCAGGGATAGGAAGTGACACTGGCACTCAGGAGAGATACCTGGGTTAGACTGGGCAGGGAAATGCTGCTCTGCAGTGATTGAAAGATTCAGGGCAGGCTTTGAGTGTGCGTTGGTGTGAATTTGGAGAATCGTCCCCTGTCCTCGGTCCTCTTGTCTCTTTAAGTTAGGAGGATAATCCGTCTTGATAGGTCCCGTTTGTTTTGTCATAGAGGAAATTGGTTTTATGGATTTGTGTGAGAGCGTCCGTGTGCATGTGTGAACTCACTCATATATGCTTCTAGAGTGCTGGTGTATCTGCATGCCCAAATCCAAATCCCCTGTGCTGCTTGGACCCACTGAGCAGTGTTGCCCACGCCACCTCTCACCAGAGGTGCCAGCCTGACAGATATGTTGTGTGTGCCAGGCTGTGCCTTCATTCCCCACCAGAGCAGCATTAAGATTGATCCCTCGTTCCCTCCCATTCCTTTTTCTCTCACTCCTCTGTGTGCCTCTGCCTTTATGAGACTGTGAATAGGTGAAGCTCGCAAGCTCCAACAGATGGCCAGAACTGCCCTGTTTCTCTCTCTCTCTCTCTCTCTCTCCCTTACACACATACACACATGTACACAGACACACATTCCACTGCCTCATGAATGAGAGCCTGGGGAAGAGATTGGAAGAGGCGGTATTATATGTGACAAGGAGGAAGATGAGGAGCAAGAAGCATCAGTGGAGAAGAAAGAATCAAACTGGAGGAAATAGAGGAAAGTAACAGTCGCGGAGAGACTCTGCTGAAAAAGAGAGTGAAGGCAAAATTGAATTGTAGATTAAGGGAGCCTCTCTCCTCCCTCTTACCCTCCCTCTTTTATTTATCTCATGTGAAACCACGCCTCCCTCCTTTCACTTGTCAGTGCATCTATAACAGTGAGCTGTCTGCACCGGGCTGTGTGGGGGGTGAGACGAGCTCCTCACTCAGCCAGCACAGAGGGACCAGATCTGAACGGACCGGACCGAACTGGATGATACTAGACTGTCCAGAACAGGTCTGTGAATTTGTCATTGTGCATGTGTGTGTGTGCGTGTGTGTGTGTGATGGATGACAAGGAGAAGCGCGTGTATCCCTCAGTGTGATCGCTTGTTTCTCCACAGGACTTGCTTCCAGAGTCGCGTCTCTAGAAGGTACAGTGCTGGAGCTTTGCCCTAGTTTACACTTGAATGCTCTGATCTGTTCTGTTTGCTTCTGAGATTTATGCATGGAGTCGCTAACAGCGCTGCTCTTCAGGGTGTGAAAGATAAAATCTCCGTTTCTTTGGGCGTGTTGGACTCTTCGAAGTATGTAGTGCTGAATCAGAACAGTGTGAAGACAAGCTGCTGTTTATCTGAGGGAATAAGTTGGTAGTTAGTCCTGCTGGACGCTGTCGACGGGTGCTGCTCTCTTGGTTTCATTCTGTCTTTCTGTGAAGTAATTTTTCTACATTATGGAAGCTTAAAAAAGAACAATTATTACCATACGATTGTTTCCAAAACATGTCAATCAACTTTACTCCATGCAGCTCGTCTGCTCAGCGGTCATTTAGTCTGTGCTGATGTTGAATCTGGTTTGTGATTGGTTTCCTTTGTCCTCCTGATTCTTGGTCTATGATGTTTAAAAATTGTGTCTTAGCTCCTCTTAAACTCAGCCAAAGATAATCCTGACTCCCTCCAAATAGACTGTTTGAATTTAAGACTATAAAAGAAATGTTTGAGGAAAATGTGGATTAACCAAAGGCAGGATCAGCCTACTTTTATTTCCTTTTTGGGGATCCTTTATGGAAACCGAGGAGGTATGAGCCTTGCAGTCTTCATTCAAGAGTCGCCATTTCCGCTGTCGCTGCTGAAGCCAGAACAGCTTAGGTCTCTGAGACCGGTCCCAGCGAATATACTCACTATCAGTGTTTTGTCAATAGCTTTATGGGTCAAAAGGCTGTGTCATCACCAAGCGGTGGCAGTTGAGAGCAGCGGAGTGGTGGGGGGGGGTGTGGGCACTGACCTAAGGCTGAAATATTGATGATGGAGACAGCTGAACGCTCTGTGCTGTTTGTAGCGATATGGCTGAATGGATGAATGAAGTACGGTGGGATTGAAGGAAAGTAAAGAAGCTTCAAAGATCTGTTCTTTTTAGCATTTATTATTTATCACAACGCACTCTGCCATGGAAGCTCTAACCCCCTCATCAACTGGCCTCTTTTCTTGCTGAGATGCCAGTGGACTGCAGGAGGATGCTCCTGCTGAGTCTACCTGTCAGCAAGTCCCTCGGCGTCTTAGGACTGCATCCACATGGTACACACACTGCTCTCACACACACACACAAACACACAAACATGCACTCATCCATGTGAACCTAAGATTTTGTTTTCCTCTTGTATCATCGCTCTAACTGTGCTGCTGTCAGCCCATGTTTGCACTCACTAATGTGAAAAAAGAGGTGTATACAAAGCACACGTACACATTTTCACTGCATGAGCCCAAACATACAACAGGCTAACTCACACTGCACACAGATGTGCTTCTGCTCATGCAACACACATGCACATGCATCTCATTTTGACATTTTTCCTCCCAATTTGTAGTTTTATAATTCCGTCGTTCAACATTTATTTGCGAGTCACATGAACAACATTAGCAGACAAAGACACGCACTCAGAGGGAGTGACGACCTTGAGACCTGTTGATGTTGTTTGCAGCAGCCGTGCTGTGAATACATAAGAGGCCATGTGGGACTGCCGGCGAAAATGGGGCGCTTGGCGTGCCGTTTGTAAAAAATGAGTGGAAAATGTGCAGGAGGGCTGGCGATGCACTTGAAGGGAGACTAAGGCATGAATATGTATTGTATGCAAATACCACATGCCGAGGTTCCTGACTCAAGCTGTTGATGAAAGCAGAGGACATATTCCCCCCATCCTCTCTAAAGAAGCAGTATCGACAAACCCATTGTCCACACAGCCTCGTCTCTGGCCACAGGGGCAGAGTGGTGACAGGTGGCAGATATCTGTGACAGCAGCCAAGGTGACACTGCTTGACTGTCTCTGCGGGCCTGCGGGCGGCATGGGCAGCAGTGTCTGCTCGTTTTAACCGAGCCGTAACCTTTTGTGGTTAGACACAGCAAGGTTATAAAACAGGGGGCTTAGGCTAATGACCTTAATTAGCTTCTTTTTTTTCCCCCAACCCTCCTAGGGTTTGGCTTCTTCCAGCTGCTGTTTACAAATTATTATTACACTCATTTCTCCCTGTCTGCTACATTAATATATTCATTTTTACAAAACAGCGGAGATGTCAAAACAAGGGGAAAAAAACGGGAAAACATTACACCGAGTTTAGTTTTACACAGAGCAGTGAAAATAGATCAAACGTGCAGGATGCTGACTTTCCTGAATCTGTTCTTTTTCTACCATAGACAAGGAATCCATATTATTCTGCTTACGTTCACACACTTCTTCACTCCAACCAAAGCTCCCTCTGCATAGTGGAAAGTGTTTGTCCATAAATTAAACGATTCTTGTTTGTGATAAACACCCTGAGTGTTATCTGAGATGAGACGCTGCATTTAACTGTGGTGATGTATCAGATCAGCCAGTGTGAGATCAATTATTGATCTTTCTGCTAGGACAGAGTGATATAAATTCATATACAGGTGCATTATGGGTACAAATTACTGCACATTTTATGTTGCTGAAATTCAGCTTGAAACTTGGAAACACAACTTGTGTTACATTACTTTCACCCACACACAGGGCCCACACTCTGGAATATATTAAAAGTAGCCCGACAGTAAGAAGCACTCTGGTGTTCCCTCCGAGTCCCCGTTCATCTCTATGTATGAGCTGCTGTTAACAGGTCCTGAGACGAGCCTGCATGAGGAGATCAGTGCGTAAATCTCGGCGCTGCTGCTCGTCTTTACTCTAATGATGGAGAGGCAGAGGGCGCTTTGACGACTTCACTCAAACACTCCTCTCTCAACAGCAGCAGTCTGCGGCTGATAGGAGCGTATGAGGAGAAGCACGTTGCAGTGTGTCTGTGGGTGCGTGTGATTCTGCATATGTTTTCATATCTCGTGTGTCTGTGGTTGTTCCTGTGCCGTATCAGCTCAGTATGCGCAGGGTGTCAAGGAGTGATTCCCACTGTTCACGTTTGGAACGACTGTTATATGTGAGTGCAATACGATTTCTATCTCATCCTTCTCTGCTGCTGAGCTTGTAGAAGTGCCCTACGGAGACATGTAATTATATCCTGCTGGCCACAGAGTACTGGCTTCACTGCCCTATCTGTCTCAGGAGAGACAGCGGCTATAGAGGCCCCTTCTCACCAGCAATATCAAACAGCCCAGATACCATATCTCCCGAATTTGTTATAAATCCTTCCTCCAATCTCTTCCTCCAATCAGCGTTTATATCCTGGGGTTATCGTTGGCCTTATGCTACAGTTTTGTTACGTGTGTGAATTATTTATGACTGAATTAACTTTAGTTGCTCAGAGCAGTGATTGGGAGATTTTGGAACATCGCCAAAATCTTCCGGCTCAAAGACGCTTTTTTGAAATACTTTTCTTTCTGATAAGCAAAGTCTCTTCACCGCTGATGTAATTAACATCTCAATTAATTTCCTCCACATCCTAACCAACCCGAGTCCTCCCCGTGTTGTCGTGTTCCTCTCACCTCTTGTTTTCTACCTTCTGTCTCTTCTCTGACCGTGTCTCCTCTGCAGATGCGGTTGGCTCCGCTCTCACAGAGGTGTGTGCTGAGATGGTGTCCATTAGTAAGCGAAAAACAAACAGACACTCCCCACTCTCCAGGATTTAGGAAAACAATCAATGAGAGCACTCACATAACAGCAGTCTAAGTGGTCGGCTGATGTTGTGATTAAATGAATACAGGATGCACTGGTAATGACTTGACACTCCACCCCAAAGATATAAAACCCATCTTTTCTATCTCTGTTTTTAAATAGAGGGAAATGAAACATAATCATCCAGCCATTCAGCCTTTGTGTGGCCAATAAAGAGAAAGCAATTTGGAAGGAAAGGGGAATAAAAAGCAGACGGAGGGCAGTTTGAAGACATCATTAAATAATGAAGCATCTTGTACCTTTGTTATCCCCTTCCTCTTCCGTTACCTGGTTAGCTTCACTTGATCTCCCTCTCTCTGATTTTCACCCTTTTCTTTTTCTTCAGCCAGGTTACAACTTCAGCTCCCCACTCCCTTTGCCCCCCCGCCTTCGTGTCTCTCCCTCAGGGTGTAGCAGCCATTGTGATGCCTGATATGGTTACAGAGCTCTGAAATTGAATTTTTCACTCTCCACCAAAGCAGCGGGATTACAGGTTTAAAGATTGGAGCAACACTGACCTGTTATTGAACTGCTTTTCCCACTGAACCCTCGTGGAGGAAAGATCAAGAGATTGATGGGCCAACAGCTCAGGAGAGAGACAGGCAGACAGGCACAATCCTTGTAACTGTGTACGTACCTGGCAATTAAATGGATACGGAGTCTGGATTCCTCTCATGTCGACCACTCTCACACACTCCTCCTCAGTCTGTCCTCACAGCTCTTCGCTGTGTTTGATCTAATTCTAATCTAATGAATCTTTTGATCTTGCCTGCCTGACATCCAGACGCACTGCAAGTTTCTACATTCAGAGAAACTCAATTAGTTCTAATCCTTAAAATCTGGCTGCTGGTAAGCCAAGCGATTCTCAGTGATGTACGGAGATTTGAAGTGTCCACCCCATGCTTATGTTTAATGAACTGTGGGATTCATTCGCTAACCTTGATCCCTCAGCCCCCCCAAAAGATAGCTCATCACAAATCCAGATCAATTCCACCATTATTGTTCAGATGTGACTGAGCATTAGCTACGGCTCGATCGCAGGAGTAGCAGACGAAAGTGAGAAATGAGGTGAGGGAGCGCTGGAGACAGGCCGCGTGGTGAATGCAACATTAAGATGTTGGCAGGAAGGGGGTATTCATTAGTAGTGGTCCATAGTGGCGGCTTGGTGAACTCTTAATTGGGAAAGAGACAGGCCTGGGGATGGGGGATCAATATGGGCAGAGCCAGGGTTCCAGCCCACTGAAATCAATCAGCCTCAAGCCCCACGAGGAGGCTGCACCAAAAAAAAAAAAAAAAAAAAAAACAGGCTCCGACTCTCTCTTTTACCCTTTCAGACAAACTTCATCAAGATCAGCAGGCAGACAGCTCATTCCTGCTCATCTCTGTCAGAGATCCGTGAGTTTTCTGCTTGTTTATATTTATTCAAGGCTCATTTGATCTTACTGCTGGCCGGCTCTGAATTGACATGATAGTTTTAGTCCATCTCTGCCAAGAAGAGAAGAACATTGTTGCTAATAAAACATGATTCATTAATGAAGGGGAGCTTTATGGAAAGGAATATTAAATGAACCCCTGGCGTATTTTTACTTCCCAGCTAAAAATAGTCACTTTTTCCTCTTCATCCTCTTCATCTTTGCCTGGGTAATAGCCATCTTTCTGCCCTGTCACTTTCTGATGTATCATCCTCTTACTCACATCAAGGACAAGGCCAGGTGTCACATTTTCTCTGAGTTGCCACGCTTGTCACACTGCCTTGTCACCCACAGCCTGTTTCAATCTCCTCCCTTCTTCCTCCCCCTCTCTGCTTATTCATATTAAATCTGTCACTTCTTTATTTTGGCGAGACAAAAGGAAAGTATATCACTTTCGCCATTCGCAGCCCGCGGTGTCTGCAGAATGCTGCGAGTTTATGTGGTTGTCATCGTTAGCCAAATAAAGCCCTGTCAGGGAAAAAAATGATATATCTTCTGTTTTGTATTGTCGTCGTAGAAGTGAAATTCCTCCTCCTTGCCGTGTCCTTGGCTTCAAATGGTTTGTCAGTTTTGTGTTAAGCTATCCAGGAATATGCTTCACAAAGGCAGAGCAGCCTTGACAGTGGTATCAAACAGTTTTTTTTAACAGCTCCAGATGGACTAACAGACAGACAGACAGACACAGGTGTCTGGTCTCCACTCTCTTTGATGCCCATGAGTGGAGAGCAGCTGGGGTCACAGACATGCCTTGGCGAGGAGATACATTTGGGCTTAACAGGTTCTACAGTTTATTCTTAGCCAGACCGCTTTTGATCCAGTCTGTGCGTGTGTGTGTGTGTGTGTGTGTGTGTGTGTGTGTGTGTGTGTGTGTGTGTGTGTGTGTGTGTGTGTGTGTGTGTGTGTGTGTGTGTGTGTGTGTGTGTTCATCACCACATTATTTGCTGTAAAGCATTTCACCAAAGACTCAAATAAAATATCTGAGGCTCCATCGATAGAAAAAAGATTAGGTCCAAAGTTTATAGAGTAGTTAACCGAGATGTCAGCGAGATGTGCCCGGCTCAGTTGTTTGCATGTTGGACTCCGACACACGTTTTGACAGAACATGAATCCCACAGTTTGACTCTTTTCAACCAGCTCGTCTGGGCAACCAGAGCAAAGCCTTGTATTAATCATAACTGGATTCAGTTAAAGGTAGTATGGAATAGTAAAAAAAAAAAAAATGCTAAGTGAAAACAGCTATTTCTTAAGCTGCTAGTTTAAGCAATCAAAGGATTCACTGATTCACTGCAGTCGAGCTTATAAAGCATTACAAACAGAAACTAATTATCATCATAATCACCCAAAAAGTCCTCAAGGGTTGGAAGTAATCATGTTTAAAATTAGATAATTTTCACACCATTATTTCCGGCAGAGGTCTCACTAAAGCACCTCCTGCTTTCCGGAGGCATCACAGCAGGATTTTATCTCGTGTGACGCCATGTGTTGCAACAAGGCCTAAAAGCTTGTTTACCTTAATATTACAGTTTACTGCCATGTTTTTGTTTGAGACAGATGTGTCACCATCCTCAGGTTGTGTGAGCATAGAGGAGAGCATGAGTGACAGGGAGTGGTTTCTGGACTTGACTTACGGCGAACATCAGGCAAGAATGATTTCTACTTGATTCAAAGACTGGAGAGGGTTTTTAAAAACGAGTCGCATTAAAATGAGATGATGTTTTTTGGGCTTCAAAGTGAAAGTTGTATTCGTTTAATGTATTCATCCACTCTGGACTTTGTGTTTGCTTTCAGAAGTCGGCAGTCAGAGGCTGAATCCAGTGGGAGAGGAGAACATCAGAGACAAGGTAAGGCTGCTCATACATGCTGTTCGAGAGAAATCTGTTTCTGTCCTCTCTTTACTGAAGGTGGTGAGAGCCCGCTGTAGCTCTGTGGTAGAGTCAGCTGTCTCTCAGGTGGAAGGTTGAGGGTACGATCCCAGGTGCCTCTACATCAGGGGTCTCAAACTCAAACTACCTGAGGGTTTGTTGCCAAACTGTTTTGGGGTGCCAGACACCTGAGAGCGCTTCTTCTCAGACAGCTGGGCCACATTTGCTCTGAAGGAGGTTGTTTCAGTTGAAACCCTCAGTATGGCTTAAAGATGGACGTCACTGAGTCTGGACTTCTTTGATTTGCCTTCTTTCTTGCTCTTTGGGATACGTTTTGTTGTGTTGACAGCTCCAGCTCTTTCTTCAGCTGTGCAGCTCATTGTGTCCCTTCATCTCCTTGGTGCTTTGCATACTGCTCTTTTCTTTTGGCCTAGGGATGGTTTTTGCTATGAGCAATGGGGGCGACCGCACAGGGCTCAATTGAACCTTGCCAGTTTTCAGGACTACCACTCATCTTTACATCCTGTCTTTCAGTACTGTAACTCCATCTGTTCCACCAACTGAACCCTCTGTTCTGCAAAAATCCATTCATTGATGAGCGAAGCAACATAACGTACCTGCAACGAGGTACTCACTGATGAGCAGGGGCGTGTCCAGACTTTTAAGACTGGGGAGCCCTGACCAGGGCACTAACTTATGCAGGGGCGCATGAATTATGTGAGCCCACATTGCAATAGATATCATTTATTTTTGCTTACAGGATTAACAGGCTACAGCTTTAACAAAAACAAAAATGATGTAAAACAAACTATGACTACAAACTAAATAGTGCTACAATGCAATGAAAATATTTCTGTTCAAGCTTTTTAGTTGTACTTTAAAGTTCAAAACATAAAATCAATACTTGTTTATTAATTCAGAAGCACATTTTTTTCACAAATACCAATTATCTATTCATGTTCCTTTAGAACAAAACATATAGAATAATATTATTGTTCATTATAATCACAAATTGTAACTGCAACTTGCAGTATTGTCCAAAATAGTCACCATCGCACAGTTTTGCCAAATCGTGCAGCATTGATATAAATTTGATAATTCTGTTATAAATTAAAGACAGTGGTTAAAACAGCTCTATTTGATGTCCTTTGTAAGTGTATGTAAATTGCCAGTGGGGGGGCTGCCATATTAAAGCTTGCCCAAGGCGCCACATTGGTTTGGGCCGGCTCTGTTTTGGCCTTTGAAAGGGACATCTTGATTAAACAACGTTTTGAGGATGTTTGCAGCCTGGGTGTGTGTGGTTATTACGCTACATTCAGGGTTGAATCTGATATTTCTAACTCAGTCCCAACAGAGAACGGGATTTCACTGTACATGGGTATCAAGTGCCGGACTGTATGAAATGGTTTCGCCCGCCATGAGTTTGAGACTCCTGCTCTAGATGTTTAAGTATCGAGACACTTATTGGTGTAAAGTGTTTTGAATTGTCTGAGGACTGTAGAGAAGTGCTTTATTAACACAGCCCGGCTTCCATTCTCCCTCACGCACAAATTAAGAGAGTTGAGCTCTATGTGGATCCAGGGTTATGTTTTGTTGCTCTGCTCACAGTAGTCGTTTGAATACACGTTTTGACACAAAGTTTTGGTAAAGTGCAAGGCTGTGTTTGCATGTTTCATCATTGAAATGTCATCAAAGAGCAGCCTGACTATCTGTCTTTTTACCTGTCACTCCTCCACAAGAGACATAAATTCAAGTTCTGATTAATTTTTCCTGTTTCCATGGATTCCTCAGACTCAGGAACAAACAAACAACACTGCAGGGCACAGTTATCATCAGCACTGTGGATAGATTCATAACCTCCAGAGGCGGCTCATGCATCACACAGCTTCAGTCAGTATCAAGATCACATCACCTCCTTTTAGCTGCCTGCCTGTGATTAGCATTTCATTCTGCACTGAAAGGAATAAGAAAGGAGGAGGGATGTTGTTGGCCCCACTGAGTTGAGTTTGATGATCAAAGACATCTGTGGGTGTTGGAGTTGTGCTGTGGCCACAGTAGATGTATGCTTTGTGGCTCTCTGTCCAACGAGGTAGTAATGAAGAGAGGAGAAGAGAAAGTGAAATGAAAGCTGCAGAGAGACGGGCGAGGTGAGGCTGAGAGAGAGAGTTATGAGAACTAATGAGTGAGCAGCAATGATCTGAATGATGAAACAATGACTGAAAGAAATCTTTGATCCCCTGTGACTCTTGTCTGTAAACTAGCTTGTTTAAGGCACCTACTTAAAAAAATGTGCAGGATTTAGAGAGGCACTGAATCTGCATGATTTAGACACATCATCAGTGCAGCGTTACCACCTTCCTGTTGGCTGTTTACCACTGACATCCTTGTGCAGCTGCTGTGAATCAGAGTCATCCTCTGCTAACAGTTGGATGGCAGCAGAGGAAGCAGCTCTCAGCACATGTGGCCACATTATGTACACAGCTGTGCACAGCTGACTCATTATCACTTGTAAGAACATCAGTATGTGACTGTAAATCTGTTCTCCTTTAGATGAACAAACAACTCACTACATCCAGGTCCTGATGTAGCTGTGAAACTTTAGCATGCCGCCTGCTTACACAGCTTTTCTTTGTGGAGCATTTAAAGGAGCTGAACTTTGATATTATTCCTCGTCTCTGTGAAACCACCAACAGTAGACAGGTGAGCGACGTGCCTTTAGTAAGCTATTCTGTTTGAGGACTGATCTCCACTTCAAAACCCCAGCGTGAGGACGGCGTTCACCTCTCGCTTTCTTCCTCCCCTTCCTTTGGCAGCGCAGGAGAAAAACCAAAAGCCTGCAAGAGAAACTCTTCAAAGGCGTAGTTCATCTGCAGGGTGAAGACCTCATCAATTCAGTTTTTTTTTCTCTTAAACCACTGTCCTTCCACTGAGCTGGAGTTGTTTATGAACAGAGAGATGTGATATTTCTTTCCTCCGTTTGCAGATTGTTGCGTAAGGTGCTTTTGATATCTTAGGAGAGAAGAAGGGATATTTTTCCCTGAACAATGTGGGATTAGCCTGTAGTTGGTGGCACTTTCTCCTCAGACGGCCTTCTCACATCCTCTCTGGGGTATGCATTGCTGAGCGTTTTCCTCACCCTCATTTTCCACATCAGCAAGATGGGACTGCAAGCTTGCTTCCATGCCTCAGCCTGCCTTCTGCCCAATGATTAAAAGTCAAATATTAAAGTGCTCTGTTGTGAGCTTGGCTTAATTGATTCTTTCCGCTAGTTGCACTCAGAATGGGCTGACAGCAGGCGATACCAGGCTTTGTCAACATCGGGCATGCTGCCTGACGCTCAGGACGGCACCCCAATAAAGCCCCCTGTGAGTGTGCCAACCTGGTCGCCACACACAGAGGGGCCACGCTGCACTCGAAGCCAAGCTTTGTAGTAACAACACAGAAGCAGCTCATTCTTTTGCTGTGTGTCAGCTCCAATCAGTTAGCTGGGAAGTTGCTGTACTGTTTGTGAGAAAGTGGCTGGCTGTGAAGAAAGTGTGTAAATGTGCAAGTGTGTGTGTGTGTGTGTGTGTGTGTGTGTGTGTGTGTGTGTGTGTGTGTGTGTGTGTGTGTGTGTGCAAGTCTACTCTTGAAAAATATTTTTTTTTAAAAAAAGCTCTTCTGCCCACTTGCGTAACCACTCCGCTAACTTAAGCTATCTGGGGCGACGGTGCTGAAAGGAGGTTTCATCTGAATTCCACAAAAGATTCTCTTCTTCTTCCTCCCTGATCCTCAGCTCTCCCGCGTTAAGATAATTGCTTTAATAGCTTTTAATCTCAGCTGTGTTTAACAAGAAGCTTAGCAAGCACAGGATGACACCGGGTATGTCATCAGACCCTGTAAAAAGCAGGACATCTGCTGCACGTCTTTTGATTGTGTTGCCTTACCCTCTCTGGACTGAGATGCGGGGATAGTTAATTGAATCGGTTCTGCAGTAAAACAAGCTCACTCTCCTCTGTAGATGGAGGGAGAACATCCCAGTCCCATGAATTTACTGTCCATTTTATGTTTCTTGAATGTTCTGCACTCCCTATTTATTTTTAATGCGTTTCTACTTCACTGCTGGGAGAGAGCAACAGAAATCTTGCTGCTGTGCGTTTCTCATTAAGCACAGACATTCATCAACAATGCTTTTCTCATGAATCTGATTGACCTTTTTGGTCCCTGTGATCCATGGTAAAAGGTTATCGGCACCTATTAATCCTCCTCTGGTTGAGAATCTGGGTACGTCTCCTGTCCTGTCTGACACTTTATGGTCCATCCGGGCTGATGGGACGGCTTGGAGGTGTGTGAGGGTTGGATGAGGTCAGAGAGGAGGCCGATGGTGCAGTAATTACTCTATTAGTGAAATGGGGCCTCATCCTGTGCTCTGGCACGGCAATAATTACAACACAAGGTTGATGAACTTGATCGAGCTTCTGTTAATTCATGTTTTATAGAAGTGCGAGGGAGAAAAGTGCAAACTGAATCAGCTGAGAGGACGAGCTGCATGCTGTGGGGTGCACACAGATAAAAAAAATGTTTTAGGCCTTTCCTCAACATGCACCTTTTCCCATCCGTGCAAATCCACGTGTTCAGCGCTTGAATTAAATCTCATTTCAGTGTGACTGATCAGCAGCAGAGTGGGGAATGGTTTCCCAGCTGCCTCAGAGGTAAAGGCCACAGAAAAGTAATCACAATGTCCTCTCCCCTGAGAGCTGAGCAGGGTTTCATTTTTACCTCCAGCCTGTTACTCCCCTGCTGTAGATCCCAGGAGGGATCCAAAGACTGAGTGAGGGTCACGATCCCCGCCACAGGGGGGCTGACAGCTGGCTGTCTGTCTGACAGGAGCCTTATCCAGGGCTAATAGGACAGAGTCAAGTCCAAAGGAGCGCTGCTGTGACCTTGGTCTGGGCCTTTAGAGGCCGGTAAAGAGGAGGAGAAAGGTTTGAAAGGTAAAGAGCCATCACGGAGGAGGACACGTAGGTACATTTAAACTTACCTTTACTGATGGTTTAGTGACCCACAGGAGGCGTTCTGTACTCTCTCTCTCTGTTGCTTTGTTTGTCCTTATAGTTTTATTTCATAGCTTTTTTATTTAAGAACTGTTTGTTAGTATTCCATCAGTGTTTCACTTAAAAAAAGCTTCAGATGTTTTTGTGAGTAAGCACTGATTAGGTATTCTGTTTGGGGAATAATAAGTGAGATCACTGCACATTTCTATTGTTTGATTGCTGCGTGCAGACTGAGGCCGAACATATTCTTTGTTCTAGAAGTCATTTCTGGTTTCTATAATTTACTGCCAGGGATGTTTTGACTTGATCATTTTGTGTCTGATTGGATAACTTTCCCGCTTAGCTGTCGCACACAAACTGGACCTCCACAGCCACCTAAACCTGTATGATGCTTCAGTGGTCATTATTTCTGCAACTAAATGAATATGGTGCTGAATATGATACAGGTACAAATGTGCAGCACAGAAAGGTGTGACTGTGTCCGTCCTAAGTGATACCGATCAAAGGGAGGTCATGCCTTCAGGGACAGCCAATGAGAATCACCCACCGTAGAGGGAGAGTCACTACCACCTGATCAATCTGAGCTCTCATTAAAAGGCTGCCAAGCCCCTTGAAACCTGATACAATATCAATGCTGTAGCACCACAGAGGGACCTCATGAGCTGTTAGGCAAGCTGCTGGCATGCTTAACTGTCATTACTGGGCGGGCAGCATGCCAAAGACCCCCTTTGTGAGCCACTTAGGCTCCCCCCATGGTCCCAAACACAGGTCAGCACAGACAGATGGGCCGTCTGGGCAGCTGTCCCGAGGACGAGCAGAGAGAGAGGGAGATGGATACCGACCTGTGGAGGAGGAGACAGCCTGAGCTCTTTCACAATGAGGACTGATGATGTGGGCCGCGTGTGTTGACTGCAGTGACGTACACATTGCTGCGGTTTTACCTAAAGCTTGTTCGTTTACTCTGGGTACTTTCTGTGTTGGTCCTCTGCAGCGTATAGTTACAAGAACCATCCCACATGTTCAGGTTTTAACTTAAAAAGAGCCAACAAAGACTTAATTAAAAAAAAAGAATTTTGGGGGAAAAAAGAAAGAAAGAAATTAGAATTTGGCAAATATCCAAATGTTCCGACTGGGAAAACAGCGAGAAGTGAATGGTCACATCTCTGAGCGGAGAGCAAATGGGGGGAATTAAAGTGGACATACACAAAGGCTCTGTAACTCATATCATTGTGTGCAGGTCTCCCCTCTGTGCTCCAGTCTTAACCCCCTCCGTGGTTTTAATAGGGAAGGGAGGGATCAGCGTGCACATCCCTAAACCCCTGTAATCCGCCGACAAAACGACCAGAAGAAAGCCAGCGAGTAAAGGTGGGGGGTGAGGACAGAGAATGGGAGGAGTGGAGAAGTGAAGAAGTGGTTGTTGCCTCTCCAACCCCCGAGGGTGTGCTCAACACCAGAGGAGATGGTCCTCATGGCACCCACAGATCTCCGGCCTCTGAGGGTGAAGTATACCTCTGCTGTGTAGAGCCTCTCAAGCTTTCAGGAGCTGTTGTTTATCAGCTAAATGAAAGAACTCTGAGTCTATAGAAATGATCGTTTGGGCAGCAGCTGAACTGTAACTCTCCACAAGAGTATTGATTTATCTGGACTGTCCATAATTTATTCAACGGGCAGGCGACAGTTGTTTACTGAAAGCTGAAACCGATGTAGTCTGTGATGATCACTAATTCAGGGCCATTAGCGGCAGTCCCCATTGCAGGTGCTAATTTAATGATGGGAGTGAAATGGTATGTAATTAAAACACAAGGAATAAAAGCTTGAAACCTGTGAGTCCTCTGGAACAAGATCTAATTTCACCAACAGGTGTGCAACTTCGACACCAGAGACATTGTTGAGGGGATAAATCTTTAATATCTGTCTGCATTCCAATAACTTACCTCTCATCAAGCTTTTCTCAGTATGATGCAGCTTCTAGGAGATCATATTCAGAGAGATGTTTGATTTCTCATTTGTGCTGCAGTAACACAATGTCATCCAGAAGTCACTTGGCTGCACTGAGGTCTCAGTGAGGTAGTTAGGTTGGTGGAACAATGGGCCCCGACTGATTTGTATGTAATCCATTTAGCTGAGATGTGACACACTGTAGGGGGGCTTTGCCTCCGGTCAATAAGTGCCAATAAGAAACAGCTATCACTCAGCGGGCTGCCCTGTCCACCAGCTTGCTCACTTGTTTCAGCTGTCAACCCCTGTCCCAAAGGAGCTGGCAATTGTGTGACTCTTTCGGACGCATCACAAATGGCTTTCCCATACAAACCTCAATAAGACAGGAAAGGCAAGGACACCAGCGGACTGCAAAGCAGGCTCATTTCTCCCCGACATCTGAATAAACCAATCTGAAGTGAAAACAGCCACGTATTTACAAAACACCATTGACAGTTTCTCATTCTCTCAGCCTTAAACCCATGGAGGTGGAGCTGTGGGGGTTGAAACCCAAGTCAGGGACAATCGAGGCTCTGTTTGTGTTCTCTCTAACACCTCTGTGTTCTCTTTGGGCTCTCTTGGAGCGTACCGCGGGCTGCAGAGGAGGAGGGGTAAATGCCTTGACCCTGCTGTGGACCCTGACTGAAGCTCCTCAAAAACCTGCAGACCACCACGCAAGCCCCAAATGCCACACGGTTGCTGCTGGAAACAGAGAACAGGAGCAGAGAGGATGTGAAATAGATAAAAGAGAAGCCTCCTTTTTCTTCTTCTTCTTCTTAAGAGATGGAGGCTGATTTTAGTCACCAACACACTCTCACTGCAGCTTGTTTGATGTTATTTGTGCTGTTGAAACTCCAGCTTGTTATGAGGAGTATCTTCATTAAGTTAGTTTGTTGGACCTGAAAGAGGAGACACAGACAAAAAGCACCCATATCCTGTCCTTGATAGAGGAGAGCAGCTGGAGCCAAACAGCTCGAGAACAACAGGAAATGATGTTGCTGTTGATTTCCTTCAGATTTGGGGATAATTAGCCTCGCTGCTGTTTTCATCTTAAACACCTTCTCGTGGTTGAGAGCAGTCTGAAGTCAGACACGCAGAGTGGGGATGAATTTGTGTGTGTGTGTCTCAGTTGTGATGCCTGCATGTGCATATGTGTGTGTGTGTTTACGTGTGGTGTACATTTATAGTCTAAAGAGCAGATACAGGGAGTCTGTCAGAGCTCTTTGTTCTCCAGCAAAAACACATCATGACTGAGTCTTTTGTCTGAACTGACACCAGCGTGCAGTCGCTTTCTACCTCTCTTTCTGTCTTTCTCTCACTCCCCTAATTTTTCCACCATCCTTCATGCCGGCACTCCCTCTCCTGATAAAAACATTATAAGTATAATGCGTCCTGTGGCTTCAGGAGTTGCAGAGATGGAGATGTTTTTGTTTTTTTGCATCCAGCTGGGTGCGGACCAAGTTTTTACTTTGTGAGGAAGACTTCCAGAGGATGGCAGGACTACCACAAGATGACGTGTGTGTGTGTTTCATTTATAATTTATCAGGTTTTTTTTTTTTATTAGCCTACTTCCATGCAAATTTCACAAACATACTACTTAATACTGTTAATTTTTCATGATCAAATTTGAAGACTTAATCTTCAAGCCACACATTTGACACACTTAATATGTATGTTTCATTGCAGAAACTTAATGTGAACACCTGAAAAAGACACTGAACTGTCAGTGATGAATGTCACATGCACACGACGGGCATAGAGAGAGGACTGTCCACTCCCCTGTGAGGGCTGTCCATAAAATTTTTAAAGACTGCAGCGAGGACTTTGTATCTGATCAGAGATTTATTAAGGCAGTAGTAAGACTAAAAAGTGTCGTGTTCTGAGGGTGTTTAGGTCCCACAGCCTTTCAGATTCTCTCAGAACAGATGGGAAACTTGTGTTAGATATTATCAGAGTCACTCCTGGACGGTTCATGCTCTTTTTGGGCTTCATGGAGATAAACTAGTGTTGGTGTGTGCATGCAGAAAAAAATATTGGTGCTTAAAAAAATTGGAAACTCCATTTAAGATAAGTTACATTGTGTGTCTGTATGTGTGAACATGTGGGAGCTTCTCCAGCCAGAGCTCATCACAGCCTCACCCTTTTTCTGAGGGCAGCAGACTCACTGCAGGATTAATGAAGTGTTAAGTGCTAAAATTACGCTCATTCATATTTCACTGTGTAGGCAGCACATTCCGCGTGTTTTTTAAAGGTTAGGAAAGAACCTTGACTGGAAAAGCGAAACACACGAGTTTAGAGGAAAATACTTAGACAGTCACTGCAGATATGAATATTTCACACTCAAGTCTGCTCATTGCAGAAGAAATCTCATTTCCTCACTCCTTACGTCTAACCACTGCTCTTTGTGTCTGTGTATTCAGACAGAAAATTGCTGTGCAGGTTCTGACTGTCATCTTAAAATGTCTGCAGAGTGCTGAGCTTATCTGAACCACAGGGAAATCTAAATTAAATCTTCCCGGTGAATGGGATCAGCCCCTGCATTATCTCTTGTCATCCTCAACTATTAAAGTTAGTTATTAGGAAGGACGGTCACATTTGTCAAAAGAAAGTGAAGGTGTGGTTGTAAACCAAAGGACGTTTGTAGAGTTAGGTGAAGTAGGTGAATGTAGTTTAGAGTTGTCAGACAGGGACTTGAAAAGGTAGTGTTGACCATGCTGACCCATGGAGTGGCTGTTGTTTAAGATGTAATGAAGCTATTAAGAGAGAAGAGCAGAGATCATGTCAGAGGGAAGTCCCTCTCCACAGAAATGTCAGAGTTTGTTTCTGGCTGGAGATACATGTGAACACTCTTCATCAGAGCAGGATCTTTGTAGAACACATTGAGGAGCATGGGCCACTTCTTAAAACTCATAAACATACTGCTTTGAACCAGAGAGTAGAGAGTTGCAGAGTGCAAAATTTGCCGCAATGGCCGTCCTGGGGGCGTGACGCACATATAAAAAAACATCCAACAGTAGTATATTTTTGTGAATTCAGGATAAAAATGGACCTGTCTCTGTAACAAAAAGGTTTTTCTCTGTGGGGATCCTCTCTGTGATGTTATCATATGTTCTTACTACAGGCCAGTTGATGGCCATAATAAGCTTTTCAAGACATCATGCTTTGATCAGGCACTTTCAAACTTACTTTAAAAAATTAAGGAAGAGACAGTGCAGCCTGCTTTGCAACTGCATTTTGTGTGCGTGCGCATGTGTGTGTGAGTGTGTGTTTTAAAGAAAGAGCTCTTTGTTCTTTACCTTCCTGCCAGCATCAAAGAGAAGGCATAAAAATATTGTAGCAATAAGCTAGCAAACACATGGAAGAATTAAACAGCTTTCGAGCCAGGTTTTCCTCTTTGGAGATGATAAAGAACACAAATCCTCACTGAAAGAGAGTGAACATTAAACCCACAGTGACAAAAAAGAGGAACCTCCAAATGTGTTGTACCTGTTAAAGTTTTTTGTGCATATGAGTAACTTTATTCCAGTTGAACAAACTAGATTGAACTTGAGCTGTCATGATGGACATGATGGGAGGGCTCTTTGATGAAAGACACAACAACCTTGGGAAAATGTAGAAAGAAATAATGTTGTTTTGTTTTTTTTTACCATTGCCTGTCTGTTTGAAATTGAAAAAAACCTTCAATAAAAGCGTATAAAAAAGAAAAGACAAGACCTTAATCATGGATTGATATTATCATCAGTGCAGCAGCATTGTGTCTGTAAACAAGCCAAGATGCTTCCTTTTTTCTTACTGAACAGCTTTTTCTTTATCTGCCCCCTGCCAGCTGCCACTGTATTCATGTGTTTGAGAAAGTATGGCTCAGGTCATTTCTTATCTGAACTTCCTGAATTCGCCTCTTTCCATCCATGGCCATGTAAGCAACGGGGATGAAAACAGAAACAGGGCATCTGAGCGGCTTGTTATGTTGCCTTGCAGAGCACTGTGGTTCATGCCCGGTTCAAACACTACAATACAACTATTGATGTCAGCTCAGCTGTGAACTGATGTGAAGAATATTACTCCTGCTGAAATATGCAGAACAACATCACAATCTTTAATTATTCTACTTTTATATAACTGTTCTACAAGAAGCACTTGAATAAGTCATAAAAAACAACAGACAACTAGTTTTGGCTGCAGCAGCTCAACTAGTTTATGATTCTTTTTAGTAACTTTTGAGAGCATTTTCCTCACCCCTTTACATCAGACACTGGATTATTAACATGGGAACACTTACTTAACCAGTGCTTATTCATTCATGAAAGACTGTGCAATCATTTTACACACTGGCTAATACACTTTGCAACACCTGTTATCACATTTTGCAATAACTTTTCAATGTGCAATACCTGTATATGTGCAATATCTGTCATTACTGTGTTTGAAGTGCAATATCTGCTTTTACTGTTAATTAATGCCATAAATGCCAATACTGCTAATTAAGTGCAATATCTGTTATTACTGTTTATTAATTTAATACTTGTCTAATACAGTTCATTAGGTGCAATATCTGTCTAACATGGTTCTTCTTGTCCTACTCACAATGTAAACAATTTCTCCCTTTCTTTCTTTCTTTAGTACGTATTGCTTATTTTTGGTACTTACTTACTTTATTGCTTATCTATCTCTTATTTTACTACTATTCCATCCTACTTCCAACTGCCATACTATGTATAAAGCAACGGTAATTCCAAATATCCCACTAGGATTAATAAGGTATTTCTGATTCTCATTCCGATTCTTGAAGAAAGGAAACGCAGGAAGAGTTTGAGGCCAGCAGTCAAACCAGCGACCGCTGTCACAAAGCCTGTAGCCTTTGTACATGGGACGCCTGCTTTTAATGTTTGGACAAACTGATGTCTCAAGCTTCTCATAACTGAAACTGGAATGTTTCCAGGAAACCCCAAAATATATCCAGCAGTGGTGTGATTTAGAGGAACCAACTTGAATAATCTACTAAACACCCTTTTTTGTGTTTTATCATTTAAAGGCAGTGTTGGTAATCAGATTTAGAGACACTTTTTGTTATTCTGGTTAAAATGATCTTTTTGTCCTGATGTCAATCAATACATGATGAGTTCTTTAAATAGAGTAAAAAATATCCGCTGTCCATAGCAGGAGTAAACCTGGGAAAACACCAACCAATCCTAGTGTTTGGCAGCCAGTTTGTTAAACCAATCAAATCCCATCCTGCCATTTTGAATGCCTCCTGCGTGTACATTTGCTGGTGTACACTAGCCCTGATTCAATGCACATAACCAAGAGGGATCCAAGTACGCTGGAGAATGGCAGAAAAATTACCAATACCCCGATTACTGGTAACGTAGTGCAAACAAAATCAATGTGCTGAGGACCAGTTTGAGTCTGTGGTTTTGAATCAGTCACGATCAAATGATCGCTAATCAGCGGTGATGTGCATGTGAGCAGGAGAATCGTTTTTGAGGAGGTCTAAGACCTGCGTGAAGCTGGCCCCCCACCTGACACAATACTTAGTGAAAATAGTTTCATTTGTTTTTGCTGCATTAGCGCTGGTTTGTGCTGAAAAAATCTTTGCTTGATTTTTAAGATATAACAAGTTTGTTATGGACGATGACCTCAGCTCCCCATGCTGTCCAAATTCTATAAAAAATGGTCTCATTTGTTTGTGCTGCGTTAGAGGATTGTAAGTAATGGTGGTGAGTGATGGAAAGTTAGTGGTAAGTAATGGTTTGTGGACTATTTGGGAGGCTGTGTGAACTTAGAGTGACCTTTAGAATATAATTTAATATCTTAAAAACCAAAGCAGCACCAATATTTGAGACTGTGTTCACAAAGTTTTGCTTGGTGGGGGGGCAGCTTCATGCAGCTCCAAGTGTGGGAGGGTGGGAGCTAAACGGAGTCCTGAGGAGATGCGACATGCTACATGCTAGTTTTCCGTGACTACCAACAGTGCCTTTAATAGAATTCAGGTCACCCTCTGAGGCGGGCTGATAATGGGCTCTGTCTACAGTCACACATTACCTCTTGTTCTCTGGCTTTCTTGGTCAGAAGTAACTGCTTTTCTTATGTTTTGAAAGTGTTTATAAAGATTGAGAAATGGCTCCTGTGAGACATCATGATGATGACATCACTGATTCTGATGGTGGAGCCAAGCAGAGCTTTGAAGAACGGAAACAAAGTATGGCTTCCCATTATCATGAAAAAGGCATTCCATACTGTATTGAGGATGTGAACCCCTCCGTCCACTGACACATAGTCAGACCAGTGCACACATACACACACACACACACACACACACGTATACAGACAAACTCCCCTCAGAGAGAGTTGCTCTTGCAGAGATGCATGCCGTTGCAGAATTTGCATCTGAATGCAAACTTTTGTTGGTAAATTCAAGGGTCCTTGGAGATTTTGCACATTCTGTTCAGAGCGAGGCAGTCCAATAGGAACAAAGTCACACATTAGCAAAGCCCTGCCAGCCTCAATTATGACCAAAGGGACTGGCTTGATAGTGTTGCAGTGAGCCAGATTCAGAGCGGGTTGTGTCGAAGCTTTCCTGACCATTTACTTTGTGTTTGTCGGCACTAGAATACAGATAACAGCAAAACCCTGCGTTGAGATTGCCAAAAGAAAGATTTAAAGGTTGTGTTTTACCAGTCTTTTTCATTTTCATCTATTCTAGATGCTCGCTTTGGTCCATAAATCTGGTTTCTATGTGTGGGGAGAAATCTATCTGTAATGAAAGTGCTCAGGCTTTGTTCCCCGCAAACTCGACACATGCCCAGAGGTTCCTTCTTGTTCACACTATCCTCATCATTTCTCTTTATCTCTTTCTGCCTCAGAAAAACTGTGATGAAGAATCCAGGAGTTTGTCTTCCAGCTTGTGGGCTCTTGCCTCCATATTTCTTTCGCATTATGAGACACAGCTGATTGAATTTGTGGTGTACGCCATGACTCGTCCTCTTTCAATATGTAATAAATGTCTGATTTTCTTCCCTCGGTTTTCTCGTGTTCTGCCTGTGTTTCGTGCCTACTTGGTGGCTCCAGATTGGATGAATCAGACTTTATGCCTGTTTAAAAGCACAAGGTGTTTTATTTAAAGGGAAAAAAAAGTACATTAACGCCTCTGCAAAGTCTTTGGAAGATTTATCAGGCACTCTCTCCAGCTCTCTTTCTGCCTGGCTTCAGCTGTGATACTTGTGGTTCAGATGTGTGTTGTTGGCCAGTGTAACGTATCTGTTCGTTGGTCTGGTGTGTGTTTTCATCTCTCCACTTTTGCCACCGTCTTCACCGTCATGCTGGTGCTGTGACATGGCCAGCTCTGTTGTCACTGCATTCATAATTTAGTCATTTCAATAAAAGATGGATGGCATTAAGTTTTTATTCGATGATGCAGTGCTGCTGTCTCTTGGAGCCTCTTTACAAGCGAATGACTGATGAGCAAAACTTTCCTGCTCTGTTCTGACTTCCAGGCATCACTTGGCATTAGTATAACCCGGGATGATCCTTGTTCCTCCAACATGCTTTTAGAGTCTTATTCCCTATGATCTCATATTCTGCAAGTCTCCTCTCCAGCTCTTCCTCTCGAAGCCCCGAGCCTTTAATGAGTTTTGCTGAGAGTTATATTTACTCGTGTTGTCTTGTGCTTCTGTCTAAATGGCAAAAAATCCTCCTTTCATTCTGCGGTGCCGGGCTGAATCAGCACTGTCGCTTCGCATCTTACTTAGTGCAAAATAGCTGATGTTGGCAAAGCTCTGTCAGAAAACAAGCTCTGAATCATCCCAGTTCACTGAAACAACAAAGCTTGCCTTATTTTATCGATGCATACAAACCTTCATGTTGGTCATGTTGTTGAGAGAATAAAACGGCTAAGAACTGTTGTTTTTTTTTCAACGGTTGTCTCTTCTTGTTTATTCACTCATTTTGAAGGAATAATGGCTTCTGTCTGTTTGGACGTTACGGTTTCCATGTAGCATCTGCCACCCAGAAAGATAAACAATACGTGGAGATAAAAGAGCAGGAGAGAACAAACTGGAAAGGAAGGACTATGTGTCAGTTTGAGCTGATAAAAGGCTGAAAATCCAATTAGTCCTCAGTATCAGGGGAGGGGGAGGCCTCGTGGGGGTAATGTCAGAATATATCCTCCACTGCAGCATGTCAATAACACAACATTAACATACTTGGCTATTGATACACCAGCGCGTAAAATCGAGCGGCTGTTTCTTCTGCAAATCAGGGCTATATTTGGTTCTCCTCACTGATGGGTTTGCCTGCATCGGCTTTTCAAACAGATAAACAACTTTTCAAAAGGAGAAGTGTTCCTTCCACACAAACACCGCTCTAAAATAAGAGCCGATGGTGGAGGACCATCGCAATTTGAGCACGAGTCTTCATTCACTGCAGATGTCCTGGAATCCATTTTAGTGGCAGTTCTTTCACTGCTGGTTGCAGACAGAGAAGTTTAAATCCGTCTTTCTTTTATCAGTTTTTTTTTAACTATTTCTTGTGGATTTCCACATTTCTGATGTCTTTTTTTTTCTTCTTTTTCATCTGAAGCCGTAAATGAATGCCAGCAGCATCAAAAAAAAGAGCAAGGACGATTTCAAACAGCATAAAGCCGAGGGTCAGAGCTTGAATGCTCCTCTGAGGAAGAACCACACACACCCCTGGGAGGATGAAACCTGAGCAAACACAGCTGCTTTCGTACATATTTAAATGTGTTTGTATGTATATATATGCAGATGGATTGTATTAATGCGTGGGTGTATAATTTCGCAGTAAGACAGACCATGAAAGATGGTGGATGTGTGTGGTTTTTTTTATAAAGACTTAAATAAGCAGAACCTGGAAACTGACTTGAACCAGGGGAACAATGAGCTTTGTGTTGGACAGAGGAGCTCTCATACAGTCTCCTCAAACTTACTTCCTCCTCTCTGGACTGGGAAACAGATTCTATCATCTCTTCCAATGGCTCTTTCAGATATTTCACTTTTTGTTTATCTAAGCATCACCCTGTCTTTGTAGATTGATGAGCTGTGTGTGTTAATGTACGTTTGCAATATGCTGAGTCGTCTTTTCATTCGTTCCTCCTCATCCTCATGTTGAGATGTAATCCAGTCAGAGTTGTTGTTAAGGAGAAGTTGCAGGCCCAGCAGAGAGGGGAGCTGATGTGTTGTTGTTTTGTCTTGCTCAGGCCACCTCCTCTTTGTGGACTCATAATCACATTGAGGGAAAACACAAGCCCAAACCCTCTCCTGTCAGACAGCGGAGCATCTCAGTGGGCACATAACACTATGATTAATCATCAGTTATTATCATTATGAGTTTATAATCATGGTCACTGCTCTGTGACTGTGAAAAACATTTAACATTGTGCTAATAAGATATTTAATGATGTTTTGCATCCCTCAAAAATCTGTAAAAAGCCCAAAAAGTGTTTGTCGAAGTCTTTGATAGTATGTGTATCCAACACTATCAAAGATATTTATTATTAAAAAAAACTTCTTTTTCTTTTTTTTTGATCAAAACTGGGTTGAACAAAATACAGAACAAACACACTGAAATGATCAGAACAAATATTGAGATCAAACAGTGCTGGTAGTTTATGGTTGAAAGTGGCCAACAGGATTTACTCCATATCGCACTGAAACCAAGAGGAGCACCAGTAGCTCATCTGATCACTGTCTCCAGTCGTCTTTCATTTTCTTCATATTCTCTATGCAGTGGTTAAATCACAGATGGTGGAACATGTTGGTCTTGTCTGGCTGTCTGTGACGGCTGCCACTTTGGGAGTAGTCTTCAGAATGGCATCTTTTGAGCAACACCCATTTTTTTTCAGAGCTAAACCTCCATGCGAGGGGGACTGATCCACGTCGAGAAAAGAAATCTATCAAAGTGGATTCTGAGGCTGCTGGTGTTTGCGTTTTGTCTTCTGATCCTGTTTGCTGTCCCATTTTTAACTTCGGCCTTGCCGCCAGCTGTGGTAGCTTAGCTTGCTGCGATGTGTTGTCTGTGCACAAATGCAGAAGTCTGTCCTACCAGACTCGATCCTGTTCAGTGAATGTGTCTGGCTCTCAAGGCCTGTTCCGATTGATTTACAAAATGTGAGATAAAGATAGATATATTTGTGAGTTATTTTTAAAATGACACTCTAAGAAATATGATAATAAAGACGGTTTATGTGTTGTTGAAAGTGATGAATATTTGACATCCTTGTTAGTAAAAATTCTGTGTGTTATATACTCCTTAGTTTACAGAGTGTTTACGTGGCTCTCGGTGTTGTTAGTGCAGACAGCAGTAAAGTCCAGACAGTCAGGTTCAGCAGATTTGGTTTTGCAGGAAATCATCAAACCAACACTTGCAGTCATAAACCGAGGAAGAATCTGTTAATGAGTTTTTAGAGGGCTGATAGGACTTCAGTGCACACTTGATTAATTTTTGTGTTTCACTTTTATGAGGAGGGCAGGATTTGTTCGTGTTCTGAACATGTAGAGGCGGTTTACTTGTGTTTTATTATCTCCTGCTTTCATTTTGCAGGTTCTCAGTGTTCTCTTGCATCGACTCGGTTTTATTTCCAGTCAGTGTTATAAGTGGATTCAAGCCAGCCGCTCATGTTGTTACTTACTCGTTGACCCCTGTTTTAATTTCACTCCTCTCATCTTCTCTTATTCTCCCTCTCCTTCACCTCTGCCCCTCAAACCACCCCCACCCCACATCTCTAACCCTCTCAGGGTGTGGTGAGTCCTGAGCTGGCCCTGGGCCTAGGCCCATTAGCCCCAGCCTGGCAGCCATGTGCTCATCAGCAGAGATCATTACACCCAGCAATGACACCACTCTAATGCATCATTAATGATTGATTAACGAGCTGAGCTCAGCCCAAACGGGTGCAGTTGTACGGAACAGCACCCTGTAATGGCTGTGCAAAGCTTGCATCTGCTATTTTTCACCATGTTGTGTGTGTGCACGTGTGAGTACACTTGATTCTTATCAGTCCCCCTTTGTGTCCTGTTTCCAAGGTTGAGTGAGGGAGCTGCACACCCGGGAAGGACTAAAGGGGTGACTGCAGGGTGGCGTGATGGCAGGGTGGGGGCTCTCCACCCCTCTCCTTCTTCCTCTCCTTCTAGCTTTGGGGGGTATCCTCACTGTGGCTCAGGGCTCTGGCTACCTTTCTGGATATCGCCAGAGGTCTCGCCTGCAGAGGGACCGCCACATCCGCAACATCCGACCCAACATCATTCTCATCCTCACGGATGATCAGGACATAGAGCTGGGTAAGACATTTCCCTCCTCTAATCCTTTCCTGTGTGTGTGTGTGTTTTCACCGTTTGTTTGTGCATCTGGCTCTCTCTGTTTGCTCTGTGTCCATATCCCATGGGTATGAGTATTCTTTCCGTGTGTATCCAAAAGCATCAGCAAGGGAAAGTCAGCCTAATGCTTCCTCCTGGCACCAGAACAACTGGCTCACTCAAAGTCATGTGCCCCCGTTGCCAACCCCTCCATTGCTGGCATGAAGTGAAGGCGGCCTATGGCTTCCATTGTCTGAGTGCCAAACCCTGGCCATCTCCCTTCCCGCTTAAGTCCTTTAGCGGCGTATTGGACTGGAGTGGCTGCATAATGGCCTCGGTGACACCCTTTGTCCTCCTGTGATCGCTAGTGAGAGGGCTCCCATTGAAAAGCAGGAATTTATGGTCAAGCATCTGTTTTCCCAAACAATCACCATCAGCTTGAAAAGCTTTTAGTACACAGGAATCCAAATGAGTCACACTTTACTAAAAAGATTTGTTCCCTCATTTCATTTCCACCCTTCTCTTTCTTGTCAGTGTTTACAAAGTTTATACTTTCACCCCTGATGCACGATTTCATATTTTCCCCTCGGGTTGCCTAAATATCTTATGCGTGTTTTTTTTCTCACTCCATCTGTTTTATGTCCCTCTGTGGCCCTTTCATTTCCATCCTGTCCTTGGCCTTTGAATCTCCTCTCACCTCTCCTCCTCCTCCTCCTCCCTGCTTCACTCCTCCCTTCTCTCATTCTTGCTCTGCTTTCTCCCAGGCTCAATGCAGGCTATGAACAAAACCCGGCACATCATGGAGAAAGGCGGCACACATTTCTCCAACGCCTTCTCCACTACACCCATGTGCTGCCCCTCTCGCTCCTCCATCCTGACGGGGAAGTACGTGCACAACCACCACACCTACACCAACAACGAGAACTGCTCCTCGCCTTCTTGGCAGGCCCACCATGAGCCACACACCTTTGCAGTACATCTGAACAACTCTGGCTACAGGACAGGTGTAGTATAGTAAATTCAAACAGGTTAGCCTCTGCCAGAATGACGTACTCCTCTTACATAAACATGCTGCTGCTCCTCTTTTCTTCTCCTCTCCCAGCTTTCTTCGGGAAGTATCTGAATGAGTATAACGGCTCCTATGTGCCCCCTGGCTGGAAGGAATGGGTAGCACTGGTTAAGAATTCACGCTTCTACAACTACACTCTCTGCAGAAATGGAGCACGAGAAAAGCACAGCGGCGACTACCAAAAGGTATTTTACAGACCGTTGGCGAGATGTCACCCCTGCTTTCATTGAGTGACTGCATGGAAGGGAAATGGGATGTACAAAAGTGAGGGATTTTTTTAGCTCTTTGGTAGTTGTTCCTGATGTTAGTCCAAAAGCAATTTAATGGGATGTACTTAAAAAAAGTCAAGCTTCAACATACTTTTACAGTCAGGCATTGAAATCTCTTTTGCATCTCCAACCAGGTCACTTATATTCTCTACTAGTATGTAAAACTGACAGCTTTGACACCTGCTCTGTCACTTTGTCACTCCCTGAGTGCCTGATGGACAATATCTGCTGGCTCCACAGGACTACCTGACAGACATCATCACCAACGACAGCATCAACTACTTCCGTATGTCAAAGAAGATGTACCCTCACCGTCCCGTCATGATGGTCCTCAGCCATGTTGCTCCACATGGTCCGGAGGACTCCGCCCCGCAGTACAGCTCTGCCTTCCCCAACGCATCGCAGCACATGTAAGACGCTGAGGGCTTCCAGGCTGCCCAAATGTAATATATGATTAACAAAGCAGTGAGACCTCAGGTGGATCCAGGTTTTGGGACTTTCTGTGACAGCAGACAGTTTGAATTTTGGCTCACCTTTCCCATTTTGTACAAACAGATTTGATCCACGTGTCTTTGCTCACACATGAGTCATCGACACGTTCACGCTCCCTTTCATTTGACCTAGAATGACACAAATTTGTAATCGTAGTTGGATCTTATCTTCCACTGCCTGCAGAGTGCTCTTGGCAGCTGAGCATTTCTGTGCAGAGTCACAGAGTGTTTCGCTCCAGTTTATTTTCCTCGTGTTGTTCACATTAGTGTTACCATCATAATGAGTCCTGGTGATTTGTACCGTTTTGTCAGTCATGATCAAATAGAGGTATAAGTCATGCATGTTTAATGCGTTGATAAAGATTTTGGTGCATGCAAAAAGCCATGCATTCACAACATCTCAGCCTTTTGTCTTCCTGACCTGCCATGCTTCTCAGTAGCTGACTGGTGTTGCCAGCTAATGGTAGACCAGCTATTGGCCTCCAGAGACTGATCCAAGGAAAGTAATGAGACTGCAGTTACAGCCCCCTCCCTCCAGCCCCCTCACACCACTCTCCTTCCCCTTTTAATCCCCTCAGCATCATTAACCTGCGCCACGCAGACTTTATACAGAGAATATTCTCAAAATTTAGCCCCAGTGTCTTAGTACAAACTTTTAATTGCTCTTTCTCCATATATTTGCTCTCCCACGGGGGAAGTTTTGAGAGTGCTTCTCCAGCTATTTTTCTCACTCCATCTCCCTCTGCCCTTATCAACCACATAAAGCAAGAGAGACTTTAACAGTCCTGCCCCTCCTCTGGTGTTAAATTCTCTTTCACCTTGGCACCTTGCAGACTCTCAACCCTGTATCAGAGTTGCCCCCCGTGGAACAGGCCGCGAGACATTAGCATCTTTTAAAAGTGGAATCAATCAGCTCGGGACGTTAAATATATTTTCTTCTTTGTTTCCATTAGATTTTTAACAGTATTTACTCTCAAATAATTAAAGTTCTGTATGCCTCGCAGTTAATTATTGATCAAACTGTGCTCACAGTGTACGGGCCTATTGATTGCACTGCTTTGCATTTTCCATTGTTTATTTAAGCTCAAGTATAAATACTTTACTTTCTGCTTTGTAAAGAAAAAAATGGTGATATCAGCAGACAGGCAGTGAATATTACAACAGACACACACAGTTTAAGTCACATCACACCTTTGCAGAATTACTATAATCTAGTTTTCTGCCAAAGGAGCATAAAAATCAAATAAACACAGATGTTTTGGAGAACAGGGTGAAACAGGGTCCAGTTTTCAATTTTTCAGTTTTGCATTTTTTGCGTCCTCTTCTTTTACCAGAACCCCCAGCTACAACTACGCCCCTAACCTCGACAAACACTGGATCCTGCGTTACACAGGAGCTATGAAGCCAGTCCACATGCAGTTCACCAACATGCTGCAGCGCCGGAGGATGCAAACCCTGCTCTCTGTGGATGACAGTGTGGAGAAGGTACGTCAGCACAGAGCCAGGTGGACATATTCTCAGGAAAAGAATGTCTTAACACACACACACACACACACACACACACACACACACACTCCGTTGCACAGGCACACATTCAAACACACACTTTTTTATCTGACAGTCTCAAGTCCTGGGAGATCTGTGCTTGTTCTGACTGGGACTCCATAATGTATTCACTGACACACTTGGTGAATCGTTCAATTGCTTTTCCTTGAAGCTGACACTGGAGACCTGAGCTTTCAAGCACAGAGTGTAACTTTCACACTGTGTGAGTGCTTAATGAATTATGTCCTTTTTGAAGGTATACAACATGTTGGTGGAGACAGGGGAACTGGACAACACCTACATCATCTACACCTCAGACCATGGATACCACATCGGCCAGTTTGGTCTGGTTAAGGGCAAATCAATGCCTTACGAGTTTGATATCCGGGTTCCCTTCTATGTGCGAGGACCTCATGTGGAGCAAGGTGCAAAGTAAGTGTAACTGCTATTTTTATGCCATAAAGCAGGGCTGCCTTTCACTATTATGTCCTGTAATGGAGATTAATGCCCGTTATTCATTCCTCCCTGCAGTAATCCTCACATTGTTTTGAATGTTGACTTGGCGCCCACGCTGCTGGACATGGCTGGTGTTGATATCCCTGCAGAAATGGATGGCAAGTCAATCCTCAAGCTGCTGGACACAGACAGGCCAGTCAATAGGTAAACAAACACACACACACAACAATGACTCTGCTTAGTTCTCCTCTCATTCAGCAGACACTTAAAGAAATCATTTAAATGCAGCTGAATCGATGGCTGTTTTAGACCAACCAACATTTTTTTAAAATGTCTTTACTTTTTTGCTATAAGATGCCAAAAAGGTTTTCCAAAGGGATCTCATGATGTGTTATCAAATATCTGTTCTCTGTGTTCTTCTCAGGCCAGTTATTAGTACGATGCTGTTTCATTTTACATGGCTGACATTTAAGGGCGTCTACTTGTTCAGTGTTAATATCACTGCGTGTCCTGACAAGATGTTTGGTTTCCTTAACTGATTCTTAGGTTCCAGTTAAACAGAAAGGCCAAGACCTGGAGAGATTCTTTCTTGGTGGAGAGGGGGTGAGTTTAATTATCTGACCTTTTGTGAGAAATGTTCTCATTCCAGAGATTTTCTCCTGCTGACATACAGTATGTCCCTCTGTCTCTGGTTAGTTTAAATAATTGGATGTTTTTTGTCTCGGTCTTTCAGGAAGCCCCCACACAAGAGAGCCGATGGGAAGGAAGTGGCCCAGGAGGAGAACTTCCTGCCAAAATACCAGCGGGTGAAAGACCTGTGCCAGAAGGAAGAGTACCAGACCTCCTGCCAGCAGCCAGGACAGGTACCTGACCACTCTCTCCTTATGTCTCTATGTGAAGTTAGCCTTTCCATCACATGGTATTATAAGTATCGTAAGGCTTCTGTACAGAGATCTGCTGTTAGAGTATGAGTATGTCTCATGTGTCAAAATGATATTTAACAGCAGTATGAAGTTTAAACAGAAATCATGAAATGTCCCTTTACCTCGTTTCAGAAGTGGCAGTGTGTGGAGGACCCGACTGGCAAGCTGAGGCTGTATAAGTGCAAGGGCATGGCCAGTCTCTATGCCCCACGTATGCAGGCTCTGATGGCCAGAGGTGCCTCTCAGCTGTCCCCCACTTTGAACTCTGCTGCCTGTAACTGCGCTGATGTGGGCTTCAAAACGCCGGTCATGAAGCGGAAGAAGCTCCTCACGAAAAAGAGTTAGTTTCTGCAATCTCACACACACACTCCTAAAATTAGTCTGACAGTGACTAGAAGATTTCTTTCAGCTCTGAATGAAACTTTGAAACGTCCTTGCAGTAGCCGACAAAGTCTTACAAAACAGGAACATTACTCTCAAACTGAAATAACCAGCTTCTGAAATATTCATGAGGTGAAGAATATGTGTCTGTGCTGCCATCAAGTGGTGGATTACAAAAATGCGTCCTTCATTTTGAGGCTCTGAAAAAAAAAAAAAGATTGAAACATTCATAGAAATGAGACCAGTCTCCCTGCAAATTGTCTCTTACCATCAATTTTTCATAAGCATGTGCTGGTCATTATCACAGGCCTATAGTTCAAAATGACTCTTTCATCTCAGTTTCTTCTGTCTCTTCTCATTCAGAGATTAAATCCAGTAAGGCTGTCTCGAGAAAGCGCTGGGCCCGCTCTGTGTCCTTTGAGATGGATGGAGACCTGTATGCAGTGGACCTGGAGGAGGGTTACCAACCACTGGTCTCCAGGAACAGCAGTGGAGCCGGTCACAGTACTGGAGCTGAGGAGAATGAGGAGGACAATGAAGAGTTCAGTGGGATGGGGGCCACAGCCAAACCCACAACCAGCAGTAAACTCACACCACCTGCTGCTCTGAAAGTCACCTACAGGTTCAACTGTGTATATGCGTCTCATGTGCATCGTTTCAGTGAACACAACATCAGTTAATGATTGTGTCTATATATTAAAGATTAAAGGCGGTCTGTTATATTTTCTCACCCTGCAGATGTTCAATCCTCATGAATGACACGGTGAAATGTGATGGAGGCTTGTACAAGTCTCTTCAAGCCTGGAAAGACCACAAACTTCACATCGAGCATGAGGTGCTGCTACATTCTGTCTCCAGAAAAAAAAACAACAACAACATTTCTCTGGTTCAGTCAAAGGTTAAGTTAGATATGTTTGCATGTCTGGTGCTCTTTGCTTTTAGATTGAAACCTTGCAAACCAAAATCAAGAACCTGCGGGAAGTCAAAGGTCACCTGAAGAAGGTGCGACCAGAGGAATGTCAGTGCGACACCTCCAGGTGAGTATGTGTTCAAACCCCACAGTTCATGGTGCAGTGATCCTACGACAAACGTGACAACTGCTTTTGTCTTAACAGCTACCTGCTCCAGAACAAGGAGACATTCAGGCTTAATGCAGGGCGTTTGCATTCAATCAGGTAAACATTTAAAGTGTCTGACAATAAATGATATTATTGTCTCTTGCAGACTCATTCCATTGTCGTCATTTGTTCTTATCAGAATGCCCTCGAAGCAGAAGAGTCAGTGGTTGCAGAAGGAGCAGAAACGCAGAAAGAAATTACGGAAATTCCTCAAAAGGCTCCAGAACAATGACACTTGTAGCATGCCGGGCCTCACATGCTTCACCCATGACAACCATCACTGGCAGACAGCCCCCTTCTGGACAAGTGAGGAACAACATTAGAGAGCGCTGAAATCTCTTTGTTGAACTTTGAAATATTTCCAAAGCAGGTGTGGTGAAAACATCTTTTTATAACACAGTTGTGATGTCCCACTCTCTGCTCTCATCCCTCCCTTCCTTAGTGGGTCCATTCTGTGCGTGCACCAGTGCCAACAACAACACTTATTGGTGCCTACGGACCATCAATGACACACACAACTTCCTGTTCTGTGAATTTGCTACCGGTTTCCTGGAGTATTTTGACCTCAACACTGACCCATACCAGGTATTTTGATTGTAAACACACAGTCTGATACGCAGCAGATATAACTCACAGATACAGTGACCTCACTGCATCCATGTGAGCACAATGGTAGAGATTTTCCTGTTTTCCAGAGATTTTCCAGAGCTTCCCAAGCTACCGCTGACATGTTGTCTTTATTGTTCCTGTTTAGCTGATAAATGCTGTCAGCACCCTCGACCGCAACGCTCTGAATTCAATGCATCAACAGCTCATGGAATTACGAGGCTGCAAGGGACACAAGCAGTGCAACCCGGAGAAGGGTCTGTAAAACATTTTCAAGGCAAACATGATTAATGACAGTGGACCCAGCAATGAATCTAATGTTACCTCTGCTTCCTTTCAGGAGGAAAAGAGCGAAACTACTTCAGTGAATACAGGTATTTTCTCACTCCCTTTACAGCACAGCTGATTACTTTCACAAACTCTGCAGATGGAATTCATCTTAAACTTTGAACTCTTGGAAATTACAGCCTCCCGAGCGTGTCTTTGGCTATAATTCTTCTCATTGCAAGTCATCTGCACAGTCAAGGAAATAAGATGTTTTGATGTTGTGCTGAAAATGAACCTCTACAAAATGTCCTCGTTCCTCATTGCTGCAAATGAGATCTTCTCATCATGGAGAAGCAGAAGCCAAAGAGGGCACAAACATAAGCCTGCTTTGCAACTTCAGCTATTCCCCTCTGTAAAGAAACCTAATAGCTTGTCTCTGTTGTGTGTGTGTGTGCGCGCGTGCATGTTGTGTACGTGTGTGTACGTGTGTGTTTTTATATCTGTTGTCTCCATGCACGTGCATTTGCCCTGCACGTGAATACGTGCTGTGCATGCTTCAGGCCAGTTCACCGTCGAAAGAGGCCAAAAGTGAAGAAGCCTTCCTCCAAATCGCTGTGAGTTTGTCATAATCCATCTGTTCCCTGCAGTCAGCCAAGCTCTCATCCTTTCTCCATCCAGAATATTTCAGCTTGGTCATGTGACCAAGCAGCATGTTTACCTCTCATCCATTCACAGTAATACTGTACTCGTATACTTACAGTAAATCTCCCTTACCTGCATTGCAAAGCTGCTCCATCCTCCTTCCTGATCACTCGCTCAAGTCAAATTCAGTGAAGCAATGCAGTTGAACATTTTGTCCATCTGTTGTGTTTGAGTCCTGTTACTGTTATTTCTTACTTTCCTGAGTAGGGACAGAGCAGAGCTGGAGCCATGGTTTCCAGTGAATGCCTCTGATCAGACACTGAACTGACATCATTTCTTTCCTCTCACAGAGGGCAGATTTGGGAAGGTTGGGTAGGTTAACCACCCGCATCCTGCAGCCTGGCATATCGTCCCTCTCCAGCAAAGGAAGGAGAAGAGGGAGTGAATGCATCTATGAGGACCTTGACTACACTTCGCTGGACCGTAACCTGAGACACTTCCTTACTCAAATCTAGATCCTGAGACCACTGCTCTGTAACTGTCAGTCAAAAGAAAGAAAAGCTGCGGTCAGGACTGCGTAACTGCCGCTTCAACTTTCACAAACATGTTCCATCCTCATTGAACACCTCTACAGGTGGAACTTGTCAGGACAAAACACCGTTGACAGGACGCTGCACGTCAAGTGGGACCACATTCCATTGATTCTAATAATGTACATATATCGTGTATCAGCTTTAACCTCTTTCATATCACCATGGGTCGAGGTGGAAACATGAACTGTTGTGTCCTCCTCTGCTGCTACACAAAGATGTCATGGCCTTATGATGTCTCTGTGGCACAAGCCGGCTTACGTACGAAGGCGTGTTCTCTTTCTCTGCACCGATGTGTCTGCACATGGAAACAGTACGGACTAAAAAAGGCCAATGACTACAAACTCTTCACTGTTATCTTTTGTATGATAGTTGATTTTAACGCCGATGAATGTTCCTCATTAAGCATCATCTTCCTGAAAGCTGTGAGATGTGAGTTGACTACAGACTGCCTGCCTTCTTCCAGTCTCCTCTGCTGTCAGTCAGTCACACTTGAACAGGACTACACTAGCTTCTATCTCACAATGATACAATCAAAACCTCCTGAATCTTTAAGGCGCTGGCAGAAGGTGTCACCAGTGACTGGGATTTTACTTCTTTGTCTTGTCAGTACCACAGTGTAGAGGTACCAAATAGTCTGTTCAGCTTCCTATACATGGTGCTACAGGATAATAATACAGAAGTAAACTCTTGCTGTACAGTACAGTATGTATCTGAATGTATGTTGTGCAATTAATATAAATGTTTACAATATTTTTTATAATACAGAAGAAGCAAATCTCGTATGAGATGAGTCGACAGAGTGGACTTATAGCGAGAAACTGTAGCTTGAAAACTTGCATTGCCCGCTACTGTATGTTTGTCCTTTTCTTATTCACATCAGAAAAGCACTTAAAGGGTTCACTGTGATCATTACGCGCCATGGACTTTTAGTGATTATATTGTTAACTCTGTGCCAGAGGAACAACACCACAGTGTGATACTTACAGGTGTGTATTTGTAAATTTCAGCTACCTGCCTTCGTAAGCTTCTTTGTTTTTGTTTTTGTTTTTGTTTCGTTTTTTTTTTTTTTTTTTTTTTTTTTTGTTTTAGCGAGTATTTCCATAGACCTGAGTGCTGATAGTAATTGTGAATAAAGTGTCGTTTGATCTTCAACCTGGTCTGGCTTTTATTCTGAATTTACATAGTTGCTTATGTTTCTGTCCAGCAGGTGTCTCTGTCTCCTTGTCCACAGGCCTAAGATAGAATTACATCTTGAAGTCTTTAATGGTATTAGGTGTAAATAAAGTCTTTTTCCGCTGTGAAGAGACGGCTGAGGTTCCCAGCTCTCTGAGGGGACGTAAAGTTGTAAAACGAACGTGTCATGTTTTAACAGGATACTCATTCATAAATCCCCTAAACCAAAAAAAATGTAAGTTGTAAGCCAAATACAATATTTTAACGGGGTTTTTTTAACGGTTTTTTTTTTTTACATTTATCTTTATTTATATCCATTTATTTATATTTTTAAGGGACGTAAATAACTTTTGTGGTGAATCTGCTGTAAAAACAGTCATGAATAAGTGCATGCTTCATTTATTTTGTTTTATAATGATGGACACGTTTTATATTTATTCAAGTTGGCCAACAAAATAGGCTCATGTGTGACAAGATTAGTGCAATAACTTTTTCTAGACGCAACAATCTTTGTTGTAGCTTGAGTGCCATCGCTTTTAACACTCTTTTAATTTTTTTAACGCAGCAAAATTGAGCCGAGAAAGGTTGCACTCATCCCAGCCAGCTAGGGGAGGAAGTACAGCACTTTTGGGCGGGGGAAGGGCGGGGGTGAAGACTGGGCGACCCTCATCCCAACCTATGACTCACGTGCAGAGGCGGAGACTCCATATCGGATTCGCCGCCGGAGGAGGACCGTCCCGTACTCGCTCCACAGACTGCCCTGTACGCTGAGAAAGTACACATACAGCCCGACACCAGACAATTACTGCTTTACCCGTTTACGTCTTATTTACAATGTGAAGAAAATGTCCGGGACCAGGTGAGTTAGTTTTGAATCTTTATTTAAAGTTACGCAAAGTAAAGTGGAGAGACCTTAGGGAGAGACTTTAGACGCTCACGCTCAGTTGGCTCGATGTCCCCTCGCGCCCACAGCAGACAGTGAATAGCACGAGACTAAGAGAACTGAAACTTTTGAAACTTTACAGTGTTTGTGTGTAGTTTTAAGTACAAGATGTTGTGTAAAGTTGTTAAAAATGTAGATTGTGGTTGTCACAGTTTGCAGTTTGAAAGGGTTCATATGAAAGTGATAATAAGTTAAGCAGCTTAACATTACCATGACTTTTATTTACAGCTCAAAGCTGTTAGTATCTATTCAGTGCCACTGGAGCCTAGAAAGCTGACTTTAATAGTGAAAAGTGAATATTTACTTCATTTTGATGCTTTTAACAGAGTTAAGTTGGCTAACCTTGTATCATCAGCATATGTCTTTATTTTTTGTTTATCTGTCATGACCAGCCCAATGATTTTCCATGGTCCACTTTATGTCTGTGCTAACCTAGTTCAAGTCTTTACTGTGGGGAAGAGGCAGATAACCTCTGCAACAAATGCTCCAAAGCCCATTTGTTGCTGCAGTCTTTACTGGTTTGCTGGTCACTGAGGTTCCGCAGTTTTGCTTTGATCCCCACATGTTGAATTTATACAGCATCAAGTGCAGATGTGTGTTTAAACTATGTTTGGCTTTCATCGCTTCCCTGAGACAGATGGTTTACTTTAGTGCTCTCAGTCTTATTTAAAGCTACTGAGATCTAGTCAGAAAATAAGCCGTTTTCTCCAACTGTTTTGGCAGGATGTCCTTCACGTGCTTTCTAGTAACTTAAATTGACTTCACAAAGCAAAGCTGGGATGGCTTTTAATGTCTAGAGTTAAAGTTGAGAAAACTCTGATGTCTTGGTTCTCCTCCTCCTGTTTGGACCTCCTGTTGGATGTTATGCTGTGGATTTCGCTCCACAGCCATGCTGCCCTGTCAGCTGTAATTTACACAGCCTGAAGCTGTTGGGTGTGTCACGCTATGCCAACCTGACTTCCGGGGTACAACACTTTCACCACCTGCCAGCTGGTGCTCATCTGATGACTGTGCTTGGTGTTGGTTTCTGCAGGCGTGCTAACCTCCTTATTGTCTCGCACTTCATCTTTATCTGCCCAGTGCTACATACTGGCCAGGGCAGGAAGGATGGGGCAACAGTTGCTGCTTCCTGCTAAAACTTTGAAAAAGTTTTAGTGTTTGCCCTTACGACAGGCATCAGACACAAGACAACAAACCAGAACTGTGAATTCAGATAGTCGCCTTTTGTCAAGGACAAGGCAGGATGTCAATCCCACAGAGGATTAGACAAAGGAGTGGACAAATATGTTTGCCTGAGGAGGGGAATTGATTTTTAAGCGCATGCACCAGTGACAGTTCCTCACTGACATGTTTGTAAGTTAATGACCATGTCAGATTTTTATTTTTTTTTACGTGAAGCTTCAGATCTAATTTTCCAGCGTCCACTCTTCTCTTTCCTCACTACTGTGCTGTAATCCAGGTCACATTCATGTGAACCTCAACAAGCCTTTTTACCTGACTTTAATTCTCTGTGGCCTGCCACAGTAACTCCATTATGAGGTTAAAGTGATTTGGCCAAACACTTTTATCTGTACCTGTTCAGCGTCTGACGTCTCAAACCTTTCACCACTAGAGATTAAAAACTGGGTTAAACTCTTGGCTCACACTGGATTGAACTTTATGCTGATCATCACTCTGTAGCATTAGAAAGGATAATAACGTGTTAAATGATTCTTAGAAAGGCTGTTAGACTGAACAGGTCTGCTGCTTGTAAAGAGCTGAACAGGCCTACAGTAGCTAAGATCAGTGTGCAGGACCTAAAGAAGCTCAGCTCAGACAGAAGATACGAAACAACCATAGTTCATAAATGTAGTACAGAACAGTCGGACTGAGACATGACAAAAGTCTTGCAAAGAAATGCTTTTGCTTCTTAAAAGCAGCATCAATAATCCCCCTTCAGTTCAAACTCAGTTATTATAAAGAAATATTAATCTGTGTATATTTAGTTGAACCACGGGCCTCGATTAAAACATAATCCACCCCCTGTGCCCCCATCAGGCTCAGACAGACCCAGCTTTAACATCTTCACCAGTCTGCTCCTGCAGCCTGAAGGGTCTGGTGTCTGCTCCTTCAACTTCCTCCAGAGGACAATTCAGCTGATTCTTTCCTGTGTGGCTCCACTGACCCCCCACTCACCCTGTTACCCTGCCCTGGGATTAGACCCTGGCCTCGTTTGTCATGTCAGCAGGGGAGGAATCAGAGGGAAGGCTGTGGTCCAGCTCAAAATGAATGTACAAATTGGGCAAATGGGTCAGAAGAGAAAATGTTATTTTGGCAATACAAAGACGGTACAAAGTGAAACAGTTCATTTATGATATGCATGCTCCTGAATTAACCGACAGAATAAACTCTGGACAGTGAATGTGTCGAGTTGTTAAGCACAGTTTCACCCTAATAGGTTCATTCATATCTCTTGTTTGGACAAGTGACCCCATTGTTGGATTGCTGACAGCTGGTGTACTGGACAGAAAGGACGGCCTGTATGTGGTAAACACCGTGATCCACAGGCACAGACCTCTTCTGCACATGTTCACTCTCGTCCAGAGTCTTATCTGACCTGAAAAGCTCCATGTGGTCCTCCACCGTGGAAAGGGGTGGATTTTAGGGTGGACAGGGACTTCTGTTTGGTCAGGCTGACCCCTATAAAAGGCAGTTTACTGACCGGGCAGTGTCTCAGATCTGATAGTGACTGTTTGCCTGGTTGGTAAGGAGGCCGGGAGCTCCCTGCATTTCCGAAGAAATCTGCTGCATTCGTGGGAGAAGAGAGGATAGTGAGACAATACTGTCCATACAGAGACCACAGTGCTGCTTCTCTGGAGTTTGTTTGTAGGTGGATTACAGGGAGGTTATCTGAAGCTACATTCAAGACGGCCAACACAAAAATGTTCTGCTGGATCTGGTTGTGAGGTAGGTTCTATTATCTGAAATCTCATGAAGAATCAGTTTGTTGCAGGGAACTGGGACTGAATTCACTGAGGCCATGTAAAATCGCCTGTTGGAAAGCAGCATGGGAACGAGAGGCTTTACTGAAGGTGGCTGAAGGATCTTGTGAGATCCAGTCTAATCCAGTGCCAATGGAAAGGGGAAACTGTCTCGAGTTCTGGATTAGGGCAGCTGTTGAAGGAGGTCACCCCAGACCTCGTATACACGTCCCAGGCTCCGCCTTGCCCTGTCTCTCATTGGCTGGGCCCCCTCCTGTGTGGAGACAACACACAGGGTTCCCGTTGAATAAGGCCTGCCTGTTGATATGACAATAGCCTGCATTGTGTGTATCATCACAGGCAGCAGAGTAGGGTGAATTTCACAGGCTTTGTAATGCATATGGCGGTGAGTCATCACAGGACATTCTTGTCAACTCAGTTACTCAGTTTATGTTCACACAGACACTTTAAATAGCAAGAAATTACCAGGGACTGCAGAGGAATGAAAAAGTCTGTTTAACCAGCTCACTGTTCTCATTTGTGTGAGTCTTTCAAATGCACAACGAAGTGCTTTGTGTTCCGCTTGATGACAGAGTAGAGGCTGCATTTTGCATGAAGCTTCAAAATAAAGGCCTATTGCAATTTTTTTTTTACAACATGATAGTTTTAAAATGGACCAATGTGTCATGATGTGGGCTAGAAGTCGAGCTCACGGCACAATAAAACTGGGCCATCTGGTTCTTGCAGTTTCATCATATGTTGAAACCCCTATGACTCAGAAGTGCCAATCACGCTCCCCCAGGAGCTGTGATCGTAATAAAAGAGTTTAGTGATGGTTTGGTAACAAATAATTTAGTGATAACAAATGGAGTTCTTTGGCTTGTAGCTCACAATTAATAAGATTAGCGTCTTACATGTTTGTTTTTTTTGTTTGTTTTTGGTCTGATTGGTAATGTCCAAAAAAACATTTCATTCCAGTATCAGCTGCTTGCTAGTGTTTTATCCGTGCTGGTCTGTTGGAGTTGACTGGACTGAACTAAAGAGTCTACGCCACCATTCATCTTTATCCCCCTGCTCATTCCCGTCCTGTCTGCCAGATATGCAGATATGGTTATGTTAAGGTATTGAAGGGTTTTACCTCTCCTTGAGAACTCTACTCACTGGTTCCTGGGTTGACTCACATGAGGCCGGCTCAATCATGCTTGACGTGTCTTTCAGTGAAAGACGACCCCCAAACTTGTTTGCCAATGTCAGCACACGATGAGTGAGGAATGGACACCGACAACTGTTGCTGTGGGGTGGGGGTTAAAGAGGAAGAAAAGGGAGGAGGGCGAAGTAGAGAGAAAAGCTGAAAAAAATGTCTACAGGCCAGCAACGTGGTTCAGTTGGAAATGGAGTTGGCAAATGATCGTTGTTGGAGAGGCTGAAACAGAGCAGATTTATTGTGTTGTGTTTTGTTGACATGGTCTTACCAGTTGTTGGATTTGGCAGCTGTTATCACTGAGATTTTTGTGCATGCAGTAGATATTATTAGTCTCATTATTTCTCTTCTGTTCTTTACTTTATGTGAATACGACGGAGGCTTTGAGCCTTTGGCCTCAAGGTAGATCGGCTCTTTCAAACCGATGGACTGCAGAAAGCAGTTATCTGCAGAAGAAGACATTAGCATGGAGTCGCTTCATTGAATATAAACCTGACAAGAAACAAAGGAGTAAACAAGACAAGTCGTGTGCAGCCCTGTGGAATTGGTGGGGCTCATCACTGTTAAAGTCATAGAAGAGGATAAATAGACAGTTTCTTAACTACCAGCGTTAGCTTTACGAGGGTTTCTGTGGGGATGGGGGCCAAGCTGCTTCTTAAAAGTCCATTACTATCTAACAGACTCAGCAGTCTTTGTAAAGGTTTGTTTGGTGGTGAATTAAAACACACACGCATACACGGACATGCAAACAGGGGCTCTGTTGTCTCATGAGTTTCACCGACCTCTAACCCTGGTGACAGGACAGGAACGGGAGGTGTTAAACAAAAGGCCCAGAGAATGTGTGTATGACAGGTGCAGCACTTTTTCTGACATCTGAAACATGTGCACTCTCCCTCTGATTGTTCCAGGACACATGAGCAAAGATCAGCCCACATACACTACATCCTGTATCAAATGGGTTTTCAACAGGAATGCTGTGCTTGAATGGAGGTTTCTAGGAAACAAGCACCCTGGAAAACTGAGTAAGGATTACAGAAAGGACGAGGTTAACCTATCTTGAACCTTGCATGTCATGTATGTTGATTACAACATTTAGCTACACACACAAAATTACGTTTGGTATACTAACAAGATCAGAATTCAGCACGCCAAGATTCTGATTGACCTTTCCTTTAGACAGAGTGACTGTAACTGCAACCACGCTCTCAGTAGCAGGACGTGTCCCTGCTCCTGTTTTACAATATTTAGATAAGCACGTTACCTAGCAGCCGTGCCGAATAGACTTTTTGCATTAATGCTTAATCAAACAGAAGCCTGCCTCTGGTAGATCACTCCCTGTATTATATTGGAGCACATGTCTCTGCTTGCTCTGTAAGTAAAGATTGCCAGCAGCTTCTCATTGTTACTACATTTCTAAAGGATTTTGTACCTTCAAACCAGGACAGTTTGTTTTCTTTTCTCTCAACTGAAGGCCAGGATCTGAGCCTACTATCAGAGGTGTAAGAATCTCTTACGCCTCTAAAAAGGAAATAGCAGATCTGTAAATAAACCAGCCGGTGTGGACTTTGGAGCTTGCTGCAGTACATGATGAACAGAGCGCTAAGGTTTCAGAGATGAATGGTAGAGTTTGTGTTCAGACTCAGCCAGCACAGGTCCACAAGGCACACTCCTAAAAACAGCTCAGAGAGTTCAGCTGTGTGAAAAAGTTAGACGTCGCCTTATAGAAGTCTTAACTGGTAAATGAAGCTTAGCCGGCTCATGAGTTTGTCTGTTATCTCACCTCGACAAGTTCATGGATAAGTGAATGTGGTTCCAGTCATTTGGCTCAGTGTCTGGAGATATCTTATCACTTCATCAGAAATGCCACAATAGCAGCGAAGCAAAAAGCGGCATTTCAGCCATTACAAGATTATCTGATGAAACAGTGCTGCTCAGTTTGGTCAAAAGTTAATACAACACAGAGAAAACAACCTATTTCTCTCTTTATCTGTCAGGACAACATCAACAACCACCAAGTTTGTTTGAAATGCAAAGCAGGACAATGACACAAGGCTGCTTGTTGCTCTATTCATAGTGAACGCATTGTCCGGTCCTCTATGTTTACAGCTGCTGGGAAAAGAGCCATTTACACTTTGGCGTTGGCTTCGAACAATGGGGCAGATTCCATGAGCTATATTCTGTTGTTTCCCTCACTCTGGGAAACGGCTCTTGGTTCTGGTTATTTTGGGAGCTGGCTGTAAAATTGCAGATGATGAATGGAGTATTTCTCCTTCAGGAGGAGACGACTGGTACATGAGGACTGGAAGAAACAGGGTGGCTAGGAAGGTGTGCTAACGTGCAGGACTGTGAGTGGCTGTGTGTCAGTGGATCCTTAACAAAGTATTGTTATAATTGGAGGCAACATTTTTAAAGATTCTGTCAGAATTATTTAAATCCAAACACTTCTAAATCTCTGTTTTTACATGTTTACTGAGCGCAGCGCACACAGGGCTGCTTTGGGACCACACAACTCAGCTTTGATAAGATTTGAGTTCCTCCAGGGGTGAATCAGGTGCTCTGCCCTTCAGTCACAGCAGTCACAAGGCCGTGTGTGTAAGTTAATTTTAGTTCAATATAAAACATTTCAGTCTGAGTTAAACTTTGCTGTGTTGCTGCAGACTGCATTCCAAACCATTTATGAACATTTGCTGCGTGAGGCGGACTGCCGGGGCTGCTTGGAGTCATGCGCTGCACTTCTTTGCTGGATTCTCAGGTCAGGCAACAGCCTGGAGCCAACTGGTATGAGCTACGTTTCCTGGGGATTAAGAGCAGTAACTTCTCACTGGATATGCAAAGCATCCAGGAAGGTGTCCCTTTGAAATTATTTCAAAACTCTATTGGAGGATAAACCCCTTTTGAGGGGGTCCTCAAAATTAGCAGTTTGGTTTAGAGCTCAGAAATCCCAGTTGCATTTGTGCAGAGCCAGTGATGTGATGTTTAAGCACTTTTCCTGGTGAGTCGTTTTGTAGTAGACAAACCCGTGTACTACACTTATCTCATTTTGTTTGACCGCTCCCTGAAATGGTGTTCCAGGGATCCAGAACCTGAACACCGGCCCGGTCTTCCTGCTTATCTGGTCATGTCAACAGAGCCCAGCAGGCTTTCTTTCAACTCTAACTGCTGTTTATTTACACTGAGGGAACAGTCCTTACGCAACCACTACACCCCTTGCTGGTCGACTCACTCGCCAGGGCCTCCACGGTGACCCTCAAACCCAGGTTTCTGGTTGCAGCGTTGTTTGATGCAGTCTGTGCAGGTTTCAGCAGACACCTCTGCGAAGGAATTTGAGGGCTTACAAAGAGAAACACAAAGCCTTCACTCGCTTTCTGTCCGTGCTCACGAGTGACTGGTTCATTTAGATTCAGACACAAACTGCACACAGAGAGTGATGACAAACATAGCGCTTAATAACAAGGAATGCAGCATGGAAGGATCAGTTTCTCAGTGTGGGAAGGCCTCTTTTGGAGCAGTAAATGGATGAAGACTCTGGTATGTGTGGGGTGCTGTTGACTGTTTGGCCTCGGCTTTGAATGCCCTATTATTTGCAAGGCTGCCCGCCCATGAAGTGTTGCGGATCTAATTAGTCTGAAAATCACCCTCTGATAGTCGGGACCTCTCTCTCTCTGTCACACTACTCTGTATTCCAATTTCTTCAAATAAATTCAACACAAAGCATTTTTAATTCTAATTTCTTTCAAATCCAACTGGGTTAAAAATACTCTATAAAAACGCCTCCGTACAGAGACCACTACGGTTGGGGCTCTTTGCCTGGTGTGAGGGATTAGAGCAGATGGCTTCCCAGCATAGAGCTGTGGGACACATATGTAGACGGTGTGAATAAGGCTCCCTCATCCTCTTCATGGCCTTTCAATATGATCTGACTGTTAAAATTGACCTGTGAAGAGTTTGTGCTGGCAGCTTGATGCTTTATTTTTGATGATCAGGTACCTGAAACGTCTCAAGGCCTCGTGGTTAAAAAGGAGAACAGCTGTTGTAGTCAACAGGGTGACATTGTAACCGTGGCAGACCTCAGAGGTACCAAACTGCTCCGTGTCTATTTCTGAGCTGGGGGTGCACACAGGGTCGGGCTGGCAGGCACATGGGCATCGACTGTGGGTATCTTTTCCGTGCTAAGCTTTGTGCCCTCTCTGATCATCACAGGTAGCTTGGACAGCACAGGAATACCACAAATAACCGTGACGGAGAGAAGAGACGCTTTTTTGTCCAGAGAGAGCTGGGAAAAGATCCAATCCCATGGTGGATTTTGTGGCTCAAAATCCTCCCTGTTGGCACTTTTCTCCTAAAGATACTAGGCTAGAGTAAGGAGGGATTTTGAAGTAGAGAAATGACCTGGCCTTGCCAGGACCCTGAAGTGGTCATTACCAGAGACTATAAAGGAGAATTGTGAATCCTTCCTCTGGCTCTGCTCTAGAGATCTGCTGTGTCTGAGACTTGGGAAAGGACTCTTGCTGGCTGTTTGCAGTGTTTCTGTTCCCACATGGATTTACTGGCACAGTTAGGGCCTGCATTAGGGAAGTAGATCAAAGGGGACATAAAAGAGACGCTAAAGGGTAGCATGACCTGGATATATAACACCCGCAGACTGCAGTCCTTGCTTATTTGTCAAACATTGTCCCTGATTTAATGTATATAAATTTAGTGCATCATCATGCTTTGTGATGATTGAATTAAGTTGCAGAATGTCAGTTCAACACAAGTGGTGGCCTATAATATTCCCTGAAATCCAGGTTATGATCTAATTGCATGTAATTAGTTGCTTCTCTTATCTGTGCCCTGTGCGCATGTACTTTTCTGTAAACTAGGTTGTCTTGTTCCCTCTTTCTCTTTCTGTCTCCATCCCTTTTTTTTTTTTTTACAGCTCCCCTCTCCACTGTCCTTTTTGTTGTCAGTGTGTATTGTGCTGACCTGGCTGCTGCCACTCTGTGATTGTAGTTGAGCTCATTGGTTTTTGCAGTAGTAGCACTCGCAGCGTGTCGGTCTCTTTTGGCCCTGCTGACTCCGTGCCTGGTGTCTCACTGAGTGTGTCCACCTGTCTCTTTATTCAGGAAACACACATACACACGATCACTCCTTCTGCTCTGTCGCCTGCCATTGAGATGATATCACTGGTGGTGACACACACACAGATACAGATGGAAACAAGTAGGGGATGCAAACATGGACTCTCTTCCCATATGGGCATATTTTGGCTGCTCAGTCGGTCAAACAGTGTGAGTTGTTTACTTGTTGTTGCGTTGATTAGTACTCAGGCGTGACCGTAGGCTCCCGTGCTTCATCACATTCTGTTTCAGAGTTATCTATTGCTGTTCTGCTAACGCTTTTTTACTTTCCTTCCCACTCAGCTCTGATTGGGTGGAGATCCTGGAGCCACGCTCCCGCGAGCGTATGTACGTGAACTTGACTACAGGCGAGTGCGGATGGGACCCCCCCTCAGGCGTTCCTGTCCGCCAGGCAGATGGTAACCAGTGGTGGGAGCTGTTTGACCCCCACAGCGGCCGCTTCTACTACTACAACTCGACTGGACGACGCACCGTCTGGCACCGACCCCAAGGAGCTGATATCGTTCCCCTGTCCCAGCTCCAAGCCATGAGGCGATGCAGCGAGGCTAAGCGGGCTGGAGGGGTCATGGATAGGCCTCACCACGGAACAACAGGGAGTGTCAGCAGCGCAGGGAGCCAGGGGCCTGAGCAGGATGGAGACAGCCTGGCCCCCAGACCTGTGGAGACCACTGAAGAGGCTGCTAATGCCAAGCTGGATCCTACAGTGGACAGCAGGGTGCAAGGAGATGGAAGCAGCAGCGACTACAGCTCAGAAGGCAGCAAAGACCCACAGAGGTAAGCGTGACCAAACCCTCGGTAGCTCCTACAGTAAGTCTGGAAAGGGATTTGTGCTTAATCATTGGTGGATTGTGTTACCAGGAGAAAAGAGGGGAAATGTGATAGTCATCGCAGCATGTGGCACCGTGAGGTGTAATCACTTTCAAATGTTCTCACTATGAGAATTATTTTGACTTTTGACCGCTGAGACCGAGCTGAAACTGCTCTTTTATTTTCATTCTCACTTATCTGAACATTCCATATGGTCCATGTTTCCATACTTTCGCCTGCGAACCGTGCTCAGCCATTTAAGCAAATCGCTACCAAATGGGAGAGCGGTCAGTTACACTACAGAGCAGGACATCCCCCCTCACGCTAGGGTTAGTGGTGCAGAACGGCCCTTAACAGTAAGTCATTCAGAGACCCCATCACATGCTCCGCGTTGCCGCCTCATCCAAACCACCATCTCTCCCCTCAAAGCTAGATTCCAAACATGCCACTCCTGTTTCCCCTGGCACACAGCCACTGAGGCCGTCTTAGTGTCCTTATGTGTGTGCGCCACCGCCACCACCACCACCACCACCACCACCACCCTGCTCCAATGTTCATTACATTTTCCTAAAACAAATCTAGGCCCCGGGCCGTCAAGACTGTAATGCCTCTTATGGGTGAGAGCTTAAATGTGCATGCATGAGAGGCATGTGAGAGAGTGTTGTCTGTGGTTAATAACAAGCAGAACCGCTACATTCCAGCTGCCTATAAACAAGGCAGACCCTGCTGCTTTTCAGAGGCTCTGCTGTGGCGACTTCAGCTCTCGGGTTCCTCCTGGCGCCCTTTTTGTACCTTATTTAGGGCATTAGGAGGTCTCTCCTCTGACCCTGGACTCCTTTGGGATTCTGAAAGGAGGATGGGGAGACCAATTGGTCAGTCATGGCTGGAGGCCTTGTGGTGTTACCTCTGGTGCGTGTGGGGAGTGTTAAAACTCCCATCTTTGCCCCGGTGACTCAACCTTTCCCAGACCCTGATCTGTCTCCCCTTTCAACAAAAGCCAGCTGTGTTCCTCAGAGGAAGCAGAGGACTCTCTGGGCCACAGAGGTTTGATACCCCACTTAGGCATATGGCTCCTCACATGCTCGGCAGCCTCCATCTCTAAGCAGGTAATTAGAAACTGCCACGAACGCACAGAGAGGGAGGAATGTGACAGCTTAAAATGTATGAAAACAAACTATGAGTCATGCCTCTCTTCAGTTTGAGGTCCTGCTTATTGATAATGACGAGGATCAATAGGTAGGAGAGAGAGGGAAAGTTCAAATAAAGGGGTCGTAGTTGTTTGAGGGTTAGCTAATCGTTCTGTCCCACCCGGAGCAACAGAGTGTTCAAGACTTTCATGAGACCAAAGTCCTCTTTTCTGCTGTACTATTTTTAGTCATGATTTTTTTTATGTAATAAAGTATTTCATCGTTTAAAGTTCCTCAAAGTTTGCCTGAATGTGTTAGCTATTTGAGAAGTGTCGGGGCCGCTTCACTTTTTTTTCTGTTTTCCCTCAGCAGAGATGAAATGTTATTAATTTATGACCTTCGGAAAACAATGCTGGTTTTTGCAGGGATGGGCCGATCCCGGTTCATCCAACATCAGTTTCCTTTTGTTTAGGTCTATTAATAAATCTGTTCATAAGAGATACAAGAGTTTCCACACAACACACCCTGTGTGTTATTCTGACTACTGGTCATTAGATACCGCTTCCTTTCTCCATATGTCTCGCCCTCTCTTTGTGGAGCTCGTATCTTTGTATTTGTCGGTGTTCTTGCTGCTGGAAAGAAAGAAAAAAAACGGTATGTGAGTGCTCTTACATGTCCACCTCAGTGCCAAATCTGTTACTCATTGCCAAAGTCTTATCACATGTCCTGGGAATTTCAGGGTACTTTGAGTCTGTGGAGCTCATCAGGGAAGTACCGTGGGCTCCAGAGGTAAACATGTCAGTCACATGTGGTTCTGTGCACAGAAAAGAAAAGCACACTGATCTCTTTCCCTGCTGCACGAGGCAGACCTGAAGGTGTAACAGATCAGCTAGTTTATAACACCTGCATCGAGTAAAGTCACCTTTCAATACGTGTCTGTGTGTTGTTGTCATCAGCCAGATCACATCTGCACTGGATTTTACCTTAGATGGTGTGTGATCTGTGTGTATGCCTGAACCCTGTGTGTGTGTATGTGTGTGTGTGTGTGTGTGGGCTCCTTTCCCCTGAGCTTTTAGGTTACAGAGGACCTGCTGAGTCTGAGTGGATGTTAAAAGTCTGCTGAGGACACATGACAGCATGGTGGAGGAAAAGTGACCTGAGGTGGTTCACATCAGGGTCACAGCACTGCTTTTGTCTTATGGGCTGGCCTGAGGCAGATAATGGACCACTAAAAGGAACAAAGGATCTCACTTAAACCCTGCTGTCCCGCAGGGTCAAATGAGAGCTTTCTTTAAGCAGGAAGTCTAGGTATGCTGAACGGAGGAGAACACCAAATGGCTTGTACACTCCCTCTCATTTAGCCCTGTAATGATATAGTGGTGAAACTGTTTTCATTTGAGGCAGTCATGCTGACATTGGACCCCTAAAACCGGCCTTTCCTGATTGTTGACTGGCTTTGAAAATCTTTGGAATTGTTTCCAAAACTTCAGAAAGCTCAAACAAAATTTGATGCATCAAAGCATTCTCAGATTCACAACACGCACAAGATAGCGCCGCTTTCATTGCTGCGCAGACATTTGTGTCACAGAATGTTTTTTTTTTAGCTGATGTATTTAAGAGATATAGAAACAGATTTCTAGAAAACTCCCTAAAAGTCTCTGATGATACACCTTACAACAAGTTGGAACAAGACTAACTTTCTCTTTCGGTTTCAAGTGTGTGTTGTTTTTTTTTAAGTGCACTAAAGACAAAACAAAGTAAAAGAAGTTCCCCTCACGTGTTCATCATACTGTCTGGCCGTGAGTCATAAAGAAGAAATCACCAGAATGTTTACTGAGGAGAGGAAAAGTGCTTCAGATAGAGTCTGGATGAGTCACGGTGTCTGCATGTTCGGTGGAAGAGCACAAACCTCACAGCGTTTCATCTCCAGCCACTCTGAGGTCGCAGCCGCAGCGTTTCTACCCACACTGGATAGACGTGTTTTATCTCCACACTCCTGGTGTGGTAAGCTCATTTTCAGCTCCTTTCAGATGGTTTTTAAGTACATCTGTTATAATAAAGCCGTATGGTTTTTTTTTTTTCCGAAAGGGTTGGACTCTGAACTTTTGATGCTGTGCCAAATTGCTTACATCTGGTTAGCTGTGACAATATCCTTTTTTTTTTCTTTTTAAATCCCTGCACTCTTTTTTCCACACACCCACATGTCACTGTCTTCCTCATAAAGTCAGGCTTTATGGCTTTCTCTAAAGCTGGATTACAGAGACAACTTTATGTTCTTCACTGAATCTGTGTGCTTAAAGTCATTACTGTTTTATTTTAGATATCACTGAAAACTTCTGGTTGGTTGTGACACCACATGTGAGCAGGTTACAGGTGTGCTGCTCTCACTGCCTCAGCTGACTTGTAGCATTTTTGTGCTGTAATATTTCAAGAGACGAGAGGCGTCCAGAGGCGGGTCTTTCTGGAATCCAGCTGGGTTCGACCTCTTCTTGTATCTTAAAATGATCCTCATGGCTGTTTTTGTGCCCAGCCCAGCACTGCTCACAGGGTCAGGCTGCAGGAGTCAAAGACATGCACAAGTGGTAGACATCTTGTCTCAGATGAGGGAGGTGCATCACTTCAGCTGTTGTGGGACAGCTGGCTTTCAGGAGGTGTCTGACAGGGTGTGGGGGTCCACCAGCCTTGTGTCAAGCCCTACAAGTCTTTTTATGCTCTCGCTTGGTTTTTCGTGACTTATTGTTTAAAAGGAAGAAAAAGAAATCAACATCTAATGTTGTCAAATGGAGGCTACGTTGTCCTCAGTGAATCCTCTTTGTCTTTTTAGCTTCCTTCCTCTACACAGATCCAAGGGACCTGATTGGTTTGTTTTCTGAGGTGTTTGCTTAGCAGAAGTTTGGCCTGTGCGACCTCATTTCCTCTTCCTGTCCAGCCGATGTTAATAATAACTTGTGTTTTCCAGACCCCATAACTCCCAGGGGGTATATTTAAGAACATCCAAATCCATATCCCCATCCGCTGAAGTGACTCAGCTGATGACTTTTCCAACAACGGTTATTCCAGGCAGGAAAGAAAGGAGAGACCAAACATCTGCTGAGAGCAGAGCTCATATCTTATATTTAGCTGGTTATAGAGGTGACCTGACCACAGTGATATCCACGGCAACGAGGTATGTTTGACTGTATATGTGGGGGTGAGACTCTGAGAGCTGCTGAGACTAATTGAAATTTGCTGACCCTTAAGTTGATTTGATACTTTACGGGCCAATCAGATTATCCCTTCTCCAACGGACGTCTAACTTCATTTTGTCTAACATTTCTCTGAATATACCTAAGAGCTCTAATGCTAACTCCTGGCTCTGAATGAAAGGGTTTGTGACTGCAGGCGCGGCTGTAGCCTTGGTTTTTCTGTCGGTGTTCAGTCTTTTATGCTTGACAAATAATTGACAGAGATCATGTTGTTGCTAACACATAAAGATACTCCAGATTGTGTGACCTCTCAGTTTAGATTGTGATAAATCGCTGTTTATATTCCCAACCTCCAAGCTCCCATTCACACCTGGCAGGTGAGCTGCTGTTCAACACACCCTGACTAAACAACCTCCAGGATAAGGTTCAGACCTGTTCATGGTTACATAAGAGCCCAACTGTTTCCTAGAGGAGGAAGATGGCTCACTCAGGTTCAGCCTATCTCACTCCCCTCTTTGTACTCTACTGCTGCTGTTTAGGGAGGCGTTGCCGTGACGATGGCACAGCCATGCATTGTGTGAGGCTCCACACACTGCCACAGAGGCCCCTGAAAGAGCCCTGTGGAATGCCATCCTTCCCGCTCATTCCCTCGCTGCACTCTCCCACGACTAATCCCCACCCCTTCTCATTTACACGAGCTCACACCCTCCTCTGTTGTCTCCCCAGCCCTGTTCTTCTTCACCCCCCTGCCTCCCCCCACCACCAACACATTCCCCCTTCTGGTTCTGTTTCTGTTTTCTCACCGCTGTACCGACTTTGTCCCTCTTATGACTCGTAGTTTGTAATCATACTTTATTTAGCTGACCTGGGGTTAGCTGATATGCGAGTGTTGTTCTAGCTGTGTAACGGGATTAGAGGCTTTGGAAAGAGATCGAAGACACTGCAAAGCCTTATTGTTGTAGTTGGCTGCCAGCCCACATGTGACCGGGGTGATCATCACACCAAACTCCCCACTGGCGTCCGGCATGTTGTGCCAGAGTGGAAGGGATGAACATGCTAGACCTTTGGTAAGCCTGACTGGGACAATGGTGGACAGACAACAGAGATGAAACCTGACAGGATCTCTCTCTAACAACACTGTGAACTGAACTGAACTGAGCAGGAAACCTCAGTTGGGCCAGTGAATCTGTTGAAGTTCAGTCCTTGAAAAATGGTCTAATTCTCAGTAAACTTTGTGTCTAATTTTTCCACGAAGATTAAGCTTGTAGTGAAAATGTCTTCAAGCTGTGTATATATATATAAGCTCCCTATAACTGAGATTCAGCCCATACTTCCGTCCTGGCCACAGTGTGTGAACATTACATTAGGCATTTCCTGTTTGTGTAGCACGCAGGGAAGTCCTCCCTCCAACCTTCCAGAGGACCTCCACAGACAGGAAGTAATGGTCACTACTATCTCAGGGTCATAAAGTACGTCATCCACCCACCAAGACCACAGAGGACAGATTGGTTTTAAGAGTCAGCCATCACATGAAGCCTCAGGGATTGTTATGTGTGTGTTTGATTTGTTTGTAGATAATGGAGGGGGAATTTGATTATTGTGGTTTCACGTGTGGGGTCCACTGTGTTCTGTGGCCGACTCATTAAAGGAAAGGCCTTGATGTTTCATGTGTGAGCTGTTGACCATCAGCTGCTGAGGTGGGAAGGATTTTGTAGCACCTGTATCACCTACTCCTGCTTGACAAGACCAGAGTGAGAAAACATACACGGTTTCAAAGAGCACAAACAGTGGCGTCTCATGTTTACAGCTGTCACCTATCAGCTGCACTCTCACACTTGCTTGTAACAACCAAAGAGTAGTGGTTTGAGGTGAATCCCTTCCCTGAGATGTTCTTGTCTTCACACGTGCCTGTCTGTCTGAGTGTTTGTGTTATTCAGGCTGTAAACCCTCCTGATTGGTGTCAGGGAGGTGGGAGTCTTTGGAGTGTTCCCAGCAACAGTGGTTGTGGCAGCCAGTCCTGGTGCTCTGCCAAGTGGCTGTGATCCAGCTGTTTATAGGCCCTGCCTGGATGGCGAAGACCGTTTGAAGATGAGAGCCTGTTTACATTCAAACTGCTGAGTGGTGTGACTCACTCTATGGAGTGGAGGCACCAGGTCATAAGAGAGAGAGAGAGAGAGAGAGAGGAAAGAGAGAGAGAGAGAGGCTGAGCGGTAGCTCAGAGGACTAACGGAAGTTTGCCGTTGGCTGGAGACCTCAGGGGAATTGTTTCAGCATTGTTCCAGAGAGACGTGGGGTGGAGAGGGGGGGTTCACTCCGCCTCCTTCCCTCCTCACTGTGCGTCCTCTTACTGCTTTACAGCCCAATTCTCAACTGAGAGCTTTCCGAAAAAGAGAAGCCTGCGGTGATCTGAGTGTTTGTTTGGATTAACAAGGACAGAAGGTGATCAGCTTTAATCTAATTAATCAACCCACTGAATGTTAAGTAGAGTTTGGAGTGAAGGAAGGTAAGTGTCCTTTGCCTGCTGTCAAAGTTATTTACCTGTTTGACCTTAATCTACAGACAGAGTCTGCGAGGCCTGTGTGTTCTGTGCTGCGTCACATGTAACTTACTCGGGCCAGGAGAGAACTTTATCCATGGATGTGCCATAATTCCTGCTTTAGACGCAAACATGGGTTTATAAGGGCACGGTTTGATTGGTTAAGGACTGAGAAGTCCTGATTGCTGAGGGAAGATTATGAGGCGAGAGCAGAGTGGAGGGCAATAGACCAGAGCAGCGTTACCAGATTGATGGCAGATTGTTTAACTTTACTGGGATTAGAAGTGGGCCGTCAGGTTTGAAGTTAGCCCAGCTGCTCAACCGAGAGAGGAGAATTAACCTTTAGACCCAAGTGAAGAACCTTCTCGCCTGTGAACCACTGCAATATCCTTCAGATCAGCCTCTTCATAAGTCTCCTGTTTGTTATCCGAGCGTTCGTTTGAGAGGGCTTTTTGTAAATGACACAAACAAAAGCTACTTCTCAGAGATAGAAACACCTACTTTTGTTTTATACACCAGAACTTTAGTAAAAACCACAAACCACTGTCCAGACCTCTGAGTCTCACAGTTAGGGAACAAACTGTAAAAGGATTTGTGTGAATGTTTACATTCAGTCACATCATATTTTTAGGAACTTGGTTTTACCATACACACTGGAGTTATTGTCTCACGGGTTTGAGGAGGCTATTATAGATGCCAGTCTAAAAATGGAGTTAAGTTGTTGGAGGTCAGCAAAATGTTTAGAAGAATTTGTGGATTGTTTATAATTTTCCCAGCCCTGTCATCAGTGGCTTTTTTAAAAGAGATGAAAAATGGTGTGTGGCTTTATGCCTGCGTATGTCTGTTGACTTCTTGATAGTTTTTAATTTAATTTAATTCTTTCTGCTTGTGTTTCTTTTTCAGGGATCCACACAGATGGCAGCCGGCACCTGGTTCTAAGGCAGCCATGCTGGTGAAGGTGAACAGCATGAGCCGTAACCAGCCTGGCCCAGCCTCCCAGCAGCAGCAGCAGCAGCAGCAGCACCTACAGCACAGTGCACAAAGTAAAGCAAACACCTTTACGCTGCATCCTTCTGGTAACAAGACCCAAGGAGGACACATGAGCTCTACTCAGGGATATAAAACCGCCCCCTCTGGCAAGATGGCAGCAGACGCACGTCAGGCCCATCACCTGAGAAAGGCCAGCAATGGCAGCTTCTGTTTGGTGACAGCAGATGGCAGTCATCCCAGTCCGCTCCTTCACAGGTCACAGACCAGCACACCTCGCCCAGTCTCTCCTCAGTACGGTTGCACCGCCCCGATTTATGACGAGCCAGTTACAGAGTGTCCCATATATGATGAGCCCCCGATAGACATGGAGGTGGAGGGGGCACACCTGTACAATGGACAGCCTCTGTCTCGCCTCACACCCACTCATAGCCTCCAAAAGCCCAGACACCTCCAGCACCCTGGTCCCGTCCACCCGGGGTCCAGACACAGGAGGAATCCCTCAGCCTCTGACTACAGTCCAGCTGGTCTGGAATGCATTAAGCACATGGTCAACGTGGACCCCAAACAAGGGCTCCCCTCAGGGTCTCCTGTACCCACTCGTGCCCCTTCCCCTACCTCCAGGCAGGATGCCATCTTGACCCATCCTCAGCCACATCCACAGTCCCAGGCCCACTCTTTGCCCCAGACTAGAGGTCAGATAAGGGACAGAGAGCCAGGGCTCCCCGGTCCAAGCACACTGGACAAGAAGCAAAGCTGGCGTGCTCTTGAAGCCACTGTACAGCGTGCCATGGAAGCCCGGCACAGCAGACAGAGCAGCCAGGCCTCACAGGACTTCTCCTCCTCGACCCCCCAGGCCACCGCAAACTACCAAGACTCTGGTTACTCCACCGGTCCCTCCCCAAGTCTGAGAAGAAAGAGCAGGAGGAGGGTGGGAGCTGGTGGAGGTACAGGAGGCAGGCCAGGGTCTGTAGGCAGCAGTGGGGAGCTGTGCGCCCTAAATGAGAGACTGATGGCTGAGATGAGGGAGGTGGTGAGTCGCTCCAACACCATGAGGGAGGTGAGAGCAGGGCTGGACCCAGAGATGGGAGAGAGGGGTGCCATACCTCGGACACGCTCCCCTGTGGACTCACTCAGGTGGTATGGAGGAGGTGGGGGATCAACAGGCAGGTGTGCATCAGGAGAGGACATCAGCAGTGCTCCCCGATCGCTGAGTAGGGCTGGTACCCATGGCAATCCAGTCCTGGCCCCTTTGGAAATACCAGGCCGGCAGAAAAGGACTTATGAAAAAGTGGACACTTTGGAAATGACTGTGAACAGCCAGGCCAGCCTGTCCTCTCCAGAGACCCCAGGACCTCCCTCACAGGTAAACCCAAACCTCATCCTTGAGAACTCAAATGAGACGATGTTATGTGGCTTTGTCCGGTCTCTACATAATCTTGTCTCCTCAGGCTCACAGACAGATGTATTACAAACGCAGCCTCACATGTCAAATGAGACTGACACGTCTCAATGAGACGTCTGTTTGTTATGGCAGCCTTAAGCTTGTGCTTTGCTACTGTTTATTTTGTCTTCTGTCGCAAGTAAAAGTCAAAGAATGGACAGATTGTTTATATGAAAGAACTTATTGAATAAGACCATCAAACTTGAGACCATACACCACACAACAGATTTGCTTATATTCAAACTTCCCAGAGCACTCAAACACTACATCTCAGGGAACCATGGTTATGCAGATCTTGACGTCAGAGGTCCTTATGAAAGGTGCACATGATCCAATATAAAAGAGCTTTCTGACATCTGAAACAAGTTATATAAGAAGCAGCTTGTGGAGTCTGTTTTCAAGATACACGCCTCCTAATCTCTAAATCCCCCTGCGCACAGAGGCACTGCCTGTACCTCCATACATCCTAGTGTTACTTTCAGAATCAGCCCCTGCATCTCTGAAACAATATTAATGAATGGTTGATTCAACAGGGAGCTCTGGGACAAAAACAGTGAAGCTGATCCGTCTCTTTGAAAAGAACGCCTTGCACTTTGCGAGGAATGCCTCCTACATGTATATTTTGAGGGTCTAAATGCCCCATGGACGTAAAGCAGTGGTCAGGCTGGTCTCCACTGACTGTTATGGCTTTTGTCCCAGCATTACCTGTCATCTTCTAACCCACGTCCATCTGCCAGGCTCTGCAGGTAATGTATACTTATATGCCAGCTCTGTGTTTGGGCATCTGGGGCACATGCCAGGCCAGAGAGATTCAGGACATGGTTCCTCCTGGTCAGGAAGGAAGACCACTGCGGGCCATATGCTCTTTGGCAGAGAGAGGAGGAGGAAGTTGAGGCAAGCTGGTACCAAGGCCTTATTGGTAGCATTGTAGCTTTAGCGTGTTTGACAACAGCCAAGAAGCACTGAGCGGGCCCCCTAAGTCTGTCCTGGAATGTTTTTCAAGCCTGCTGTTATATCACACACACACACACTCACACACAGATTATGACTTGCTTTGAGCAGCTTGTACATTTGAGCTCTTTGTTCTTTCTAAAAACCCTTTAAAAATGACTTATTCAAGAGATGCGCTGAAACAAACCGCTTCTTCAAACTAAATTTATCATAAATCGAATGCGATGTACACCTCCCAGCCCTCTACTGTTATGTCTAAATCTGTAGTATGACTACGTGACCATTCTGAGCCCCTGCGTCTGTACAACGGTGTAATTAACTGGAAGCATAACTTCTTCAGCATACGTCTCCGTTTCTGGTTAAACATGTGTCTTTAACAGTAAAACTGAACCTCAGATCTGCTCTGTTGGACCGAGAAACCAAGATGTAAAGTCCAGCCTGCCTGGCCCTCATCAGCTCCATATCACATTGGGGTGTCTTAAACAGAAATGTCACTGAGTTTGATGTTCCTCCTGATCCTGGTGGAGGCTCTTTATTGTTTCTGGATTTCTCTCATTATTTATCTGGTTTTCTCTATTAAGGGAGGTGAGGAGCTCTTTACAACCTTAAAAGTCGCCTCAGGGATCACTGGGAGTTCTTTTGGACAACATACGTCTAGTCTTGCATGGAATGGTAGTTTGGTGCGATAAGGGGCATGCACTTAAACTGTTATGCCACTATCTGGTAGCTTGCTCCTGAGGTCAGGGTTCACGAGGATTCAGGGAGATTTCTTTCCTGGTACTGTTCTTAACCAGTATTAAGACTGCAGGAACTCTCCCTCAAGCACTGCAGAGCACAGTAGGCAGAAAGCAGCCCAGCTGTAAGTGTGACACAGGCAGGACTCTGCAGCTGTACACACACAGTTTGTACCTCTGCTGCACTCTTTTCTCACCCTCTCTTTCTCCCCTTCAACCTTCCCTCTGTATGATTTTTTTTCCATCATCTGATGTCTGTTTCTTGTCCCCCTGCAGACTGGCACCCTCGAGCTGCAAGCTCAGCTGGAGAGCAGGAAGAAAGGCATGCTGGATGGGCGGACGGCTTCCCTTGGCCCACACCGCTCTGCTAGCCATGAAAACAGAGAGGGTGGTGATGAGACAGGGGACAGAGCACGGGGATCCTCCTACCAGCTCTCCTACGCCACTCTACGCCAGCCCCCGCCTCCTGCGATGGGCATGGAGGACTGGGCCAGCAAGCACCTCAACATGCACACTCAAGGCTTGTTCCGTCGGCGTGTCTCCATCGCCAACATGCTGTCCTGGAACCGTGGATCTATCAAAAAGCCAATGCTGGTCACCAGCAACAGAGCTGTGAGGAAGGAGGCCTGTGAGATGTTTAAGCTGGTGCAGGCCTACATGGGAGACCGGCCTTCACGTCTAGACCGCCGTCACTCCGCCCTGCTCATCGTCACCAAGTGCTGGGACATGCCTGGACTGCGGGACGAGCTGTACATACAGCTGGTGAGGCAGACCACTGGCAATGCCACCCCCAGGAGCCTGGCAGCAGGCTGGGAGCTGATGGCCGTCAGCTTGGCCTTCTTCGCCCCCTCTCCCAAATTCCGCTGCTACCTGGAGGGCTACATCCAGAGACACACGGAGCCAACCAGCGACAAGAAATGTGAGTCTCAGACTGAGCAACAGGGTGGGTCACCTTTCTTTCTTCTACACCTCCCTGTGTTGTCTGATTGTTAGCCAGATATTTACCTTTGTTTAGATAAATCTGTGTTTCTCTTCTTTTCTTTTCTCCTGTTGAATTTTCACTTTCGTTCAGCCAGTTTAGCCATTATAGAAAGAACAAAAAAAGATGATGGAGGCCTGGCTATTGGCCTTGTGCCTAACAAATGACAATTAAACATTTAACCTTTGCTATCTTTTTCCCCCACAGTAACTCAGTTCATACTGGAACAGCAGGATCTAAAGCTAAAGAAGAATTCAAAGTCCAGAAAGAAGCGGAAGCAAAACACGGACGAGGAGGAAGGTACGCGTCTCGTTCATTTATTGCTTTTCAGTCCAGTTGCACTTGAAGGAGCTAATCTGTTCCACAGAGCATACTAGGTCAGGGAGGAAGTTCAAGAGATGTTTTTCTACTTAAAGTCTAGAGTTTCAGACCAGCACACGCCAGTACAAATCTCACATATTGCTCCTTGTAGAGTGGCCACGCTGAGTGGGATGGAAAAAACTCAGAGCTGTGTTTGTCTGATGAAAACATGTCGATGTGTCCTTCCAGACACAATGAATGAGATTCACAGAGAGCTGAGAGGGGAAAAAAAGTGTAGGATGAGAATATGAGAATGTTCTGTACGGATACAAAGGACCACACTGTGAGTCATATTAGGGTCTCTCACCACTAGCATGTCAGGCAGCCTTTTTAGGGGGACACCTCATTGGCACATGGCCTCTTTACTGCTGCCCACACTGCCAGCTCCTCAAATTATGTCAAGAAAACAGTAAGCCAAACATCTGACTGCAGACACCACAGCAGTGGCCTCATGCATTGTACTTCAGTGAGTCAAGCTCTGTGCTTTATGTGCATAAAAGTCACAAGTCTGACTAAGAGGTCAGTGAGCGAGCCTTTTAAACATCTCTGACTCATTCTGGAGAGACTCTTCAGAGAGAGGGATCCTGATGATAGCAAAGAGGGGGAAAAAAAGTCATACATGTACCAGAAGAGCATTCATGGATGGAAGACCTTGAACATGTGTGTTGTGGGACCAGAGCAGCTATGAGTTACAGAAGTAGGAGTCATCTGTGGGAAGTGGAGGCCTCATGTTAGCGCAGAACTCTCCTGGTCTGGGCTTAAAAAACTGGCTTCTTTTGGCATGAGGCCCAGGACTGTTTGAGCCAGCGTTTGCTGTGTCTCATGAACAATAAACCAAGCAAAGTCTTAAGTTTCTCCACCTCCTCTGTGTGTTTGTAATGTCAAGTTTAGCCGTGCAGACAGGTGTTATTATGTTCTCAGTCTGGTACAGTAAGCTCATGCGCCTAATGAGCTCGTATTTCTCCTGGGCTTCAGTTGCCTGGTTGTTGTTGTTGTTTTCCTGCCATCCAGCTTGCTGTAAATATAGACCACCAGTCATGTCTGAACCCCTCTGTATGCTTACTCTCTCCTGAGTGTGTGCAAAGGAGTCTTGGGAAAAATAGATGTCTTTGCTAAGATCAAGAGCAAATTATTGGTATGATCTCTCTAATTAGACATAATTATAGTCAAACTCGGTCAGCAGTTGCGAGCATCCATGGGAGTCACCTGTTTGCCATAAATCTGGAGTCGTTGACTGTAAGGATCATGCTACAAAGTGTCTGTTGCTTTTCTAAATCCCATCTTTGGGTTTTTAATCTGGTCCTGGTTCAGCCAGCTGATACGGTAGAAGTTCTGGGAAAGGGAAAAGATCCCATAAGAGCTCTGTTTTTCAGAGTAAACCATAGTTACCACAGCAATGATAGAAGAGAAAGGGTTTTTTTCTTGAAGCCAGCACATGATTGGTTCTGTTGTTTTGGTTTTTTTTTTAGAAACAGAATTTAACATATTTGTAATCCTTTGGGGAGGAGATGGGGGTTGGATCACTTGCAGTATGTGTCTCTTTAAGTACATCCTATCCTTAAAATCAGCCCCTGATGCGGTTAGTCTGTGAAGTGTATCTGAGCTCTGCAGTAGACGGGGAGCTTCTGTGTTTCTCATTCTAGCCCTTCATGTCTGCGTGCGCTGATGAATCACCTGAACGTTGGATGTGTGGGCTGTATCCTGTCTCTTAAGCTTTTGTTCAACAGCAGTAAATCTTCCCGCAGCTTGACAGTTTAGCTGGGCCTGCACTAATCCCCATATGCCAGATTCACACCGTCAACATGTCTCTCCAATTACCACAGCCTGCTTCTCTTTACACTGATTGACATCTGTGGGAAAAAAACAGCTCTTTTTTCATGTTTGTGGGAAAGAATTTGAATTATTTATTATTTTGAGTGTTCAGTGATGACTGATGCTCTTTTTTTTTACTTAGGTTGGTAGCGAGGCTGTTTTCTGTTTCCTGTGGAGTCTGGTTTCATTATTGTTAAATCTGGAACTTTTGTTCACCTCAGGTCTGCCTATAAGCACATACGCCAAGTTCTGCCATCGAAAACTACAGAAGGTGGCGATCACTGGAGGCAAAAAGGTAAGCTACAAGAGAAAGAAACAGAGTCAAGCTTCAGGAAGTTGCCTATACTTGGTATCAAACATTTGTCACTCTCACATGATAAAAATAGTCTTGGTTTGAAAGTCATGATTCACATTTGAGTCATCCAAGATACTGTCACAGAGAGAGAGAGAGAGACATAATTACAGGCATAGTGAAGACAGTCGCAGGTAGAGACATAAACACAGACTTAGACAGTATCACAGCTGCAGACACAACCATGATTAGTATCATAGTCTCTTACGTACCAGGGTGATAAATCGTTCTCCTGTCCTCGCCTCTCACCCCTCCAGGGTCTTCGTAAGCCCACCTTGGAGGAGATCGACCACAGTAGGCGAGCCATCGTCACTCCCTCTTTGTTTGGCAGCTCATTGGAAGAGGTGATGGAGAGGCAAAGTGAGCTCTTCCCAGACAGGAAACTGCCCTGGGTGCAGGTTCAGCTTTCCCAGTATGTTCTGGCTCTGGGCGGGGCTCAGACAGAAGGCATCTTCAGGTAAAGTAGTCCCAACACTGAAAGTTACATGCTACAACTTGAGCAGTTTGAAAAAGGAAGAGTGTTGAGAAATGTAAGGGGATCTTATGGGCTGTGTGTGTTTGCTTTATTGTATGAAAAGTTAGTGAAAACATACGTGTGTGGTCTCCTGTATCCCTGTATTCAAAAGTAGGCTCTCCCTGTGTTCAGTACACACACCAGACAGCAGAACAAACACAGCCCTGCTTTACTCCTGAGACCAGCACTGTTTAATCTGGTGCTTCACAATATGTGTTTACATTACTGCTTAAGCTTACAAGCACATGGAGCTTCACAACTGTGTGTTTGGGTTTTTCCTGTAAATTTAATTCTGTAGCATCTATGTTTGTTTAGAGAAATGTTCCCTTTGGTCAGGCAAACTTTTCTGGACTCTCCCTGTGAAACTTCAGCCCTACTCAGGGACTTTCCTGAGGACATTGTTATAATCATCTGTTTTTTTTATTATTATTTTTTATTAAGACGTCTCCAAACAAAGAACATATTATTTTCAGCCACCAGGCCACATTTGAAGCCAACTGGGTGTGCATGAGTAATAGATATGCCATAGGGCATGCTGAATGTGTAATGATGGAGCCAGGGGTCCCTCTTGTGGCTCCTGAATGTAACTGTAGTGCTTTATTTTATTATTCCAGAGTGCCAGGAGACATCGATGAAGTGAATGCACTGAAGCTCCAAGTAGACCAGTGGAGGATCCCTGAGAATCTGTCCGACCCCAATGTTCCCGGTAAGGAAATGTGTCATTTAAATCAGTACATTACTAGTTACTTGGGTTTCTGCATGTTTTTACGGTGAATATGAATCTTTAAAAACTAACGTTATTTCCTTCTCATTCAGCCTCGCTGATGAAGCTGTGGTATCGGGAGCTGGAGGAACCTCTCATCCCGATGAACTTCTACAGGCAGTGTGTCAATAACTGTGACGACCCGGTTGCTGCCATCGCTGTGGTTCAGTCCCTGCCTGAGCTCAACAGGCTGGTGCTCTGCTATTTCATCCACTTTCTGCAGGTAACCAGTGACACTGATTTTAGCCCCTCAAACACAGTGTTACAAAATTAACTCCACCAAGAGTCCTAATTTGAACATCATTATGACTACATCTTTTCAAATGTATAACTCTGACTTGATCTTGTGGTTACATCTGAGCACAAAGGTCATTTTACCGATGAAGAGCCACAGGTTGAGGTTATATTTACTCATATTTAGGTTATTTATGTATTCATTCATTTCTATCTTGAATCAAATGGCTTGAACTTATATATTACGAATGAAACATAGCACAAATAATTTATTAAAACAGACTTAGTGTAACTTCAAATCCACTTAAACGCTTCAAATCGTCATGTAATCTCACTGAGCATTAAGAGTGAAAGTTTCAACATATTAGGCTCTTAGATAACTGAAAAAGACTCATACATGACTCACTGTAGGTCAAAGGTCAGTCTGCACACCCAGCCTTGCTCATTGCTTTCTCTCTCTTCCTCTGTCCTGATTATGTGAAGGTATTTGCTCAGCCATCCAACGTGGCAATAACCAAGATGGACGTGAACAACCTTGCCATGGTGATGGCCCCCAACTGCCTTCGTTGCCAGTCTGACGACCCACGCATTATCTTTGAGAACACACGCAAGGAGATGTCCTTCCTGAGAATGCTCATTGTTCACTTGGACACTAGTTTCATTGAAGGGGTTGTGTAGACACTGTAGACACCAGAGCTCAGTTCGTGGGCCAGACCACCCCCCCTCAGCTTTTCTAGTCACACATTTACAATCATGCATAAACACTGTTTTGTTCAGACCACACTGGAACATCTCGAGGTGGTATATTACACCTCTTACAAAACAACAAGTGTGAACACAGTTTTGACTTTGGCAACTTGTTCTCACTTGCTGTCATACTGAAAGACAAATAAACACCACTGTATTTCTTTTACAGTCAAATCCAGTGGCTAAAATCACGACTGTATTTTTTTTAACTGCTGCATGTGAAAACAGAGTTACTTTTCATTTCTTACCAAATATGTAGTGTTGCAGCTTACAAAGACAACAGGCTGTGGAAAATGAAAGTCTCACGATTTTACTTACCAACTTCTTCCGTACACAACTGAAGTAAAAAGTATTTTTTGGAGCCTTGCTTTTCAAATTTGAAGTTTTATTCGAGTGTTTGTGTTGTGTGGGCGTGTGATGAATGAAAAAAGTGCAGCCTTTGTCTATCATGGACAAAAAAAAAGTTGAAAATAAGAGAAGTAGAGCAACTTTTGTATTTGTGTTTCATTAATATGCTTGCTTGTGTCGTTTGAGCTGTTGAACCAATGGATGGCCTCCAAAATGACTTTTATGTCATATGAAGCCGCACCACCACAACTTTTTGAGTACAGAGCCATCATTTTAAAGCACAAGCTGTGTGGATGATCAGATAAGCATTTAGCAGCAGATGTGGATGATTTTCTAAGACAATAGTCTTGTTGGTGATTGTTTCAAGTGAAGCCTGAAAGGAGTGTTGTCCTCTCACTTTGTAACAGTGACGTGCGGAGTTGGTTATTCAACTGATACAACTATCTCTCCTATCAATTCTAAGTTTTTAAATTAGAATTGCATTCTCTTGTGTATGTTCTCTGGCTCAGGACTTGTAAAAAAAGCAGATTTCTGATGTGATAACTGTACATAGCCTCTCTCAAAGAAACGTCACAAATCTACAACAAACCCCTGCTCTGAGAACTGTTTAAATACGGGGTCCTACGAGAATATCGGTTAATCTGTTTTGTTCTGTCTCAGGCTTTGCCCATGTAAATAAATTCAGAGTGTAAATAGTATTAACTCTCCTTAAGTATATTCTAATGATTCATGTTAAAAGTGAGTGAAATGTTGCTGTTTATAGCAATTAAAGGTGTTTTTGTAATTAACTGTTATTTCTCTGCTGTAACCGCCTGCCTTTTGAACATAGGACTGATTCAAACCACTTTCCATGGGTGTATATGTGCGTGTCTGCATACCTTCATGTTGTAATATGGAATGGCTGTCCATAAATAAAGGTCTGTTTGATTATAGACTTAATATCTGTGTCATGCTGGGAAAAGGTTGCTGTTTTTGACCTTGGATGGACGAGATGAGGAACAGCCTGCAACAAAAACCCTGTGCTGCCTTCACATAAACATTGTCACTAGAAAACATTCAGTTCACCATTCAAAACACAATCTAAATTTAGATTTATATTCATATTGTGTACCACTTTTGAATCAAATTGGGTACCCATTTTGGAAAGGCATGTCATGATTTGGCAAATTAAAAAAATGTCTGGAATCCATAAGCTGAACAGATCCAGGAGGGCACAGTTTACTATCAAGGTCATTTTCTAGACAACACAAAGCCCAGAGATCAGCTGCTTTCAGTCCACCACCCTACTTTTCATTTTAGGCTTTGATTATAGACTCTTGTTTTCATACTTTCATTTATTGTGTAATTAATATAAAGGGTCTTTGTGACTAAATATTATAACAAATAGTTAATACATTCATCTGCTTCAATATGAAAATAATTTGAACTATTCCATCATGATTCAAGGGGGGATTCTGCAAATATTGTCAGACAGTTTTGACAATATTTGATGATATAAGTACTTATAAGTAAAAAAGTTTTTTAAAAAAGTTCTTTTTGAAGCCTGAATTTATTGTGCTTTATCGAGGGTTAAACTGTTACAAAAATTCCAGAAATATAACCTATTGTTTAAGTTTAATTATTAAATAAAACAGTTACATCTTTCAAGAACATCTACGTACCTAAAAATAAGCCAAGACCATAAAATAAAAAAAGAAAATTGTATTAAAGAGTAGCTGTAAAATATCAGTTAAATATGAGGGGGGGGGGGGGGGGGGTCAAATTAGTCCCTGCAACATTTTAAGTTGTGGAAAGTGTTCAGAATCTGAAACATAGAAAAATGATCTCTTAAATAACGAATTTCTTCATTATTGGTTCACTTTGTGATTTTTTTTAACAACTCAGTTGCAGTCTAATGCAAGCTTCAGACACACAACACTGGGAGTATGAAAGTATTTGCCTGAAGGTATGAAAAGTTTATTCCTCTTGAACTTAGAACATGAGATGGGATGGGGTTCTCCCTGCTGTTACACAACTTTGCAGTGATCACCACATAATCGACATGAATACATTTTACTGCACAAAACTGCCACCTTCCTCATCCCTCTTTTTGTAAGATTCACATCCCAGGTCTGCAGCTGGGCAAAGCCGCCACTGTAACCATGACAACAGAGTAAGTGAACCTCTGGCCTCTGCATGCATTAAATGAGTAAAAGGGCACAGCTGAAAAGAAAGGAAAACACAGTGATATCCTCAACCAAAAAAAGCACATATGATGTCAGAATACAAATAAATTGCTTTTTGAATTTGCAATCAGTCTATTGTCTGTACTGAGGTTGGTATGATGGTGAAACAACCAGAGGTTGAATATCTTGGATAAAGAAACTCAAAGAAGGAAATGACAGGTGGATTTAGGGTGACATCAGAAAAAAAGAAGAAGCCGTTCATTTCAGGTTGAAGGATAACCGGCATGCCACAAAACACCATGAAACATTACAAAAAACCTCAACAACAAATGACAAAACACTCCAGAAAGTCACAGAGCACAGTTACATATCAGTGAATAAGACCACAAAACACACTAACAAACCTCAAAACAAAAAAAAAAAAAAAAAAAAAAAAAACAGACACTCAGACGAATCACAAAACACATCATATCACACACACACACACACACACACACACACACACACACACACATATATATATATATATATATATATATATATATATATATATATATATATATATATATATATATATATATATGTGTGTGTGTGTGTGTGTGTGTGTGTGTGTGTGTGTGTGTGTGTGTGTGTGTGTATAAAGGAGACACAAACGACATTCTTTCTTTCTTTCTTAAAAAATAATAATAAATCAGCTAGTAAATAATAAATACTTCCAGTCAAAGTCCGCGCATGCGTATTGTAGAGCCACATTGCCCGCGCCGGTGGTGAATGCAACTGGGAGAAATTCAACTGCGTGATCTGGACCAGACAGGCGGAGGCGGCGGTGCCTGCAAGTTGGAGGGATTATATCGGACATTTTTTAACAAGCCGTACCAAGAGTGACTGAACACAAGGTAGGGAAGCCAAATTGTACTGCCACCCACGCTTTGGAGTTCCTTATTTGAAAAAATAACGTGAATTGGATCTGTTTGGTGGATGCATCAACAACGTAGATGGCTTGGTGCCGCATGTCGGCTTTTGAGTTCAAAACAAACGTGACGAACTAGGTTATTATACTTCATTTCTTTACTCTGAGTGACTTGTTTATATCAAAAATAGTGTTTAAGTTGTTTCCCGTAAGATATCCACAGGCCGCGTCACTGTTGCTCTTTCTTTGTCATATGTAGAAGTTTACTGCTTTGTATTTCCACGCCGCTCGTTCGCAGCAGGAAAACTATGAGAAGGCCTAGCGCGAGGCCCCGGACGGCTGTGTGACTGACAGCTGAACAGCCAATAAGATGCTAGTATCACACCCACCAGGTTCCTCCAACCAGTCATATTTGCTCATTGCAGTGACGTAAATGATGGTTTCGCTCGCGCTACGCACACTGGTTATAAAACACCGGACAATAAAGGGACATTAGTCGCCGAAGTTATTAAAATGACGAAGTGACCAAAATGGGACAAGGAAGTGTTGTCGTAATTTCTGCACTGAATGAGTGCTTTATTATAAGAAAGAATAAGAAATCAGAACGTCGGGCATTGGTTTCAGTTATTAAAATAAAAAAATGTTGTATTCCGTGGTATTTCTTTCTTTTTCTTTTTTGTAATGGCATTATTATTGATTGCCTGTTTCCTGACTCCTAAATTCAAAATCACCGACTCTCGGCTTACACCCAGTCTGTGACACCATCCCTTGTCCTTCTCTCTGTTCTGGCGGTTAAAATAGATTAATGTCTCAAAATCAAGAGATGCATTTGACAAGTTCATATTTGGATTACGTGATGAATACCGGACTATGATGTTCGGACTTACTGGTAGGTCTGAGCTATTGTCTCTCATTGTGTCCATGTACGTGTGATCGGCTGACAAGAAAACACGTGGGCCGAGCAGTGGAGATATATCCGGTTTGTAGGTTGCACTGCAACCGTACAACTCCAGACTGTCTCCGCTATGATGGACCGACAAAGCTTAAACCTGGACTATAGTAAGACATTCTGACTACTTATGACACCTTTTGATTTATAACAGCCAAAATCTTAATCTGCCGTTTCAGGAATCTGCATGATCGGTCAAAGAGGCGCCTTTCGCGGGTGGGAATCGGAATTTTCTTTGTACGTCAAAAAACGATCCTTCTAGACCAAGCCCTAAAGCAAAGGGACTCTACATACAGTGAACCACGCGTCTGCAATGCTAATACTACGCGAACAAGGACCTAGTCTAAAAAAGCAAAATGTACTGTGGAAATCGGACTAGTGCGGTGTACGATTGCATAATTTTTCACTTGGTGGGGGCTCACAGCAGTGATTGAAACCAACGGGCAAGCTATTTTAGTCGTCTGTCATTGTGCCTTATTTGATGGGGATGAAGGAAAAACTGAAGTAGGTGATGCTCATTCTGATAGCAATCCTCTTTGTAACGTGTTGTGATTTAAACATCTCTGTTATCTGAGTCAGTGAATATCAAACATTTAATTCCCATTTAAAGGGGAAGTCCCATATTCTCTACTTTACCCTGTGATGCATGGAGTTATCTGTAGCTGTGACTATATTCACTGAAAAGTGTTTCACCTGTCTGCATTACACATTTGCTCTAACGGATGCATTGGCACAGCATACTGCAAAACACCAAAATGGGTACTTGGGTGTAAAAACTAAATTTGGTCCCTTAATCTTCTGGTTTAGTAATGGATGGGGATGACTTGAGAGAAATAGGGCCTGCAGCACTGCTTTGTTGCCTGTAAAGACCTTCACACATGTTCTCAGACTGATGCAGTATCTCTGTCATAGTCTTGTACACAAGGCCATGTAACTGTATCTTAGATTACGATGGTGTTGATTAAGTTTGGTGATTTGTGTGTGTATACAGGAAGGTAGCCTTGATGTGGGCAGCATGAGCAAGACGCCCCCTACCAGAAGAGGGATTTCATTTGAGGTTGGAGCACAGCTAGAGGCCAGAGACAGCCTCAAAAACTGGTGAGTCATGGCCTCTGTCATTACCCTTTATAACTGTGACCATTTACATTTCCTTCTCACACATAAAGTCCTGATTTTTCCATCTTGGGCTGGGTTAGCTATCCCCTTTTATCTTTGAAGGAATTAAAAGATAATAAATTATCAAAGACAGCCACTTGTCTGTCAGTGATTACAGCTCATTTGTTATAGAACAGGGTGTGTTCTCTAGAGCATCCCTGGCCCTGAAATGTTACAGATTCAAATTGATCTGTAACAGTCTGATAATTGCTGTGATGGCTATGAAAAGAAACAAAACAGAATGAGCTGATTTTTCTATGTAATTGCTCTATACGATGTACTCTATTGTAATTGCATTGACATTTGGTTAGGCTGCTCATCTTTTTACCCTTTGTCTAACATCACTCAAACAGCTCAATTCTTAAACTGTAGGGTCTTCACTAAGTTTTGTTTTTAATGTAGTAATAAAGTTGTAATCAGAAAAGTTGCCACTTTGCATAACTGTGTCCACCAGCAGTGTTATCAAACTAGCTTCTAAAGCTAATCACTGTGACATGCTCGATTCTGTGTCTACAGGTTTGACTTTATTTCTTCAGTTTTGTAATATTAGTTTGAGGTGAAATAGGACCTTTAACCGCTCAACCTCCATATACATTTAATGCATTTCCTGTGTCATGTAGGTATGCTGCAAACATCGAAAAAATTGACTATGAAGATGAAAAAGTACTAATCCATTATCGACAGTGGAGCCACCGTTACGACGAGTGGTTTGACTGGACAAGTCCGTATCTGAGACCCGTGGAGAGAGTTCAGCTGAGGCGGCAGGGCCTGCAGGACGACACTCCTGTACCTGTAAGCACACTACAGAAAGACTCAGAGAGTTAGGAAACTTACTGCTCACTATGATTTGTTCTACAATTATTTTTTTATGTAACTCAGGCTACATATCAGTTTTCCTAAAAGAGACAAAGCTAACATGAGACTTGAGTTGGATTTGCTGAAGCTGAATAAGTTTCTTTTGCTTTAACCCGTGAGAGAGAGAACTAATTCATGCCCTTTGTAGTTATGATGTATTGTCAGAGATAATAACTGTGTTAGGGTTTACAAGTTTAACCTCCATTTTCCTTTTGATTATAGTCTTGCATCACTTCTGTAAATGATCAAGTGTGTCTGTCTTTTCTTCAGGGCTTTCATGTGAATGACAAGGTCCTTGCCAGCTGGTCTGACTGCCGTTTTTACCCCGCTAAGGTTATTTCTGTTAATAAAGATGGTGGGTATTCGTTATCACTAATGATGATGATGTTTCTCTTACATCTGATCATTTAAGTTGTATTTTCAAGTACAGTTGCATCGAACATGAAGCATTTTGTGTTTTGGGAAAGAAGCTCTATTAATGCAAGCGTTCAGTAACTGTAGGATAGCTTTCACTGTCACTGGCAGAGCAAAAAGAAAGTTGACTGTCTGATAAGAAAAAATACTCAACTGTAGATTCAGGAAAATCTCAGCAAGAACAAAGAGGAAGTAGACAAAGCTATTCCTAAATAGATCATAATAAAACACCAGGACTGGAACCTGTTTTACATTTTGGCCAATTAAAAAAAACAATGCTTTCCCCTCTTTGAATTCCCTGCCTGGGCATACAGTATATCGAGCAGCGATTAATGTCATTATCACCTGGTGCTTTTACTTTCATGTAAATATGATCTATTAATGACTTGAATTAAATGAATTCCAACTCTTTGTCCACAGCATCCTATACTGTCAAGTTCTATGATGGTGTTGTTCAGACAGTAAAGGAGATACACGTGAAGCCTTTTATCAAACAGGTAACGGATATTAACTAGCTTGTATCTTGTATCTACGCTGTGACAATGCCACAGCGTAATTTTGACCCTTCATCAGTCACGTTAAACAACACCCTTTACCTCTCTTTTCACCAAACGCCCTCTTTACCCTGTTAACAAACAGAGAGGTGGTGGAAAGTCTCGGCCCACTGAAAGGAACATGGTTAGGAGGGCTCCGAATCGCAGAGACAGGAGGCCGCAGGAGAACGGCGGTCCCAAGAATAAGCGAGCCAGACGCAGCACCTCTGACCAGGAGGAAGAGAGCAACAGTGAGGATGAGGAGCGAGAAGAGAGGGTTGTAAATGAGAAGAAAGAGAAGATAAATGGTGAAGCAAAGGTTACAACTGTTATCAAACAGGAAGAGGAAGTGTTAAAGCAAGAGGACGAGAAGCCCAGAGATCTACAAATGAAGACGGGGCTCACAAACGGCATGAAGGCCGAAGAAGACTTAGAAGAAAACGAGGAAAGCTGTCACCTAAATGGAGACGTAAAGAAGGAAGAAGTGGAAACAGAAGGGAGTGGAACAAAGCCATACACAGATTTATCAAAGCCATACAAAGATTTGCATACTCAGTTGTCAGCACAGCCAGAGCAGGTGTCTGTCACTATGACAACCATGGAATCTAATGGAACGGTGGAGCAGAAGCCAAACGTCCAACCAGAAAGCTCACAGGCTCCAGCAGATGTGCCACCTCCTCAGCCTGTCAAACGTAAGTGTTAATGATCTGAATGACGAAGAATCTATAGAATCTGAACATGCTGGAGACTAACAAACATGTCTTTCTTCTGTCTTTGAAAGCTGTAAGGAAACAAGGTTTCCACAACCCAAACAGATTCAGCAGAGAACCACGTGAGTGCACCTTAAAGCTCTATTTAACAACCACAGTCATCACCTATATTGTTTGATGGACTTCCTTCTCATGAGCTGTCTTTTTCCATGTTTTAGTCTACCGAGTGATCAAAAACCAACCGCCCCCCGTCCTCTCCATCAACCTCGACCACAACCCTTTTAAGTGCAGCGCTCCTGGCTGCTCCAAGTCATTCCGTAAGGCCAAGCTGCTTCACTACCATATGAAGTATTATCATGGTGAGGAGCAGCCTCTTGAGGGGGAGCACAGCCCGACCAGGAGCATACAAACCAGGGCCTCTGACAAACAGGTCCCTGGTGCTGGTATGGAGGGCCCCAGAAGAAGGCGGACCATCTCTGCTTCTATGCGTGAGTCTCTCACTAGTTTCACTTCTGTCCCGATGGTTGCAACAGAACTAGGAAACTAGTTTAGCTGCTACTTCTGCAACTCTCAAACCAAATACATGTAATGTGAGGGTAAAATGAGGAATTAAATGATGTGCCTCCATCAGAAATCACAGCCTGGCTGCATTATACTGTCCCATCTCCAGCCCTGTCTCAGTGTCAGGACTTCAAACCTAGATTTGCTCTTATCTGATTTTTCTCAGACTCTGTCGGAGCTGCCACAGTTCCCCGAGGCGAAGTGAAGACTGCTGGCAGGCGCACATCAGCCCCACCTGTCGTCAACACTCAGGGCCATCAGCAGAGGGCATTGCTGAGGGAGAAGAGCAAGGAGAACCAGCTGGACAGGAATGGATGCCACCAGCAGGACAAGGACTCAGGCAGGAGCGGTTTTGACATGGGTCAGTGTCTGGCAGTACTGAGGAGTTTGATGAGCAAGAAGATGACATAATTCACTTTTTCAAATACAACACTTGTCGCTTAACTCTTCACAGGGTCATTGAAAGAGAAGCTGAAAGAGAAACCAAAACAGAAGGACTTCCTCCGCATTAAACTAAAGAAGAAGAAGAAGAAGAAGAAATCCAAGTCTGGTAAGAAGGGGCTTTAGTTACTGCCCCCTCCACTCCTCTTGCATATCTGCTGCTCTGCATGTGCACTTACTGTGACACAGTGAAAATGACTAGCCTGCAAAGCATTAAGTACTCCATTCACTCCTGTTGGTGTGGTGGCTGAGCTTTTGTGCGTGGGAGACGTGTCACTTCTGTCACTTTGTTATGTGGCTCAGGCAGCGCTCATCTCTTGTACATCATGGCTTGAATGTTCTCATGAAGCACGAGTCAGACAGAGCTGAGGATCAAAAGAAAAATACCTATCCAATATTTTTCACTTCAATTTTCTGGTTGCATTTACATGTCTGTATAATATGTTTGGTTTGGGCGAATGTTTAGCTAAGCCTGCCACATTTATTGATGCTAAAAGGCCTGAAACACGGGCCTGTATGGATCTGATCAGATTGAATTTCCCTGCCTGTTCTTGAGTCTTTTATTTGTCCAAGTTTGCTGTGCCACCTCGTTTTTTTTTTTTTAACCTCCTGATGGGCATTTGTTCAGCATTTTCAAAGTTGACATTTTGTTTTACATCTGCTTCCCCCCTCCCTGTATTAACAGACTACACAGGTAGTGAGGAGAATATTGACATCTCAGTATTGGGTCTTCAGTCCAAATTGAATTTGCCATTCAAATCCCCCCCCTCACACTATCACAAGCCTGATGCCTACCCCTGCAGGCCAGGATACAGCTACTCAGAGCAGATACATGTGGATGGTGGGTATTTCTGTGCCTGTGTGTGCGCGTGTGTGTAATAGCTATCGAGTATGACTGAATGATTGTACTCTCCCCTTCATTTCTGTTCTTTCTGGATTCAATCTGTCATGCTTTTTATTTAATTTGATCTACATTTGACCTGGTCCCTGTTCTACAAAGCAAGATTTTCAATAGTGATGTTACTTTAGGCGTTACCCTGATTTTTCAGGGTTACTTCTTACAGAGGTAAAGAGTCATGATATCTTTTAATGCCTACCTTTCCTGCACAGGTACAGATGAGTGCTCTTGTTACATGGCACCACAGTTTATCAAAAATCTGAGCTCTTTGGTTTGTAATATCATAAACAAAAGATTAAGCCTTGCACTTTTTGAGCACACTAAAGATATGGAAGTGTAAGTACTCACCAGATTGATTTGGTTTGAAAGTTCATTCCTGATTAACTGATTAATTCCTCATCTGGTTTAAACCTCCTAAACGGTTGTATTTATAGTAAGAACAGATGTTAAACCTGGTTTCTTTAGAACATTAATTTAATAGTAGTCAGATGTAGTTTTGCTCTTAGGCCCTGTTTATACAACAACTCGTTTATACGGAAACTCTGTTTCAGCCGACCTAAAATGCAACTTTTTTTAATACACCCTCCAGAGTGGAATTTTTCTGAAACCCTGCAGCCTCCGTTGCCGTATAAACGGCAAGCCGGCGTTTTCAGTGAACACGCTGACGTCACGCTCCGTTTTGCGCGTGCACATTCCACTTTCTACTGGAAACTTTTGCGAACGGGACAAAAACAACGGATAAATGGCGGACTTACCGGGTTGTGCTTGTGCTGCTGAATCTGCTGACTGCCTTTCAACAAAATGTGCATCTGTTGCTCCACTTCTGCGCTCAGATAAGATGCTTTTGATATATACACCAGATGATCAGCCCGCCTCTTCTTCGGAGGCAGACTACCAAAAGACTCTACAGTTATATCGCCACCTACAGGCCTTGTATGCATACTACAGCGTTTTCAGTCCCTCAGCCTTTCCTTATAAATGCAGATTTTTTTTCTCTGCGTTTTTTGCGTTTTCGAGTGAAACGCTGTGAAGCGTTGTCATATAAACAGGGACTTAGTTTGTGAGATGTACAGCTGTCCAGCCACAGTTTGGAAATGCTTCCCCTTTTATTTGAGATCAGGAGACTTTAGGTTATAACCACCATGTGATCGTCTGGAGTGTTCACTTTGTGAGCCTTGCTTTGTGGAACATGATCTAAACTTGTTGAATTAAACTGCGTGCTGTCATGGAGACAAGTCGTTTTCAAGCATTGGTTGATTGAATCCTGAGCTTTTATCTGCTTCCATGGCTTGCTTCATTGTTTTTTCAAAACATTACTTTAAACTGACATAGTCTGACAAAGTTGTTAACATAGCTAGAACCCTTTATAGTACTGATTTTTTCCTGAGTCAAATCCTGACCAGATGTGGCAATCCATAATGAAAACACATCAGTTCCAATATTTCTGTTCCTGTAGATGAGGACAGCATCAGTGACTGGTCCACTGACAGCTGTGGGTGGAGCGACGATGACTTTGGGGTTGATTTGGACGTCACCACGCCTCCTTTGAGTATCGACTCGGGTGCTGTAGACACAAGTGACCAAGAGATTGTTCGATGTATCTGTGAGGTGGAGGAAGAAAATGACTTCATGATTCAGGTGAGCAGGTAGTTTTTATTATGACTTGTTGTTGGTCTTTTTATGGAAGTGCCAGCTTTTTTTTCTTCGTTTGACACTTATAATGATAATTATGTCTGAAATGATCATCCTTCCCACAGTGTGAAGATTGTTTGTGTTGGCAACACGGCACCTGCATGGGCCTGCTGGAAGACAACGTACCGGACAAATACACATGCTATATCTGCAGAGACCCACCAGGTGAGGATTTATCACCAACACAAACCTGTAAATGATTCACAGTTACCATTTAGCTTGTTGACATCAAATACCTGATGTTTAGAGAACTGATATAAGCTGCCTTCAAATGAATAGTGGGATAAGATATTTTTTGTAAATAACCATTGCATAACACTATGTAGTTTTTTTTTTTTATATTCAAAAACAGCAGCTTAATCTACAAAACAACACTTAAACAATGTTTTGCTGTGGGAGTGACCTGCCTGACTAAACATGTAAAGCATATAGCCCACATCAAGCATGTTGCCTCTCAAACTTCAAACCAAAGCAGTCAGGCCTTCCTTCAATCCAAAAGTGAACCCTGTTAACCTAACAGCCAGCAGACACACACGTATATCTACATGTTACTTATTGTTCGTCATTCCAGGTCAGAGGCAAAGTTTGCGCTACTGGTATGATCGTGAGTGGTTAAGCAATGGTCACATGTACGGCCTGTCCTTCCTGGAAGAGAACTACTCTCACCAAAACGCCAAGAAGATCACCACAACCCACCAGCTGCTGGGAGACGTGCACCACGTGGTGGAGATCCTCAATGGACTGCAGCTGAAGATGAGCGTTCTACAGTGAGTCAACAAGACTGTAGGCTGATGTCCTGTCAGCTGCTGAAGTCAAATGAAAACTGGATGATGAAGGGATCTTTTGTTTTTGTTGTTCAAACCAACATGACAGAGTTTTGATCTAGTTTTCTTGGTTCTTACTCTCCAGAAGCAATACTCACCCTGACCTGCAGCTGTGGAGGCAGCCATGGAAGCATTTGGAGAGGCCACGGATCAGCTCGGACTCATGCCGTAGCAGTGACGCAGTTCCGTCTCCTGTGACTCCTGATGAGGACATGAGCCGAGGAGAAATTTTAATGTCTAACGCTTTGGAGAAGCTTAGCAAAGCTGCTACAGCAGCGTCCTCCTCTTCCTCCTGCTCTTCATCCCCCTTCCCATCCTACCAGGACTCGTACATTACCAGTGATCATTGCTACCAGAAACCACGGGCTTATTACCCTGCTGTGGAGCAGAGGCTGGTGGTGGAGACCAGGCAGGGCTCAGAGCTGGAGGATAGCATGAGAAGTACAGAAGAGCTGCTGGAGCGGGAGCAGCGCTACGGAAGCCTGCTGGAGACAGACAAGCCCAAATCAGCCGGAACGTGTTACAAGGTGAAGCCTTATTCCACCACAGATGAGATGTTTACTGTTCTTTTATTGCAATCACACATTCAATGAAACGAGCAATGCTCTCTGAGGAATTTGTGCTATAATCCAGCACTTTTTTTTTTAAACCTGAACTTGGTGCATCTTCATGAGGCACAGTATAATTAACACTGTACCAGAAACCTTTAACCCAAAGGAAGCCAACAGAGCCCTGTTTTCACATCAGTGTGCACATCCTTGAGTCAAATTGTCTGGACTATGTAGGACTCTGTTTTATGACAGGATGGAACATCTTCTGTCCAGTGTGTTCATGAATGTCCTCAAACCCTTATTACTTACAGTTTTAGGACACATAGCCTTTGTCAGGTGTAATTTAATTGCATTGGTAAACAAACATCTAATTTCTGTAATGCCTTATTTAGCTCTACATGCAACCACAACAGGCACGCATTAGTTTAATTCTGAGCTATCTGTGAAGGGACAACTGCTGCATTACTGGAATTTGTACAGCAGAAACTGGGTGAGCGTTTTATCTAAATAGGGTTCAATTCAAATCTTGTACAAAATAACATTTTTCTAGTAACTACAATTTTTTTCTTCATCTTTTCAGTCATTGGCCTCGTGCTTCACTGAACAGTATATAATTAATTGAAGGTTACAAGTTGAACAGAAGTTTAAACCTTCATCATGTTTTCTACATCCAAAACATGATGTCTTGTTTTTAGCTTGTGATATCTTAGTGGTGGGTGAATTTCTTAGACAGCATTACATCTGAGCTTTAGCCTAGTTTATGTTTGAACAGTAGATATAACGTCCCTACTTTGGTTGTTTATCTAATGAGCACTTATTTGGTTGGAAGTGTATCCAGATTTGGGTCTGACACTGTTAAAAATGAAAATGTCTGATCATTTAACCCTACATGTCTCCAGGCGTTGATGAGCGACTCTTGGTCCCAGGCTGACCCTAAAGAAGAGACTGGAAGAGATCCTGGAGAGGCTGCAGATAACAACAAGCAGCATAATCAAAGGCAGATCAACCTGCTGGATCACATAGATGCAGTCCAGGATGAGGTCTCTCACAGGATGGACTTCATTGAGAGGGAGCTAGATGGTAAGACTCGCCGTGGGTCTCACTTAAACTAAGTTGGAAAGTGTTCTGCCCAAAATGATTGTAAGTTTATATTTAAGAAGAAATGATGCTGCCTAAATCAGTCATCAGTCTAAAATAGTAAGTTAACAGCCAACTGTGTCATGTTAGGAGTGTTTAATGAGGTGAGTCCAGTGGCTTGAAAGTATGGGTAATATTTTAAATGAAGGTTTATTTGGGGGCTTGTTTGCTTTCCTGAGTCTCAGTTTGATGTGTCTCTCACCTTCCCTCTTTAAGCAGTTGGTAAATGGCTACAAAGTAAAATGATTCTAGTCATTTATTAATTATTCACAGAAATTAATGAAGGTTTTAATGAAGTTTTGCATATTAACTCTGGTTAATATTCCTACTGAGTTTGTACTGTCCCTGTTTGACATGGCCTCTTGTATGCAACTATACTGTCTCTACATATTGACCACTAAATGTGAACACTTTCTTTTTAAAGATGCACTAAATTAGGCGACAACCTAAACTGACATAACAAGACTCTCTTAGGTGTTTTGTGCTTATGAAAACAGAAAACGGTTACATTAATCACTGTCTTTGGCTAACCTCTGGTTCTTCTTCTTCTTCTTCTGTTTATGCTCCTCAGTGCTGGAGAGCTGGCTGGACTACACGGGGGAGCTGGAACCTCCTGAGCCCCTGGCCCGTCTGCCTCAGCTCAAACACCGTATGAAACGGCTATTGACACAGCTGGGGAAGGTGCAGCAGATCTCTCTGTACAGCTCCACATGAGGGCGCCAGAGAACAGCAGCAGCCTCTGTCCCGTGCAGCAGAAGAAGCCCACTGGATTCTGGTTGCAAATGGAACTCAGATTGTTAAGTGCACTCCTGTTGACCTGGCATCTGCTGCTGTTTCTCTTTTTTCAAGGTTGTATGTGGATGAATCCAATGCTGCAGCCAGAACGTTTCATATATAATATTTATATGAACCCTTATGGAAATTCAGCATTTTAAATCAGGATAAAACACAAAAAGTAACCTCTAAATCACAGGAGAAAATCCTTGGGACCAGATTACACTTCTATGGTTCCCATGCAACTATAACCTTCTTGAATGCCTTTTGTATGAAGGCACTGCTAAAGGTTGCCCTGTCTCTCTCAGTACACAGTGCTTTACACGCAGAAGCTTTGTATTCAAAATTTCAAGAGTTCCTGAAATGACCCAGCTCCTTTGCAATAGTTCCAGAAGACGTTTCATAGAGTTGCTGTTTTGCGTTTAAATGTCCCAAAGTTTTCCGTGTCTTGTCAAACCGTACTGCATTAAAATTCTCACTTCGGTGTGGACAGACAGTTACTTGAAGACATCCTGTATGTAATGTGACTGGACAACAGTCTCTTCAAAAAAAAATAAATGTTCTGTTTTTGGCATACAATGATTTTTATACTACACTGTGAAGTTATTTTTGTCTGGAATCAAAGGCATCTTTTTTCAGTTTCAAACGTTGTCAGGTGTGATCTCTGATTCGTCTTACCCGTATTCTTTCTGTTCTGCAAGCTCTCAGCAGTGTACCTGTTTTATTAATAATTAATTAATCTTTCTGTCACAACTGTATCACTTAAACTTACTCTTTGCATTGTTGTTGTAGAACTTGACTTTCCCCCTAAAAACTGTTATGTGGACTTGTTTTTCCTTAACCTAGATTATTGTACTTTGTAAGTTACAAACCGTACTCAAGACTAATACATTTATTTTTCTCTGTTCTTTTTCTTTTTTTAATTTGCTGTATTTTTGTTGTAAATATGTTAATCAAAAATGTGCTCCTCTTTATTGAAAACATTCTTCAAAATCAGATGTCGTATGCTTCTGTACTGTAAGTGTCTGGCTTAGAAGCAGGGAAATGTAAAAACAATGCAAACTTCTGCTGGTACATAAATAAACTCATTGTTATTACTCACTATTGACACAGTTGTCTGTTGTCTAATTGTGCGTGTGTGACATGTTGACATTTTAATGTTCTGTATATCCAAATAGCTAGTGCTGGTCAAAGGTTGTCATCTGTAGTTAGATGTAAAATGTCACTGATTTGTGCATCCACATAGAAAAGGGGACCGACTGGAAGTTGAAGGCATGAGACCCAGTGACTAACTTAAAACTGTGATTGGATTTCCAGCTGTAATGTCACAAAACAAGGCATCCAGCCTTTTCCTTTCCAATGGAGCTATTCATGAAGAAAATCTTGTTAACAAAGCTAAAATATAAAGACCTGTATGATCAAAGGGGGCTTTTCTGGGTCTGGAAAACATCAAAAACAGAGATTGCATGCATACTTTGATGTTATTACTTTTTTTTTTTTTTTGGATAGCTGATTTATGCAGTTACATCATCAGATTGAAATACACATGGAAAATCCTAATCAGTTAATCTCCAAAATTTTGAGCCAGCATCATGTGACAGAACATGGCAAATGATATTATAATTCAATTTCACAGTATTAAGACAAAACATAACTTGGTTTTAAGAGTGCCTGACTGAGCAACCCACGTAGATAGATAATATGTACATTCAAGAAACATGGAAGCTCTTATTCACTAGGGGAAATAAAGGACTTGTCCTACATTTCTTATTATCTAAATTTATCTCTTTTTATGTATTCTACCCCCTTGAGGATTATCAATTCACTACAGGCGGCTGAAGTTGTGTTTTTGCTCTTTCAAAATGGCTGCTCTCAGAAAATTACTAATTTTCAAGAAGTTGCAGGAAGAACAACTTCTAAATTGTTACTCATTGCTAAAAATAAGTATTTTTTGCATTGAATTAATGTATATTTACTAAAAACTTTCTAAAAAGTTGCCAAAACCGCCCAATTTATCAAATATGATTCAAAAAAAAAATCATAACAATGATATAACATTATTTTTTGTGTATTTTGTTGATCAATAAACATCCCAGCTCCAAAATATTAGAATTCTCTGACCATTTTTTGATGGCTCAGGCTTTTAAGGGTTAAATACATTATACTATTATCTCATTTAACCCACCCACGCCCTCAGTCACTGGTGCATGCCTCGCAGCTATCCAAAACTAATACTGTGGATTAAATTAGCAGAAACCAGCTGTACATCACTTTGACAACAGGGGCATGAGAAGGTTCATATGAAACATGAGACATAGCATCCATATCTGCATCATATCTATAAACTATATCACATCATAAACAGGAGGAACACGCTGTTGGAGTTTCCTATCAGAACCATGTATAATAAGATCTGAACACATACAAAAGAGCATTTTACAATTTATTACACCCAATTTGACTTCACATCTTCCAAGGGAATTATATAACAGAAAAAAACCCTTTAAACTCTTACCAAGGAAGGCCTTGAAACAGCCTATTCAGAACTATATATCTGAATAGTCATATGGTGAGTTGGAATATATATTTTTAGGCTATTTTATTTATTTATTAATTTTGTAGGATGAGTCCTTAAATAATAATAATAATAATAATAATAATAATAATAATAATAATAATAATAATAATAATAATAATAATAATAATAATAATAATAAGCAAGCGTTCCTGTTTTTTTTTTTTTGTTTTTTGTTTTTTTAGGTGGGCTTCCATACAATACATTATATTGTGGGAAAAAAACAGTTAATAAGAAAGACATTCTTCCCTCTCATACAAGGGAGCATTTGTTCTTAATTATGCACTGTTCGCCTTTTATTTCATTCAAACACTTGAGAAGCTTTGGGACAACGGTAGTCAGAAAAAAACGTTATCATTTAGTGTTGAGCGGAGTTTAAATACACCCAAGGGGTCCTCGTGCCTGATGAGTAGTGCCGTTGAACTGATTTCGCAGCGGAGTGAGACCTCTTACCTTATCATTCTATTTGTTCAGTGCTCTGCCTCCTCTCATTGGCTCCTCACAGTGTCTGCGACGCAGCGTGTAGTTCCGCCCAGAGTCACATCGAAATACTAGTTGAGGCAGAGGAAGCGGCAGACAGGAGACGTGTGTACTGTGTACTTCTTTATTCATTTACCGTTGATTTTCAACACAATAACCTTAAAGGAATTAACGAGACATCAACGAACGTGTGTTTAACCGACGAGGTAAGTCTTCCATCCGTGTTTTCGTGGTAGCATTTTCCAATTGACCATTTGCAGATGTTCCCCATGCCACAGGAGATTGTCATAGCTCGCAGGATTTCCCAACCTGTTCACGCCGCTGTCTAAATATATCCTCGTTTGTTCTCTGTTGTCACCTTATGAATCGACAAATAACCACCGTAGTGTTAAATAAAAACCCATCTGGACACCGAGGATAGTTAACGCTCCTAATTCAATGAGCACAGCGGCTCAGTCAGAAAAGCTGCAGCTCCATTGAATTGACTTCTTCGCTGCTCCTCTCAACTGTGATGCGACATAACGGCTGCCTCTCACTTTACATTCAACCTGGTTGTGCAGGAGGTTATAGGAGTTATCCGTTTTCTGTTACATCAAGTGCACTGTACATCATAACTTAGGTTCTGACTTTTTTTCTGAATAAAAGACGTCAATGACCCGCTTTACGTCATAAACTATCTTGCTAATCCACAGAAAGAAGTGTTAGCCGAATAGCTCGTAGCTTATTAAAATCTGTGAGAGTGGTTCATGCACATTTTATAACTCAAATTGGGATAGATTTCAAGTCTACATACGGATGATTCATCTTTTAGTATAAGACAACATCGCTGATAACAGTTGGATACAACTTGTAGGTATTTTTGCAGGAAAAGACACTTTTGTCACCAGGGTTTCATTTTTAGATGTGAAAAAGAGGGCTTGTAGTTGGTGTGTGTAGTTCGTGATATTTCTGAATGATGTTAAAACCATGTCCGAGTCTAGACCTGGCAGATCCATCATTATAAATCAGATACAGCTATCTAAGTGAGAGTTGCCTCATTCAGAAACCACATGATGGATGACAATGTCACCAGTGGCCGTGCGAAGGTCACACAGGTGGGACGTGTGTGACAACGGGCATCAGGTGTTTTCCCTTTCTAAAAATAACTATTTTCATGTTGGGGTGTATTTGAAGAGGACACTGTGTTCTACAATAGTGATAGTGATTGAGCCATATCTGGAACAATGGGAACTTTTAAACATTAGTGGTATAATGTTTAAAAAGGCCATAGTGAGGAAGGTCTTTGAAACCTTTGTTTTAACTTCCGAAAATACAAAATCTTTATGTTAAAGGCACATTGCTCAGAGGGATAAAATATAAGTTTGTATTGTTTTTTTCATGATGGTGGGATTAAAGTCAGGTGTTTTATCTCCCACAATGCCCTCAACAGTGTCATGTGGTCTGCAAGGCATGAGTGGAGCTTACACAACAAGCAACAACCAGGCATTTGTTGTCATTCACAATATTGTTGCCTAAGATCATTGTCTAGATTGGACACGACAACCCATAAACAATCATGGAAAAGGCTTTCTGTCGGATCAAAGCAAAGCTTTAAAGAGTGAGCTGATACTCGGCCTCCTGGGGTTTATTGCCACACCTGGTTGATTATTACAGTGGAAATCTACAGCCTAACTAATGGGAGTGTCAGAGTTGTTTATTAAGCTGCTCTGTTACTCCTGGCTCTTGTTGTCAGCTCTCTCTCAATTCTGAAACGATTTAAAAAAAAAGATAAGAAAAGAAAAGGTTTTTGTGGTGCGTCACAGTGCTTTGTTGCAAAGTTTCCAGTGTTTTTGTACTTTTTAAAAATCTGAGTGAGAACAAAAGAAGCATTAGGCAGCAGTTCCGCTTTTAGTATCGCATTTGTTCTGTTTTTAAACCTCATAAAGTATTTTCAATAAGTCAGCAGCAGAAAACGACAATGAAAAACCTCTGAGCATGGATTACAACATAAACATAATTTATCACAGGGATTACAGAGTGTCTAGAAAGTGAGTGTAGCTCTTGTGTGGAAGAGGATTTCTTACAGGAAAAGAAGGGATGAATGTCAGGAAAAAGCCCTCACTGGAGAGATGGTGACAGTAATTAAGGCACTATGCTGACACTCGGTCTGCCTGCTATTCTCTCTCACCTCAGCATTACTGTCTGTTTACCTTGCCAGACCTGCAGGGCAAAATGCAACCTGTGCCAGCCCTGGACGTTTTTGCATCATCAGAAATACGAGTTTTCATCAGCATCTCTCCATCTTTACCTTTCTTTAGCTCCAAAGACAGTCTTCTTGATCCATTTTAGTGTCGCCTCAGTAATGTTGGCATCATATTGTGTCTCTGACTCTCAGCCTGACCCTCCTGGGGCTCGGCTGCTGTGTTTTTGTAACTGAACTGCATCTGTAATTTAAGCTGTACCAGGCTTTGAGTTACAGCAAAAGCTCTGCACAGCAGCTTTAAGCTTTCATGGCAAAACAGCTGATGTATCCACACCTATGTTCTCAGTTCACTTCTTAAATTTCTAGTCTCCTCTCAAGCAGCATAAAAGTCAGCTTCTGCTTAGTTCTCACTGCAGGTACTTTTTTAGAATAAATAAATAACAGAGCCTGTGAAAAGGGCTTGTTGTCTTGTGAAAGGATGTGGTCCGATCATTTTTTTCTTTCTTAAAGTTACTTTTTCATGCCTTTAATGTGAGAGGAGAGGACAGTGGATAGAGTAGGAAACAGGGTGAGAGTGGAGAGTGACATGCAGGAAAATCTCCACAGTCTGGTTTTGAACCCAGGCTTCCTGCTCAAGGGCTTTTACAATATGGAGTACAACCTAAACTGCTACTCCATCTGCACTCCAGGTACAGTTATGTTCTGTACTGGACAGATTTACTGTAATGCCCTTGCTTCATGACAGACTCTGTCTGACTCCATTTTCTTGATCAGCATCAGCAGGTGGGAATGAGAGGAGAGAGAGAGCACAGGTGGTCAGCTTGTTGATCCAAAGTGTTGGAAACAATCCAAGCTGGACCTCTGGATGCCCTGGACTGTCCTTCAGTGCTGTTGGGTCAGACATTTCACACCTATTCTTATCATTGTCCGATATAATTTTCAAACTGCATAGTTTGACCTCAACCACACATTTCTCCGTTTCTCTCATTTTCTTTAAGAGCCTGTTTCTTTCCAGCTGTCTGAAATGCAGCTCTTCTTTATTCCTTGAAGTTGGAGAAAGTGCTTCTGCTGAATCTCATTATGTTCACACTGTGCTCATGTGTGCGTGAGAGATATGGTGAGTTAAGACAAGGATGTTCCAGCTCCCTGCTGAGACAAATCCCACTTTGTCATGGGCATCAATTAGTACACACTCAAACACACACACATGCTAGCAGCATGCTTTGTTTCCAGTGTCTCACAGTGGGCTGTGCACAGTATGGTTCATGTCATGCTACACTGGGAATCAGTGATCATAGAAATAACCAACAATGTAAGCCTGTGCAATAAACCGAAAATTTACGAATACCAAAATTTACGACAATAACCAACGTCATTTTGCCCATATCGGTATATTCAGTATTTTTTTTTAAAAAAAAAAAGAGAGAAAGAAAAGAAAAGTTTGTTTTGGTTGGGTGTAGGTAGGGGACTACGTCAGAGATGTGACTCCACCCCATCCAGTCTGTAACAAAAAGGGAAAGAGAGGTGAGGAGATCCATATTTAGAATTTGTTTATAAGAGACTGCATTTTAATACTTTTTGTTTGTAGGAAAGGAAGAAGTTATTTTATATTTTTAAATGTATTCAGTCATTCTGAGTAGCAAATGGGAGATGCATCTACTCACATGGTTTGAATTCTCTCTCCCTTTAGACATTCTTCCTACTTGGAGCACATCAGTTCAGACAGAGATGATGGATAAAGAGCCAAATCACCCAAAACTAGAGTTTCCCAGGGAATAGATTTGGTCTGAGAGTTCTTGCGGTGTGTCGCTCAGAGTGAGCCTTGACTGGAGGTTTTGCTCGTGTACTGTTGATGCACATGAAGAGAAATGATTGTTCCCTGTTAAAGCGTATTGAATGCTCATTTAAAGGAAAGGGCGGTGTGGTTTTAGTATCCTGGAGGCTCGGTGGAAGCTACGCAGGTTGGTAAAAAATTCCATGTTGTGTTGTTTTATGTGGTAAGATGTGAGTGACTTCATGTAAATGATGGTTGAAAAGGTCATTCCATTTCAGCGGCGCCACCAGCTGAGCTAAGGATGGCTCAGGGGGAGGGCCCCTGTGGTTGCCAAGGACACCGCCGACCTCCACAGCTAGCACTCACATGGGAAGGCGCCAGAGGAACCACCTCTGTGTTTCTGGGAGAGATTGAGTTGTCAGTAATCAGTCATTGTGACAAGTAAGCTGACCACATGGATAGTTCTATTAGCGGAGGCTGTGTTCCTGCGAGGCAACAGGCTTCAGAGCACTGATTCATACACTGTGGCGCGGTGACACACGTTGTGATTCAAAGGCCTCAGTTATTCACAGGCAGACGTCTTTAGTATCTCCACCCGGAGAGCTCTCCTGTGACAGAGCTGTGTAAATGTTTCAGAGAATCCTTTCTCCTGTTTCACCCCAACCCAGCTTGTTAACCTGATGGTGTGTGGGGGTGGGAGGTTGGCGAGGGAGGGTGTAAGTGTACAGATGGTCTTGCTGCTGCCTCCGCAGCTGGTCTGACTGTGGTCTACAGATCCTGCTGCGCCTCCAGCAGAACCCTGCTGGTCTCAAAACTTTGCCTGTTCTCATCTGACATGCACACACACAAACTCAGCATCCCTCTGCACTTTGTCCTCCTTAGCTCTGTGGCCTCAAACGAGGATGGCAGAGGAAATCCCCTCTAACACACACAGCTAGTGTAGCGTAGCGGAGTAGGAGCAGGTCCTCTGTTAGCAGCCCGGGGTGCAGGGCTGATAGGTCTGACCATCCCTTTTATTTATGACTACACACCATGAGCAGCTCAGTCAGGAGCATCAGGCTCACACCTCGCTCTGAGCCGTCACAACACATTTTTCAGGATTCATTTGCCTCTTGGTGATCCACATATTATTGAATTCTTTTTCTATCTTTTATCTCGTCCTCCCTCCCTGCCTGCCTTTGTGTCAGATCTGTCTGTGCTTGAGAGAATTGATTTATTGACGATGTGTGTCATGTAGCTACAGCTATCTGAAGTGCTGTCTGTATAGCTCTTCCCTTATTAGTCTATTTATCATTGTGTGAGGGGATCAGCGGTGGCAGTGCCTTGCAGGTTATTATGTGGAGTCCAAGGAAAGATTAACATCACTCAAAAATTTGTGGGTTAAAGGAATATACTGCATATTTCAATTGGTCAGACCCCTTACATTTCATTATATAAAAACACATCTCTCTCTAAACAAATCTATGTGTATACATGCTTATATATAGTGTCTGGAACAACAAGAACACATAATCTTGGGGCTCACTAGAAACCACAGACTGTATAACACATGGATGTAATCTCTATGATGTCACCCATCTGTTTCTGAGGTAGAGTTTTGAAGCCTGTTTTTATGAGCTACTCAGACTTAAAATCGTGTTTGAACTAGGCTGCAAAAATGTGTATATCTATGGGAATGTTGCAGGTAAGTCTTTGAATGTTTTGCTTTCTTAAGCTGCTACCTCGTCATAGCTGACTGTTTAGTCGAGGGTGCTAATGATAATGATAGTCCTGTCATTGCAGTTTGACAGAAATTGGGCTCATTTAAAATAGTTCATGTGACTGATTGTAGTGAGATGATGAGATGATGCTGTGCTGACCCCCTAATCTGTTAAAAAATGGCCATATCGGCTCCAACCCATTAGCTGAGAACAGGATAGGGATGTCCCTGGCACACGCCAGTTTTCATCTGGAGTAAAACTTGTTTTCAAATTTGTATTTTCCATTCATGCCAAAAAATAATTATAATATGAGCCTCTTTGAAGGCCGGTGGAGATCTTCAGTTACAAACATGAGAAATGAGTCATGGTTCTGTTTGAGGTTTCTGCCAGTTATAAGGAAGTTTTCCATCACATGCTGCAAAGTGCTTTTCTCACGTTGGAACATCAGATCAGTCTGAATCCAATCTTATCTCGATGCTGGGTCTTTGTATATAACACAAGCAAAGATAACACTCTTTAGACTGTTACGTGTATGTGATTTATTTGTATTTTGCTCCCCAGCCTCTGTGGCTAGTGGTTTTCCAAAGGTACTTGCCATGCACTGTTTGATAAGCCACAGTGTTGTGGGTGGGAAACTATATTTTACATTAAAAAAAAAGTTGATTTTAGTGTAATAAAACGTATTTCAATTTAAAAATAACTTAAATTTATTTACCTTTCTTTCTTTTCTCACTGTCACCTCTGTTGGAGTGGCATTATGCAAGTTATTGGACCCAAAGGACAGTTCTTGGCTGAAATGGAAGTAGTTACGGACGCACCATGTTAAGGAGGGTCCCATTGTCTTTAGGAGGGTTGCAAAAGAGAGAATCAAGATAATAGGAGGGGAATCTGATGAAAGATAACTGAGAAGAGCAGTCTTGCACTGATTGGAATTCTCCAATATTGAATATCAGTCTCTGACTGTATGCTGCAGTGCATTTGCACTGAATCATCGTCAGCACATATGTACTAAAAGGATAAACTAGTGCTGGGTATCAATCAAAATTTTGATACCAGTTCCCGAACAATACTTTTTTTCAATACTAATTTTATAATATCAGTTCTAACGAAAAGAAAATAACATTACAAATTGCATTTTATTTTTCAGCTTTAGTATTTTTCAGTTTCCAACAAGTGAAAGGTCAGTGCTGTACTCAGTCCTGAATACGCCATAAATGTGTTTAAAGCTATAAATCAACTATCCTCTGTTGATTCTTGTTTTATGTTTTTTGTTTTTGTAGTGTCAAAATATCAACCCGCCTCCTTTATCCAGGCTCTGGACCAGCAAAAGTGACCAAAAAGATACAAGCATAAGTGTGATTCGTTCGCACGCAGTCATCTGCTCTGGTTGCAGCTTGGGGGGACTGCTGAGAGTGAGGAGGACTTTTCTGCTTGTGTGTTCAGGATAGGGGAGGGGCTTGTTGGGAAGCAGAGGGTGCTGGACATCAATAGCTGCTTTCACGTCAGTCTCCAAACTTCAGAAAAGTCACAAGATTTGTCCTGAGTCACTTTTTTTTTGTTGAAAAAAAGTCACTGTAGGGGTCTGAGAAGTCATTAAATATAGCGACAGTTGCTAAGCCAATCACTGGTGGCATTATCAGATCTTGTTTGCATGATTAACCCTTTGGGTACCGAAACTTGGCACCGAAAGACAAGACCTATTTGGATACTTTGGTCAGTGCCATACAAGAACCAAAGTTTGATACCCAGCCTAAGGATAAAGTGAAGTGTTTGATTCCCCCCACATCTTCTTTTTCTCCTGCAGTTTTCAGCACTTCTGCACTAGTTTAGTTTTTCAGGACTGGAAGTTTCTGCTTGGTGTTAAATTCAGGGCTTGCTGTTGTCTGGACTAACTACCGTCAGTGTGAGGAGGATCAGGGAGGTGTCAATCAACCATGGTCTTTTCTTGCCAACAGTGTTGTCTTAAAAGCTCCACCTGTGTAGAATTATTGAAAACATAAATCACACTATCAGACTCGCACCACAATGTTTACACCTGCTCAGCACTGAGCAGCATACAGCTGGTCAAACTATGCACAGAGAGACGTGAGAGTATCCTTCATGTATTTTTGCATCAACACTGACTCATACGGTATGAAGTCAGCTTTATTTTTCCTTTCACTTGTTGCTGTGACAGGTCATTATTCTGCCATCTCATCCTTCCCGTCTGCTTCTTTTGAAATCTGTATTCAAAGTTTTAGGGCCCAGTCAGAGACATAACTAGATCATCTCAACCCATTTTTCCAGTGGTTCAGCGTGTCTGCGACCACACACGGGCATCCAGTCAGTGGTACCTCATTGAATAAATATAAAGGAGCCGTTCTCAGAAACCCTTGATCCATGTCTCTTCCTAACCAGACAGTTAAAAAAGACTGTCATTAATTTAAGAAGAAGCTATCTGTCATTACGGTAGGTAACCTGAGATGTACTACTGACCACAGCCAACATCTACCCTGCATTTGGCAGACAGCAGGCATCAATTTAATTTCCTGCTTCTAAGTCCTCCAGTATAAGTTGTGGTGGCTCCATCCATATTCATCGGGATTAAAGAAATGCTATTTTCCTACTGGCTACAGTAAACCCCAACCACCATTAGCTGAAAGTTAAGACTGTTATTGATGTAACTGTCTGTAAAGCTGAAAACAAACCGCCTCACAAAGTGCTCTCCAAATTGAGTTACCATGGGTTACTGCAGGGAACGGGTCATTACTTATACACCAGATCAGTCGTATGATGTAACGAGCAGAGGAAACATGGGAGGGATGACTTACATCTAAGCTCCAAACACACACACACACACACACACACACACACACACACACACACACACACATTTGCGCACTTAAAGCCTCACATGTCACACATACAAAATTCATAACAGCTGCGTTCACCCCCTGGTCTGACACAGCACAGGCCTAATGGATAAGCAGAGTTTTCAGTTTGAAAATATCGCCGTTGGTTTTTCAGGTTTGTATGAATGTAGCAGGTTTAGCATGCTGCTAAAGGTTATGAAAGGTTATAATTTTATGAAACACAGCGCTGTAAGTGAAAAGCCAGTTAGTGGTCCCCAAGGCTCTCTCTCTCTCTCCAGGCCGTGTTCGTTTTCCTGTGAAGTAAAGCATGCTGACCGTGTCATGTGGTTATAAATCAATACAGCCAGATGCTGCTCTTCAATCTCATAAGACCATTAGCAGATAAACTGGCCCATCCAGGAATAATGCAATTCTTTAAAAGCCTTGAGAGAGTATGAGTTTGATTCTTCGCTCTGTGGCCCCAAAGGATCCCAGATATATCTATAAAGCAACTGTTGGTGCTGTTATTTGTCTTCATTTGTTTACATTTGTGTTTCTAAGGTGTCTGATTACAAGCAACAGAGGCTGTCCTCATCTTGTGTGAGGATGGAGGTCAGGGTTTGTGTGAGTGTAGCACAGGGCTCCCTTTTTGGCAGGCAGATGAGTACAGTGGCTGCTATGTGCCAGTGAGTATCTCTGCTGACGGACCAGGATTTTCCTCCTCCACACTTACACTCACATGCGGGATAATGCAGGTGATGAATTAGCAGCTCAGGTTTAGAAAAAGAGGCAGTTCGTGGTTTATGAAACAGATGTTTTTAAGAGGAGTGCGCTCTTTGAATACATATTATGACCTAGAAACAAGGTCATGAGTCTCCTCCTACATGTGTGTGCGTGAGAGAGAGAAAGAAAGAGAGACACAGAGAGAGAGTGTCTCATACCCTCACAGCAGCACTTGGATTATTGTGTATGGGTGTGTGTGTGTGTGTGTGTGTGATCAATGCCCCATCTAAATACAACCCCTACAACATTTTTATCACTTGTGTTTGAGTTATAGCCAAAGGCTCTGGATATTAAATCTAATAGTGAGCGAGCGAGTCTGCCTTTAGATTCGGTTTTCCAAAGAGGGGATGAGTCAATTATAGTAATGCAGTATTTAGCATTTATTAGACCTTTTTAATTCAGGAAGGATCAAACAAGGATGTCGGTATTTGAGGAGGAAGATTTGTTTCTAGTAATAGCTATCCTAAAATAGCCTCCCTGTCACGTTGAGTTGCATACTGTATCTATTTCCTGTTGTCTTTGAAAGGATTTTTTTTTTTTTTTTTTGCTTTATCATCTATTCTGTGATCGTCAGCATGAATTCCTGTGTGTCTCCCATCATATTATCTTGTGTTAAAGCAGGATCATGCCTCAAAGCTTGCCAGACTGGTTTTGAAACCAGAGGTGGGGAAATGTTCCACATTTAGAGGTGGGGGTATTTCATAAGAATAGACCACTTTGATAGAATCGTGACAGAAGAGGAAATCACAAAGATGTCTCATTGTTCTCATTGTCAGGAGAATTAGAGAAAAGATCTGTCAGCCTGTACCAGAAGATTCATGTTAGCTGTGAGGAGGATGATGGATCCTCAGTGGAGCAGACTGTCAGTTAATTAAAAACATGAAGCACAGGTGCATGTGTGTGAGTGTGAGTGTGTGTGTGGATCTACATGCTGGTGTGTGTTTTGCTGACAGTATCAGCAGGGAATGATCTGTGCTATAGGTCAGTTTTTACTTGTCAGAGGACAAACTCCAGATCAGGTGTCCTCCCTTGTCTCTGTAATTCAACTATCACCTGAGCTGTTGTCGTCCAGACACAGGAGGAGGGCTGAACACACAAAATAAATGAATTTCCTTCCTCTAATTCTCTTACCAAACGGCTCAGGTAAGAGCAATAATCTGGAACTGAGCCTTGTCACAGTCCATTAGCCTTACTTCGGCAGGATTGCAACTTCCACAGAATGAGAACTGTGCATACAGGATTGGCCTGGTTATTAAAAGTTTTCTAGTACCCTCTGTTTCTCAGTCAATGAGCAAAGCATCAGTTGTGACAAACTGTCCACCTGTTTTGGCCTTTACAGCACACAAAGAAGAGCCGTCACTCGAGTTAGGCTGTTGGCTGATCTCTGGAATTTGTGCTGGCCTATTTTCTTTTGTGATGTGATGCCTGGTGAACTGCAGACTGATGGCTCAGGCTCCAGTTGAGGACAGACTAGCTTGTGTTCATCAAGCAGCAATCTCCAGTCTTAAAATGTGAAACCCACTGAGTGTCGACTGAAAGCTGGCTGCAGAAGCCCTGGAAACCACATACACACCAACTCAGAGAGGTCAGTCTTGAAAACCAAAACATGTTCACAGCCTGGTTCAAAAAATGGTGTTGGTATGAGTACCTCACACTAAACAGGAGGTAAATTCTTTCATAACTCCTTATTTTTCTAAGCTTTCAAATCGACAAGTCTTGCTGAAAACAAAGGGCTGGATTTTTTTTAAACTAGGGCCATTGGGTGTCTTGTCCACAAGCACCAATTTTTTTGTGAGCGGTTCCTTTTTTCTTCATTTTTCCCTATTAATGTCTTTATTCTTTTTATTTAATTTAATGTATTTTATTTTTTGGGGGGTGGTCCGGTTTGAATTTGATGCTAGTTGCATCACAGTGAAGTTGTTCACCGTCAAAAGAAAAAAAAATGGATTCCAAGAAGAAGACTCTCATGGGACAGTAACAAACAGCTAGAAAGATTCAGTTGGCTTAATCTTAATTTGATCTGATTTGGCCCAGCAATCCAGTGTGTCTCAGGAGAGGACATGTAGTGTCAGGAAGTTGAGGCAAAAGACTTTGGAGCACACGGACAGTCTGTGCCTATTATTGAACGTGCAAATTAAGGCGATGACTAATGCTTGGATGTCAGTACGTCTCCAGCATCAGTGGTGGACGAAGGCTTAGGCTGTATCTGAGGCTAAGATGGGAATCACCTCCAGGTGAGAAAAGGGACAGTAAATTCAACCAGGCTTTAGCTGATTTTTTTAAAGCCTGTGTATGTTTGCTGTATTCTTGGACAGAGCAGCACTGAAGAATTTCCAAACAAAGTGTATACTTATACAGAGAACAGTGCTTTGGTTTAAATTTGTAAGAATTCGCTCAATAGCCTGGTAGAGCCAGCCTCTTATAGCCTCGTTCTAAACAGAGTGGATGATCCGACAGGTATCCCTATGGGTCATACACCTACCTTCGACACATTTGTCATACAACCCCCACTTGAAAAACACTAACACTCTCACCAACCTTTTTGTAAACAAGGCATCAAAAAGTACTTAAAATCAAGAAACCCTGCTGAAAACTCTCAGAATCAGAAATGTTCAAAAATTATTTAAGGTAGAATCATTAAGAGCCTTGTTTTAAGGTTTTTGTTCATCTGTATTTATAACAAAACAGCAAACCTGGTCTAAAATATGAAACTGTGAGGAACTGCAGTTCATCTAGACTGCGCTTGAGGCCTGGTGCAAAAACACTGAAAAACACACCAAGCCAAAAGAGCAAGAATAATTTTTTTTAGCACCTGGTTTAAAAAAAGGCGCTTGGGTCCAAAAGATTCATTTATCTACTGACACACACTGTTTCGAGTTTTGCCCGTGTAAGGGCATGGCTGACTTTACCTACAGACAGGAACCTTGTAGCTGTCTGCAAAGTGGGTAAAAGGCTGCCTCTTAACCTCGTCCTTACTAGAACTTAGCTAGGTTAAGTTTAGCAGTACCAGTATGATCACAACAAAAAGCAAATATGAGGTTCCGGACACTAAGTCCATATATTACAGTCTATTTCTTGGATCATACTCTCACACTTGTACTTACAAAGTAGACACCTGGCTCCAACATACCATCCATACTGTCCTCCACATCTTTGCTGTGAACCGTTTTGGCTGCAGAGGGTGAAGCTGCATGGCCAGCCTTGGATTTACTGTGTTTTATCACCATGGCAATAAAACCAGTGGGGGTCTCCATGGAGACTCTAAGGTGGGTTAATATGAGGTCAACACATTGACATTCACTTGAGTCAACCTAAAGTCAGAGGGGTCAAACTCAGAGCATGGTCATGATGTGAATGATGATAATATTGATAAGTCTGGTTGCCATGGCAGTGTTGAGGAAAAAGGGCCCACTTAAAGAAGGTCATCACCACAGTTGGGCTCCCAGCTGACCATCATGCAGTCTCCTGTCAGCCTCTACGAGATGGAGATGGAGATGGATAGACAAAGACATGGAGGGAGTGCGCTGGAGGAGGATGAAGGCGAGGAAGGAGGCGTTTGGGATGTGTTCATCAATCACTTTGCACCGTCTGCTGACATGGCAGCTACAGGACCACAATATGTTGGCAGGAACATCATATCTATACAATCCAGCCTGTGCAGCTGCGTGTTGAGGTAAAGACATGTCTCCACCGTGGGATGGGATCATGTGTGAGGTATACAGCAGTGTTCGCCACCAGGAGAAGAGACAGGGACGGTTTCTAAGTGAGTTATCCATTGATTTAACTGACGGCTGTCAACATGCTTTTGCCTTTCCTATATTAAGTGAGTGTGTCAGCATTGAAAACTCTCCAGTCTCCCAGAGACAGCCCTGACACTGAGCAGCACTGAAAGCTGACCTTTACTGCACAGAAAAGGCCTCATGTGGATTTTCTCCACCACGATTTGTTTCTGCTGTCGTTTGTTCGCTCAGCACAGCCCCTTGTCCCTAGCTGCACCTCGTGCTATTTGGCTCTGAGATGAGGCTCAGTTGGAAGCTACATGCCTCCTCTGAGAAATGTACCTGAAGAATAGATGAGGGAAATCATTTGTTAGAGCCAGCATGTAATGCTTGTGTTACTAATTTGGAAGCTGAATAAAACAGATTGTGATACTGGAGACGAGTGGGAGAGAAACCCAGCACAACGGACGGTCCTTCTGTTGAAGCTAGAGGGACGCATCATCAGCCCGTCGATCCCTCCCCCATACTCATCCACAGTAATGACATGGTGTGAATATGGGATCAAGCCCGCAATCTGCACAGACTGCAAATAGAATTTCCCCTCTATCATCTGGGACGACTTCGACTGAGTTTCTGTTTCAATTACACTAAGCTTCGCTGTCAAGTCTACAGAGCCTACATGCTTCATTTGACTCCTCATCATTGTCAGGGGTAAATGCTGCCGAATATCTTCTTCTACCACAATCTCTTCCCATGTCTCCTGCCTCATTTCTGTCCCTTGGGTATAGCCCAGTTTAGAATAAACACCAGCAACCAGCTTCGTCTCTATGGCAACAGCTGCGCATGCTGAACAGTGGAGCAGGCATACAGTAGACGGGAACGGGTAGGAATGGCAGTAAGTGTTGCAGAATGGGGCTTGCTGTTCCTTATGGGGGATTGGATGAAACGTTATGGGGTTCCAAGATCTAATGCAGCCACCAGGAGACACCTCAGACTTTAGGATGATGAAAAGAGGAGGCACAGGGATGATGGAGGGGGATGATGCTGGTTGGTAGACTGGTTACCCAGTAAAAGGGGTCAGTGGGGTTGGGCTATGAAAGCCCCCCAGTCACTCCTTCAGTTGTTTTAAGCTCAGCCTGACCTCGTCTCTCTTAACACCTCGATTACCCGGCTAGCCGACTTCATTTAAAGCAGCTTTTGCCTTCCTCCCACTCTCTGTTACAGCCCGAGGAAGTGTTGGATTGATCCGGCCAATACGGTCAAGCATGCGGAGTATTTGTTTTTCTTTTCTCCTGTTCACTTGTCTAAATATTATTTAGTTTCACCACTGAGCCGGATTTGTCAGCAGGGATTTTATCGGACATGTTTTCACTCCCCATGCTGATGGCTTAGTACTTCCAACGCTCAATGTTGCCGCATTTTTTTTCTGACTGCTTTATGTAATTTGAGGATTGAGCTCAGTTGTTCCCATCTGCCTCCCTGCCTGCTTCCAAGCAAGATGCAATCTGTTGCCAAAGTAGGACGACCTTTAACCTTTTTCATGCGTCATTAGACAGCTGTCTGTTCTAACCTCTGTCAGGCCATCAGAGGATGAACTGCTGCTAATACAGACATGAATGACTCCAAAATTGCTGGTGCTTCCTGCTCTTAGTTTGCTGCTAGCACCATGGCCAGCCAGCCCTGAAGGTTAAATTAGCATCTCAAGGTCGTCTCAAAGGACGGCTGTGACTCAGGAAGTGATATCAATGCTTCTTCACTTTGCTTGTCCCTTGCCAAATTTCATATGCCCTCGCGATGTATTTGTTTGCATTCTGTGCAACTCTTAGATGGTAAATGTGATCTTTCTGCTCATGGTGTGGTGCAGGTTGGTTAGCTTTGTCTTCTCTTTGTAAGCATTGACCTCGAGAGGAAGAGGCCCCATCTGTCGTTGTGTGCAACATGAAGCCATTCTGGGCAGAGCCAGGTAATTCAACACCACTTCCTGTCCTCACCTTGTGAGAACAAGCAAGGTCTGAGATGTACCATTTCAAGACAAACTGAGGGGGGAAGACATTTTGTTCTGTGATTATGTGCAGGGAAAAACAGGTTGCTTCAAGGAGAAAGCAAATGAAGTGGGCTTTAGAGCTTCCTGGTAAACCTGGCCTCATTCCTCTTGATGTGTGTGCTCATGTTTGCACACCATCTGTGTGGAGTAGTGTGACCTTTCTATGAGAATTTATGAAGAACTCGCCCTCTATCGCCCGCTGTGCAGCTCTTGTATCATCATACTGTATCCCAATGTGAAGTCAGAGAGACAAGGTCCCAAACCAGACAGATGATTTTTCTACCTGTGCCATGGACCAAAACTCCTCAATGATGGACCTGTGTTGCTTTATTACTTGATTAGTTGATTATTAGTTTAATCAATTTGTGCTTCCGTGTTGCAAAATATTTCAGGCTTCTTTTTTTTGACATTGTGATATTGTTTGTTAAAGACACAGTTTGTAGTCACGGAAAACTAGCATGAATTTGAATGTAGCATCTCCTCAGGACTGTGTTTCGCCTCTGCCCTCCCACACTTGGAGCTCCTCCAAAACGACGCCCCCACTCACATATACAAGTGCCACTAATTTGCAATCATATGATCGTAACTGATTCAAAACCACAGACTCTAATCCACAAACTCAAAACCGATCCTCAGCACATTGTTGTTTTTTTTGCACTACGTTACCAGTAATTGAGGTGTAGGTAGTTTTTCTGCCATTCTAAATCTGATGAAACCTGGCCAACCCTGCCTTTAAATAAACTGTATTTTAAGGCATTTATCAGTCAAAACAAGAACCCTGGTACATTGGTCTTTGGGAAGTTGTACCTGTTCTCTTTGTTCTGACACATTATCATATTAACAAGAGGCTACTTTGGTTTAAGCTTAAAGAAATGAAACCATTAAACTGATAACTCTAATAGTTTATAATAGAAAAGAATATGATAGCTGTAAATGAACACCATCATCTGATATTTAGATGTGAATGCAGTTCTTTAGTTCATACTTAAAAAAATTCTCTTTTCAAGGATCATAGAAAGAGGAACTGTGTTATCGGTCTTTCCTTGGATTAGCAGATTTTTTTCCGCCAGCAGTGGTGTTAATGCAACACTCTCACAATGTACCGCTCTGCTTTTTTGACAGCTGATGTTTTTTGTGATGTTTTTTTTTCCCCCTCTTTCTGTAGACAGAGTGGTTCACAGTGACGAGACAAGAAGATGGATGAGCTGCAGGATGTACAGCTGACTGAGATCAAGCCGCTGCTGACCAATAAGGTGAGTTCAAGAAAGGACACTCCAGTGAGAAGATCAGAGTTGTGCCCCGGTTACATGAAGAAGCACTCGTATAAACCAAGCAGACATGTTCTGCACACTGTGAGTGAATGAATGAGCACCCCATACGATCTAACCCAGGCAAATACATACGCCAATACACGCAGACTCTGCAGTCCCTCTCATCAAAGTGAATTATTCATATCTGCTCGACTGTTCAGAGGAAAAAAGAAAAGAGGGGCGAGAGCAAGTCAAGAGAATAAAAAAAGGAGGTAGTAGACGGAATGAGGCAAGAGAAGAAGAAGTGCGGGGTGTATAATGGAAGAAATCCAGGGAGTCAGAAAAAACGTTGAGCAAGGAGGAGAAGAGATCAAAGGAGATGCTGGGAGAAACTCATCTCTTTATTTTTACAAGCTTGAAAGAATCTAGCAAGTGAGAGATGGAAGAAACAGAAAGAAAACAGTGCTCAGGGGGGAAAATAAAAAACCTGGGGCAGATCAAAGCTTCTTCTGGTCTTCTGCTTGTCCCCTTTTTCCTCTGCCCTGCCCCATCTCACCAGCGGAAGAGTTAATTACTGTTACTATGTTCTGTGGCATCACAGGAGTGTTTGTTTCCTCTCAAAGACAACTGTCACAGACAGTCAGGAGGAGACGCTGCTTCACAGGAAGAGTGAGTAATGATGAATCAGGTCTGAGGGGAGAGGAGGCTCAGGAGGAGGCTCAGGGCAGTGTGATGCTTCAGTTGTGCTCTGAAGATTTGGAGGAAGCATAATTCTCCTTGTTGGTTCTGTGCTGCGTAATGTAGATTAATACAGATGTCGTGAGTGAGATGAAAGAGTAAATAATAAAGTTCTTAAAACAGTTTGAATGTAGGCTGCTGGGACTGAACTCTTACGCCACCTAGTGGCCAGTTCAATAAAGAGACCATGTAGAGGACTTGAAGCACATGGAGATAATGACATGATCGTTGTGATGATGGAAGACCCTCATTTTGTCTCATCCTATTCAGAAGTCATTAGCGTATGTGATTATCTCCAGATCAGTTTAAGTATTTATGATGAAAGCAGCCTGGCACATGGATGAGCAGTCCTGTCTGCAGCAGCAAAGAACCGAGAAAACCTGTTAAATGGCCTTGATCAAAGGTAACTGTAAGGACTTGTATTTGATCTCACTGTAGAATATTTTAAGAAGAAAAGAAAGATTTTTAACACCTCATTTAGTGTAACTGGAACTCCAATAAATAAAAAATGCAGCAAAAAATGCATCACAACTTTTGAGATTTAGATACGTAGAACCTAAAACACATTAGTCACATACCTTTTAATGCCGTTGACGGTAACATGTTTTGGTTCTGAACTGCGAGGCGCTTCTTGTACATTTTCTACATAAGAATTTCTTTACACCAAATGAACAGTATAGGCTGTTAATAGACACTTTTTTCTGCGACTAATGTGACAAATCAGTGCTATTTTAGTAGAAGAATGGGAGAGCATCAAGGCATTATCTGTTACACCCATAGGCACCCTACGGGTCTGGACTTCAGCTGAATCCCAGCTGAATCTCCTCTGTTGTTGATGCCCACCCTCATCTCACTGCCTGTTTGTTCTGCAGATTTCTGCTTTCTGAAAAAAAATTGCAGACTGTGACTTTTTAATGAGAAAGCTGCACCTTTGTGATTATTATGCATTAAAACAAGTATGTACAGGAAAATAAACTAAGATTTATACCTGCTGGTCTGCAGCTCCAGATGGTGGTTACAGGACTTTATAACTGGTTGCAATACCTTTTGTCATTACCCTCAGCTAGCCCCCAGCTTCTGCCACATCGTTTGATCTCCTTTTTTTAACACATGTAAACTTCTGAATGTGATTTATGTGTCATACAATCAAGCTACACAAACCACACAATAAGTACACATCTACAGTATGAACCATCTATGGCTTTTCTGATGTGAATACCACCTGTAAAAGCCTTTCAGATTGTTTTATATCTTTTTGTATGACTATTCTCTTCCTTTTTTCCAGAATGCGCGCAACTTTCAAGACTTCGACTGCCAGGTGAGTAATGCTCTCTGCTTCTCTATGCACTGTGGTGCAGTGGTTAGAGGACGTGCTCATATGTTATAATGGGTAGGGGTTGGGGGTATTGGGACATGGCCCAGATCTCGCAGCCTTACTGGTAAAAGCATTTGTTTGCCTGCCCTACATCATGGACAACATAAGCACTCTGTAATATATACAGGATTTATTACTCATAGATCAATGAGACATCCTTTCACTCTTGCTCTTAATATTCTGAGGTGACAACCAGTGAATGCATTTGGAATACTCAATCTTTGTCAGCGGTTTCTCCAAGTGTGCCTTTGTGGAGCGTCTGTGGATGAAAAGACGAAGGATGTGAGCAAAAGAAGGATGCAGAGGGATGTACTCTACAATGATTACAGGTTTTCTTGGTCTTGTTGTATTTTAGAAATGATAATTAACACTGATGCAGTCGAATACTGTATGTTGTCAAACATATTGCAGGCAAAAATAACTTGTATTCTTTTAATTGTAATGTGGCTTGATGCAGGGGAAAAGAAACATGATAATGCATTATATACTCACCATCTGCTGACCTACTTTCTAATTGTCAGCATTAGCACCAGCCATCCTATATAAGGCAGGGTTGGTAGTCAGGGAAAACTAGCATGAATTTGAAAGTAGCATTTCCTCAGTACTTCGTTTAGCCTCTGCCCTCCCACACTCGAAGCTCCTCCAAAACGACACCCCCCGCTCACATGCACTAGCACCACTGATTCACGATATGATCGTGACTGATTCAAAACCACAGACTCAAACCGGTCCTCAGAATATCATTTTTGTTTGCACTATGTTACCAGTAATAGGGGTATAGGTAGTTTTTCTGCCATTCTCCAGCGTACTTTGATCCCTCTCAGTTATGCACATTGAATCAGGGCTAGTGCATGCTGGCGAAATGTAATCACAGGAGGCGGGCAGAACGGAGGATGGAATTTGATTGGTTTGATAATTTGAGTCCTAATTGCTAGGATTGGTTGGTGTTTTCCAGGTTTACTCCTGCTGTAAACAGCGGATATTTTTTGCTCTCTTTTCAGAACGCGTCCTGCACTGATTGCCATCAGGACATAAAGATCACTTTAACTAGAATAACAAAAAGTGCATCTAAATCTGATTACCAACCCTGCCTTTAATTAAGGCAAGGATTTTATTTTTAACATCTTTTTATAGATGCAGTAGATACTCGAACAGTGATGAACATTAGCAGTGATTCAAATTTTTTATTAGGGGTCTTCCTGTGCCTTCCTTGTTCCAGTGAGGCTCTCAGCCATAGTCGGGTCCTTTTATGTGTAAAATAATTATCATGACATAAAAGAGGGTATTGTCCCTGAGCGGGCACTGTTCCAGATTTCTTTCTTTGATGATGCTGTTTTTTTGAGAATGGAGAATAGCTACCCTTTGCATCTGTGCTAAGCAATTAGTGTAATTCTTGCAAGGACCCTCTCACACGAGGGAGGCCTTCTCACAGGCAAGCATCGTTGCTGCAAAGGGTTAAACCTTTCATCCCTCTCTCACTTTCTGCAGTCACGCCTGCTCCCAGCATCCCGCCTGTGCTAAATATAGCTGCTGCAGGCAGGGGAGGAGAGTAATGCATGTTAGCTGGGGGAAGCATGCTTCATGCTCCCCAGCATCCATTCCTGTCTGCAGCTCGTTGCAGTAAGACAGAAATATTTATAGAATGCTGCACTCACTCACAGCTCACACAGCTCACGGCCTTTTTTTAGCACAGTGTCTTGAGATTCAGGGATGTCCTGCTGCAGTTGTTCTTGTGGAAGAACGTTCCTGTCTCAGTGGAATTGGGACAGACTTAAGTATATTTGACCTTATTTAGATGGCAGCCATTTTGACCTCACAGACTGACTCTTTGAACTTTATTTGGAAGTTTTCCAGAAAAGGAATAGAATGCCTTTTCACAACAAAGTGAGAACTTTGGAGCTGCCTCTGAAAGCAGGAAGGTGCAGGTCTGACTGTCAAACTAATCTTAATGATAGCTTCATTTAGTTTAGCTGCTTCAGTGTCCTGCTGCTGTGTGTTAGCTCACTGTAGCACAGTAATGGTTAACTGAGACTCATGAACAGAGCATGTAAAATCCATGCATCTAAAACTGTAATAGACGACATCAGAGTAAAGATGTATTTTATTGATTTTTCATCTATTTGGAGAAAATATAAAATAGTAGCCATTTAGTTCTATTTATCCAAGCCTGGTTTTGTGAAGATGTCTGTTGATGGAAAAGGATGTTTAAAGTGTTTGTACCAGACTCTGCTGCATGGATTTAGGATACAATAAAATGGAGCCCACATGCAGTTCAAGGTATTAGCAGCAGACTTCTCATGAATACAGTCTGCGAGTGGGGGAGGGGGTCTTCACCGCTGCACCATCACTCTGAGAAGCCAATGTGACATTCCAGCAGCTGGAGGACAAATCCAGCTGCTCTCTTCTCTGCTACCAAAGCGCCCACCGCAGGCGATGCAGAGGTACTGCAGCAGCCGTGTTCTACAGCTGCATCGGGAGAGTGGTGCGAGTGTTGGCGGTGGTGGTGCTGCATCCTTGTTTTCCTCATGACGCCCTGCTTACACCTCTGTGAAGTGAGGGTAGGAGGAAGGTGTGAGTCAGCCTCCTCCGCCCGTGGGATCTGCTGTGAATACTTAAGAACACCGAGTTACTTTATGGACATGGAAAGAGCTGACTGTTCACTTTAAAAATAGAACATTTCAGGGCTCATGGTGTGAGCTGTGGAGAGCTGAAGGAAAAGACTTGTAATGTTCAAAGTGTTGCTTTTGGATTATTCCAAATTTTTGTTGTTTCAGCTGAACTAGTTTTCTTTGTATTGTCTGTTCATAATGAAGTGTTAGTTTATTGTTTCGGTGTTTTTGTCTAGCATACATGACCTGGTTAAATAAATAAATAAATAAAGAAAGAAAGAAAGAAACAGAAACCAGTAGAGACCTGGTTTATCCAGGACTTCAGGTAAATAGCTGCTGACGTCTTGCCTGTGGCTGTTTCAACCCTCACTGTCTCAGTCAGCACAACAGAGGGCGCCATAAGCCTGTTCATTGTCTGGCTGGGAGGCTACTCAGTATTTTGTCTCATGTATTTCAGCGCATTACTCCTCTTGTTTGTCATCCGTCGTCCTAAAAGTAGATTTCAGAAGAAACAGAAACTAAGCGTTGTTTGGCAGATGTTCAGGAAGAAAATCTTCCTGATGATCGTGGACAATTAAATACAAAATGTTTTTGGATTTGAGCCTTTTGGATGACATTGGACATGTGAAATTCACAGCTTTCATCGTGTCTGCTGAAGCAGGGTTACTTCATTTACTTGAAAGATGCAATGACAACATCATCATCATGTGCCCATATAGCTCTCCAGACTGCAGAGTCCTGCGGAGGAACACGATGACTCATTGTATGACACAAACAAACACCTGTTCTGTCAAGGAAACATGTACAATCCATACAATCCATCACTGGCTTACAAGTTTTTACCCGTTAACCCAGACTGAACTTGTACAAATCATATTTCCTTGAAAAGATTTTATCTTACAGTGTGTGTCCACCCATGTACCAGTGGTGCCATCTGTAGGTAAGGACAGAGAACATGTAGAGCAGAAACAGCAGTTTTCAACCAAACATGCTGCAGCACTGAGCATCCAGTCAAGTTATCTTTACCTCTGTAATCCCACCCACATTCTGCTGTGTGTAATAATGCCATTGGCTGCACTGAGCAGCCCATCTCACATAGAGGTGTGACTCTGTACTGTTACACTGCTGTGCAGATGACAGAGGAGACTAGAAGAGGAGAAATCGATAAACTATGTGGATCAAATAACTCAAAGACACATTTAGGGGGAATATTGTAGCTCTGTTATGCAGGGTTGTGAATGTAGACTATAAATAGCAGCTAGTTGTGGGATCGTGGAATAGATGAGGGATACTGTAAAGCATCAGTATTTAATGGATGCTCCAGCAGTGAAAGAGATTCTCTGAGTCCGTTAGTGTTGCAATATGAATGAAGTGTTGTCGTGGGTCAGCCCTTACTCCCGTTTGATTCACTTTAACACTTTTACAATTCAAGTCTTCAAAGGTCATCTTTGGATGACCTTCTACTCTTCAGGATGATTGAATCTGAGGTAAATTTAGTAAACTCTCAGCCATGCAGCCATCTTGCTGATGCAGAACGGAGCTCATGCAGGGTGAGCTGTCAAAGTCAGTCCTCTCGTCTTCATTTTATCACAATCACTGTGTGACGTCAGCAGCCTGACTATTTTTTTTTTTTATTAGCTCTGCCTCAGCATCCTTTGCGACCCATCACCCCTCTTCCACACTACCCCTCCTCCCACTACCCCACCTCCCCTGTTCCCCTACAAGCCCCACCCTCTCCCTCTACCCACATGACCCTCTGCAATCCAATTAGAGCAGCGGTGACTGGATGTATGGACGCGCTGTGACTACCAAGCACAAACTGCAGTCTCACTCTCCTCCCCTTCCGTCTCTTCTCTTGCTCTCTTTCCCACCTCTTGTCTCTTGTCCCTCTCTCTCTCTCTCGTTCTCTCTGCATCTTCTCCACCCCTCCTCTGCTGCTTTCATTCAGATTATTTACCCATCTCCTGATCACTCCCTCCGCTGTGTCTCTCCTCCCTCCCTTCCTCTCTTGCTGTCGCTGCTACTCTAACTGCCTCACCCTACATCCCTCCCTTCCTGCCAACACTCCCTCCTTCTCCTCCTCCTTTTGGAGATCTTCAAAGCTGACCAGCACACACTCGCTCATAGCATAACACACTCCTTTCCTGCGTGGGAAAAACATGTCAGCTATTCTGGACCTGGACCAGATTGCATGCTCTGGGAATGGAGTGGTGAGTGACAAATGTGTCTTGCCTGCCTTGACACACCTTGCTGGTTCCTTGTGGAGGGGAGCTCTGGATCAGATTGACATTATGGGGGAGGCTGTGGTGCTGTTTTCCATCAGACAGGGAGGCAGCAGCTGGCTCTGAGAAACAAAAAGCTGCTGGAGGTTTTTTCCAGGGTGGCTTGTCACCACCTTAAGCATGCGGTTCATACTTGGGGCTTTTTGTCTCTGGGCAGCTGCTGGGTTGGGGGGAACATTTGCTCAGTGTGTGTTTAAGTGTGTGGCTACAGGTCACATGTTTCTTGTGTGTGCAGACTGCACGGATAAATCATGCTCATCAGTAATCAGTGATGCTTTTTAGTGTGTCGATATCAAAGATACATGTGTCATTGACTCTTAAACTGCAATGCTCTAAGTCTGGACTGTGTATGAGCAGGTCAGTGTGTGAGTGTTCATCAGCAGGATGTAGGATATGTGTTTCTGGTGCATGTTTCTCTGTATTTCAAACGAATATGTGCAATAGTCCAGGTTTTTCCTCAGAGTCTGATCTGGCTGTGATTGGTACATTGTGCATTTTGTTACTTACACTTCAGTAATCACTGAAAGCAGGCATGGAGGTCACTCACCCCCCGCACGTTGTAGCTACAACACACTGAAACCGCTCTAGCTGTTCCCTCCCTCCCTCTGCAGAGACCTTGAGTTTGTATTTTCAACCCACCGCTGTGATGACACACATGAGCTGTGCTGCAGGTGGGAAGGGCTGTGTTTGTGGCGAAATACAGCAGGGTGGCATGTGCCCGGGGTGATCCCACGGGAGAACATGGATGTGAGTCTGTATGCATATGTCGTACTGTACACACGGAAGTCATTTGGAGGATGCATGATATTTCTGCCCTGTAATGCTGCTTTCAGAGGTGATTGATGCTGTTCCTGGCAGGGCGGGGGGGCAGAGGGGGGGGGGGGTTGGTAAGAGATTGCGGGAACAAGAACAGCATGACATACTGCTCCCCTTTTTCTTTTTTACCTCACCCCTCTTTATTCTGGGACCAAAACCGAAGTGCTCGCCTCCTCAGGCAGCCTCTGAAGCCCCTCTTCTCACAGCACAAGCCCCAACTCAGTATTCCTGTCTCACCCACAACTGCAACACATAATCTTTGTTCAGCTGCTAGCCACCCCCCCATGACTACGTTAAAAAGAAAGGGTTGTTGCAAATTGCAGTGCCCCCTTTTATTCTCCCTAGAGCTGCCTGGCCTGAAGCCTCATGTTTGTCATCCAGTGTTTTTATTTGTTTATCTCTATATTTGTTTCCATTCATGTTTGAGAAGGAACGTTTGCAAGAGGTAGAGCTCTAGATCAATACAGCTTCAAACCTTGCCAAGAGCTAAATGGACAGATAAAAGGTCCTCTGCTTCCCTCCCTTTCCACAGCCCTCCTGTGTTATCCGCCCTTTTGTGTGCCAGGACATGGCTGGAAAAGCATGATAAATTTAAGAGCTGCACCCCTTCTGTTTTAAGGCACAGGCGTCTGTTAGTCATACAGGACTCCCTCAGTCGTTTCTCTCTCTGCCATGTCTCTGTCATTCGGTGCCTGCTTGCTTTCACGCTCTATTTCATCCCATCCACTTCCAGATTCTTTCTATCTCTGGCTTTCAATCTTTTTTCACTGTTTCCCTGCTGTGTTCCAATCACCTCTAGATTTCTTATAAGTGGTGGGATGTTCATGCCCACTTTTCCCTCCGTGTGCACCGAGTGCAGCTGACAGACAGCAGGCGTTATGTAAACTTTGTGTGATTTTTAACTTCTTAGAGTCAAGCTTCTACACTCCATGTCCTTGACTGTGTCCTTGTCTGAAAATGACAATAAAGCAGCCGTGAAGCCATGAAGACTTTTTATTTTGGTCTGTCTGTCTGTGTTCTTTCACCATCAGGCCAAGGTTGCAGAATCACTCCATTATCCTTCTGATGAGTGTACGGCTTCTTGGCAGCAGGAGACCTTCTCCAAGGTTTATTCCATTTTAGGAAAGCAGGATGTAGTGACTTTTGGTGACACAGTTTGTAACACAATCACTGAAAGGGCCATTGTGATGCTATCAAGTACAGTGTCTCATTTTTATTGTGACGGGCCCATCTTTAACTCCCGCACGGGCAAACATGTCTCATTGCATTTCTAAGTGAAAGGAGGTTTTTCCTCTGGTGTTGCTGTGACCAATACAGATTGCAGATGTAAATTACTGCAGCCGTGTCCTTGAGAATTAACCTTCATCTCTCATCTGAAAAGATTGTGACACATTTCCATCAGCCACATTCCTGCAGTGGGAGCTCAGGAGAGGAAACAGCAGTGTGAAAAGGCAGGGTCCTGCTCCCTCTGTGTCTGTCAGCCTGAACCTGTGTCTCTCCATCGCCCGGGCTCACTCTCTTTATTATTGATGACCAGTGGGCCTTGAGACCAGGCGGATGCTGGGCCCCACCCGTGCCTCTGTTCTGTTCTGTTCTTTGCAGTGCAAACACATACTCATTCGCTTACTCCAACACACATTCTCATGTTGTGGCTACTTCATGAGGACCCTCGCATGCAGCACCATGTCATGCTGACCTTGGGAGGTGTTTGTTTGTGTACATAGCGCGAAATGATGCTGTGTTTCTTTAAAAAGTCTAAACATGGCTTTGTCCCTTCTTGTAATTTTGATCCGTGTGCCTCCGATGTCCTCTGACACTTTTTATTCAGTGTTGTCTTGGTGGCCTGATTTGCTGTGTCATTCTGTAACAACATAAACTAGAGGACACTTAAATAAAGCAACCCACCGAGTGTCCCTGAAACCATTGGGGGTTTTTTTATGTGTTAAAGCAGAGCAAAGCATCCCCGTACCAGATAGGGAAGTTATTCAACAGAAGACAAAAGATAGAGTGAGGCTTTGAATTTTAATAGGTCTTTCTGCTAAGACATTCAGTTTTGCAGAGTCATACTTAAAAAACGCTGTGAGATTCAGACTGCTGGGTGAAGACAAATGTCTGGGATAAAGGGCCAGTTTCCACGACAGCCCATTCACTACTTTTTTTGACAGAGAGGACAGGATGTGCTGAAACAGCTTTTCATGCTTTGTGTTCTCAGTCTAAGGTAGAAACAAAAATATTGTGCAGGGCATTAAGTGTTAAATGCTTTGAAATTTAAATGTTTTAACTTCTCAAGATTGCAGTGGCATTTTTGCGTATCTTTTATTAAATCTATAACTGTTTTTTCTCTCATTTTGGCAGTATTTGGACAATTTTGCAGAAATAGTTAGAAGCTAATGCCCGATTTGGAAAACACATGGATAATCTGCTTTGTTCGTGTAAAGAGGAAAAGGCTAAAGACTGTAATAAGTACTCCGCTGCTTAGCCCATACAAGTAGAGATTTGTTGTCCAAAGATCTAATGAGTGAAACAATATGGACATGCTAAATATTGTCCATGTACCTCCAGATTGATTTGTTTTTGTTCATGCTTTTGTGCCAGAGGTTTGCATTAATGTTGAAAATTATTTCAGAAACTCATACTGGCCGAATCATCGCTTCTTATAACATTTATCACAACAACAGATATTTACAAAGTCTTTTATTTTATGGTAGCTCTGCAGATTGTTGCACAGACATTCCAGAGCCTGCACCATGATGCAGTTCTCTGTTTGTTGGTGTTATTTTTGGAGGTATTTTTTGCCATTATTGGATCGGACAGCTGTAGAGACAGAAAATGTGGGGAGTGGAAAGTGAGAGAAGACATGCAGCAAATGGTCGAGGTCGGGAGTCGAACTAGCGATCGCTGCAACAAGGACATATAACCTCTTTAAATGCTTTAACCATGAGGCCACCATGCCCTGAGTCTTTGCTAGTTTGATAAGTTTGGGAAAACACAGCATCACATGCAGTATGGAACCTTTACGTGTGGGTTTTGTTTTTTGTTTCCGTGCATGTGGAATGAGCCTCAGATTGGGGCTCAGTCAGTCCTGCATCGTGTTTGAGGATTCATGGCTGTCCCACTGTCAAATCATCAAATGTATAAGGGATCTGAAGCTGACTTCTCAACATCAGACTGTGCCCTTTGTGAGTCAGCATTTTTGCTGAGTCCCCGAGAGGACCTGTGAAATGGATGACGTGTAGAGTATGGTTGTCGCTCTGCAAAAGAACCAAAGATTATACTTGTAAGGAAGAAATCTTAAATCCTTACAATACCTGTGCATGACATTTTCTACAGTTCTGTTAATAAGAAGCTAAAAGCCTAAGATGTCATTTATCTCAAGAATATAAACGCTATAGTATAATTCCTGTGTTGAGACCGTCTTATTTTGGTGCTTTCCACTCACTTTGCCTTGTTTAGTAGTAACATAAGGTATCACGGGATGTGTTCTGTTCCTTTGTTTGATGGCACTCTTACAGGCACGTGTCTACACTCTGTCAGGGTTCAGAGTCTCGCTGAGTGGCGCCTGGGCATTTATGATTCTGATTCCAGTATGACTTGTATGTAACCCTTTTACCTTTCCGACCAGTGTTCATGCGTCAGTCTTTTCTTTTCCTTTCTTGCTGCAGGAGCATGACATTGAGACTCCCCATGGCGTCCTCCATGTGACTATGCGAGGTGTTCCCAAGGGCAACAGGCCCGTCATCCTCACCTACCATGACATCGGCCTCAACCGTGAGTCAGCCAGAAATAAATATTTTCACTCAGAGCCGTGCACCTGACAGTCGCACCTCCTCACGGTTATGACCTCAGAACTCTCACGGTATGCGTGTATCCTCTGCTTGCATCTATCTAGACAAGTCATGCTTCAATACCCTGTTCAACTACGAGGACATGCAGGAGATCACGCAGCACTTTGCCGTGGTTCATGTGGACGCGCCTGGCCAGCAAGAGGGTGCACCTCCCTTCCCAAGCAGGTGGGTGCCATACTGTTTTGACACACACACACACACACTCACTGACATATCACGGCACATTTAAATCAGGGCTGTTGGAGGTGCCACAGTTCATTTGTTTATGTGGACTGTGAAGTGAGCTAGTAGTTAATCTGCTAATGGAGCATTAGCAAATGGAAACTGAATTTCTGCAACCCATGATTCAAAAAGTGAATGACTGCAAACTTTGTTTCTCTTCAAACTTAAAGAATGACGCCGTGTAGCTCATTTGGACTTATATGTTTTCTCTCTCCAGTTATCGCTACCCTACCATGGATGAGTTAGCTGAAATGCTGCCCTCCGTGATGACTCAGCTCAAGTAAGAGCCCCTCCTGTCTTTAGCCTTTCAATGATAATATGCAAAAATGTACCCTTCCTCTAGCTTTAATCAATGGTTCCTTTTCAGGGTCAACAGTGTGATTGGCATAGGCGTTGGAGCAGGAGCGTACATCCTCACACGCTTTGCAGTAAGTTCTTCTCAACAAGCACATCCACATATTCCCTGCTGATGTTAATCTCATCTAAAGTCTTCGTTTGTTCTCTGTGTCTCGCCTGTTGTGATGTCAGCTTTTCAGGCCTCGTAGGTTGGTACACTGACCATTAAAACCTCCCATCAGGCCCACACAGGGCATCAGGTTCCTCCACAGTCTGCTGCATATAAGCTGCCCTTCCCCAGATGATGAATCACTTTGGTGATTCTATTCTATTTGGTTGCTTTTCATCTTGTTTAAACACTCAGCAGAGCTAAAATAAGACCGTGTACAGTAGAGCAGAAAGAGTTAGGAGTGACAGAGAGCGAAGAGGCACTGAAAGATGAATAATGAAAAGAGAAGATGGTGGTCGGGGTAAAAAAAGGGAATGTGGTTGAGTTAGAACCTGGTGTGTGATGCTTTCTGTGGAGAGCGCTCCTGTCAGGAATTAATGAAGAAAATTGATTCTGAAATGCATCTGCGTAACAGGGCTTGAAGTAAATTATGTTTACCCTTGATAGATTTACAGCAGCTGTCGCTGCATTTGATCATGTTGAAACCAGCATCTGCAGTACTCCCAGCGTCTAGATTGGGATGGCTCTTAGATTTCCCCAGCCATCCTCTCTCATCTCACCTCCTTAATTTAGATTTGCAAAGTTCAATCTTCTTTGTTTCATGTCTGCTTTGAACTGCATCAATGCTGTTCATTTTTTATAATGTGTAGGAAAGTGTTGTTAGGTCGTCCTTTGTTTGGAAAAAAAGAGTTAAATCTGAAGTGCACTGCTGCATATTCGTCATTGTAAAGATGCGACTGTGAAAATTGAAGAATCCTTGAGCTTCCTTTAGCTGGATCAGTGGAATGTGTTGAGACTAAAACAGCCTGTCTATACCTAGACTAAAGCACACTACAACTGTTTAATCTGGGAGTGCACCAATTTATCACCATCTTATTTACTAAGTTTTTTTTTCTTTTTTTTAATTAAACAAGACTTTTTTTCTTTTTTTCCCTCTTTCCCAGCTGAACAACCCCACCCTTGTGGAGGGACTGGTTCTGATCAATGTCGACCCGTGCGCTGAGGGTTGGATCGACTGGGCAGCTTCGAAGGTTAGTTTCTTCATACCAGAGATTTGACTTCAGTTTACACTGCCAATGAATGCTGTTAGTTACTTTGTTTCATGCCACCTTTCTTGGCTCTTTATGTCACATAACTTATGTCTAACATGGTATTTGTCTTTTTTTAATATAATGAAAAAGCTATTTGTACACCCCCTTAACCTCCAATACCTCTATAATATGATTTATTCTCTGGCTGGAAGTTGCTTTCATTAAAGACTCAGGCACAGCCTCTGATCCTTTATTACTTTGGATATACCTGCAGCTTTTCCTTTAAGGTCAACTCAAGTTAATTAAAAGAGCCCCAGAATTTACTGGACAGAGTATGCTTCCATTTTTTCCAGGATTACTTTTCCTCTGAGTGGACTGTTTGGCCTCAGAGTACTGGACATGATGTACCACAATGCTATGTCATCCTCTACTTTAGCTACATGAGTTGTACACTTTGTGCGCTCCTCTCAAAAGTGCTAGTGTTACATAAATAAAAGAAATACTTTGAACTGACTTTTGTAGCATTTCGCTAAAGATAACAACACATGATGTTACAAAGCCAGACCTAAGAAAATACAGTGTATAAAGAACAATGGATACGATAGCTTTTCAGCTTTAAACTCCAAACAGGGGGTTTGTGTTTATCCACCTTTTTCTTGACTACCCATAGTTCATAGCAGCTGTGAGTTTTGCTCTTCTGGTTGAAGGTTCTGTTTACGTTGCCATGGAGACCACAAAGCTAATGGTGTTAGCCTAGCTGTCATACTTGCTCTAATAACTGGCTTTAAATGGCAGGAAAGTGACAAAATGAACAAAAATCAGAGGTGGATTCATAGTGTGGGTATTTAAAAAAAGTTTACACTGGGCCCTGTCTAGTGTTAATGATTTCACTCGAGTTGTTTTGAGCTAGCTTGCTGGCGGCCATATCGTTGTAAGGCAACCAGAAGTCATTATCCACCTGCGGAAGTCAACATCCATAGACTTCTCAAGAAACGGGTGGATAAGTGTTTCTGTCACTACTGGGTAGTGATGATACCACATCTCCCACAATTTTTAAAATCCCCTGATCGGTGTTTATAATTTGCATCTTATATGTGCCAAAATTCGACTTGACTTAACTGGACCTCTCCCCCTTCTTGTGTGCAGCTGTCTGGATGGACCAGTAATTTGGTGGATATCGTCATGGCTCACCACTTCAGCACTGTGAGTTCCTCTTGCGATAAACTTTCACTCTCAGTTTACACTGTGCTGTTGACCTTTTTCATTGGCAGATTGAAAGTGCTCCTGAAACTCAGACAGCTTTTCCTGATTTCCCTCGGCAGCTTTACCTAATCCCACTCTAATTACAGACATTGAACGATTGATCTATTCACGTCCTTCTGGAAACCAAGATTGGAAGTTAGTTACGATAAGAAATCAGAAGATTCAGAACCTGACAATGCTTATCATAGTCCTGCATGACCAACGCAATGATAACAGTACAGTGTACACTAAATATGCACTACAATCAGGCACTTTATAAGTGCACTCCTTATAAAAGAAACAGCTTTAATAGATCAAAGAAATAGAGTTGTAGCATTTCATATTTTCTTTTACTCCGCTCTGTTCTCCAGGATGAGCTGACGGAGAACCAGGAGCTGATCCAGACCTACCGCCTCCACATCGCACAAGACATCAACCAGGACAACCTGGCTCTCTTCTGTGGCTCCTATCAATAGTATGATGATCATATGAGAGTACCCTGCCTCTCCTAATTCAACAGATTAACCTAAATCTGAATGCATCACATCAGGTGATTTTACAAACATGATAGTTCCAGCTCCTTTAGCTAATCACAGTTTTTCCTCTCGTTCCAGCCGCCGGGACCTGGAGATCGAGAGGCCAATCGTTGGTCTGAATGAGGACACGGTCAACACACTAACGTAGGTTTTGAGACTGTAAGAAGACTCACAGAAACCATCTCTGACTACACAGTTATGTAAATATTCACTCCTTATCTTCCCAGGTGCCCTGCGTTGCTGGTTGTTGGAGACACAGCACCTGCTGTGGAGGCTGTGGTGAGTTGCACTCATTCACCTCAGCGAGGCTGACAAGCTTTGGAAAGATTGTGCTTATTTCATTTCTTTTTTCGGCCAAGAAGTAAACTGTGATTGGTGTTTCAGGTTGAGTGCAACTCCAGGTTAAATCCAACCAAGACTACACTGCTAAAGGTAGAGTGGTTTTTATTGTATATCTGAGTTTGTACATGTATGATGCGTTTTTTGTTTTTTTTTTACTGTACACATGATTTCTTACCAAGATGATTTTTTTTCCTCAGATGGCTGACTGTGGAGGCTTGCCCCAAGTCGTGCAGGTAAGTTTTATTTTATTTTTTTGACATCCTTTTATCTTTTTTCGTTTCTGTTATCTGACCGTCACTCTTTCTCTTTACAGCCAGGAAAACTTGCTGAGGCCTTCAAGTACTTTGTTCAGGGAATGGGATACAGTAAGTGAACATACTCACACCTTTTGTTACAAGTGATAAAGTGAGTAAATACAAAGTGGGTGAATGCAATGATACTGGGTCCAACGAGTCTGTTTTACACTGTGAATGTCCAAAACCTGCTCACACTCTAACACCTTAAGGGTTGACGTGTTCGTGGTCAGTTTGTCTTCATTTTGAACTTCCTGCTGACGTGACTGCAGTGACAGAGTTTGCGAAAGAAAGGATTGTTTTTATGGGTAACTCCTGTCAGCTTGCCAGTAAACCCCCTGCTGGTGGGGTTTGGACTGTCGCCAGCAGTACATAAGCTTACACTGTTTGGTTTTTTGTCAGCCTGGTCACAGAGAGGCAGCCTGTGCAGCACGGTAAACGCTAACACCATTTCCTCTCTGCTCTTTGCAGTGTGTGGCCCCCACAACCCTCAGTAGGTGAGGTGTTAGTGCTTCTAGCATGACCAAACTGATGATGGCACTGAACAGCAATTCACTTCCTGTTCAGTTTAAGAGTGGCCGCCAAAAAAAGCCCTGTTCTTTTTGCCTGGTGTGCTTTTCTCACTCTTTCCAGAACTGTTTAAAGATGCGGTCTTTTCGGAGACTCAAAAAGCATACTTAAACAGGGCCCCAGGTTCTCACAGTCATTCATCTCTGAAGAAAACAAAAAAACACGGTTCTGTCAGAAAATACTGACATGTGGTGCAACAACCAGACTCTGCTCACTGGATGGATGAAGTCTTATATTTTTAGGTTTGCTTGTTTCAGCTATACAGATGATGGCTGTATGTGTGTGTGTGTGTGTATTTTGAAACGTTTCTCTTCTGCGCTCTCCTGCTCCCATACACTACACTGTGGGAGGCTCTCTCAGGTGCAGCGAGTCTGTCAGTGCCTCAGTGCTGCTTTAAAGGCCACCGAGTCCCCCTGTTGAGTAAATGCCACTGCAGGATCAGAACAGATTATAACGATTGTTTTCATGTAGAGAAAGTGTTGAAAATAAATCCCAACACCTCAGCATGTTTCTGAAAGCTGCTTTTCTCTCATTAACACATCGGTACAGTGAGAAATGCAAATCGGAAAGAGACGAAAAGTACAAGAAGTATAAATTCTAGTTTGCACACTTCATCACCAGATGTACCCACTGACCAACAAGCTGCAGCCGAGTTTCACTTGGAACCAGAAATACACCAAATGGAACAAAGCAACACGAGCTCTGTTTCACCCCTTTCCTTTTCTCCCTCTTTCTTTTCTTCCTTAAACATCGCTTACAGTTCCCTACGTTCTTCTCAGTCACCTGAGCAACGAATCAGGTATCAGGTTCTCGAGCAGCTGACAGACAGTAGGCTTTGAACCCCACTGGCCTTTAAACCCTCCAGTGGATAAATGTCAGAGTATGCAGAATTCTCTAAAGGCCAATGTTTTATAATGGTATTCTACTTCAGCTCAGCATGCCTGATGCAGCCTGTGAGATTCTGCATACTCTGACATACTCCTCTCCACTGGGGAGTTTATTTTGTGATGCATGAAACAGTTTATTTTATCTTCAGTGTGTTGTTCATTTGCATGAACTTCTCCTGTTACTCCCTGTCAGTGCTGTGGGATTGCAAACGCTGTAGACTCCTGTTTGATTGACTGATTTGAGTTTGTTTGTTTTTGACTTGTAGTCATTTTCTGTCATGCATTCTCTTTTATTTGATTGGTCTCCATTTTTCACAGTTGCTTGCACAGTAAGCATTTTTTTTTTTGTAGTTGTTGTCGTCAGAGAGTCTGAGTGTGTTCCCATGCTGCGCTGAATCCGTCCTGTGTGAGTGGAATATTAACGTCTGTTCCTCTTCTTCAGTGCCGTCAGCAGGAATGACACGTCTGGCTCGCTCCCGCACCACCTCCTCTTCCAGCATCACCTCCATGGACAGCAGTCGCAGCCGCAACAACCTCAACAGCCTGCTGGAGGGCAGTGCCACCGGGGTCCTGGACAGCCAGGCTGGCCCCCAGACTATGGAGGTCTCCTGCTAAACCCCATCCCTACCCCCTCCTGTATGCACAATCCCATAGTAACTTATGTGCCCTCTCCCTCTCGGTTTTCCCCCATTCTCTCTCTCTCTCTCTCTCTCTCTCTCTCTCTCTCTCTCTCTCTCTCTCTCTCTCTCTCTCATACTGCTCCTAAGCAACTCAATGCCAGGAAGGTCTGCAACTATGAACTATGTGATTAGAAAAAAAGGATGTAATAAATATATAAACAGATGCATATTATTAAATATAAATACACTATCAGAGTCACATTCCTACTAGAGACCATAACTACATTAACACATGTTGTATATTCAGATGGTCAAAGCATATGATTGGCTCAGCTGGTCCACCTCGTCCCCTTGTATTTATTTTTTTTCACATCGTCTTTATTTTAAATGTCTTCACAAACTTTTTCATTGCACTGTACATCACATTTCAGCTCGTCTCTCCTGTAGCCTCGGTCGTGAGTCGTTGTATCTTTGTGTTTTAACCTTAATACATCAGTCACAAAGTGTACGGAGGGGTCACTGAACCTACTGTAGCTGCAGGAATCAAGGTAAACTAATGCGTCTGACAGATGGTGAAATAACCATCGCAGACCATGGCACACTGTCAGTAAAAGTAAAGAAAATCTGTGGAAAGATGCATGGGAACATAAAAATAAAAGAAAAAGACATTCATAGTGAAGGTAAAGTCATGTTCATGTGTGTCTTGTTATTAAATTTTGAATTCTTTTTTTTTAACTGAGCTCATTTCCTTCTCTTTGTGTTGATGTTTTTGTTCAGTCTAATAGATGATCTGTTTATGTTTTAACAACTTTTAACAAGAGGGATCAGATGTGGAAAGTATAAGTCCCTTCCCTGAGGGGCCCACTGGTGCTTCTCACAATCTGCTGATTCAACTCATTTATATTACTACTGAATAAAGCTTCAACGTGACAACTTGTCTGTTCTTTTCTTTCTTTTTTTTTTTTAATGTCTATTTCATCATAAATCATACTGCTGAAAACACAACAGTCTGTAGTGCTCTGAGTGCTCATTCTCTTCACTGAGTTTTGATGGAAAGTGAGGTGACTGTGGTGAGTTAGTTTCCAACCGCAGTTGTTCTTAGTTTTGACAGTTCGATAGTCACAGATGACGCCGTCTTTGTTCACCACACACTGCCCAAAAAAAAAAAAAAACAGTTATGAGCTGCAGTGCAAATGAGATGAGGTGACTGGCTTCAAACTTGAAGAATTGCATCTTTACTGCTGTCCACATTTTTATCTGATGTTAATATCACACTGCAAAGGCTTTGTGTGTAATACCTGTCTTTATATGTGCTGAGGTTTGTATTAATCTTTTAGTTCAGCTTTTATTTTCAAACAATGCACATTTAGTATGTTTTGCAGTTACATAGGAACTGTGCCTTTAGGAAACCTACTTTGAAAACCGTTTGGAAATGACGGCATGGAAGGATTCAATCTTTGATAATAATAAGTTCCTTCCATCTCACATGCGGCTCTGAGTGATAATAGCAGATTTCTAAACTATTTCTGGTACAGATAATCAGATTGTTTCCTTGTGTGGTAGAGCAGTTCCTGTGCTGCTTTACATGTTTACAGTTAATCTGATTTAAGACTGGAGCAAATAAAGACCAAAGATCATTTGAAACATCTCAGTGTGCAATAAAGATCTGTGTGGGAACATCTCATATCAGTGCTGCCAGCTCCAATGCACGCACTTTGAGATGCTATGAAAATTCTTGGTTCATATACTGAGACTTCTTATAGACACCAAACGCTCATTCAACAACTGTTTAACTGATACAGTTACATCAGTATGATGAATGAACTGGTAACTGCTGGTAAATCAGGGCAGAATTTGATGGCAGAGGATCTTTGGTCATACATCACCAGAGCTTGGACTCTTATCTGATGAGCCTGATTGGTATTATTCAAGCAGAGCTAACAGAACGATGTATAATGGGGGTTCTGGAATAACATTAGAAATGAAAAGAGGTTTTCCACCAACAAAAACATCAGCAATAATCATTGTAAACAGTAACTGCTGGAGTGAAACAAGGCTCAACCCACTTTATACCACAGTGTACACAAACATGTATATGTAAATGTTGCTTACGTAGACGCACAGGTCATTCCATGAGCAAGTGAAGCACTTCAAGCCTTTGATGAAAACATTCTGCATCAGAGAGAGCAACTCGAGCTGTCCTGACTCAGGATGTCAGAGTCTTGAACGTCACAGGAAGCTGCAGCAGGGTGTCATCCATAAAGGCTGTGCAGGAAGCCACGACTCTTCATTCAGACCCCCCACTTAAAAAACAGCTGCAAAAACAGTTTGGTCTTCCTGGGAACAGAGCAGAGATGTGCACACAGTCATTGTGACTGGACAGTGAGCCTGACTGGGACCCTGAGCTTACTCATCTACAACACGCTTCTGTTCCGTACGTGTGATCAAGAGCACTTGGAGTTTACAAGTCACTCTAAGGAGGATCTGCCTTTCTGCTTATGCAGAGTATAGTTTCTGGCTTGTTTTTCAAAATACAGAGCTCAGAGAAAGTAAGTAACCTTTCTTTCTTTTTCCTCTCTCTTTTGTCCGTTGACTTACAGCACCAGTGAAATTTACTCTAGAATCATGATACATTGCAGATGAACAAAAAAATCAGCTTCTTGTTATTTCATGTATTTATTTTAGAGGTGCTGCAGTTTGTTGAGAAGTTAGCATTCATTGCATGGATAAAATCTCAAATCTTCCCATTTTGACCCTGATTTTTTTTTCTTTTTTTCTTTTTTTTTTTTTAAATCATGAAGTTGACTTTCTCACAAACATGTTTACTGGAAATTTATCACAGGATGTCGAGGCTCTCTTGTTGTGGTTAGGCACCTTCCTGTTTTATCTAGGTGTTGTTGCCTTGTTACTTGGTAGAGTGTGGTACCTGCGAGCAGTTTTATTCGATAACAGCCGTAATGTGATTATTGAGAATAAGAATGTTATTGAAGGTGGATCATTGTCTCATCAAACTCCCCATCTGCCTTTGCAAACTACAGGATTACTCTCACCAAGCAAAAACTAAAGACAATGGGGATCTGCCCCGTAAGATGTCAATCCAACCTGACAAGATTAGAAAACCCACCTGAAACATCATCTCAAGGTATGTGATACCCCTGTTTCTGATCACAAAATAGAAATAAGAAGAATCCTAAATGCTGAACTCATCTCACTTTCTCTCCCTGCAGCTCCTTGTGAGACCATGATTGTATCTCTTTGTAACTACCCATCCTTTGGAAATACAGAGCTGGTTATGTGCATTGGAGAACAACTCACCATTATATCAGAGTACATGATTTTAAATTACCAAATGTTTCCTCTTCACCATCATTCTCATTTGAACCAAAAGAGTTATTCAGGACTGTTCATTCCTCCCACAGTGATGGTGATTTTATGATGGTGAGGTCCTCTACAACAGGCTGTGAGTGTTACATCTCCACCAGCTACGCCGCCAAGGTGACAAACAGGTAGGTCACTATCACAGACCACGTTAGAGACCTCTCATCAGTGTGAGTGTGTGTGTGAGAGAGAAAGAGAGATAGAGAGGCAGAGAAATAGTTCAGAGGTGAAAGGAAAGGAGGGGGGTTCCCTGTGAGGTAGGAGGCCGTGTAGGTGAATCTGGCCTCAGTGAAGAGGCAGGTTTGGAACAATACATCTGCTCTGGAGTGACATGACATCATTCTTTCTGCCTCCTGAAGTTTCAGTCCCACTCCTGTGGAGACATCTTCTGATGTTGTTCCAGTGAATTTTCCAAACTTTGAAAATGAAAAAAAAAAAAAAAAAAAATCAAAATTCATTTTTTGTCAGCATAGAAACACTGTTTGACTGTGAAATGTGGGGGCTGTTTCTGCTCCCAGCCCAGTCCTTTGCTGTATGTCCCCTTTCACTCTCTACTCCCCACGTTTCCTGTCTCAGTCTCTACAGGTGTCCCATCCAACCAAACAGCATAAAAGCCCCCCAAAAATTGTCTTTTTAAAAAAGTGTTTGTTCTCTGTGCGTAGGTGGCTGTTCACAGGCATCAGCAGGTACAAAGCCGTGGAGCTGCTAATGCAACCTGAGAACCTGAGCGGAGCCTTTTTGATCAGAGAGTCAGAGACAAGCACAGGTTAGAAGGATGTTTTCTTCTTCTATGGTGAATCACATGGTGAATCACATTCACTTTCAACTGCATGAAGGTGGATCTGTAACTATCAATAGCATCTCACTGTTCACTGGGGTTAATAGATGTAGGAATAAAATGGAATAATTTACAAAGCTCAGAATCGAGAACCATGAAGTCTGACTGCTGCTGTTTCAGATGGTTACTCCTTGTCTGTTCTGAGGAGGACCAACTCTTCATATATGGACTGTGTAAAGCACTACCGCATTTCAATCCTTCAAAACGGCTGGTTCTACATATCTCCAGGACTTACCTTCCCCTCACTTCAACACCTGGTAGAACATTATTCAGGTTAGTAGAGAGGCTGTGATTATTTTGTCTTAAAATAAAAGAGACAACAAGGGGAAAGTGACATGATAACGCTGCCTCCTCCAGAGTGTGTAGATGGACTGTGCTGTCGACTCACTGGACCGTGCTTCATCAAGGGTTTCAACAACAAAAGAGAGGCCAGACCTGTACCAACAGCTATAAGGAGGCCAACTCTAAACTGGAAGGACATTAGCAGGTGCAGCACACTTATGCCAGTTACACAAATTCCTTAAATTCCATCCTCCACCCTCTGTAATACATAAAAATATCACACACACACACACACACACACACACATACACACACACACACACACACACACACACACACACACACACACACACACACACACACACACACACACACACACACACACACACATCCTTGTCCTGTATTCTTCACAGAATTCCTCCCTTCCCTCATGTCAAAATTTATTTCATCATTTTGATAATGCTTCATAAATACCCTTTGATACATCCTTGAATTGTATAACCTTGTCCAATAGTCAAATTAAAAAAATATGCGCAGAAGGGGCCTCAGTTTCTTTCCAGTGTCTTAAAATCTGTTTTTCTTATAAATCAAAGAAGAGAACAAAATCTGCAATCCCATAAACAACAAATAAACAAAACTCAGAGCTCAGCTTAAAACTGAACTTTTGTTTGGATTTTATTACTTACTTGGTTCGCATACAGGACCAAAATAAGAGCAGAAGTGAGTGGAGAGATTCACACTCCCCACACTGGTCAGAAGAATTGCAAGAGCTTTGAATTAGATCCAGTGATGGAGAAATAAAGGATGATAAAGATGGTATTCAATGAACTAGACACAGCTAATTGACTTCTCCATGTGTGAACTGTTTGAAAAAAGATACACATCTATGACATTTCACCAAAGGTCATACACATTGTTGTTTTTTCAGGTTCCCAGTCACTTGCTCATTCAAGCATTTGAAAAACGTTTTCATGTTTCTACCAGGTCAATGATCATGCAGAGGAAAAGAACAGAGTCAGACAACTCTCTGGTGAGCGAGGGGCTCAGAGAGGCCATCACTTCCTACCTCCAAATGACAGAAGACAGCGATCACAGCTGGGACACATGAGGAAGGAGTGGAGGAGTCAGTGAGAAAGAACTCAGAGACGATCATGTGGTTAGAAATGTGTCATCTCTGTAGCCGAAACAAACCACTGGAGGAGGTCGCCTGCAAGCCCTCTCGACTCCAAAGATAGCTCCAGAGTATTAGAGGAGCCGAGACACTACAGTGTCAGACCGATGATATGTCTGCAGAGAGGAGGATTTTTGTCTCCAAAGAAGAAACTGAAAGACAATGACACATTTGCCCTCCTTTAACAGAAGCAGCTGAATGTTTCTCTGAAGTCATCACCAGTCATGTGTGCTGTCTGAACATGAGCTGTATTGTTGTAAAGTTCTTTTCATGGTTATGTTATTATTGGAATCCAATAAATAAGAATGTTAACGTTAATAAAAGTCTGGTGTGTATTTTGACTGTAAATAATAATAATAATAATAATAATAATAATAATAATAATAATAATATATATATATATATATATATATATATATATATATATATATATATATATATATATATATATATATATATATATATATATATATAATCAACAACAACAAATATAAGCCGGTGGTTGTTGTAGAGTTCACGTCTCTGCCAGCAGATGTCGCTTTTTCCAAAGATTCATTAATGCCTTCCACTTCCTGCCCGAGCAGTTCAGTTCAGGAAGAAGAAATCATGGCGACGCTTTTGGGGTCCGAGTCCCCTTGTAGTGGAGGAAAACGAAGAAATTGCAATTGCAACATCATCACAAAGTTCACGGCCAGTAAAATTACCGGTCAGGGATACAGTCGAGGAACACAGGTAAGAGACACGATGCGTGATGTGACTGTGAAGACATTAGAAAGTTGGTCGACTGAAGCCACGGACTTGCGCTAGACATCAACCCTGAAATGAAGACGTTTTCCTGGAGACTTTTAGCTGGACGCGTAGTCGAATTATAGATCGCTACAACATGACGGTGTACTGTAAAACCTATACATAACTTAAAATCAGTTGAATACTAGAGGCCATTGTGTGCTTTGTGTCAAGGTAAATAACGCCTACATCTGCTAAAAGTGCATAAAGCAGCTCCGCTGAAAGTGGCTCTTTTGTTGTTAGCCTCACGGTAGCGTAGCATTAAATGACAGGTTAGCTTCGCTGCACAAACACTTTGTACTTCAGGTTTGACGAAGGTGGTTATTCGAAACGCACATTGGGATGCCAATAGTACAGTGAGCATGTAGTTTAATGTTTGAAACGCTGCAATAACGAAAGAAACGATGACAACGTTAGCCTGTGTTAGCCAACAGCTAGGTGGCTGAGCCAGCTGAACGGCTCAGGTGATTACGTAACGTCAGTCTAACCACAATAAGTATCGTTTCCTTAAATGGAGACGCCTCAACAGCTGTTTGGGGGTTAGCGTTGGGAAGTTTTATTTTTGTTTCCGCAAAAGAAAAACACATATAGCACATTTGTAACTTTGGAGCACATATTTGTCATTTTCATTTCGATGTAACAGTGTAACTATGCCATCTGTTGTGATGTCGCCGACTTTTTGCATATGAATGTCACACCTGTCCTGGCAGTCAGCCATACAGTTTGTTTGTTTTTATGTACACCGACTTCTGGCCTCATACTGCAGAGCCTATGAAATCATCCAATACTGTGTCGTTCGTGTCGTGACTGAACCTTCCTTGCTGATTTTGGGGTCTAAACGGTGGATTGGGATGCTGGGGATATAAATGTCGTTAACAAATAGATTTGATTTACTGAAAACCTCCCAAGTAACCTTGAAAATGTGGCACCACCCATGTTTCCAAAGACTGCTTTAAGGCAGGTGACATAACCTGAACATTTGGCCAGGTGCTGGATTGTTAAGGAAGTGTTTTAATCGTCTTGAAGGGTTTTCTGAGCTCAAACAATGTTTCCATTTTTCAATATTGCTTGGTACTTGAACATAAGTCAATATCTGCATTGGTTCACTATCAGATCCAGATGTGCATAACAAACTTGTCTGATCAATCATATTGAGAGTTTACTGACCAGCGTCTGTATTTTGCATTTACGTATCTGTCCGTGTCATAGCTCCCAGTTGGCCTGCTCCAGGAGAGAGATAAACGGGCCAAGTGGCAAGGCATCCCTACACTGCTGCAGAAGCTCCATGAGAGCAGCCATCCCAACAGTGACCTCTCACATGCCCACAGCTTTCTTAAGGTACCCACTCAGCTCTAGTCCGCTCAGCAACGAGACGATGGAATCATCTGTTGTTGCCACTCGTTGATGAATGCGTCTCTTTGGAACTGAGGTGATGTAGATCATATGTGAACATCTGCTTCTTTCAGGTTTTGTCATCCCAGCTCTCCATGGAGGCCATGTCTTTCGTCACAGAGGACAGGAAGACTGCTCAGGAATCCACCTTCCCCAACACACACACCTTTGACCTATTTGGTGGAGTCGATGTAAGTCTGACATTCCTCGTGCTTGATGCTCCCTGATTCTCAAATTACCTCTGGAGAATCTGCTGACATGTCGTGCACTTCTCACTGAGGCGGTGTAGTTATGACAACAGATTAAGTTCAAAGCATTTAATACGTGTGTTTGTGTTTCCTGAAGCTGCTTGTGGAGATTTTGATGAGACCAACATTAACAATGCAGAAGAAAAAACCCAAAAGTAAGAACCGCTCTCACACTGAATGTTAACTTTTAAAACATAGTCAACATGTGTTTGTTTTACAATCACTGTGTTGAGTTTGTGTTAATGTGTCCTTGCTGTTCCACTAACTTAAGTGTCTTTTGTTACAGTGAATGATGACCTGGTCAAAGACTGCCTTAGTGTTCTCTACAACTGTTGCATATGTGTAAGTATCCTGTTTAGTTTAGTATCCGTTAGAGAAAAGTCAGAAGCACATGTTCACCATGCTGCAGCTTTGGCTCGTTTATGTGATCAGGAGACTTTTTGTTACCATTCTGCCTCAAAACAGACAGGAACCATCATTATTTACCTACCCTGTAATTTTTCCTCTTCATTTAGACGGAAGGGGTCACGAAGAGCCTGGCAGCGAGGGATGACTTTGTTCTGTTTCTCTTTACCCTGATGACAAACAAAAAGACCTTCCTGCAGACTGCAACCCTAATCGAAGATATTCTTGGAGTCAAAAAGGTTGGAACTATTCATCTATGCAGTGCTCTGCGTGATCACTCTAACAGTGTTTTTGGCTTTAGTGGTGTTGAGTGAGTTATCCTGATTGGCAGAGACATTTGTCTGGTTAAATGGTATCCAGTACAGAAACTTTAAATGCCAAATGAGAGTAGCTGAGCCTCTTACACCTCATGCTGTGCTCCTGCTGAACATTAGCCCTCATCAGTGCATGAACTGTCACAGATTTGTATTGTATACTCTTATTTTCTGGATTGCTCTCAGATAGAACTTTTTTTAAGCGAATCTTAAATACATGTCAACTCAGCATAATTTGAAAACTACTGCACCAATTTAGAATATCTGGAAAGCATGACAGCTGTCAAAAAGTTTGACTGGAATGCTTAATCCTGGAAGCTTAACGGAGCTGTAAAGTTTTTACATTTAACACAAGAGCTTCTAAGTCTGATGTGAGGCAGACAAATGCACCAGGGGGAGTCATAGCTTTCAAAACAATGACACTGGTCCTTTGTGGTCACTTTCACGTGGCAGTTCATCTGGTATCCTGTTTGTTGAGGAGCAAGGTTTAACACCTTGTATTGTCTTGTCCCGCAATTCACAGACATTCTAGTTGCTCAAAGGAAGCTGAGTGTTACTAGTTACACTATTGTATAATGTTTTATCAATGCTTTGTCAAACCTGCAGGTGGGGCTTCTGTAAACACTGTGGGTCAAAGACAACGACCCTCTCTGTTACCTTCAGTCAGAACCTCAGATTGGGATCATACTGTAGTTACTGCACCACATGAGAGACTTTTGCTTTCTTCTTCTGGTTTCTGTTGAATTGATTGAAAGCCAAGACAACATAATGTAGTTTGACTCTTGACTGAAGAAGTTTGTAGCTTGTTGATTATAGTAAAGTGCTCTTCTCATTGTGGATTTGGAAAGGATAATATTGAATTTTAACTTAACGTTGCGTCTTTGTGAATAATATCATAGATCAGGTTTGGAAATGCTCTTTTTCTTATGTGTCTTGAGATAATAGATGTTATGCCTTAGTGTTACATTAAAGAAGATTAATTCTCTGTGCAGAATTATTCTATAAAAGGCAAATATTTTTCATTGATCTTTTTCCTTTTGTGCCATCTCCATCTTTGGGTGTTGTGCTGTCCCTGTGTAGGTTAGTGGGACCTCTTAAACCTAAAGAAGACATTTTGACAAAAGGTGTCTTCCCTGAGACCTTTATTTTCCCTAAAATAAAACGAAATCTCAGGTTTTCCAACACGACAGCCATGTTAGACTCCAATGATGGATACATACTGACCCAATAGAAGACAAGGTGTTTTTAATTGAAAATAATGTGAAAAAGTGGGGCCTTCTTATGATTGTTGTCCATGGCAGCAGTGGCTCAGTCCATAGAGGCTTGGCTTTGCAAGCGGAGGGTTGCTGGTTCGTGGACCAAAAAATTTGAAACTGGGTTGCTAGCTGGAGAGGTGTCGGCATGTTTTCACTGCCGCTGTCGTGGTTCCCTTGAGCAAGGCACCGTGCCCCAAATTGCACTGGATGCACACTGATGGTGCAGCTCCGTCACTCTGCACTCTCCATCAGTGCAGGTTTCTGTGTGCAAAGTGCTGTTTGTGCATGCGTGTGTAAATAAAGCATGATTTTTAACTATTACACATGCTGATAGTTGTCACGGGTGGCTACATGACCACAACAGCAGAGGGCGTCTGTGTTTTGTTCAGCCAGTAGCCTCACTGAGGATGCCATGATCTGTCAATCACAGCAGAGACAGGAGATGAAAGTTGGACAGATGTGCTGATCGTCCAGAGCAAAGTGGATCAAAAGTTCGTCAAGTTAACGGACTACGGAGGCGATGTTATGATGCTAATTTTTCAGATCATGATGGTCAGTGCAGCAGAGACATTTAACAGCCATCAGGCAGCCAAAAAATATGTAGTTACAGAATGTGATGTCTGAAGATGGAGCATCCATAAAGACCGCCTGAAAAATACTAACTATAAAAGAAAAGCTGAACATGGTCCTCAAAGCGTCTGTTTCCAAGAGACCGACAGGAGGGTGTCTGAGTTTGTAACTGAGAAACGCAATGAGTGATTATATTTACATCCAAAAAATCAGGGTTGTTCCATATTTGGGTCTATACAATAATCTTTTGTTCTGATAATTTGTTGTAACTAATAGGGCTGCAACTAACGATTATTTTCATAATCGATTAATATATCGATTACTCTCTCGATTAATCGAGTAATCGTTTGGTCCATAAAATGTCCAAAAATGTTGAAAAATGTCAATGTTTCCTGGAGTCCAAGATGACATCATCAAATGTCTTGTTTGCAAACCAAAGATAATCAGGACTGTCATAGAGAAGCAAAGAAACCAGAAAATATTCGCATTCATGAAGCTGAAATTGGAGAACTTGGACGTCTTTTTCTTAAACAATTACTTAAACCGATTAATCGATTATCAAAATAGTTGTCGATTAATTTAGTAATCGATTAATAATCGATTACTCGATTAATTGTTGCAGCTCTAGTAACTAATACATTTGTTACTTTTTAAACTTGCAGTTTCAGGTCATATCATGTTCATCAACTTGTTGAAAACGACATTAATCGAGAGAACACCTCGGACTCACACTTTAAATCCACATGCTCCTTTCTGTGCAACTCTTCAGATCAGAGAAATCCCTCTGCTGTGATATTTTGAGCCTGTGCGAGAGTTGCTCACTTTTCATGTGTCTGCATGTTTCAGGAAATGATTCATTTAGAGGGCATCCCTAACCTGTCAGGTCTGGTCCAAAGTTTTGACCAACAACAACTAGCCAACTTCTGCCGCATCCTGTCGGTCACCATCTCAGAACCTGATGTAGGAAATGACGACAAGCACACCCTGTTGGCCAAAAACGCCCAGCAGAAACGTAATGCCAGCCCCTCACGGGCAGAGGTCAACCAGGGTAAGTTGTATGCATGGCATGATGGTCTAACTGAACTATTAAACAAAAAAAACCTACTAAAATATGAAAACTCTTCTTCTTATAGTCACCCTCATGAATATTCCTGGCTTCATTGAGCGCCTGTGTAAGCTCGCAACTAGAAAAGTGTCTGAGGCCACTGGAGCCAACTTCCTGCAGGAGCTGGAGGACTGGTACACCTGGCTAGACAACGCTCTGGTGCTGGATGCCCTCATGCAGATGGCAACGGAGGAGCCTGAACAAAGCAGCACAGGTGAGATAAGTTGCTCTTTTGCTGATTCAGTTCCAGGATGTTTGTTTGACCTGACTTTGTTCCCCTTTCTTTCAGAGTCATCAGATGAAAGTTCCCTCGCCACCAGCCCACTGAGGCATAGGCTGCCCCAGTCCATGAAGATTGTCCATGAGATCATGTATAAAGTGGAGGTGCTATATGTGCTCTGTGTTCTTCTGATGGGCCGACAGAGAAACCAGGTACTTACCATCACCCCCCTCTTCCTTTGCTGGGATGTCAGATGCATTGTTTGCTCTGAGCAAATCGATCTTTGTATCCTGTCAGGTCCACAAGATGCTGGCTGAGTTCCGCCTCATCCCAGGGCTCAATAACCTGTTTGACAAGCTGATCTGGAGGAAATACACTGCCTCAAATCATGTGGTCCATGGTCAGAATGAAAACTGCGATTGTAGTCCAGTATGTATTTTTCTCACACATTGGAAACTTGATTTGGGATGTTTAATTTAACTTTTGAAACTATATAGTAAGCATTGTCTGCTAATCCTATTCTTGCAGGAAATATCCTTTAAGATCCAGTTCCTCAGACTACTCCAGAGTTTCAGTGATCATCATGAGTAAGTTTTTGTACCTCAGTCACCCCCACTCAGACTTTTTTGTTTTATTTTTAAGTTTTTGGTTTTTTTTGTTTTTGTTTTTTACACATTTTCCCCCTTGCTCTCTTTTTCAGAAACAAATACCTCCTGCTGAACAGCCAGGAGCTGAATGAACTCAGTGCCATATCCATGAAGGCCAACATCCCCGAGGTTGAAGCTCTGGTCAACACAGACAGAAGCCTCGTGTGTGACGGGAAGAAAGGCCTCCTCACACGCATCCTCACTGTCATGAAGAGGGAGCCTCCGGACTCATCCTTCAGGTCAGCATCACATACAGGGGATGAAGTAGTATCAACTTTCTAAGTTTGTATAAACATAGTGGGGCAAAGGACTCTTTAATTCTGCTTTGTGAAGCTTTGCTGAAGCTTTCTGTTGTGTTTATAGATTCTGGCAGGCGAGGGCAGTGGAAAGTTTTCTCCGTGGAGCCACCTCCTATGCAGACCAAATGTTCCTCCTAAAGAGAGGACTACTAGAGGTAAAACTAAAACTCAAGCCTGCGTCTTTGAGCTTTCAGCATTGCAGAGATCTGTCAGGTATTATAATGAATTAACGGTCTGCTTCTCTCCTACCATCAGCACATCCTGTTCTGCATCATAGACAGTGGCTGCACATCGCGGGATGTCCTGCAGAGCTACTTCGATCTGCTGGGAGAGCTCATGAAGTTTAACATTGATGCCTTCAAAAGATTTAACAAATATGTCAACACTCCAGAGAAGGTAGGCTGAATATACGGCTTAAACTCTGTATCAAAATTATAAAGAGCAAAATTTGTTTAAAGGCAGGGTTGGTAATCAGATTTAGATGCACTTTTTGTTATTCTAGTTAAAATGATCTTTATGTCCTGATGGCAATCAATGCATGATGTGTTCTTAAAATACACTGAAAAATATCCGCTGTCTACAGCAGGAGTAAACCTGGAAAAACACCGACCAATCCTAGAAATTAGGACCTAATTTATTAGACCAATCAAATCCCATCCTGTCGTTCTGCCCGAGGGATCCAAGTACGCTGGAGAACGGCAGAAAAACTACCAATACCCCGATTACTGGTAACGTAGTGCAAACTGAAACTGTGCTAAGGACCGGGTTGAGTCTGTGGTTTTGAATCAGTCACGATCATATGATCGCGAATCAGTGGCTCTGGTACATGTGAGCGGGGGCGTTGTTTTGGAGGAGCTCTAAGTGTGAGGGATTGGGGGCTAAACAGAGTCCTGAGGAGATGCTACATTCAAATTCATGCTAGTTTTCTGTGACTACCAACCCTGCCTTTAATGTTATTAACACTCTGCAATACTTGGTTTGTTTGGTGAATGAAAAAAATGTGTTTTTATGATTTTTTTTTTTTTAATGTGCAGTTTCAGACGTTCATGACACAGATCAACAGTTCTCTAGTGGACTCAAACATGCTGGTACGCTGCATCGTCCTGTCATTAGACCGCTTTGAGAGTCAAACCGAAGATGTTAAAGGTACACAGACATTCTCACATGAACTGTAATGGAACATTCCAAACAAGTAGTTCTAAGATTTCTTTTTCTTGTTTTGTTTAATAAAAATACTGTAAAAGTTAAACAAAAACAGAAGTCCTATTCCTGTAAGAGGTCATTAACTGCTGGTTGTTGTTTTGGTTTTTCCCCAGTGGTGGAGGTGCTTTCTGAGTGCTGCCTGCTGTCCTACATGGCCAGAGTTGAGAACAGGCTTTCCTTTCTCTTTCGACTGATCAACATCATCAACGTGCAGACCCTCACACAGGTCTCATTTCATTTGTTATTTGTTCTGTCAATTAAAACTCAGTATAAGAGCAATAAATATGCACTAAAAGATTGTCTGAATGTAATTTTAATCACTGTCTGCTACATCTGTTCATTTGATTTTAGCTGAGTAAGAGGTGCACGCTGTGAGGTTCATCTCTAAAGCCTTGTTTCCCTCTGTTTTCAATTGTCCCTGTTCCGCTGCAGGAGAATGTGAGCTGTTTGAACACCAGTTTGGTGATTTTGATGCTGGCCAGAAGAAAAGCTAAACTGCCCTTCTACCTCAACGCCCTGCGGGAGAAGGAGTATGCAGAAAAGTACCCAGGCTGCCTGCTTAACAACTTCCACAACTTACTGCGCTTCTGGCAGCGCCACTACCTCAACAAAGACAAAGACAGCACCTGTCTGGAGAATGTGAGTAACGGTTGAAGTGTAAGTTGGTACGCAGTCAGCGTGTCATCAGCAGAGCCTTCTGCGTGTCATTTTACTGTGCTTCTTCTGTCACAAATAAAAAAAAAAGGAAAACTAGGGACTTTACAAGACTTTATTTGAGAAAAGAGCAAAACCAAAAGTGCAAACCATTTCCTAAAGCAGCTGGAAAAGTCTGGTCATGAGGCATGCAGAAATAACCACATCTGAACACTCGCCTGAAAGCATTTATGTAAAAGAAAGCAACACGCACTAACAGGTCAGGTCTGTAGAGATTGTGGATTTAATTTGGGCTGCTCTGCTCTGCCCTGGTGAATAAAACAAAGGCACATGGATGGCTGAGACACATGTAGTGAAGTCACTGGCTGTACATAAACATGTGCAGCTTCTTTCACTCGCTCTGCAGTCTCTCTTTGTCATGGTTTCACAGACAGCTCCTTTTTCACACTGATTTAGTCAGCATCACTTCCACTAGAAGCAGATAAACATGTTCAGAAAAACCCTCCCAGTGCCTTGAGTCCAGTATCAGACCAGGTTGGTATCAGCCTGTGATTTGAGGTGTTTTTCTCTGAGTAGAAGGAAACACTAGAAAGTTCACTTGGTGTCCACAACATTTGAACAGATCAGTGTCAGCGATGGACGGTAACTTTATGGGGTGATGTACATGTTGTGCTTTTCTGCTGCCCTCAAGTGGTGAGGAAAGAAAACATGTTGTCCACCTCATTCTTCAAAGGCTTGATGATAAAGTGACTTTCATGAAGTGGGTTTAATGTGTATTGTAGAGTTGGAGTTCAGCTGATTTCTCAGTTGCCCTGAAAATGTTCTAAATCCCGTCTGGTTTCCCTTTTCAGAGCTCTTGTATTCCCTTTAGCTACTGGAAGGAGACGGTGTCTGTGCTGCTGGGTTTAGACAGGACTTCTCTGTGTGCCATAGCGAGCTACATTGATGAGCCCTTCATGGACCTGGACAGAGACCTGCTGGAAGATTGACCTTGAGTGTGTAAACGGGGGACAGGACAGGGCAGAGGGGCACAGGGAGCAAGGACACCTCCAGCTGGTGAAGACTCCTTTGAGCTGAGCCATCCAGACACTTTGGGACTGTGTCCTGGATGTAAGGACTCACGTGCTTGCTTTTGGTACCTTTGCATGGAGGCTGTCATCGATAAGAGGGATGATTCGCACTAAATTACCACGTTTCTTTTCAAAGGAGGAGGGGAAACCTTCACGTCCGCCCCGATCAGCCACATTATTTAACAGACGATTAAGGGACTTAGTGAAAAGACACCTGCATTGGTCGTTTGTTGTAGGTGAACTTCAAATAGAGCCTTTTTATATAACCTATACAAAAAAAATCTATTGAAAAAAATATGTGAGATTCAACAAATTATATGTTAGAAAAAAATATTGTTTTCACATGGACAGCCACAGAATAAACTGTCCACCTGATGCAGGTCAGCGATGCATCACAGGGCTGTCAGGAGTCACCAGCCTCAACCACCCACTACCTACACGCTCCAGGATGACTCCGTGCCAATCCACCACCTCACCTGCTGGGTGACTGTTTGAATAGTTTGGAGTTGCTACAGGCGTCTTAATGAACAGCATTTTCATTTGATCTACCTGTGGGTCTGTTATGTTTGGTGCTTACTGGCTCTTTGACGCATCCAGATAGCTTGCAGGGCTCTTCAACTAAAACCACCAACTCTCATGTCGTCTGGAGGTTCACCCCAGGCTTGTTTCTTTACCAGGTTATTTTTGTTGAATTGTTTTTTTTTTCCTGTTGAAAAAAAAAAGGTTTTTAGCTCTGGACAAACTGTAGAATAAAGGATGCACAGGTAAAATGTTTCTGTTTATATATTTTAACACATTTGTTGATTAAAAAAAAAAAAAAGGTCTTCATTTTGTAACACAGTTTGTATTGATGTTCTGAGAGATGCTTTAGTAAAAGAATAAACTATGCAGGCACTAGTGTTAAGATACCACTTTCATTGCTTCAGTCCACACAAAGTGTGTGTGTGTGCGACCTTCCTCCCATCAGCACCGGCTTTGGGCTGAAGGTTTACCACTTCCTCTGGTTTCTGCTGTTTCTCAAACTCTTTGGCTAAGAATGACAATCTTTCTATGTGATGGCTCTCTTTGCATGGCACCATATGATCCTTCTTTCTGACAAAGACGAAGCAGTGGGCAGGGTGATGTTGTGGACAGCCCGTGGCCTGAATTTGCAGCTGTTCTTCTGAAGTGGAAAATGCAGGCATGAACAGATTTTTGGTGTCTCAAACTGAACAGGCCCAACCTTGGATAAGTACAAATGGCTGAGCTACCTCATACTTTATCCTGACAGCGTAAAGATCAAACCACTTCTGGTAATAAGTGTACAGTTTTCCTCCCAGCATGTCCTGGTTCATAGCACATGGTCATGTGAATGTAAAGGCATTTCTACAGTTGGCCCCTGATGCCAAGAGTTGCTAATGCTGTGCCGCCTTGGGATGCAAACACAAACATCCTTTACGTTTTAAAAGCCTTTTCTTTGCTTTAAAGCTAAACAACCAGAAATGTTCCTTTCTTTCTAGCTTTCATTCAGCATGTCTTAAATCTCTCGATAGGTGTGCACATATTTGAATTAGTTCATCTTTTGTGCTTTGCAATGAGTATAATGCACCTACACGATACAAGTGCTTCTCTCCAGTTTTCAGATTCAGTGCAGGAAGCCTGAGATGTTTGATGACGAGATGTGATCTGACACTTGGCTCTTCTGCAGTGGCGTCATTCTTAAATCTGACCATACGTCACCTCTTTTTTTTCTTTTTTTTTTCATTCAAATCTGTTTTTGCTTCAGTCATCCATCAGAAAGTCGATCATGCTATTGGTATGAAAACATGAATGTTGTGAGCACTTTTCTGTGGCAACCGTACTAACAATCTCTGAACCCTGGATTCTGTAGCTTTGTGGTCTGAATGAGTGAGCAGCCCCCTTTTTTTATGAGGCACAAGACGAGTTCTACTGTATGTGATGTGATTCTCCCGGTAGGCCTTAGATTTGATTCAGATGTATGTAAAGAGAACGGTGAAATGTTTTGCCTGTTGGCCAAACACATGCTGCATTGTGTTTAATGTCACACTCTTCAGTTTTTACTTTAGAACTCCTGGTGTTTGGACTTTTTGAACAAAGGACTTCTCCTCTGTTTTTTAGCATGAAAAACATTTATCACAAAGGTTCAAAACTAAGGCAGTGTGGTGTGTTTTTGGTCGGCATGTTGGTCTCACCTCACCAGGGTTGGCGGCAGTAGCGTTTGCTGAAATAATACAGATGACGGCTTAAACGTGTAAAATCACACGGGTTCATATAAGAGAACAAACTCACGTTTTTTTTCCCCCCCACTTGTATTAACATTGAAAATGCATCAAGTTTCACATGGTTGGATTTGAAAGTCATGTCTGTACCCTTTAGTTTTAATAACTTTCTTACCCTGTGTGACTAAACTGATCAGAAGATTCATCTTTCAGTTTCACATTCTGTTATAACTTCTTCTGTAACCGACTCTCATCCTTCTTCTGCTCCTCCTTCTAATGCTGATATTGAACTTCTTCATTTTCCTTCTTAAACAGCTGTTTGTCAGATAAATAATATATAATAAATTCTTCTTTAGACATTTTTCGTTTGATTTCCATGTGTCGAATACTGACTCTGAAATAAAGAGCACGGTAGACGTGTTAGGCTTTGTTAGTCTTTATTTAGGTGTCCTCCCAGTCGAGCCCAGCTGTTGCAGCTGTGTGGCTGTGATATGTTTGGACACAGCTCTTAGCCAGCTCCAGACATCACTCAGCAAGCTGAAATACACAAGATCAGGATGTTTATTAGCAACCACATACACAGCATTATAGAGTTACTCATGACTACACTACAGATCACATGAGAGGGCTACGTGAGGTCATCGTTAACGTATGATTACATCTTGTGCCTTCTATGATTAGATCTTTTAATAAAGCCTGCAGGCTAATTTTAGTAAATGCTTCCAAAGGTCACACAATGTGGCTGTGTACTTCGAGAAAAACAATTGTATTTTTAGATCGCTAACCTTGCTAACTTGGTCGCGGGTTCGGACCCGCAGCTTGTTGACCTGTGATTCGGCTATGTCAGCCCGCTCCTCCGCGTCATCGAGCTCATGCTGGAGCTTCCTGTACTTAGTCAGGTTGGAGTTTGCCTGTTCCTCCTGAAAAGAGGACAGGAGGAAAGCTGAGGCGTGTGCTACGACTTCAAAAAAAGTACATTAACCCCTCCAGTGAGTGGTCTGATTATAACTCATCACTGATCACTGATGGCGTTATAAACTCCTGACAGGGGACTCACCGCTTCTTCAGCATGCCTCTTGTAACTCTTCAACTTGGCCTGAAGCTTATCGATGAGATCCTGCAGGCGGATCAAGTTTTTCTTGTCTTCCTCACCCTGCACAAACAGAGCAGGGAGCTCTTACTCCGATTTCAATACAATACTTTAAAAAATAATGTGTAGAAACACAGGGACGGTTTACCTGGTAGGAGAGCTCTTTGATTCTCCTCTCATACTTGCGTACGACCTTCTGGAACTCTTGGCTCTTTTTTTGCTCAGACTCCAGCTCATTCTCCAGTTCTTTGACCTACAGAAAAATGACCAGTTTATTCATTACAAACTGAAATGATGATGAGTACAATGAGGGGACATGATGAGAAACTGAGACACGTCTCACCCTGGCCTCCAGTTTCTGGACCTGCTTCTTGCCACCTTTGAGGGCGATCTGCTCAGCCTCGTCCAGACGCATCTGCAGATCCTTCACTGTCTGCTCCATGTTCTTCTTCATCCTCTCCAGGTGAGCACTGGTGTCCTGCTCTTTCTTCAGCTCCTCTGCCATCATGGCCGCCTACAGTTTGAAGGACTATCAGTGGTTTGACATTTGTCCACTTAGACTAAACGGTCCCTGTGATCACGATTAAACTCCTTATAAATGAACTTTAAGGAGCTCCTCATTATTTCAACCCTGTTAATGTTAATAAGAAGACTTACATCAGTGATGGCTTTTTTGGCCTTTTCCTCAGCATTGCGGCACTCTTGCATTGCATCATCCACCTCATTCGACAGCGTGGACAGATCAGATTCCAGCTTTTTCTTCTGGTTAAGCAGTCCTGTGTTCTGAGTCAGAAAAAAAAGTCAACCTCAGCTTTAAACTGTGTGTGAATCTTACACTTCAGGACATTTCTTCAATTTCTAAAACTGGTTCTCAAAAAACCCTCCTACAACCAAAAAAAAAAAAACTCAAACAGAGAGCTATCTCAGTCTATTTTCTATTTTCTCATCCTGAATGTTTCTGTACTGAAAATCAGAGCAATCCCCCTCATGCTACAAAATGAGGCAGCTCACCCAGTCCCTTTCAGCTGTTCTGAAAGTGATTCAATCCATGCTTTGTATCCCAGCTTTATTTGCACCAACCTACCTGAGAGTGTAAGAGATTCACTCTCTCGGTTGCCTCGTGCAACTCATGCTCTGCCAGCTTGCGTGCTCGATCGTTCTGCTCCAGCAGAGCTCTGAACTCGTCCACCTCGGCTGTGAGGAGGTTGTTGCGACGCTCGGTCAACGCCACCTGTTCCTTCAGCTCCTCGTTCTTGTGAACTGTGTCATCCAGCTCCAGCTGAAGGTCCTGGAGTCAAAGGTAAGGTAGCGTGCAATACAGTTTATATTATTAATAATTACACTCATTGTTCTGAAATAGTTTCACATAATTTACAGCTAAAAGATCTTTATGTCAAGCTGATGTCTTAAAATCTCCTCATTTTAGCCACTGTCTCTTTAAGGCCTCCATGCAGCAACCAGAGCACAGCATTCTGTACACTTTCTTCTCTAAAGCTAAAAAAAAAAAATCTGATATGTAACAACCACCTGAAATGTAACAATGACCCAAATTATAATAAAAAATGTGATAACATATTACATTTTGGATCAGTTATTAAATTTTGGGTTTTGTTACATTTTTTAATTACATGTCAGTCTCACCGCTTTTATTACATTATTGACCAGTTATCATACCTCGAGTTGTTGTTACATATCAGGCTCGAACACGCCCTTCTAAGGACCTAGCCTCACCTGGTGACGCCACGATGTCAGCAAATTGCTGAATTCTCATGTGACTTTTTGAACAAGCTGTTTGGTGCAACCCGCAATCTCATCCATAAATCCAATTCATTCACGTCACAATTAGAAAATTTGCCCATGTTGAGTATCAACATTTTTTATTAAATTTAATAAGTCTTTTTAAGATAGGAAAAAGCACAAAACCAGCTCTCTTATGATATTTCTTGTGAGGGGTTGGACTCACCTTGATCTGGATCTGCAGGTTTCTCAGTTGTTTCTGAGACTCTGAGGCCACCCTGTTGGCGTGGTTCAGCTGCACCTCCATCTCATTCAGGTCGCTTTCCATCTTCTTCCTCAGACGCACCGCCTCGTTACGAGACTTGGCCTCTGCATCTAAGGTAGCCTGCATGGACTCCAGCGTTCTCTGGTGGTACCGGCTGGAAAGTGACAAACATTGAAAGAAATGTGAAATATTCAGCGTGCATGGATATGTTGATAGAAGCACCAAAGATAGTCTACACCGAGGAAAAAAACATAAGTAATCATTGAATCTCACCGGAGATTGTCAATCTCCTCATCCTTCTCTGCCAACTTCCTGTCAACTTCAGCCTTGATCTGGTTAAGCTCCAGCTGGATGCGAAGAGTTTTGCTTTCTTCATGCTCCAGAGTGCCCTGTGACAAACAGACACTTAATACCTGAAAATCTTCTGAAGGTAACCTCTGCCAAAACAGAAAACTGCAGGAGACGAGATGAGAGAAGTGAGAGTACTCAGTTTAACCACTTAACCACTTACCTCAACTTCCTCCAAGCTGGCTTGAATCTCACTTTTCTCCATCTCCAGACCCTTCTTCATTTTTTCCAGCTCATGGATGGTCTTGGCTCCCTGACTGATTTGATCAGACAGGTCGGCAATTTCCTCTGAAGAAGCAGATAGAGAAACAGATCATGTTTCACCTCTGTAAGATCTAGTAGTGAGTTTGATTGCATCTATAGACGTGTGTATTCATTCTGAGCTAAATGTCAGGTACCTTGAAGATTCTTGTTCTCCCTCTTGATGGTCTCCAGATGATCCAGGGTCTCCTCATAGGAGTTCTTCAGTTTGAAGAGCTCTGTGCTGAGGCCACGGGACTCTTTCTGAGAGGACTCCAGCTCTGACTGGCACTCCTCGTACTTCTGTTTCCACTCAGACAGCACCTGAAAGACGCAGTTAAGACATATTTTGGAAATGAAGAACAAAAAAGTCACGAGCTGGCCTTGTCCTAACCCTACAACACATTTACTCTGATTCTCCAGACAGTGATATCCCCTCAGCACCAAACTCAATGCTCTGTAAAAGTTGTTTGGCGTACCTTGTCAAAGTTGCGTTGCTTCTTGTCAAGAACAGCAGCAGCAGCATTCGCTCGCTCCAGATCAATGACCAGATCCTCGATCTCCATCTGCAAACGATGTTTCGTCTTCTCTAAAGAGGAGCACTTGGCATTGGAGGCCTCCACGGACTCTTCAGCCTCCTGCAGACGTATCACTACCTTCTTCCTGATGAGAGGCAAACACAGTTAGCACTCCTGACTTCAAACAATCATTGTTTGACATTTGATTCTGTAAGTTAAAAATACACCTCACTCACTTGGCTTCCTCCAGCTCCTCTGTCCTCTGGATGGCATCAGTTTCGTACTTGGTCCTCCACTGAGCCACCTCTGCGTTGGCTTTAGACAGAGCTCTCTGCAGCTCAGCCTTGGCCTCCTGCTCCTCTTCATACTGCTCTCTCAGCAGATCGCAGTCGTGTCGAGATGACTGCAGCGAGTGGGCCAAGGCGCTCTTAGCCTGAAGACACAGATCGTGGCGGTTTAGGAAAGCCATTCAAACATGAGAAGCTCTGAGTTTCCACATTGGTAAAGACACGTGTGATGAAGAGCAGACCTTATTCTCTTCCTCCAGCTGTTTCTTGAGTTCTTCAACATTCTGGCTGAAGGAGTTCTTGGCACGCTGGAGCTGAGAGACCATAGCTTCCCGCTCTTCCAGCTTCCTGCCCAGCTCACCTACAGTTTGGAGAAAAGGTTTCATGTATTGTTTATTGATTGTTTGGGAATTCTCTGGGAATTGTCACCTGATGTAGGTTCCTTACCTCCCTCAGCCTGAGCGCGGGCCCTTTGGGTGCTGGCATCATTGAGCTGCCTCTGGAGCTCATCCACTTTAGCTTTAGCCTCGTTCATCTGGTCCTCGTACAGACGGCACATCTTCTCAGAAACAGCCTGCGGGTGGAGATGAGCATTTAAAATGTTAGATTGATTGATCTTGTTCTTCTACTAAATCTTTTCCTGGGATGTTGTTTCGATGTTTGCGCCCACCTTGCCCTTAGAGAGCTGCTCCACAGTAGACACCAGATCGTCTGCCTCCATCTTGGCCTCGCTCCTCTCCTTCTCCAGCTTCTGCTTGACTCGCTGCAGGCTGTCAATTTGCTCGCTCAGCTCTGCAACGCTATCGGCGTGCTTCTTGCGTAAGGCTGCCGTGGTGGCCTCGTGGTGCAGCATGGCTTCCTCCAGGTCTCGGCGCAGCTTGAGGAAATCGGCTTCTCTCTTCTTGTTGATCTCCACCTGGGCTGAGGTGGCCCCACCAGCCTCCTCCAGACGCTCACTCAGGTCTTCGAGTTCACGGGCCACGTCGCCACGCTGCTTCTCAACTTTGGCCCTGCAAGCCCGGTCAGCCTCCAACTCCTCTTCAAGCTCCTCTGTACGGGCCTGGTGGAAAGAAATGTTACGCATTTGGTTCATAAAAGCAAAATGATACATTCCGGCCTGCTGAGCTCAAGAGATCAGTTTTGACCTGCAGCTCCTTTATCTTCTTGTGGAGCTGAATGACCAGAGCTTGTTCATCTTCAATCCGTGAGCTTATTTCGTTCATTTCAAAGTCTTTCCTGATGTTAAAAACAACAACAAAAAACCCCATCAGTGCTGATTTCTTAAAAGCAACCCATGTTTTGCTTTACACAGATTAAACTGACTTTTTCAGCTTCTCTTCAAGTTGCTGCTTGTCGTTTTCCAAGTCCATGACAGACTCCAGAGAGAGCTTCAGATCTCCCTCCAGCTTGCGTCTGACCCGCTCCAGGTCCAAACGCAGCTTCTTTTCTTGTTCCAGTGTGCCCTCCAGCTGATTCCCAGAGGAGAGAACAAAACCATGTCATTACATATACATATACAACTGATGTTACTTGTTTCGAAGAAATGATGCAAAATGGTGTTTTTCCTGTAACACAATGAGAAACACTCACATCATCTACTTGTTGCTCCAGCTTTGCTTTGGCTTTTGTCAGAGTGTTGACTTTGTCTTCCTCCGCCTGCAGGTCGTCCAGGGTCTGCTGGTGAGCCTCAGCGAGAGCCTTCTTCTCTTTGCTCAGCTTCAGTATGGTTTCATCCAGAGCTGCCATTTCTTCGATCAGGTTCTTCACCTGCGTGTCAGGAGGACATGAGATTTGTGGGTTATGACTCTGCTGTGCTGTCAGTCTTCCAGGGGCCTGGAGGCAGCTCGTTGATTTCCTTTCCTCACCTTGTTCTCAGTGGCATGTTTCTCCTTTTCCACTTTGGCCAGTGTGATCTCCAGATCATCGATGTCTTTCTTCAGCTCAGAGCACTCATCCTCCAGCTTTCGTTTCTTGGCCAGCACATTAGCGCTCATCTCCTCTTCGTCCTCCAGCCTCTCCATGATTTCCTTTACTTTGGCCTCCAGCTGGATCTTAGTTTTGATGAGCAGGTCACAGCGGTCCTCGGCATCTGCAAGATTATCTTGCTCCTGTAGAAGACAGCAGAGGAAGAGAGATGTTTGGCGTGTTCATACACTCCTTCTCCGTCTGTCCGATCGGGAGAGCCACTTACTGCCTGCAGCTGTAGAGCCAGGTCATTCTTCTCTTGGATCAAGCTGACCTGCTTCTCCTCCAGCTCTTTGCGCTTCACTTCAGATTTCTCCAGAGCCTCCTTCAGCTTAGCTAGCTCCTCCTTGAGAGAGGCGAGCTCCTTCTCAGTGGCAGCGCTCCTCAACAAAGGCTTGATTTTGAAAAAGAGTTTCATCCAGGGCCAGTGCTTGACGGTGTTGAAAGCCCGGATGTTCCACTGGATGATCATCAGAGCCTCCCTGATGGTGGGGCGGAGTACAGAGAGAGAGAGTCAGGACTTTCCAACCACTAAAACTTCTCATGTTGGCACTGGAGACTGGAGACATTTGCCAAAAGTATAAATCAAGGATCGAAGTGTTGGATAAAAAAGGTTGAACAATCAAACTTCACCCAACAACTTTGACACTGTTTTTCTACAACCCAAAAATATTGTAATATCCATCATTATAAAGTCACTGATGGTTCATCTTCTTCTTTGTCGTTTTGAAGACTAAGCTGTTGTAATACAAGAAACAAGACGTTTGGACCCTGTGATGTAGACCGTGAAGTTCTTTAAAAGGAAGAGAAGTGAAGTTCAAGTCAACCCAAGAAGGTCAAAAAGATTTGAACTGAAGTCCCTCGGTCTATTTATTTAGTTACTTATCCTTGGTGCTTAATTTTTGGCACTAATCCTACAAACCTCAGCTCCATGCTATCTAATCACACACCAAGGGGTGAGACATGAAATCATAGACCTGCTGCTGCTTTTGATGTTTGCTCGCTGTGACCAAACTGGGTTCGCAGGTTGATTTGGTCTCAGTAGAATGGCGTCTCACAGCCCTAAATATGGACCCGGAGAAGACCGGTCAAGGACTTCCTGTCACAGTTTAGAGGGTAAGTTTGAGTGAGTGTGCACAGCCAGGGTGGAAAGTGACGGGTAAGGGTGTGTGTGAGTGTGTGTCTGTGTGTGTGTTGGGGGGGGGGCTGATTGCATTTTTGACATGACTCCATGCCGGGTGCCTCTCAAAGGTGAGCGTCTGTGTTTATTTAGAAACTAAAGCCCTCTGTCCAACGGCCGACTTAAATCCTCTGTCACCCGCCACATATCCCACCAATGCACTCACTTAGAAGTACAGGCGCCGCGGACAAAAGGGGCCAGGGGCCATCGGGCACGCAGGGGGCTGGTGGTTGTATTTTTAGGGAGGGCCCGAGCAGCTGCCACTTGACACATGTCACCACCTGGCTCTGTGGACACCGTCAGCATTGTTTCATTTAGAGAGAGAGAGAGGATGGAGAGAATGACCGGAGACCTGCAAGAGGGTGTGTGTCAATATGTGTGTGTGTGTGTGTGTGTGTGCGTGAGGGATGGAGCCCTTATTAACGGTACGGCCACACACATGCCTGGTAACCATACAAGGGCAAGCACACGCCTCACACACGCCGATAACACTACCCTTGCATGCCACACATACTGGAGCGAGGGAGTGAACTCCAAGGTATAGTGTATCACAGGCTGAAAGGCTCGCAGCTGATCGTGTTGCTATTGAACCTGTTCAGAGAAGCAACTGTTGAGGGAGGTCTTTTTGTACTCATGTCTTCACCTTCTTGGTATTGAGTGATCAAGCTCAAGGGCTTCCATGTTCCAACGGGTACATTTAATTTCATTTGAAGAAACAAAAAAAAAAAAGTCATATTGACAGAAACTTTGGGCTTTTACCTCCTCTCCGTCATCTTCTGCAGCTCTAACCTCATGATTTTCCCTCGAGCTGCCGCCTGCAGCAGGGTCAGGACTTTGGCCAAACGCTCATCCCTCATCTCCTCCAGCTGGCCCAGCAGGCCTGCCTTAAAGAACACCTACATAACACGCCATTAGAAGAGAGCAAGGTGAGTTCGGTGGCGGCCCTTAACTGCTCTGCATTACACAATCCCCTCCTCCTCCTACCTTAGTGTGTCCAAAGCGGTACTGGTTGTGGTCGATATCCAGTGAGGCCAGCAGCTTCTCTGCAGCCTTCCTGCTGTCCACAAACTTGTCATCCGGGATGGCCTGGGGGTTCAGGATGCGGTAGCTGCACAAGTCACCACAACAGTGTTGTTTTGAGGACTGATTGTTTCTGTGACTGCAAGTGCAAGCAATGATATTCAAAGACGATCTGATCTGCATCTATACCGCTGTTTGAACTCGGCATAAAAGATGCGGTTGGGGAAGCCCTTCCTGCAGATCCTGATGCCTTCCAGCACACCGTTACAGCGCAGCTGGTGCAGCACCATGAATGGATCCATTATTCCTGTGCAGGGCAGGTTTGAAACATGTAATTTATCCCATTAAATAAGGCTCTGGTGATGAAATGCGATGCTTGTGTGTTGGGTTACCTGGAGTTTTGGTCTCATTAGGGATGATGCAGCGTACAAAGTGAGGCTGGGTGCTGCGCAGGTTGGTCATCAGCTTATTCAGATTTTCCTGAAAGAAAGAAGAAGTATGAAAAATCAAGGAAAATAAGTTAATTGTCATGAATTTTCCAACATCTAAATCTATATCTTGGATTTTTCCTTCTGTTTTCGTGGTCATCCTCTGATGTCTTTGACGTGGAGAGGAGAGGAGCCAGCACAGACTTAAAGTGATGTTCATGTGATCAATGCCCTAAACATCACTGCAAGTCTTAACTGCCTCCAACCCAGCTGTCCAGAGACGATCACACCTTCACACGTCACACAAAATCAGTCAACATCATAGACTCTGGGCTGTCAGTCTCACCTTATGGAGCTGAGACACAGTCTGGAACGAAGCGGCCTTCTTCCTCTTCTCTTTGCCACCAGTCTTATGTTCAGACGCTGTGAATCGACCAGCAGGTTGGTCAATATGGACACCTTACACTGTCACCAAAGACTTCTGTTAGACACCTGTGTGCTGTACCTGAGTCAGAACCGATGTAGTTCTCATAGAGAGAAGCCAGCAGCTTGTTAGCAGACTTCTGGAAACAGACCACCACTGTTTCATTCAGCGGGTCTTTGTTTTTGTCCAGCCAGCCAATGATGTTGTAAGGAACCTGTAAAAAATGGATGTCTCAGTTTTCACACGCCGTGTGTTTGATTAACTGGTACAAGCGTCTCTGGGCTTTAAAGAGGATACACTCACCACTCCGGCGTAGTGCACCAGCTCAAAGTGGGCTTCATACTTGCGTTTCTTGTCCGGCCGTGGCTTTTGGAAATTAGGCGACTTGCCGATGTGATTATCATACATCTTGGCTTTAAAGCTGCTGTCTGTGGCCTTTGGAAACATGCACTCCTCTTCGAGGATAGACATGATGCCCAGCGGCTGGTGGAAGAGCAGAGTGTTATTTAGTTATCTTCCTAAGAATAACCTTTTACAACACAAAGTGAATTCCTTTTATTACCTTTTCAATGAGATCAATGCATGCCTGCAGGTCAAGCCCAAAGTCGATGAAGGTCCACTCTATGCCCTCTCTCTTGTACTCCTCCTGCTCCAGGATGAACATGTGGTGATTGAAAAACTGTTGCAGTTTTTCGTTTGTGAAGTTGATGCACAGCTGCTCGAAGCTGTTGAGCTGCGATGGGGAGAGAGGAGGTGATAAGATGAAGCATTATGAAACACGAAGGAACTTCCCGTGATGCTAATTCAATAAAGAGAACTTAAATAACGGAGAACTCACATCAAAGATCTCGAAGCCAGCGATGTCCAGAACTCCTATGAAGTACTGACGAGGTAGAGAGGTGTAGAGGGTCCGGTTGATCCGTCCCACCAGCCATTTGAACATACGGTCATATGTGGCTTTTGCCAGAGCACCAACAGCGTAGTTAACCTACCGTAACCCACCCACACACACACACACACACACACACACACAATTAAGCTATCATTCACATGGATACGCTCTGTTGCTTGGTTACCAGTTTCTAGTGTGTGTGTGGAGTGTCAAGCGCATCGATCAGCTGAGGATTAAGAAACCTTCGCTCATTAGCATAGCACCCATCCAGCAAAATGAGGTGAAGGTGAGCGCTCTGCTTTAGTGAAGGAGCTTTACTGCTGCTGCTACTCATTCTGTTATGTTGGCTCATGCTATTGTACTGATAAAGAAAGAAATACAAACTTATGTCTTTGACACTGTTCAAACAAATGAAAACAAAGCACGGACAGCAGAAGCTGTATCTCCTCACCTGCTCCACGTTCTGTCCCTTCACCACGTACTCATTCCCCACTTTCACCCTTGGGTGAAGAAGGCCCTTGATAAGGTCAGCTGAACTGACTCCCATCAGGTAAGAAGCTTTGTCTGCACCTGTTGAATGAATGAATAAATGAATGAATAAATAAATCTCAGATGTGATAATAGTTTTTGCACTAATGCCCTGCTGGCTCTTACTTTCAGTGCCGTCGGCCTCGGCCTGCTCCTCCCGCTGCTTCTGCTTGAACTTCATGTTGCCAAAGTGCATGATGGCTCCCACTATTTTATAGCAGCCATACTTCTCGTCTGGCAGGAAACCTAAGATGTCCATTGCATGCTGTAAAAGTGTAAAAGTAAAGTCAAAACAAATTTACAGTATTTTCTTTTTTTTTTTAATGAATCCTGATTTTTGTGTGTGTGAGTGAAAAATGAGAAGCTCTTACATCAGTGGCCATCAGCTCCTGACCGTCATCCATGTTTTCCACGGTGGTCACTCCCTGGGAGCAGAAGTGGTAGTCGTACGGGTTGGTGGACACAAGCAGCATGTCTGAAGCAAAGGATTTAAAAAGATGACTCCACTGTCCTGCAGTTAGCTGTAACAATGGAAACAGGTTGGTCGGGGAAAACTTACCGAGCAGTTCTGGTTTCTTCTGCGACATGATCTGGTAGTAGATGTGGTAGCTCCTCTCTCCAGGCTGCTGAAATATCACTCTGGATTTTTCCAGAAGATCTGTGGGAAAGAGAGAAACATATTCATATAAAAAAAAATTAAATTCAAAGGAAGATGAAAATGTAACGAGTACAACATCTTTCACTGAACTCACATATATCTATATCAGCGGAGGCGAGTTTGCCCGTAGGTCCAAAGTGGATCCTGATGAACTTTCCCTGTGGACAAAAACATCTTTGAGATGCTGCAGAAATCAACCAAAGAATAACTGAAACATGAATCCAAATTTAAGTACTATATTCATACAACAAAACACCAGAAAGTAGTTTGTGTGTACTCACAAAACGGGATGAATTATCATTCCTTAACGTTTTGGCGTTACCAAACGCCTCCATGGCGGGGTTTGCCTCAATGATCTGATCCTCCAGCGTCCCCTGGAGAGAAGATCGAAGGGAATTATGAGAACAGTGAGTCACATTATTATTAATGCTATTATTAATAATATTACAACAATGCCAATAATAACAATTATTAATATTTTTGTTGTACTCGGTGTAAGGTGGTCATGCATGGTTTCTTTTTGCAGTTTTAACTCACCCCTGTTTTGGTGGCAGGACCTTGCTGCTAAAGAATATGATGAGGAAAAGTGAGTATGACATCATTAGAAACATAATGAAATCATATTTTCACCATCAACTGGAAAATTAGAAAGTGGTGGTTAAGGCTAAGGTAAAAATCAGTGGCGGCTTCATTTAATTTGATGAAGAGAGGTAAGCGCAGGGGAGAAAAAGGTAGCAAAAAATTACACCAAACAACACAAGATAGTTATTACCAAATATCAAAGCAAAGGGGAAGATAATGAAAAAATTGGAGCAAAAGGTAAAAAAAAAAAAGAAAAAAGAGAAAATTACGTGGAAAGGGTAAAAGGAAAAAATATTAAAGCAGAGGAAAAGGGCTAGAAAGGGGAACACGACACATGAAGTAAAGAGCAAGACATGAATGTGATCAAACATTCACAACTTTGACAAGGAGGAAAATGTATGAAAATGGTTTACAGGGAATACACTGAGGGATTCCTGGGACCAAAATGAAAAGTAAAAAGTAAAAAAAAATGAATAAAACAAAACAAAAAAGGAAAAAAGCCAGGACACAAAAATATGGTTTGCCACATCAGCCTTACTCCTTTTTTGGCAGGTGTGTCCCCAAGAGCTGCCACAATGGCAAAATACTGAATGACACGTTTCGTGTTGACAGTTTTGCCAGCACCGGATTCTCCGCTACAGGAGTGTGAAAAATGACAAAGTGTTCATACAACAGGCAAAAACTGGTCACAGAACTTGTACAAGTAAAGTGAATCAAAATGATAACACTGCACGTCAAAGAAGAGAGTAAAAGGGTAAAAAAAAAGAGCAGGAAAAAGATTTGAGTTAAAAAGCTTTGGGTGAAAAAAAATATCAAAGCTTTCAAGTGTCTGTAGGATGGCAGGAGCTTTCTTTCCACTCTCTAAACTGTAAATGAAACAAGCCTCAGAAAACAGCTTTTACTTACGTGATGAGCATGGACTGGTTCTCACGATCTGAGGAAATGAGCACAACACAAGTCTCATTGAAATAAGTGAAGAGTGTTCATTCATGCTTGTTTCATCAGTGTCTATGGGCGACATGCTGTCACATAACTTTATAGTGTGGGAACACTTACTGCGCAGCATATCATTGTATGCATTGTCTGCAATGGAGTAGATGTGTGGTGGGGCCTCAGAGCGGCGTTTGCCCTTATAGGCAGCGACCACAGGGGCTGTGTAGACAGGCAGCCACTTGTATGGATTCACCGTCACACAGAAGAGCCCGGAGTAAGTCTGAAGAGCAACACTACATTAACCCTCTATGATACATCAGCACAAGGCAACATGACCAGCTCTTCCATTGACAGGCTGACATTGCTGGAGCTTAAAGTTGAACCCAGCAACTTAATCTGGATAATCATGCCTTTGAAGGGAGCATGGAAACATGGGAGAGGGGAAGTACCATAACGTGATACTCACATAGATCATCCAGGCGGAGTAGCGTCTGCGCAGGTTGTACAGCACAGAGGCCTCGTTGAGGTGCGTTAGCATGGCCATGTCTTCGATCATGTCAAACTTTGGGGGATTCATCTGCTGGATGTCTCCATCTTTCACGGTTAGAGTCTAAAGAGATGAGAGTAGGCAGACAGACAAAGGGGACACATTTTTTTAAACTTTTGACTTTTCACTCTCAGGTCTCGTAAAGTTTTTTATTTATTATCACATGAAGTCTCTTAATTACTTACTTTACCATCTTTGGTTTCAACAGTGACTTTGTCACCACTGAGCTCCCTGATCTCAATCTCAATGTATGCTTCTTTTTCATCTGCAATCCAAGCTCGCTTCTTACCTAAAAGCAGAGCAAAGGATGTTGGGAAACTATAAAACATATTGGTGGAGACAATAAAGTAACTGATCATGAAATGGACAAAATACTTTCAAAAACAAAAACAAAAAATTTAGATACCTTTCTAACGTTGTAACTATGATTTAATTATTTATTTAATAACATTATGCACATTGCAGTTAATTTTTTTAAACAATATTACAAAATAACTTGGACTTAAATAGCTGATGCAATGTTTCTCTAGTTATTTCCAAGTAAATATTATAATCAAAATCATATTTTGCTATTTAAAAAAACAACAAAACTCTCATTGTTTCAAAAACACTGTGACTCATTAAATGACATTAACAAAGCTGGCAGCCATGACATCGCCTGGATTTCTGGTTAAATTAAAAACAGATACAATCGTGACATTAAGTTGAAAACCGATTTAAAATCTGCTAGAAAAATACTTCAATGGATTTCCCCCCCCTTTTATATTCTGCATCTTTTCAGTTCCCTTCACGGGCCTACCGTCAAAGGGAATGGTGTGCGCAGCCAGCAGCTCCAGCTCCGATTTGCGTAAAAACGGTGCAGCCTCCCCGAACTCCTTCATGTCAAAGCGTGACATGGTGGCAACTCCTCGCCGGTACCCCGAGACCCAGACGCACCAGTGGCACAAGGCAGATGTTGAACTCCTTTAGTGAGAGAAGAAAACTTTGCCTAAGGGTCAGAAGTTCTTTTAAGTTGAAGTTGTTTTGTTTCTGCAGCCCCGACGTGTTCAAGACAACACTGCCTGTGCGTAAAGAGCGCAAATCCACTACCGCCAAACAAAAACAAAATGAAGAGACTTACAGCAAGTCAACTGACACGTGTCAGGTAAGTGATATATTTCTTTACTGCTGTAAATGAAGTTATAGCTTCATGAGACCCCCCAAGAATCATCCAACCCGCGCGTAAAATGCGTAATAAACAACCAACTAAATAAATGCAAAACTTTTCCACTGACCTCAGGACGACCACAACCAAATAACAGCTTGGTGATATGTGCCTTCCTTTATACCGTGTTTCTCAAGGTCATGGTCAGTGGACATTTGTCCCTCATTAGCATATGCCACCTCCTCCAGCGCCTATTGGTGCTGAGCGACTGTCTCAATTGACACAAAAGGAAAGCTACGTTTTTGTCATTGCGCTAAACCCAAGCCGGCTATTTTTGTATCCCAGTTATTTTATGCACTACACACACTGCATTAGGAGCATCCCTGTATAGGGGAGAATTTTAACACTCCATAGACTTTGAAGGACGGTACATCATTGCCCCAATAAGGACAGTGATTTGTGTTCACACCTCGGAACAAAAACTGGCAGTTTGAAGGAATGTCACCAGGGAAACTACACAATTATATTCAAGGGATTCCAGGATAAAAGTGTCAGTTTTAAGAAAACATTCATCCTTTTTTTGCTCTTTCCACTGAAAAAGGACTATGATGTTTAAGGACTCATCTGGATAAGAGCCCTGCAGCTTTGTGTCAAGTGCCAACAGGGATGTTTGCTATTGTGTGTAGCCACAGTGGATGCAACCTTAGAAGAGATTATTTCAGGAGCAATGTGGCATTAAACATGCTACTATAAATACACAATATTTTATTAATAGAGGGAAACATGGGGCGTTGCTCTGAACGCACAATAATCTGGCTCGTGTGAAGTGAAGAGCAGTCAACAAGAGTGACGTTTCATCAAAGGCATGCAGTGGGATATTTAGATTTAATGGGAATTTTCGAGGCTGTTTTCACAGAGCTCTCACAAGCAGTACCTGGGACTTCAGCACTTTGAACCTCTGATGAAATTAGAATGGCTGTTTTTTTAGTATCTTGTGACTTTTTTCTGATAACACAGTGTCTGGTGCTGTCACTTGTGGCGGCTATGGTTTGGTGTATCCAATAATTTTGGCATACGCACGGTGCCTCTCTCACTGTGGCTCCACCAGATCTGACCTTCAGAGCAAGGGGAGAGGTGGGTGCCTGGTATGAGAGCAGGGTGACAGTGCAGCATGGGGGAGGGAAAGGGGACCACGGTTTCTCAGAATAGACAAAGCCAGACTCCAGCATTCCTGATAGGGAGATTGACTGTTCGCTGTTGGCAATGTGGAATTGTGTAGAAGCGATGGAAAGCAGTCATCGGCATCTAACTAAGGCTCTACAAGTTTTCAAAATAACTTAAAGTGAGTGGATTTCCCCTCCCACACACACAAACACACACACACACACACCACAAACAGTACAACAAACGAGAAGAAGGAACACCAAAGTTGTCTTGACTTGAGGTCGGCCATCTTTGTTGATGCCGCTATCTGTTGCTGTGGCAGACTGAGAGGTGTTGCCGTGATGGCTCAGACTTTCTCGGGCATCAGTTAGATAGAGCGGGCCTGAGCTATTCTGGGACGAGGGGCTCTTCAGAGAGGCAGAGGCTGCTTCATGTACTGTGTCACTTGCTGCACCATTTGAAAAGCTGGCATGCTGATAACACATGAGGAGGAGATGAATCCCAAAGTCCCCAGAGCTGCTGGCTTTAAATAAGTCCACGTTACCCAGCACATAAACACACACACACACACACACACACGCACACACACAATGTGGTGTTAGCCTGGTCCCTTCGTACATCTCTCTGCACTACTACACTGCAGCCCACTGCAACAGCTGACTTTTCAGAACCCCAGCTCTCCTTACGTCCCCAGTGTTCCTCAAAATCATTTAGACCCTAATGTGGCTGGGCCCTTTACGGCTTGTGTTTGGATAATAAGACATTTGTGCAGCTTTGAATTACCTATGCGTAAAAAAACGAACCCAGCTTGAATACAGCTATAGATCCAGACTCCAAAAGTGGAGCTCAATCTAGAGTGCACAGGGGATTTTCCTGCCAACAGTTTGGTGGTATGTAAGTAAGAAGCCAATATTTTCGGCATCAGGACTTGATCTGGGGGTCTGTCACAGTTGTTTTAGATCATCATGCACAAAATGCCAGCAGGCTTAGGCTGGGAGATGGACAGAGATTGGGAATTATGACTGCAGTCATTCTCAGCGGTGTTTAATCACACATGACACATTTGTTTCTCTCCTCATGTTTGGCTGCAGCACAGGTGGGCCTGACCATCAGAAATGATACTGTGAAAGTTTGAAACAGACCTGACTCCACATTCATGGTTATTCTTCTACAAGAGAATCCAATAATCAACACGTGTTGTTTGTTTTTTATTCGGTTTAAAGTGACTGACATTTCTTGGACGACAGGTGATAAAAGTCAAGCATAATTTTTCTTTCTTTTTTAAATCAGTGAATCAATGAAAAGTTGAACTTCAGGGGTAACAAACGAGCCAGTTAAGGTATTTCCACTCCAAAGGTGGTCACCAAATTCTAATTATCTATTTGATCATTTCTGTAAAATCCACAACAAACTCTAAGAGAGCCAAACCTTTGGGTGTTTGGTTTTTTAATTTTAGATCAAGTTGCTGCGGTTGTCCTTAGCTTTGTCTCTATCCATCTCTGTCTTCCTGCTTCTCCCTCTATCCTCTGTCCAGCACGAACAGTCGCTCGTTCAACACGAGTCTGATTCTGCTCATAGTCTCTGCCTGTTTTTTTTCTTGCTAATGTAACTTACTAAAAGCTGCAGAGTGCTCCACTCACAGTGGATTCAGATAAGATAGCATCGAATGTTATCTTAATGCTGAGTCTTTGTAAATAACACAAGAGCTGCTGAGACATCTCGACCTGCCCTTTTCGTAAAGCGTCTTTAGATAAAAGGATTGATCGATTGAAATCTTCTCATTCTGCTTGAATCTTTTAGGTGCGCTTGCTTGCTGGAAAGGAAAATATTATGACCCCCTATGTTGCTTTATAGCAGCAACCTAAAAATGGGCGGTGAAGTAGTGTTTCGTTTTGGATCAAAGCATTCATTGAGGGTAGATATTTCTGTAATCGCCTCGTGCCTGCCCACAATACCTTGCAGCAACTGTGTGGGCTCAGGTCTTAGCCGCCAGTTCATCAGAGTGGAGACTGGCTGACGCGTGGCACAAACACACTCCTAAGCCCCAATTACCCCTCCACACCCGCTCTGACCCCTGACATCCACCGGTGCTCAGGCAACAATAACACACGGCAGAGTTAATCAGTCTTTTAGCGAGCTGTTTGATACCGTAGCTATTAGCCTCTGGCTCCAGACAATAACCCATCTCTCATTGGGCTAAGTTGTGGTCTTGGTGAGTGGGCCCAGGCTGACCGTCCAGCCCTGCCCTCAGTACGCATAGCAGCCCTCAGCTGTTTTCTATTTCAGGAGCACGGAGGCATACCTCAGCCCAGCTGGGGCATCAGAGACAATGGGCATGCTGCCTTATCCAAACACAGGCCCGCAGACAATCTGACGCACTCCAGGATCCCAGTGAGAGCCGCGCTGCAGCCCCTCCTGTCCAATAAAACACAAGTAAAGGGTTAACAAGGCTGCACAGACACTGAGACACATCACTCAGGAGCTCACAGGCTTCCTTTACACAACAGCGAGCAATCCAAAGCAATGAGAAACTAATCTTTTATATCATGGGTAATAATACACCAGAGTGTGAAGTGTAAGCACAGTAGTCAACCTTTTTTTTATTTGATGAGTAAAGATGAGCAGTTTTATAGGCTGGTCCAGGTCCTCATGGAGTGAAGCATGTCCTGTTTTTCTTGTTATTGTTTTACCATGTTCATTAAAAAAACTGTTTTTCACAGCTGAACCTGTTCTGTGTCATGACTCCAAAATTAGATGATTATAGTTTGTATATAAAGTGTATATTTTACATCACATCATTGATCTCTAAGCCATCATGTGTGTCAGTTTGGCTGCTTTGTGTGAACCTCTGCAACAGTGGTTCCCAACCTTTTTTGGGCCGTGACCCCACTTTTGGCAACCCTTGAGACATTTTTTTTTCTAGAATTAGATTTTTAATCATATTTTTTTTAGATGGACTTAAGTTTTTTAATCTCCTTCCTCCCTGCACATCGTTTTAACAAACTTCAGTAGTAGCTGGGAATATTTGATGTCTCAGCCAGGGGCCAGGCAGTTGAAGAAATCTCTCCGTTTTGTATTCTGTTTTTTCCTACAGACTGCAATTTCGTTCATACAGGTTGAGGGAACTCAAGTAGTGCTATCTGTGCAGTCATGTGATCGCGGCTGTCAATCAAGCTGCGCCAGTGCAGATATTTTTATATGCTGTATTTTATTTGAACTAGATTTATGTTTGAGAAAGTGAAAGTATAGAATACAGTTGTTTAAGATTGTGGGTGGTGTTTCTGATTTAGAAAAGAACAATAAAAATGTTTTATCAGTATTTTTTTTTATCAATTACTAGACATTTCAGGCGAACCCCTTTTAATTCCAGGTGATCCCATGTGGGGTCGCGACCCCAAGTTGTGCTCTACAACCACACAGATCTACCCACTCAGGATTTAAATCTCATGTATTTCAGATTAAATCTCTCTTTCCAAACTGCAAGCCATGACTTCTCTCCTTGGCTGAAAATAGACTTGGAAGGGAAACCTGTCTAGCTGCTTGGAAAGACCTTCAGTTAGTGACCTACAGCATCTCACTGTCAGGGCAGACATAGCTTCACCTAATTTACTGTCAGTCCTGTTGCAGCTCTGTTAAAGACGTCCAGTAATGCAGGTGGCAGTGCCCGGCTTCTGACCATAATTGCTGTTTAGACAGAGCTGCTATCACAATGAAAGGCATTTCAGCGAGCCGCGTGGCAGCTCTTTCACAGTTTACACAGGCTCCAAGCCTTTGTAGATTTCCTTTTTACACTCACACACATACACACACACACACACACACGCACACACACACACACACCATCATCCTCTCTGCTACAGAAAACATCGTCACCTGTTGCCTGTGGCAACTGCTAAAACAGAGAGAAGGAGAGAGTCGGACGGTTTGCAGCACGTGTGTTACAACATCATACTTTGAGTTCATCTAGTTCACTTGGTTGCCAGGCAGAACCTGAACAAATGGACTCAGGTCACCCAGTGGGACACTTAACAGAAACATAGACTCTCTGAGTAAACACCGCAGAGACCTGATGAGACCGCTGGCTCAGCTCTCAAACTTCTCTTGAGGTAAAAATATGTCCCATCAGACACATAATTAGCCTCTAAAGCCGTCTAGCGTCTGTTATTGTTTATGTGACGTGCTGAGACACAAAGACGGGCTGTATGGGGGGTAAATCATGAGAAATGAACAGGAAACAGTTTCACCCTTTAACATTTTATGTTTTTGTTTTCCCAAACAGAAATGACGCAGACACACAGAGGGATTATAATATGAGCTGAAATGTAAAAACTTGTTCCTTTGAGTATGTGGTTTCAGGACTGAGTAAATATCTCTCAATAAACAGGTTAAAGCAGACTATCTTTTTTTATTATTGTGTTTTTTTTTTTTTTTAATTTTTATTTATTTATTTATTTATTTATTTTTTTTTGGGGGGGGGGGGGGATCTATGAATGTCAGTTTACCATCTAAGTTTAAGTTATGGAAATAGTTCAGACTTTATTATATGATATGTAATTCTAATGATATGTTGCAGGTATTTATTGTTGTTGTTTTTGTCTTCTGGAGTCTTCTGTCCTTACACATAAGACTGCAAATGTTTTTTTACCCTCTGATGTCCTTCTTCAAGCTCACCTGTATATTTATTCCATACTTACTGTATATTTGTATGTGATTATTTTATCTCCTACGTCTGAAGATTGTAAAACTCTCTCAAACACAGGATCCACAGTGAAGGATTCATGTTACTGTGAGGGTGATGCTCTGATGACGGCACCAACAGCTGACATGAACCAAGACCTTCTGGGCACAAACACAGCTATGAGCCAATGTCATGCATCGTTTCATCCTCTTTCAAACACTGAATGAAAGAAGAATCAAGTGTTTATGACAATTTGATGACTCACTTTCCTTAACTAATACTACTACGTCTTGTTTTCTTGTTTTCATTGTTGACTTTTTGCTGTTTTAAAGATTTTTCTTCACTCATACCTAAAACTTTCTACTCAGTGATGTGTTGTATTTTCTCTCAGTATCTTTTCAGCCAGAAGGCATCATCCTCAGTGCCACCTAAGACTCTCTTCCTGGTCTCTTGGAGAACCGCCAACGTTTAACAGCTAGTTGGAACTATGTGGGGCCCCAGGATGTTGGGCAGTGAGAGGCTGGAGCAGGAGCAGGTGAAGGAGTCCTGAGGGACTGGTCTTTGCCCCTGCTTCACTCTCTCTGAGACGAAACAGGAGGATCAGCTCGGCATTCAGAGAAGTGCTACTCTGTGGCAACGAGCCAGACGCTCAGACAGCTGGCACTGTGTCTGTTTCGATCCTCCTCTCCTCACACACTGCATTTAGCGCACAATATGACAGTGTGTTAGCAGTCTGCTAATTGGAAGCACCAGAATAGTGTGAACATTATAAGCTGGAGTCCTTTTACCTGTGTCTGATGTCTGATGTGGTGTGTGTGTGTGTGTGTGTGAGAGTGTGTGTGTGTGTGTGTGTTGGGGGGTGCCTGAAAAAAAGAGAACATTTCTTGTAAGAGGCAGATAATTCAGACTGAGGATGTTATTGACTCTTATTTCAACTGAATGTCAGCAAAGGGACGATCGATAATCTCAAGCAAATCTTCTCATTGGGCTGAACAGTGATGCTGACCAATGCTGCCCTCTGCTGCCACACTTCATTAATGACATGTCCCTACTGCAGGTCAAACATCCACGCTGTTAGCTCTGTGATGGATATCAGTTTATTTGCAGCGTGTTTTTATGATTTCATTATGAGTTTATTGAAATAAAATAATCTACAGGACTGTTTTGGATTAATGATTGGGGAGAAGACCTGGTGGTTCCACAATGAGTAATGGAGGATTTGATTAAGTATTTTGATGACTTCTTAGTTTGATATCATCATCATATTCCAACCTCCTATCTCTGTGAGTCAGTCATTCATCAGTACCCAAAAAGCCTTGTCATTTTTTGGTGCAGTGAGAACACAAAAAGTGCTGTGGTATGATTTCTATACAATTATTACTTTTTCCTTTCATGTGGCACCTACTGTAGCGGAGCCGGCGGGGGGGCAGAGGGTGCGGCTGCCCCGGGCCCACGGTCACGAAGGGGCCCACCGCAGGACCGGTGGCGAAAAAAACAAAAACAACGTAAAGTCGGAAAGTCAGTCTCTTACTGCTGTATTTGTAAGGATATAAGTGTAAGAATAAACGTAAATATAAGTGGAAAAAGCAATCCAGATCAGAGCGTTTCTGAAATACCATGAGGAGGTCGCCTAATGTGATGTCATACTTACTATGTCAACCTCTCTTGCGCTGTCAATCTTTCTCTCTCTCCCTGTGGGTCTACGCGCAGACAGAAAGTTACATCTGATTGATGTACGTGCGTGTGCGGTCAATTTCACTGCAGTCTCTGAGTGTGCAGTTAGTCCTTGTTACTTACTCTGTGTGTGTTCACTTAAATAGCTTTAAAATGAAAAAAAAAAAAAAAAAAAAAAAAAAAAAAAAAAAAAACACAAGTCGGGCGCACTAAAGCGTAAGGAGCAAGAGCAGAGGAAGAATCATCTCTTGTTGCCTCCTGCGTTCCGCTGACAAACTTCTTTTCAGCAACTCAACCCCCAACCATGGTGCTGAAATAGCCTATCGGCAGCTGTGGTGTTAGATTATCAGCAGGTCGCTGTTTTATGATAAATCCGTGGCAATGTCCATGGTGCTGAAATAGCACACATGGTGCTGCACAACTCATCTTAGTCCACACTCTCTCCATTTTGCCCTTCTGTCTCCGTTTCCCAATATTAACGCTACTAATTGATCAGCTGTGTCTTTAGATGCTGTCACTGCGCAGCATCTAATGTTTGGTTTACTTTGTTTTCAGAGTCGGCGTCAGACAAAATTCAGGGGGGGGGGGGGCATCACGGCAACAGCAGGAGGGCACAAAGTCTTGATCATGGCTGGATTTATTCTGTATAGCTATGTCTATGATAGCCACTTAAACACACATCAAAAATCACTCCACAGACTGTACAAAGTTCAAATTTACGCCCACAAGAAGGCTCTAAACCACAGCTGAAAGTCACGCATCTCTCTCTCTCCTCTCCCTCCGGTGTGCACGCAACTTTGCGCGCTTTAGCGCACCAATATTAAACACATCAAACAGCGATGAACAATGAAACCCAAACGGTAACAGAACTTTAAAGGTACCTCTAAAACATCTTTTGTAAATATTAAAAAAAAATGAATTCTAGGACTTTAATATTATTTTTTTCCCGGTCTGGCCCTTGTGAAGTGGGGGGGCACAGTCGATCTACTGGCCGACACCGTTTGTTTTACAGAATATCTAGCCTTTTAGTCTCTTTGTTGAGCTTTGATTTTCTTTCATATTTTGATGGTTCAAAGTGTGCGACTTTTTTTTTTTTTTTAATTTACGAAGCTAAAGCCGTTCATTCAGTCCCTTTTTGGCAGCGGCAACTACAGCTCAAATCCACATTGGATCCATAACATGAATTGTTAACAAGTAAAATAGCCAATACGCTATAAGGGCCCACTTCAAGTCCCCGCCCCCTCTGCAATGTGACACTGGCTCCGCGCCTGGGCACCTATGATTATTTTCACAGTTATTACAGTTTATCTTTTACCTGGAAATGGATGTTCAAATTAGTCAATTTGATCCTTTAAAAAAAGTACTTCAACTAGATCACACAGAGACTACCCTGAACTTTAACTCACGACCAAGAAATTGACCAAATCCAGGGTTTGGTCTTAACAAGTGATTGAACCCCCACTTCTATACAAGTGGGTCAGAAATTACTGAAATTATAAGGTTAAAGGTTCTTGGTCCCATAATGTCTCTGTTGGCATTTGTATTCTCACTCAGCGCTACCAAACCCAGTACTAATTGGGGTTGGAGGTTGCTTTGTTTCAGTCTTCTTTTTGAAAATGTCAAAGAAAGGAGGTGAAATCATAAACAGAACTAGATGTGCTGTAATTCCGCTCCACACAGTGGATTGACTTGATGCTTGTAATGTGTGCGATCAGGTTTTCCCCAAGTCTCACCTGTGTTATTCAGAATAACTAGCTGTTGTTATGGAGTTTTGACCAATCAGAGTCAAGTATTTACTGGGTGTGATTAATAATACAGCCAGGTAATGGGCTGCCCATAACACACAGGTTACTCTTTCATAGAATAGTAATTTATACAAACCTGACTGTGTTTGTGTGTTGAAATATGTAAACTTGATGACAGCACATACACCCCCATTTTCAAAAAAGTTGGGACATTGTGTAAAATGTAAATTAAAACAGAACACAATGATTTGCAAATCCTGTTTAACCTACATTCAGTTGAATACACAACAAAGACAAAATATTTGTTTAAACTGATAAACTTTATTGCTTTGTTGCAAATGTTCACTCATATTGAATTTGATGCCTGCAACACGTTCCAAATAAGGTGGCTAACAACTATGTGTGCATCACTTTTAAGTGTCCTCTGGAAACACTTTTGTTTGTGTTTTTGTTGTGTTGTGTTCGCAGCTCGTTTTATCTAATGTGCTGTATTGTGGTCTTTTCAGCGTGTTTTCCAAATGCTGTGCAAATGTTGTCAAATTGGTGAAGATGTTTTCTATATTTGCTCGTGTTTCGTCCTTTTGCATGTGCTTTCTTAAATGATGTGAGCTTTCAAGGCCACGGGAGTTTTTTTAGATATTTTTTGGGATATATATTGGGATAAATTCTTTGCAATTGTACGTTTAACAGGAAGAGCAAATCATTGTGTTTTTTATTCATGTTTTACAATGTCCCAACTTCATTGGAATTGGGGGTTCATTCATTCATTTGTTCATCTTCTATACAGGTTCAGGGTCACGGGTGTCTGGAGCCTATCTCAGCTGTCTTAGGACGAGAGGCAGAGTACACCTTGGACTGGTCTTTAGTCACTTGCAAGGCTGACACACAGAGACAGACAACCTTTTCAGGCTCACACGCACTCACACCTATGGGCAATTTAGAACTATCAATTAACCTGATGAGCATGTTTTTAGACTGTGTGAGGAAGCCGAAGTACCCAGAGAGAACCCACGAATGCACAGGGAGACTGTACAAACTCAACGCAACCTCACTGGGTCATTTTTGAACCACTTATGCACAGAAGAAAAAAAACAGTGAATGAACTGTTTATATAGCCCTTTCACTCTCCTGACCACGCTGTTGTAAAATTAAAGAAGAGCTGACATTTTAATGACCTTACTATAGTAAGACATTGTATAAAATTTGTTAAACTTGACGATACACCATCAATTGCCAAGAAACTTGAGGTTCTTGTTGTGAACCTTTTCTCACTCTATTTATTTAACTTTGTGAGGAGCATGAGTTACTGATGAAAGATATTTGCATCGTTAGTTGTATTTTGTGCACATGAAGTCTGAGATTTTGAAAGTTTGATAGTTGGAGGTGATTTTTCTGCATCATACAGTTTGTGACTTTTGTCCACTGAAGCATTTTGTAGACTGAACACTCATGCCATCTTAAAGGCCCAGTTTGGTAGTCAGGGAAAACTGACATGAATTTGAATGTAGCATTTCCATAGACTGTTTAAAACATGTAGTCTCCGCGACGTCACCCATCTGTTCCTGATACAGTCATATGGATTTAATCAATGGACAGGGCAATTTTGGATATGACATGAACTTTTAGCTTTAGTTCCACCAGTTATAGGGGGCCTGCCAGTCACGTGAACTGAGCTGAGCCTCTGATTGGACACACTTGTAACCATAATATTGTTTTAACCGCCGAGTTTGGAAAAAAAGTCACTCACCTTACAGCGTGTGCGGGGTGTGGGCTGGTTAAAACCAGACGTGCTGCTGCATTCTGGATCATCTGCGGTGAAATTAGCATTTCAGATCCAAGCCGTTTTTTGAACCAGGCTGTAAATATGCTTTTAATGCTGTAACAGTCTAGTTTTTTTTTTCTTTTTGGCTTCATGTGTACGTGACTTCCGGTCTTTCTGCAGCCAGCCTCTGATGGATTCTCGATGAACAGCAACTTTTTGCACTTCCACGTTTTTCTCTACCTGATGTTGCCCCTTGAGCATCTCCTAAGGACTCCGTTTAGCCCCCGCCCTCCCACACTCGGAACTCCTCGAAAAACACGCCCCCACTTCTACCTGTGTGTGTCACTGATTCACGATCATATGATGGTGACTGATTCAAAACCACAGACTCAGACTGGTCCTCGGCACACTGTTTTTGTTTGCACTACGTTACCAGTAATCGGGGTAGTGTTTCTGCTGTTCTCCAGCGTACTTGGATCCCTCTTGTTTATGTGCATTAAATCAGGGCTAGTGTGAAATGTAGATGCAGGAGGCGGGCAGAACGGCAGGATGGGATTTGATTGGTTTAACAAATTGGATCCTGAACGCTAGGATTGGTTGGTGTTTTCACAGGTTTATTCCTGTTGTAGACAGCGGATATATTTTTGCTCTATTTTAAGAACACATCACTGATTGACATCAGGACATAAAGATCATTTTAACCAGTATAACAAAGTGTATCTAAATCTGATTTCCAACACTGCCTTCAAAATGCATTTTGTCTTATTGCAGTAAATCCGCTGCTGCTCTGTCTGCTCACCAGCAGAGGGAGCCACTGTCCTGATGTGTCCTCTAACCTTTCTGTCTGGAATCTGTTCACATGTGGTCAGCCCAGTCTCAGAGGAAGCACAAAAGGAACCTTGTGAGTTGACTGCACCTTGCAAGCAGCTGGTTTCATGCCTGTGAGAAACAAAAGCTTCTCTTTATGAAATAAAACTTAAAGAGTGCAAGTTTTCTAAAAACCAGCCCTGAACATATGACAAACCAAATATATTCAATTGATTGAAAACTTTTTTTTTTTTTTAGATAATAATAATTTCTCATTACCAAGGTGTTTCTCTGTGTTTCTCAATGACAGGAAGGGGCTATCTCACAGGAAGTGGAAGTAGGAGCGTCCCTCTCTCTCTCACTCACACACAAATACACACACACTCCCCCACATTCATCCACTCGCCTGCCCATCCTGTAGCTGTGAGCCTGTGTGAGCCAGGAACACCCCCTCTCTGCAGGGCTATGGCTGCCTGCTAGTATTTTGGTAATCGTCATCCTCCCTGACCTGCTGGCCCGATCCTGGCGCCAGGAGTCTCCTCGCCTCCCCTCCACCTCCCCAAAGCTGACTACCCCCGACCCCACGGATAATTCGGACCAGCTGTTGCAAGGTGCCTTGCCTACTCCCACCCACTTACACTCACACTTGCCTCCTCTACAGCCTTGAGTTTGCATCATGAAAAAAAAAAAAAGCCCAGCTAGGAGGCCTCTCGGTCTTTGCATGGGGTCTCACTGGTGCATAAAATAAATCCAAGTCAATCACTGGCCTGGTTCCTGCTCTGCAACAAATCAGCTCTGCGTCTGGATCTGATGTTGCAATGTAGAAACACATATTTAGTTGATATGTTGCTGTGACTGGGAGTCAAACACTGACATATACCTCTTCACAGTCCTTCACCAGTGTCACTGACCTGAATTTCTCTCATTCCTCAAACTGCTCGGTCTTAATAAAGTGGAATGTGTGTCACTGTGAAATCAGAATCCCACACAGACTTGGGTTTTGTTGTGATACGCTTCTGCAGAGCCATCTCTTTATTGGAGTCACATGAAGAGCATGTGCGTCCACAATGATCAAGTGATACCATGCGGGGGTAATGGAGAGTTGCTGCCACGCCATGTTGAAGAGAAGGGCAGGAAGGAAAAAGCAAACTGATCGTCTTCCAGATTTTATGTTACACAGGAGGAAACGTTTTCAGTGCATATGTGTGCCTCGTTTTTTAGTATATCTGAGTGTTTTTGGCATCTTGGGGCTCTGTGTAAAGCAAGGTGCCTCTCTGTCTATGGCCTAACCACAGTAAGACTTTGGACTGAGATGGAGGGGAACCCCAAGCTTTTGATCCCCGCTCCACAAGCCCAGCACTGCTGAGTAACGGCCCACAAGTGAACTGCATACATGTATGTGTGTGAGCGTGCGGGTTGGAGGTTTGGATTGTTTTTTTTCACGGTGGTGCCAGTGGTGGTAGTGGTGCGGTTGCTTCGTAGAATAGTGGTGGATGGCTGTCAGAGACAGAGGCCTGATAGAGGGGGGGTGGGGGACTGGTACAAAGAGCTGCTCTGGTGGAACTTTGGAGGAAAATAGTTCATGCTGCACTGGGATTTCCTGCCTTTGCCCTGGCTAGCCCCCCTCCTCTCCCACCCCGTCTACCCGCTCTGTTCTTGACGCCCTTTAGCAGCATGGAAACTGCTCGCACAGTTTTTCAGCAAGAGATGGGCGAAGCAATTGATTTAATGAAAAGGACTGCAGGGATCATGAGGCAGGAGATTCAGTGTTGATCCAGACGTTTGCTATCAGGTTTTCATAATTCTATTTCCTGCCTTAATCTGTCCATGCAAAAGCTTTAGTGCGGATGAATAGTTCTTACCGTGCACAGACTCATTTATGACTCACATTGTCATGCAACATTGTAGGATGGTGTTATTTGATCTCACATCATACACAGCTGGAATACACATTACTCTACCCTGACATCGGTCCTGCGAATGAAAGCACAAGAAAGGAAACAGCGGTGATGCTTGTGTTAAATGTAGAAAGGACAGGTGTGTGTCACCATTTGGCTGCCCGCAGACGTATCGCGTTGGTGTCAAAGAGGAGGTGTATGGGAATGAGGGGCTCCAGGTTTAATGTTCGAACCAGTCCCCTTCTCTTCCAGGGCTTTGATCTTTGGTGTCAGCGGTGGAGCTAGGGGGCATGTGTCACTCATTAGCAGTGTGGTGAGAGTGTGCTGGCTCACAGGTTTTTCTCACTGTGGAGCAGAGTGGAGGGGATGCTGTGAAAATGTCTGCTCAGAGGTGTTCCTGTTAATAATGGCGTCAGGGCTCGGGGGTGGGGAGCTGAAACAGAGAAAAAAAAATAAAAGTCAGGAAAACATTGCAGGTTATTTCGGTGACTGTGTATGTGTTGACTATTTTTTCATTCCTCTTTGTGGTCCACACACTTATGTTAAACTGATAGCACAGGAAGTGGAATAGACGAATTCATTGAAAAGCTCTGCTGCCAGCACTCAGTGTCTTAGGAGGGGAGGGAAATGGAAACCAGATGTCTGAGATCCACTGTGAATATGTCAAAGCTCTCAGACTATGTCAGTTCCTGCGTGTCCTATTGGTGGACTGAAACTTTTCTGCACAGTCATCAGTAATGTCTATAATACTCCCTCCCCGTGGACATCTCATACAGTTTTGGCTGCAGCTTGGAGCTGGAGTCTTTGGGAGAGAAGCCTCACTGTTCCTGGAGATGTTTTTTCTTTATTCCTTAGGTTTCAGACTTCACCACATTCCTCAGATTTCAGGGTAACTTCCCATATCTCATGGCTCAGTCGGGTGGCAAATCTCTCAGCACTCTTTGTGGATAGATTGCTTTCTCTTGCTTGGGAAAATAACAAGCTATAGAGTAATGACTTAACAAGCAACAGGATAATGGCTTCAACATGTGCAGGACTGTGTGCATGTGTCTGTGTGCGTGCATAGATTTGGGATTGCAGGAGTGCTTTCTTACGCTGTGTGTGTGTGTGAGTGTGTGTGTGTCTATTGTTTGGGAACCGACTGTGCAGAATCAACTGGTTCTCTGTTTGGTTGGAGTTGTTTGAAAGCTGGGCCGCTGATGAATAGATTGTTCTGCTCGGGGTCTGGAGTGGAGCCTTTGGGTGCGTTACAATGACAGAGATGGCCTGTGGGGTGTTAGTGGGAGTGCTGGGTGTTTTCCATCATAACCAGCTGCTGCATAAGCCTCCCACACAGAAAAGCAATCCTCTGTGTGTGTGTGTGCCTGTGTTCACCTACATCTGTGTCTGTGTATCTGGAGATGTTGAGCACTGTGACACTCGTGAAGAGATTAATGACTTTATGACGTCTGTCATTTGTACTGACTGTATGTACATGAAGCAGATGTTGATGTTTTCCACTCCTCCGTGTTTTGATGCTCTGCATCTGTTCCTGAGGCACGCTGCCTTCATTCTTAACTTTCTTTGATCTCCGTCAGAACAAATGGGAAGCACTCACACCTCATCTTACTACAGCGACAAACCACACTCCAGTTCCTGCCCGTCTCTCGTGGTGGTGAGGCTCTGAGACTCTGTAAACCTGCAAGGTTGTTTATTGGAAATGACATGCTACTGACACTGTCATGACTCCATTAGCAGCCCTCTTCCTGTCACTGATATTCCTGTGTATGACACAGTCAGCCATGGCATGATTTGGCTTGCCCGAGTAAGACGTCTCTCTTTCACACACAGCTTCAAAAGTTTCAACAAATCAAAACCCTGGAAAGTAAGCAGCAAGCAGGGAGAGACGCTGTTCCCAGCACACTGCCTGATGCTGTTTACACACTTTTACACCATGACATGTCCTGACAGGTGGGCAGAGATCTGCATCATCTCTTTCATAATGCTCTGTAAAGGCCTCAGGCTACAGCTCAACGTCGCTTTGCACCTTGTCTGGGAAAATATGCTCAGGTGCATTCCACTGGGGCAAACAGGTGATATTTCCTCCACTATCAGGTGGAGAAGAGTTAATTGAGCCAGGTGACTTTCTCTGTTCTTAGGCAGGGGTATTGGATTAATGCATAGCAACACCCCGTCAACCTCAGGATGACATTTCAGCATCAGCTGATGTTTATTTTGATGTTTGGGTTTGAGGCAAATATAACATAACATACTATGCAAAGGCGATGGACAAGAGCAGCATTCATCAGCATGAATGTTTTTATTGGTTGGATACCACTCCATTTATTGAAGAGAGAGCTGCTAACCAGGCGCTTTTGTCATTTTAGAACTGTGAACATATTTATTTTGAGTTCTGTTATGGCCTAACGAAAATAAGTTGGTTTTTTTTTTTTTCGTGTTAAGAAGAAAAGCTGATCCCCAGTTTGCTGAAATGCCACAAAAGAATTTGGGAGTATTGATTGTTGGAAAAGCTGGGTCAGGATACTCTCTGAGATTCTCTTGTTTCCTGTCCCAGGGTAGGAGTCAGGTTTATTTTCTCCTCTCCCATCCCTCAAGCCCATGTGTGAGGCAATGCCCAGAAGGACACACAGCTCAGGCACCATCCATCCCTCTACCGCTCCCCCTTTCTCTCCTCTCCCGTTATGCTCCTCACTGGCATGGAGTCCACAGCAACACATGTCTCTGATCAAGTCCAGCCTGCGTCATCAGTTAGTAAACTCCAGGCTCCAGGAAAACCAACAGAGAGCACATTCATAGCCGGCGACCCTGTGACTGAGTGTGTGATTCATTACTCTTTAATATGCACCCCCTACCCCAGTCCCCTAACCCACCCAACCACTTCTCCACTCCAGCCTCTGGGCAACTCCACAGCCTGATCAAATCCGTCATTAAGCATACTTGTGGTGTTACCGCTGTTGGCCCTCTTGTTTACCAGATGCAGAAACTGTGTCTGTGGCCTTTTTGCAGCTCAGAAGAGAGGTATGAGCTCTGCATTCTGACATTTAAATCAGCACTCTGAATTTCTCTGTGTTCACAGGGAGACAGCGTGTCGGCCAAGATCCTTTAGGGACAAGAAGAAGAAGTACTATCAGCCAGATTTGAGACAGTAATGAAGTACTCTTGATCCAGAGACTGACGTTCAGAGATGCTTTCTTTGGATATATGAGATTGAAAGGTCACTGATGAGATAATGAGGGGGTTTGGATGGAAACACAGTGTAACAGCTTAATTTCTACCAAAAACAACACTGCATTTCTATTCATAAGCATAAAGCATGGTAATAGCTGAAAGAGTTTCCTTTAATATCCGTCCGAACTTTGTGGATTAATTTCACACATTTACTGTAGATATGAAAGGCGCTCAGCAATGCAGCCATGGTTTAATTGGATCATCAGCTGCTGATAATTTGTTCACTATGTGCATGTGTAAGTGAATTGTTCTGTTACTCCCAGGTGATAGTCACAAGCATGAAAAGCGATCCTTTCCTATCCAGTATTTGTATTCTGAATCATCAGACACGAGCACCAGAGCAAACCACAGTCCTGGACTCAGTGTGTGTTTGAGGGCTTTTCCTGGGAGAGAGCTCTCTCCAGCTTTTGTGTGTCATGAGTGCAGGATGAGTCCTGTTTATGAGATGCTGACAGCTCCTTCCTGTCTCCCAGGCCATGAGCCCTAACTGCTGCTGCTCTGAAGGCCACTCTATAGTTCCTGGCCACCCAGCTCCACCCTGAAAACGTTTCCAAAAGAGCAGCTCTGGGTGGAACAGCTGATAGGGGGATGGGACGCAGCACTGGAAGTGCAGCAGCGGCGGCAGAAATAGTGCTGGAGTTCTGCAGCGCCATGACCCAGGCTACTTTTTTGGGGTAAAGTAGGCCAATGTAAACTCCTACTTCCTGTCGGCCTTGTCTCAGAGGGGGAGAGATGATCCTCCTGTGAAGAGGGAAAGGGCTGCTGCTCTGTGGGGACTGTTTCCACTCACACACTCACACACACAAATAGAAATACATCTAGAGAGGCGAGCAAGAGAGTGAGTGGGAGTGAGAGAGTGAGTGAGAGAGCGAGGAACACACAAACACAGTGGGGTTCAGGAATGTTAAACACATGCTTTATGGCATAAATAGCAGCCACTTTTGGTAAATTACAGTGAGTGCTCTGGCACTGTAAAGCACACAGCAGGAAAACGCTCTCAGATTTCAGATCCAGGCCCTCCACTCTCCCCGAGGTACATGAAGTGGAGCCTGTTGTGTTTTCTTTTCTCTGCTAAAAGGCAGAAAGATGTACAGTAACTTGTGATGCAGCACAGACTCAAAGTATTCGAGTAGTCTGTGGTTGAAAAGGGCTGTGACAGAGTGGCAACGGTCGCCTCGGAAGACAGAGGACAAAGACTCGTGACTTGAGGCAAAACGTTGAGTTAAAACATGTCAGTCCCAGAAGGGCACTGAATGATCAGTTACAATACAGAAATGAAGCGATGAGTGAAACCAAGCGATAAAAACCATCAGAAAAGATGGCAAAGAGCCATCCTTCAAATACATATGAATAAAGGATGTTTCAATTGTCTGCTAGCAGAGCTAACACCCTCACCTCAGGACACAGCAGCTGACATCATCAAATAGTCCTGAGATAACCTTAAACAGCTGAGAGTTTAATGACCCTCTTTTCCAAGTGCATCCTGGGAAAAGGCACAGGAATATAATGGTCAAAGAAACTACAATCCAGGACTCTCATGTTACTGCCAATGTTGGAGTTAAGGTTTGTGTTTGGGCTGAGATGTTGGAGGATCTGGAAAAGCAGTTTGGTTAGAAGCACAGAGTGTGTGAGCTGCCTCGGTGTCATGCTGCAGTGGTCATCCTGGCTGGTAGCTGTGAGCACATTTCCCTGACTAAGAAGGAAATATGGAACTGTGCCGTGGAAGAGCTTACCTCACTCCATGCTGGACTGGCTGGGCCTCAGCCCACGCACACCAACTAACTGACTGACTGACTGACTGACTGACTGAGTGACTAGTGGCCTGACTTACTGACTGTGAGCAGAGAGCGATGGGAACCTACAGCTCCGGTCTGAGCAGACTCTGACTCACTGTCTGGGCGAACGAAGAGGAGAATGTTATACTCTCCTTTGGGAGGAAAAAATATACACACAATCACTGCTATCACAGCTATAGCTTAGGGGATTTTTTTTCCAAAAGGGGGAAAGACATATGACTTCATGTCAAATCTTAAGGATTTAGAGAAAGGAGGAATTAACTTTCACTGGATTTCTCTTTTAGGTGCATGAAAACACACACTCACTTTCACACACCCAGCAGTATTTGCACAGCAACAGTTAGAAGGAGATGGCAGGTGGAAACTGGAAACAGGTGCAGTCAGTTGTTCCCGTCCATCACACAATGTGCTCACCTGCACAGCTGCAGTTGAACTTAGTACAATGGCCTCTTCACTCCCCACACCTAGTGACAAGATCCGACAGAAACCTCCCTGTTAATGATCAAACAGTCCTTAAACAGCCAATGAGCCCACTGCACTGATATCCACAAAGGTATCAAAGAAATGATACAACCCCACAAGCACAACTGAAAGAGCGAGTGTTAATAAACATAAATTACTTTATTGAATGAAAACGTATCAATGTATTCAACATACAAGAAACTGAAAAAGAAGTGAACACACAAGCATTGTACAAAATTGAAATAACACATAATCAGCACATTGCACTATGAAAAAAAAAACTGCCATAAAATGTTTCGTAAAGTTATAAATTCATCTTTCTGTCCATTTACAAGGCTCTGATCACATTTACACAGTCATGTCTCATTAGCGTAAACCTTAAACATTTTTGGTCCCAGCCATAGTTCGTTTCAAACTGTTTGGTGCGATTTTTTTCCGATAATACTGCAATCTTAAAGCTTCAAAACTGAGGTAAAAATGGCACATTTGGTTTCAAAGTCATACAATTTCAAGGCACAAATTCATTTAAGTTATAAAATATGGCTTTGGCTGTTATTAAAATTAACACTGATGTAACTTAGAGTGCATGGCTTTGCATTGTCATCCACTTTAGAGAGGTCCTGCAAATTGAAGCGTCTTTAGGAAACAACAGACAGAAGGTCTTTTCTTATCTCTGAAACCATCAGATTAAAGAGAAGGTTTGGATGTAGTCAAAATAGAGGCTTAAAACAATCCCCACTGGTCAAGACGACAAACTGATACCATTCTTTTGTAATGACATGCTTCCTCTTTTTCCTTAAGCAAACCAAGGGCAGTGGAAGTCACCTGCTATCAACCAGTGAAGGTCATGGCTATAGCACCTGTTAGCACCTCGTCTATCTACACTACAGTACCAGGGACAGCTGTGTGTGCATTTGCTTTTGTCTGTCTGTGTGTGTGGGTGCGTGTGTGTGTGTGTGTGTGTGTGTGTGTGTGTGTGTCTGTGTGTTATGAGGCATGCTGAGAGATTTATTCCACCCACGCACCCCTACCTCTCAGCAGCTGTGTCTGGGCCATGATCCTGAGCTAGCCGGCACCAGGACGGAGACAGGAAAGAACACCTCTTACCCCTATGAGTTCACTACATATTTTTCTTTGGAATGGGCACGATGGCAACAAAGGGGCCGATATCAAGTGAGTATTTGCATTGCTCTGTTTAGCTTTGGTCCAGCCTCATGACCTCAATCTAGATTACAATAAAAAAAAAATCTGCTCCTCAGATGTTGTTTTAAAAAAGCAGAGAAGCTTAAACGCTTGTAAAGTCAGATCCAATAATTAGGCTTGATTCCCTCCAGGTCTCTTAAAGCAAGCCATTTCATTCTCTTCGTGGCCATACGGATCATCATCAGGCCAGTTGGGCTTGTGTAGATGCCTTCTCTGGGGCAAACGAGACCATCACTGTCCTGAGCTCTTAGTGGAAACCCTTTGTCCGTGTCTGTGGAGTCTCACACCGTGGTGGAGCAGCAGCCTGAGGAGCTGTGCTTCTGAAGCAATGACATGCGGCTAAAGGTGCGTGAGCAGATGCCACACTGATACTTCTTCACCTCTGCATGCGTCTGCAGATGGGCTCGCAGGTTGGAGCGGTCAGCGAAGGCCCGGTTGCAGTGAGGGCAGGAGAATGGGCGCTCACCTAGACAAAAACCCAAAGGAAATTAAATGACTGGCACTTTACTTACATGTGACAAGAACAGCACTCCTAATTTAGTGACATAGTCATGTGTCTGTGAGTTCACAAGAACCTAACATTAACACCTCAAACACACAAACACACACACACACACACACATTTGTAAGATAATAAGGAAGCACACGGTAGGCTAGTAGGGTCAGAGCCTGACTGAATCAGCGTGATTCAATCAGAGGCAAATCAGATTAGCACACTAACAAGTTGCTGCAGGTACTAAGTGCTCAGTGGTTGCAGAAAGCCTTCAGGCATTCTCTTAACCTTTTGTCAGTCCTGTATCCCCCAATCTGCTGTCTTCCCCAGCAGCCGTGATAAGATAATTAGCCAACGAGTCATTGTTGCAGAGACATTAAACACAAAGAGTGATCAATGGGAGCAGGGTCTACAGAGGGCCTCCCTATGTGGTAACATCTTCTGGACAAGTGTTAACCTCATCAGACTGATTGTCATGTATATTCTGCTGCCCTACTTCACAAGTGAACTGACGGAGGAGTGACCTGCTGACTCACGATGACAGATTTACAGTTCCACTTAAACAGCTACTCAGATTTATCCACCTATGATTCATCAGTGAAGTCTACCTGATCAATGTGGATGTGTAGTGTTGTTCAAGAATGCCAGACACTTGTCTTACCTGTGTGTGTGCGGATGTGGCCACGCAGTAACCAAGGCCTGGAGAAGGCTTTCCCACAGGTGGTACACACACAGGGCAGGGTGTGTGAGCGAATATGCATCTTCAGAGCCCCGAGGCTGTTGTACTCTTTGGGGCAGTGTTTACAGAGGAAGGCCGGCCTTGCTGCTGTTACCTGCATCTCTCTTTCCTCTTCTTCCTCAGGGGGGCTGATATGTGTCATAGAACCTGTGCACTTCATCCTCTGGCGAGGAGCGTACGTGTGTACAGGTTCAGGGCTTGGGGGATCTGATGTGCGTCCTTCATCCTCCTCTCCACAACTGCTCGCGCTGCTGCTGAGGCTGGATGGGGAGCTGAGGTCCAGAGGGCCTGTGGTGGCAGACGCCTCGGTTTGGGAGGTGGGTAGGTAGAGGGTAGGAAGCACACTCAGGTCCCACACCAGACCTGTTGTGAAGCAGGTGCCAGAGGAGGTGTTGTCCCCTGATGGAAGCTCAGCAAGGGGAAACCTCTCCAGTGAAGTGTCTGAGACAGGAGATGGGAAATGGAGCAAACATGAGTCAGTCTCAGACTGACTACAGAAAAACTTTGAAATGAAGATCAATCCACAAACTACTGACAATTTAATACGTTTTTTTCCTCTTTAATCGGTTGTCAGAAACTAAAGTCCTGCCAGTGTTCTATTTGCTGATGGGAATCTTGTTTTCCTCTAAATTTAATATGTGTATGGCTGGAGCCATGAGACGGTTTCATGGGCCGTTTCCTCCCACGTATTCACAAGAGCTTGTAACATGAATGAGGCTCTGTCTAGTTGCAGAAAGGGGGGAAAGTACGTCTAACGGGCCCCGACTTGAACGGGGAGTAGCCGGGTGTGTAGTTGAACTCAGCACAAGAAGCAGAAAACTGACTTTGACTAAAAGTATGTCTATTAGAAAAGATAAGCCAGGACTTCACCTCCGAAAACAGGTGGTTTTCCCACCAAGTTTGGAACTTAAATAAGCATGTCTTCATAGTCTAATTTATACAACAAAAATCTTCTGAACTTACCATTCTGACACTCCAGTTCACTGTAGTTCGGCTTTTGTTTAGCGAAGTACTTCTTGACCAAGAAAGATCGAGGCATTATGTCTGGAGTTTGAAAGAACTGTGTTGAAGTATCCTGTTGTAATGACGCACACTTTCCACGGGAACAAAAGAAGTATTCGTGGTCCAAGGATCCTCAAGAAACAAGAAAATCCTGGTGTTGTAAAAAAAAAAAATTAGAGCGGACTTGAGAGTGCAGCTTCCATGCACTATGACTAAATGCTGGTCTGTGTTCTGAAATACTGACACAGGCGGTAGGGGTGTGCTCACCCCGAAGGCCCTCCCCACCTCCTCCCCCAGCCCCCTGCATCACAGCACAAGTGCGCAGGATGAAGTCCTCACGCTCACACTCATTACAACAACAACAACAAAAAGTGAGCCTTACACCACCAACACATGAAAATCCAGCGGTGTTGATCAGCAGGCTGGACAAATTTTAGTATTATCAGTTACACCTTATTAAAATCATAAATAGCTTAGCCTGTGGGTCCTGTGCTGGGGCCACAGTGCTCGACTAAGACCCTAACAAATGTACACGACCATGTGATGAAATTAAGCTAGCATAGCTTTATTGCATAGTTTAAATTTCAAGTCCCTGCTAAATGTTAAAGTAAACACGCTACTGCAATGTTTATATGTTTGCTGAGAGACATCATCACATACAGTTTGTCAGTCTGTCACAGGACTTACATGCAGCCACATGCACATTCAAAGCTCGTCTCACTCTTGAAAGTTTAGTTCTCTCAATTTGCATGTTCCTGTCACATTCTGAGCACTGCTTAATGGCACCTTGACACCAGTTTTTATTTAGCCTAATTGGAGAGTTTAGAATAGAATCAAAACTAAGGAAAAAATAAAAGAAAGGTCAAAACATTTTACCAAGTTAGCATTGTAATGTGTTGTCATTAGACAAAATGGCTATTCAAATTGTCCAAATGTTTTTTCTGACTGTTCGGTGTTGTGAAGTTGTCCCTGTGTAAAATTGGTGGCGTCACAGCGTCGTCAGACCTGCTTCCCTTTAATTTGACTCACGTTATACAGTCAAGAGCCACATCAGAAAAACCTCTGTAGAGTTTCTGCGCCACCTTCTGGAATGAACTGAGAAAGAAAAAGCGATGGACCCACATTAATGTGAGGTCGTTCGCATGTCAAAAGACACGTTAAAGTGGTGTGCATGCCAAAGCATTTGTAATACTTAAAATTTTTATTTGGGGTTTAAATAAGTAAGAATCTCACGTGCCTTTCGGGACAGCTCATGAGTCTTAAGGTTGCACTAACGCACAAGTGAAAAGACATGTAGGTCTGTGTATGAGAGAAACCAGTCACGCTGGGTTTGAGTTTTCTTATCAGTTGTCTTTGAGGTGCCTCACCTTCACCTGTTTGCTAGCAAACAATTGAGTAGTGTAACCATCCATAGCCAGCTGTGAAATTAACTTTTATGTGTGCAGGAAATTTCAGAGTATACGTGTAAAATACAGCACAGTCGGACAATTATTGCAATGTCTGTTGATGCAACGGGATGCAGACATGTTCAGTATCAAACCACACTAAAGAGTTCGTAATTTTTGTATTTCTAAAGAAAGTGCTGGGAAAAAGATGCACGCCTAGAATTTATTTTTTTTTTTTGTGTCAAAGTGTGCAATACAGGTATACTACCACGCGGCGGCAGTGCTGCAACGATCCAAAATATTTCAAATACTAAGAAAAGTAGGCCGAAAAGGTCCCCCTGGTGACTTCAGATCTCCTGTTGATCATATTTCAAACAGCCACAGCAACAAACAAATGTATTTTCCGATTTTATCAGTTCTTTTTCTATGGTTCCTCTAAGCACTCTTACTTAAAGCCTGTTTATTTTCCACTAGTCACCCTCAGTGAAAAGAAAGGGCCATCCAAAGGCCCAAATAACCGAACTAGAATCAAGTAATTTAAAACCATCATGCTCTAACCATCATTTCATATAATTGTGATTACAACAGCGAAATATTTAGAAGTCAGCCAGGCAGGATTACAGAACCTAAATCATGGTATAGGTGGGCTGCATTTTAACCCACTGCTGTTTTGAAAAAGTATTCTGAACACCTTACAGTGTTGTTTAAGCTTTAAAATTTGGGTCTTATCTCTGAGGAGATTTGAGGTCCCCTCAGCAAATTAGAATTCTTTGTGTTTCATTTTAAAAAGGCTTTTTAAGACACTCACGTGTGATGTCATGGCTGATTCATAAATAATGCTGAAAAAGTATATATACATTGACATCTGTCTAATTAAAGGAGGTGAAGGTTAAACTAGTAGTTCTGATACTTTTTGTTGAATATATCCATCTTGGAACTTTCTTGTTGGTGTCTCTTCCCCATTGACCTTAATCTTTTTTTTTTTTTTTTTTTTGGGGGGGGGGGGGGGGGGGTGATCTGTTTTATGTTTTGATTTCTCTTTATGAGCATACAACTCATAGTGAAATAAGCATCCTATGTAGCCGTTTTAAATAAAATAAAATGTACGAATCATAAAATCCGTTCATTAAAAGTGTATAGGATGACTGGTAGACCTGTGCGCCAATCCTCGCGAGAGTTAAATCAAACCGGAGTCAGTGGCTTCTGATTGGCTATTTCCTCTATGTGGGCGGGGACACAAGCGTCATCTGCTGTCTGTGGTCGGTTGAAGATTTGAAATACAAAACAACAGCCTTGTGTGGTTTAAACAGCTGGAAGATTTTCTTGTTTTTGGTATAACAGACATCTCAGAAAGATTATTTACCCCCGTCATTTTTATGTTACAGCTGCACAATGCTCTGAGACTGAGGAACATTATCATCAGGTAAGGACACGGCAGGGTTACTGTTTATTGAACACCCCACGGACTATTGACAAACGCGTCTGTTTTCATGCTGTTCATATTTAGACCGTTATTTGATCATTTTTGTCGACTGCTGTTTGTCATTGATTATTTCAGTTCAGGGGCTTCCAGCCCTGAAATCTTAAGCGATATATGTTATATTACTTGCACGTTATTCAACCGAAATACCACAATTATTGATAGAAATACGTTAAAACCGAGACAGGCTCAGTTGCACAAGGATCTGATCATTTTATCCGCAGTTCTGTTGTTTTTTGTTCTGTAGTTTCTGATGTGCTTCTTGCTACAGGAAGGTAAAACGACACAATGTCAATATGTACACATAACGGTTCAAAGTGCCGAAAATAGATATATAATAGATACATAATGTCACTAATTTTTTAGGTCTGTGCAGAGGCTTACACAGCAATCTCTGTCCATCTCAGGAAGGTGCTGGGGCGTCTGGCTATAGAAGCCCCTCCCCCATTTATCAAAAGACAGATGGACCCTAACAATGAAATTCTGAGGGAGTGGGCATCATTATTAAAACTAAGTGTGTTTAGGGAACTTTCATTGGGCAGACACAGTCAGCTGACCCAAATAACTTGAATTTGAAAAATGATTATAAGTGAAGAGTTTCTTTGCATCCCCTAAACCCAAAAAGAGTCAAAAAGACTTTAGAGTTTGTAGTAATATTTGTTGCTGTTTTATGTTGCTGAAAACCATACATAAACCATTGTATGAGAATTATTATTTTTTGTCTTTTGCAAAAGACTCGACGCCCAAGCCTCCTGTTTAGACAAAGAAAGGAAGAGGGGAAAACAGCAAAAACAAAGACCTTTGGGAAGAAAAGGAGAAACAAGTGATGTTCAGAACAATAACTCGTCTGCTCTTTGGTGGAGAGGAGGAAACCTCGGAGGAGGTCAAGTCTGGGGAAGTACTGGAAGAAGAATGGCTTGTAGTCAGCCATCAAGGTCAGTTGTTAAAATATTTCTAATCATAAAACAATATTTACAAATATACAGTATAACTGGATATAAAAGGCAAATATTGAGTCATTTAGCAGTAGCATGCAATTTGATGTAACTGATGAACACGTATAGTCAAACATGGCTCCTTTAAGCCACCTTGGCTAAACAATTTAAAATCTAGGTCGAAAACAATCTGCATGTCTTATATGTTTTTTTTTTTTTTTTAATCAGTTTTTATGTTTAAAACACTTTTTTTTCCCTGTATGATAAAGATTCACTTTGTCTCCACACACAGAGGCTGTTTCAGCAGAGAACCAGGGTTCAGAGCAGACTGAAAATGAACAGACGTCAAACTCTCCTCCTCATGGAGACACTGCTGCACACTTGAAAACTGACATCAGGCAAGTAATTAGACATTTTTAATTAGACATTAGACATTTTACTTCACATCATTAACATGTATAATCAAATGAAGTATCAGAAGCTAAAGTATCTTAATTTGTACTGAGGTTGGTGGAAAAAATGCAGTCTTTTATTTGTTATGCAGTAGTTCCAGTTAAAATTATGTTCACCTTTTAGAACAATATGCTGGACAGAATGAAACCTTCACTCACATCTCTGGTTATTGCAGAGATAGGCTGTTAGCTAGATAGAGTTGTTGTTGTTAAATTCACTGCCAACTTTTAATACTTTATGTTGACTGTGCAGTGTTGTTGACTTGTAGTCCTACCATCCTTTCTTCAGCTTTCTGGTTTGTAGCTCTGCTAAGGCATGTATTATACACACTAAACAGACTTTAAATATCTTTTGTTGCCTTCTCAATCTGAAACCCCTTATAGTTACTAGAGCAGTGGACATTTTTTCTACTTGCATGAGAACCAAACTGAATAGTAAGAACTAATTTGGGTATCAGACAAAACCTCGGGTATAAGGGAAACAGGTTTTTAGCTTCTCAAAAAACAAAAGTTTAATCAGAAAACTTATGAAAACATATATTCATGGTCTAATATTTTTTGTTTCGCCAAGTAAACATGGTACATGTGATACAGTTCCCCTTCAGATGACAGTTTTCAGGACATTAAGGACTCAGTGCAGGCAACTATTCAAAGGTCTCTAACCTGCAAATTGTTTGCTTGTGCTTGTCAGGCTATTTGGCTTCATGAAGTAATATGTGACAGCTATTACATTGTCTTACCTGCTTTCATATCTCTCCAGTGTGTTGGACCAGGAGACCACAGTACAAAGAAGCAACGACAGCACTGCCAGCGGAGCCGTCACAGGCTCTGTGTTTAATCCCAAAGCTTTGCTAGAAGTAACACAGTTGACTTCCATACAGAAGGCTAAATCCTGGGCTGACAGACACTACATGACTCGTAATGCCATTCAGCGCCAAAACCGTATACGCCAAGGAGTCCACCATCACTCATTCCCGCTCCAACAGCCAGGACATCGCCACCTGAGCCACTGAGGCCCTGGTTGGTCAACAGCAAAAATGTTCAGTAGCAAATATCATAAAAGAGACATCATAGATAATAATCATGTTTCCCCCACATATTATGGGCTTGTGCAGATTTATGCTATCTCCATGTGACCCATTACAACACTTGACAAATGTTACCCAGGTAGAAGGCAGCTACATTTAAACTCATGCTCTATTTAAAATGATGTTGTTAAGCTTATTATACAAACTGTTTTTTCTGGTGTTTGACTTTTTACCTTAGAAAATGAAAATGCAGCCAGTGCTAATGTGCCCTCTTACTTTTCAGACATAATGATGTGATTTGTGTATGAACATGTATGTACCTCTGTGCTCTTGGTTTAAAAACGTTTTTTTTTTTTTACATCATAATAAAAAATGAAGGCAGCAGCTTTTGCTTTACTTCATTTGTCAAATCTATTGATGCTTTCATACCCACACAACACAGGACTCTGAAGTTTTACAGGTGCAAATGTAGATTCCGTTAAGAGATTTATGCCAGAATACAAAAACACTGGAGATGCGTGATGGTGATGCATCAAAACTGCACCAGCAGATAACATCAAGATGCAAAGTTTTACTGATTCAATAAACAATTTCAGGATAACAACACTGTACTACAAATAAGCAGATTTCTTTTAAGTACCTATACACATAAACAAGTAGAAATCAAAACAAATGATACAACAGATCGGGAAATGTAAAGTAGAGCTTAAGCATTAGACAAATTTCACCTTGTGTCTGATGCAAAGAGCCAAGCCATGAAACTAAGAAAGTAAGAAAACACACGAACAGACAGGAAGTCTAAGAAATAAAACTGATGAACAAACAGGCAGAAAAGAAACCAAATGGTTGTACAGAAGGACAGATATATAAACACACAGATGGGCAAACAAATAAAAAGACAAAAAAACCCCCAAACAAATATGAGCAGTGGTTTGATTAAAAAAAAGGAGAAAAACAGGCAAAGAGGGACAGACTGATAGAAATAAATGGACAATCAGATGGGCAGTCATTTAACAGACAAACACAAAGACAGACATAAATAATAAAACAAACAGCTAATCAGAGAGACAGACTGACAAACAGACAGATTGACAGGAGAGTCAGGCAAACATACAAAAACAGACTGACATCTACATCGGCTAACAGACACATAAACAAAACGCAAGCAGATTCACATTACAAACAAACAAACAAAAAAGGGCAGATGGATGATCAAACCAACAGAGAATTAAACAGACATAATGTACACAACTACACTAACTGTGACATAATAACTACAGGGTTGTGAGGTTGTGACATTATCTGACATTTTAATGAATTTCCTGTTTGTTTTCGCGCTGCTCTCAGTAAAGTAAAGGATAACCACATTCTTTCAAGTCAAGAACTCACAAACATCCACTTCCTACAGACACAGCTGGCTGCATGTTGTAGCCATGTGACCATATGACCTGATGTCAGTTACAAGATGATGCTGCACCTGCAGACAGTCTGACGTAAACACTGGATATGTATGGTATGTACTGCCGGGAACACCGACATCTTTTCATCTTGTCGCTCGTCTTTATGAAATGGCAGTCCTTTGAGTAAGTCATTATGAAGCAGAGTCATGTAAGAGACTAGTATCATTAACATTGCCATCCTTGACCTCCCCTGGCTCAGCAAATTAACCAGGTGTTTTGGTAAATAAAGATCAGTCAGTTATTGCGACCATGTGTTAATTATGTCTCAATGCTTGTTGTTGGTGTTAAGAAAAACTGAGACACCCCAAGAAACAGGCTCTCATTACCTCTGACGCCCATAACAGTACGGTATGGACTATACAAGGGATCTGCATGGAATTAGACAGAGGACAGAGAGTAAAGTTTAAAAACCCCAAATCTGGTCATTTCAATTCATTTCATCATTTTGGATTAGGTTCCATGAAAGATGTTATCTTTTTCCCTTACTGTATAGTTTTTTGTTTGTTTTGTTAACTTGTTTCCCTGAAATCTCAAAAGACACATTAGTAAAAGGCAAATGGCTAAACTGTTGTTGCCCAATATGTGATTTTGTTGTTTTGAAACTCTGTCACCAGCAAACAGGAAACAGACCTCTGTCACATGCTTTTGAAAAAAGAAGGAAATCTGGTCAGGTATATGAACTTATCTCTTCATACCTGACCTCTGATCTGATATTTGATGATGGAATTTTGACTAACAAAATTGTCATGCTGGTTGAGGAAACATGCTCACCACACTGAAGAAAATGAGGGCTGTTACGTAAAACTGATTTGCAGTCAAGATACCGACAGACATTCTTACCAAGATGCATCACAGGGTTGGACATGTCACATGTGTTCAGCAGACAAACATGTCACTCAAAACCTGAGACTCTGGGCACTTATGCACCATTTACATCGTTAAAGTTTATTTGCAGATTCTAATGAGTAATATTGCACTAATGATATGTCAAAAAATAGTGAACTAAAAGAAAAAATTTGGGCTTGTGTAATGACAGTAATGTGTATGTATATTTATGTCACAGTAATGTGACATGTAAACTGTAATGACATTACATGTTGACTGGGGGCAGTAAGACTGGAGTCACAGTTCATATGAGAATAAGTCAAGACATGTTTTTAATGTTTATACACAATTTGTTGAAACTTGGTTGAATGACAAGTCAAGACTTCATGTTGGCACTTAAGGACCACTTGTACATGCTTTAAGAGTTCTGATAAAACTAGATGGACTGATTGGAGCTCGAAAATAAGCTGCCTCTAGCAGTGAAAAGATGTCAATGTGGCCTACATATTCTCTTTTTAATCAAATGTAGATATACTGTTGTTTCTGTAATCTCGTCTGCAGGTAGTTTGAAGGCGGAGGTTTGTCGAGCATGACATGAGGGCGTTGTCGGTCACACACAGGTCAGTATTTAAATCTGCGCCGTTTATCCCTCCCACGAAGTGCCAACCAAGTGAAGAGAGCAGTCGGTAGGAGTGAACCTGCTTTTCCTTGAGTGGAACTATTTCATACAACAGTAGAGGAGTAACATGTCGTGGTTTACAAAATAGTACTGTAAGTATGACATAATTATTTAACCGTATAAAGCGACTCTCCGGCGACAACTTATGATCAAACGTAAATGTTACGCCGAGTGTGTTAGTTGTAGAACAACTTTAGGTAGGAAAGTTTGAAGTACGTCGCTTTTACGCACGTAATTTGACTGATTTTTTTCTAGCAATATTTTTGTTTAATCGTTTCGTGGTAGATACGTTGTCATTTTTTTTACTGTCAATAAGAAATTCTTATTTTATTTTTAATACTCGTATTATCCATTTTTACTCACCTGCAAGTCTCCCGGGACATGTAAGTGGCTTTTACTGACCAAATAATGATGCCTGCCGTTTTATTTCACAGATTAACTCCTTCCACGCTAAACAGAAAATTGCATCGGACCATCCTGGAGGAGATAAAGGTTCCAATGGAGCCCAAAAGTTTGGCGAAGGAGAAGTTTTTCATTGTGATTCGCGGGAAGTCGAGGAAAGGCTTCTGTCGAGGATGTATCGGCCGTGTTGAGGCAGAGACTCCGCGGGGAGAGATGATGGGACTGCTGTACAGCGGCGGCAGCAGCGCAGGGAGCCCCAAGAGCGGCGGCACCGTGAGGAGGGAGGACACATACCCTCTGACCCGCCACCAGGCTCAGCTACTGCTCTTCGTTTCCCCCAACAGGCAAACGATTGGAACTGCTTTGTAATCCACAGCTTTTTTCAGCCATCTGTGAGCTATCTCAGGATGACCTGGTGGTGGTGAGGCACAAGAAGGGACACATGCCAGGGCTGGTGAAGAACCTGATGCAAATTGGAAGAAAGGAGAACAAAGAGGATCTGCACATGCTTGGCTTTGAGGTGGAATTTGTGGTGGGTGAAGTTCTTCAGTTTATTTTGTGCTGACTGAAAACTACAGAAATTAACAATATTAAGGTATCAGAGAATCAGGTTACCCCTAAGATAGTTGTTGCAGACACAAACAGCAAGATTACTTGATAAGCAACCAACACTATCATTTCTTACAGTCTGTCTGTCTGTCACCACAGTTGTCAGACAAACAGATGCCAGAGCGATATGTGGTTTGTGGTGTCTTTTGTGAACTATGTTGATAGCCACATACAAAAAACAACTGTGTGTCGTGAGACTAAATGTGATATATGTCTGTTTCCCTTTTTGTTCCTTGCAGGACAATGATCACAGTTTGTCAACCAAAAAGCCTGCTCCTCTACCCCTGTTCAGTGCTGCAGATATTGTCCAGGTTGTCCCATCCTACTCTGTTCCCCTAGGGCTGCAATGGAAAGATGGTCAATGTGGGGGTAAGTTAGTCAGCCAGATTCAATGTATGACATTTTTGAACAAAACTTACAGTCCCTTGATTTCTTAAGTAGTAAATGCACTGCATTTTAATGGTTTTTTTTCATGCCCGAGGTTCTTTATTCTGCCAATGTTTAAATTATTTCAAGTATTTTGCCTGAAGTTCCTTAACATTCACACCTGAGAAGTTGGGAATTTAAATACTGAATTTCCAGTTAGTGGATTATAGGTTTGCCTCCTATTCCAGACTCAACAGAATAAAAATGCCCCCCAAAAACAGTTTTAATTACTCTCAGCACTTTCAGTGTTGCCATACAAAGTATTCAGAAAAACCTGTGACCACAGAGAAAATAGTGTATCAGTACATAGCTAGAAAAACTGGTCTTGTTACCGTGGAATGTAAAGGGGTGAATTCTTCAAACGGGCTTGCATTTTGCACATTGTGAACCCTCAGCTGACAACATACCTCATATTTAGACCTTTGCTGTTGCCTGAGGTCAATCTGATGAAGCAGCATGTGATGAGCCAAAAAAATGTCACATGACTTACTTAATCTCTCCACACCCTCTCTGTAGGTCTAAACAGAAGAGCAGTGACACGCATCAACTCCATGCCGATCATGAGAAAAACAGCAGGACAAGGGAAAGAGAACCATACAGAGCAAAGCGTTTTACAGAGCCAACATTCAAGCACACTGCCTGTACTTTTGGAGGTTGGGTCCATGGTGGAGGTGGTCTCCAACACAGGGGTCAAAGTGTATGGGGTTGTCCAGTGGTTGGGGGTTCCTGCAGGGAAGCATGTTGAGTGGGCTGGCATTGAATTGGTGGGTATCTACAATTATCACTTTTAAATTCTTATTTTAATTTTCAGGCATCTGAAAGTGCTCATATCTGATCCGTGCTTTTTTTATTTATCGATCAAGGACTTCGAGGTAAATGGATGCTCTGATGGGAAGTACGAAAGCCAGAGATATTTTACTTGCAGAGGTAACCGGGCCTTGTTTGTACCTATCACCAAGTGCAGCCCTGACAGCAGGTTTGTCCAGACCTCTTCAGGAACAGAAACCCCAAAACCCATGGAAACACCCCCAGGTAAGACACTTTTGCAGTTTATTTGGAGCATGCGTACACATGCAGTTGAACTGTACATGTTAATGCATTTCATATAGCTGACATATGACGGATGTCACATATTACTTGATGAAATAAAATATAAGATCTGGCAAAGGTTGACATTGTTTATTCATATCCATCCTGATCTGGTGGCAGAGTAGTACTCTGCAAAAAATAAATAAATAAATAAATAATAGTGCTGATCAGGGTGACAGTGTCTTATAGTTCCACAGAAACGAGGTTGGTTCTGGCAGTCTCACAAAGTCAGGCTTAAGGAACTTGGCATTGTATAATTAGCTTTCATTATTGCCCAATTAATTTACCTTGATGCAACTATGCCTTCAGCAAGAGTTCGTAGAGAATGACATCTGAAATATTTCAGTAATGGCAGCATTAAAGCTTTGTGAGGGGTGAATGCAAGATTCTCAAATCTACTTTTCCCTACAAAATAAACTCTGTATTAAAAATCCATTTTAAGAAAACATTTGTTTTAAATGGTTTGCATTTTATTTTCAGTTCTCCCTTTTGAGGACTCAGAGGGGGATGCACCACCTATCCCTGAATCTCAAGCCTTATCTTTGTTGGTGGGAAAAATGAAAGGGATTCAAGGACACATCAACTCCTGTTACCTTGATGCCTCACTCTTCAGGTAAAGACAGTTTACTGACCCTTGAGTAATGTATTCTTAAACGATGTCCTGCGTCCTCAGCTCAGATTTATTTACGCTTTTGTTATCTGAAGTAATTTCTTTTAAAGGAGATCGTGTACATCTTACAGAGCGTCGTGAACTCCAGTCAGATAACTGTTATGTTAAACAATGTGCTTTTCTGTCTCCAGTTTGTTTAGCTCAGCTGTGACCCTGGATAATATCTGTCAGAAACCTGCTGACACAGAGCAACCCATAACCTGCACTCTTAGGAAAATAGTCAACCGTCTACGCAGGTAAAACCACAGCATCCGAGACAGCTGGTATTACCACTTAATCTGTTAAACACTCAAAGCTTTGGAATTTTACAGTTACACTTGATGAACAGGTACTGCTTTTAGAATCAGAATCAGAATAGCCTTTATTTGCCAAGTATCTTCAAAAGAATACAAGGAATTTGACTTCGGTTTGAACTGTGCTCACTCTGTACAACATCTATGAATAAAACTAAATATCACTAATACACAGAGATTAAGTAAGTAAAAAAAGAATAAGAATAGAAAACAATTATTTAATTGATACGGGATCTGTATTTATGATAGCCAAAACAAACAAATGCAAATTCTTAGTTGCATAAGAAGTTGAAACTTCCTTTTGCTCACTATTGTTTTAGTGTATGCTGCCACTCCAGTTCTTAAGTTTCTGTGTTTTCTCACGTATATCTCATATTGCAGACAAGGGTTTGTGCCAGCTGAGAGTGTGATGAATTTCCGTACCCAGCTTGGCTGTGACACCTTTCAAACAGATGAAAAAGGTATACACTTCTATTCAATGTTAAAAAGCATGCGAGTAAAAAGTCTGTGATGATGCACTAAATTTACGCCAACCCTTTTCGTACTTATGTTTTAATTCCCAGTGTTTATACTTAATCTTACTCTAGATCCAGAGGAGTTTATGACAGTCCTCTTTCAGAAGGTGCTTTGCATGGAACCTCTACTCAAGCTCAAGTAGGTCCCTGAGCCTTTTTGTATTAAGTCTTCGTTTTCATTTGACTGGGCAAAGATAAATCCTGATATCCCACTTTTTTTAGATCAAGAAGCGGAACACCTCAGGGTGCCTACACATTCCAGATCTTTCTGGAAAAAGAACAGGTGGGACAGCTGCCCACAGTTCAACAGCTTCTTGATACATCCTGCATGTCAGGGGACCTCAAGTTTGAAGAGGTGAGTGGCTATTTGTAAGACAAGCTTTGGATGACAGCTTAAGACAGGCTTTCCCCTTCAAAGTCCTGTAACTATAATGTTGCCTCTTTAATTGGCCCCCAGGTACCGTCCTGTCTAATGGTACAGATGCCAAGGTTTGGAAACAAATATAAGATGTTTTCACATATCATCCCCTCCACAGAGCTGGACATCACAGATCTTCTCTTCAATGGTGAGGAAAAAACATGGTCACCAATAGTTTAGATCTAATGGATTGAATTACAAAACTTCTGAAAAAGTGCTTAAAGATGCTGTTATATTACCTCCTTTCTCTGGTAGCTCAAAGGGAATGCTTCATCTGTGGACATTTGGCAGAGTACGAGTGTCTTCAGTGTCTACCAGATCGCAAACTGCAGCCTGGGAGAATCAAACAGTACTGCCCTACTTGCAACACACAGGTAAACCAGATGGTAATTTTCAGATTAAATGTCACATTCATTAAACTTGTAGGTAATCTATCTACTTTATATATTTCTTGCAGGTGCACACCCATCCCTCACGGCAGCTTCACTCCCCAAAAGCCCTGGCACTGCCACCAGATGTAGCAGCTGATACGTCTGTTCCCAGACACATGATGCAGCTGTTTGCTGTGCTCTGCATACACACCAGTCACTACGTGTCCTTTGTCAAATATGGCCCTGATCCTCAATCCTGGCTTTTCTTTGACAGTATGGCAGACAGATGTGGTAAGACTGATCCAAGCTGATCTTTCTTTTTTTTCTGTATAATTTCATGTAAAGTGTAATTTTGTCTTGATTGTAACTCTAAAATGGCTTTTTGGGATCAGTATTTTACTTCACTGAAGGTTAAGGAAAACTCTAACTTGTTGTGCTTTTTTTAACAAGTGTTCCTCCCTTGACTGCCTTTTTTTTCTGATAAGGCAGTCTCAACATTAGATAAAACGACACAGTGACGCTTGTAACTAGCATTTATCTTTGCTCAAGCTGATGTCTAATCTTGAAGTCATTCTTCCTTATAGGTGACGATAACCATGGTTACAATATTCCGGAGATCCGGGCGTGTCCGGAGCTGGGTGACTTTCTGTCCCAGCCAGAAGAGGAGCTAGCTCGAGCAAACCCCACACAGGCACCTGAACTAGTGCGCAGACTTCTTTGTGACTCCTACATGTTTCTATACCAGAACCCAGCAAAGCCACTTTCAAAGTCAAACCACCAGGAGTCTTAAAGGACACAATGTTCCCATAACAGAGCCCGAATGACCTTGCATCTCTGCTTCATGAGTATCATCTTATTTTGGTCATTGCATCCGAACAGCAGGAACTGACACGGATGCTTTCAACATAAGGGGGACGACATAATGTTGTTAAGGAACAACAGTAAATCACATTCCAGGCATTGACTTTCACCAATTGCACCCATAGGTGGTGTCAAGTGTCAGAAGAGGAGCACTGAGAAGTATAATCTGTTGAATGTCTTTATGTTACTCTGATTATTTATTCCAAGAATTCTGAAGTAAATTGAAGCATGTTTGTAACTTTATTTGCCTAAATGCTATGTGTGTTTGCTGATGATATGGTAAATTAAACTCTTCTAGAGTACCTACTGACATTTGGGAGGTGTTGCATAACTCTTAGTTGACAAACATGATGTGAATGATTAATTTTTCTCTATAACTTTTGAAAATCTTTTGAAACACTGGAATAAAAAAAGTCTATGAATGGAATTTTGTACTTAAAATATGCGCTCTGCTTGTTTTTAGAAGTGCATATCAGTAGATGTATTAATTCTTTGTTTTATCAATTTTTGAAACAAAATGTTAATTAAACTAAAGTATGAACCCAGGGAAATAATTTTGAAACAATTAAAGGTATAAAAAGATAAAAACGTTAAAGCTTATACAGTGTGTGCTGATTTGGTTGGGGTCTTTAGAGAAGCTCCAAGAGAAGATACATGACCACCTGTCATCCTGTTTTAAACAGCCTTTGACAGCGTGGAACACTTTTGATTAAAGAAGTAAGAAGCAAATCTGAAATAAATTGAGTCTTTGAGGGCCTTTGAGGTTCTTTAGTATCAGGTAAAATCTATACTGCCCTCTTGTGGGATAAGTGCTCCAAATTCACTCACGTTTCTTTGTTAATTTGGCCCTCAGAGGGATTTCATGTTTCCTAACATTAGCAGGGATGTGTGCATTGAAACGTTTTTGTTATTTTCACTTTCATAATTACAATGAATATAAAAAATGGTTTGATGTCTGTTTGTGAAATATTATTTAAATATTATATGTTTAAAATTTATGTTTATTTCTAAATTTCAAATTAAACTATATTGTTCTGTCCAGTCCTGTAACACAGGGATGTGACAGGGCCTGACAGTCAGCCCTTTTATTTACCATTACTCAGTACAATTGCATGGTAGCATAGCAGCTGTTAGCATGGCAGAAAGAACTTTTGGTGTACTTCTTAACAAAATGTTGTCACTTCCTATGAGTAAAAGGGCTGAAGATGTGTGCATCACTTTTTCAACTGCTTTTTTAAAACATGTCAAGAAACATAGGTACAGTTGTAAAGAGCTCATTATTTTTTATAATTTAAGTATAACTTAAGTTTTTTGGCAACTTATGTGATCAATTGAAACTTGATATAAATAGTGATTTGATTTTTTTCACACAAAGATGTAAATTTTATGATAAAACAGCAGATTTTGTGCCCAGTTTCTGCTGGGTAAGGCCGACAGCTTTGTGATGAATAATGATAAATGGCAGCTGCCTTCATTTCTATTACCGACCAGGTTGGTAATAGGATAACAAACAGACATACAGTACAGTTTCTACATTATTTTACTCACACAGAACCTCGTGTGGCCTTTTCGGTATTAAGTGTCTAGCCTTATTAAAAAATGTCCAACTTTACCCTTTTGTGTCTAAATGAACCCTACCACCACGGTCCCAACATCACGAGGGTCACTGAAAAGCTGTCCTAATCCAGGAGTCCTGAACGTGGCTCTACAAATTCACGTATGGTAAAGAGCATAGGTAAAGAGAGCAACACGTTTTGAAAGGAGGAGGAGGGGCCTAAAAACCTCTACCATTTAAATTACAGCGCATGCGCATTTGAGTTGAACTGGGACTTCTTTCTCTTACACAACTGTGTCTTTTCTTCATTCTGCCTGCATCTCCTGGCCGGTGTGTGGTAACCCTTCACGTTGCTTATCTTTGATTTCCGACCAAACAACTCTTTGGAAATGAGTGGGGACCTTTCCCACAGTGAGGACCAGGTAATGCCATCCCTGGTGTTTGAGAGACATATGCCATGGTTTATTTCGTATGGTTCTGTCAGGGTAACTTGGCTATCTTTGGACTGTACCTGCTAGCGCGCGTTAGCCTACTAACTCATTTTGTTGTTATCAGAGCACTGACACGTTTCATTGTGCTCTTAAATGTATTATATCGAAGAGGTAGAGCCAGGGTGACTGGGAGTAGTTCGGCCAAACACATTTACCATCTAAAGCAAGGTAGCGCTTCATTTTAGACTGGTGTCAGCTGTAACTTGAGTTAGCAGTAGCTCTGTCGGCATCAGACAGAGCCATAGTACAAGCTAGCCTGGTTAGCTGGGCAGCTAGCAAACTGTCGCTATACGATTCAGCAAGTTCAAAGTTAGTTAGCCGGCTAATTAGCAACTATGATATTTAACATTGATTTGTGTTTAATTTTTCAGGTCGACTGTGGCTCTCGTTTCAATGGTAAGTTTCGACATTGAGTAACATCAAATATGAGGGGTTTGAGCAGTTTCTGACATATATTAATGGTACAAATGAAACGTAGTGATAGTTTCAGTAGAGGACAGAAATGGCGTCCAGAGACTAAGTCCTCTGTCTCACTCACAGGCTCCTATTGTTCAAAAGGCAACCCTTATTTAAGCTTTTCCACACGTTGTATTCTTCATCAGAATGGTTTTTGACACACACCTTGAGGTGTTTTATCAGTTTATCCCACTGGAAAGTCTTGTTGAGCAGATCTTCATAGCGCATTTCTCTCCTGAAAGTAAGGGTTTGGGGGTTGAGGACTTAGTCTCTGCGCCATTTTCTTTTTCTCGGTGTAGCGGCCTGACGGCGCTGTGAGCTGAACCCAGCCTGTGAACCACACACACAGATGGCCGTGAGGAGGAGAAATGCTAAGGCATGGTGCACCGTTCAGATACCATGTGCTGACCACGACGAGTCTAGCCTTTGATACGCGATCTTGAAAATGCATTTTCACTGCTTAAGGTGTTATTGAACCGACACGAGAATTTATCTTTTTGTATTGTTAGGAGAAAGTGGCCTATATTAAGTTGTATCCTCGCTTCAAGACAACACTTAATAATGATAATCATATAAATTAACAACCGCATTGTTAATCAGCGGTCGTATTATGAACGTCTCTTATTGCAAAAAAAGAAAAAAAAACATGTTCTGCTTTTAGTTACTACTGTCACATTTTTGTTTCCAAGATTGATTTAAAGAGTACAAAACAAATCTACTAAAACTTCTCTGCAAAGGAGGATTTCTTTTGTGTCATTATGAATTAAAATATTAAGATATAATTTGAACTGGGAACACACTGTGTTGGACAAAATAATAGTCTGCTGTAACAAACAGCTCGGATATTTTTGACAAGATAGTAGATACTTTGTGTATGGATGGCAAACAGATTCAATTTTAGGACTGTTTTCTCTCTTTTGCTGTGTTAATGCTTTTATATTCAGCTTTCCACTAATTTGGAAATCATGTGATGGCACTGGGGGAAAAAAAAAACAACAACTTTAGGGCACACAGTCCCTCGACTTTGCTTCAACATTTTCAGTGTTAGCGGCAAGTCTGTAAGAGTCTGCCATTGTCTGCTATGTCTTTGATCAGGTATGATCAAGCATATCTAGCTCGCTTTTTGATTTTGTGTCTTTAAATGAAAAGTGATTTGATAGCTTTCATTCAGTTTTGAGAATCTGGCTTTTGTAAATATAATGGAAGTCTACTTTGTTCAGCTCTGCATGTTGCAACTTGCCTTTCTCAAACAGTGATGTTCAACTCGCAGTAGACGGTGCTGTGATGTCTGCAATAGATTTTCAGTCTTAAACACTTTGATACTCGGATTCTTTTCAGTTTCAGATGTGTATTATTGAAATTAAAGTTGTTGTTGTTGTTCTGATGGCACTCGGGTTGTCAGTTATTAGGATTATCTGTTTTTGCTCAAGTCTGAATAGACATCCAGTCAAAAGGCTGGTTGCTACCATTGGTTTGTTGTGGGCTTGTTTAAATGTCATTCGCCATAGAAATATGTGGTGTTCTCTTCTCAGACTCTCACAAGCATAAAGACAAGTACAAAGAGAAGGAGCACAAACATAAGGACCACAAAAAGGATAAGGAACGAGAGAAATCAAAACATGGCAACAGGTATGGAGTGCGGGCCTCCAAAACATTGAGCCTGCATGTGGACCGATAATCAACTTGATTTATGTTTTGAAAGTTAATGTTTAAACCATCCAGCTGAAAATATTTTGCATGTTTTTAAAATTCTAGTGATCACAAGGATCCCTCAGAGAAAAAACACAGAGACAAAGAGAAGGAAAAGGTGAAGCACAAAGATGGCAGCACAGACAAATACAAGGACAAGCACAAGGAAAAGAAGGTGAATTAGGATGCCTGTAATTCTTTGTAAATGCATGTGTGGTTCTGAATTCAGGGCCAAAAATATGACTTATTCTGCTGTGTTCTAGTTTATGTTGTTGAGTGCTTGTGTCAATTGTACCCAGAGAAAAATGAAAAGTCATGTTGTAATGATGAGACAATTAAGAATTTTCTAATACATGATTTTAAGACTCATCACGTTTAAATCATGTTGGTGAGCAGCTAGAGAACTTAAGTTTGGGCAAAACTAAGAGTAAGGTTTGAATGAATGAAAATGTTCAGCATTTCACGAGGTCGCTCTTATCGGATAGTGATATGTGACAACCACAATGAGATTGAGTTTAACATCTACAAAATGAGGTTTTTCCATTGAGATGACTTTCAAAGCTTGAAACTTTCACAATTATGTGATGCAAAAAACGCTTTAAACAGAAAAATCAAATATGAATGGACTAAATTGTTGCTTCATTGGGACAAAGCAGAGGGTTTTTTAAAGTATTTTTTAACAAAGGTTTTGTTTTCTCTTAGATGAAGTCCCTTGACGGTAAAGTCAAAAAGGAAAAAGAGAACGGCTTCGCCAGGTATATCAAAGCTCCACATCACACTTCAGTTCTAAATTATGCTGCCATACAGTGCTTTCTTTATGCAGGCATGTGTTTGTTGTTTTTCTTGTGCAGCCCTCCACATGTGAAGTCTGAGCCTGAAGAAGATTTTTACCACTCTCCTAAACTTGAAAAGTCCTTAAAAAGAGAACGGGATGATGATTATGAGTAAGTGACCTATAAAGTTTGACTACTGCACCTCTTAAATATACCTGGGCTATAAAAGCATTTACAGAGGAATCCCATGTGACAGAACTGTTTTTTTTTGTAGCTCTGAATTCAAGCCCAAGAAAATCAAGACAGAAAATGACAAGAAGGCAAAGAAAAGAAAACCAGAAGAGGTAAACGAAGACCATAAGCAGAATTCCTGTTTGTATAGTCAGTTGGAATTGGAGTAGGGCCCCTTTCCTGTTTTCTAGAAAGCACAAATTCCAACACATTTAGCTTTTTGTGAACAATAATTACTGAGCCATTTGTTCATATTTGTTTACTCCACAAATGTGTAAAGAAAAACTGAAGTGGTTTTCTTTTCATTTAGGACATAAAGTCTAAAAAGTCCAAAAACAAAAAGGGAGAAGTCACTGATGGGAAAAAGAAAGCAAAGAAAGAGCCAGAGGAGAAGTGGAAATGGTGAGTTATTAATGTCAGCCATCTTATCACTGTGGATATATTGTTATTTTTAAATGGAGTATCAGTTTCTTTGGTATGTTGAAACTCTCTCCTTGGCTGGTTCCAGGTGGGAAGAAGAGAGATACACAGATGGCGTCAAATGGAAATTTTTGGAACACAAAGGACCAGTGTTTGCGCCACCTTACGAGTCCCTTCCTAGCAATGTCAAGTTTTACTACGATGGTAAGATGGTGCCAGAGTTTGATGGCCTGTATTCAGATGCCTTTGGCCAGCTTCAGGTACAGTTATCTGGTAGATAAAGATATTTGCTGCCAAATCGTCCAGTGGGAAAACTACTAAATTAGATTAACATTGGTCCGTTATAGAGCAGTGTTGGTTTCCTTCAAACATTGATTGCCCTATATTCAGTTGCAATACTTTTAAATGCCAACATGTGTTCAAAACTTACTTTTGCTCAAGTGCCACACATGACAAAAAAGAGAAAACGTTACAACCTGAATATTCAGAACACTTCATTGTAAGAAAGGAGAGGACACAAGGCTAAACTTCAGCTTCTGTCTGGGGAAAAATGGTAACATTAAAGCTGATTGCCGTATTTGTGGAAGGTTGCAGGATCAAGTTATTTGAAACTGTAACACAGCAAAGTACGTTCAGGCTCTCACCCTGTTCCTGTCACGCTCAGTGCTGCTGGTTAGCATTGACGTTCAGTTTCAGAGCACTCATATTAGTAATAGATTTATTTTAAAAGTTGATTTGTTGGGTTATGGCATTGGTCTTTTCAATTGCTGGTCAATACAGGTTGTTGGGTATACATGGCTATTCATAGCTTATCACTGTTGCTGTGAATTGAGGGTTATTCTCACTGAAGTGTTGGACAACATAGCTATTGTTGACTTTAGTAATGGACAAGTATGAGAAGGCATACACACAAAATACTAACTTTTTTCCTTTTTTTAAGGTAAGCACATGAAGCTCAGTCCAGAAGCTGAGGAAGTTGCGACATTCTTCGCCAAAATGTTGGACCATGAATATACAACAAAAGACATCTTCCGCAAAAACTTCTTTAAAGATTGGAGAAAGGTAGCAAAAAGAACCTCAATTTCAAATGTCAAAATCTCTGTTGATTGAACATTTTTTCATGGTTCTATGTTTTGCTCTTGCAGGAAATGACATCTGAAGAGAAGGCTAAGATTACAGACCTGAAGAAGTGTGACTTCACTGAGATGAGTGAATACTTCAAAGCCCAGTCTGAAGCCAGGAAGGCCATGACAAAGGAGGAGAAACTGGTCAGCATGTATTTAATATAATTCAACTGCTTTTCAACCACTTTTACTGATGCTACAAAGTGAATTATTTGCAGTTGCAATCAGGTCATGGTACATGACGGTTAAATGCGTTTGTCAGTATGTGGTACTGTAATTGTTCCGGTGAAAAGGTGCAGCAAGGATTTTATCTGACTGTTCATTTAACAAACCTCTCATTAGCTGGTGTTGAGTCTTTTTTCTTTGCCATTTATAGAAAATAAAGGAGGAGAATGAGCGTCTTCTGCAGGAATATGGCTTTTGCATCATGGACAACCACAGGGAACGTATTGCTAACTTCCGCATTGAGCCCCCGGGCTTATTCCGTGGGCGAGGGGACCATCCTAAGATGGGAATGCTTAAACGCCGGATCAGGCCAAAAGACATCATCATCAACTGCAGCAAGTGAGTGACTGTTTTTCTTGTTGACATCTTTATCTGATAAAGTACTGATGTATCAAGTGATCTGCTTCTCATAGGGACTCCAAGCACCCTGAGCCTCCTCCGGGTACAAAGTGGAAAGAGGTTCGTCATGACAACAAGGTGACCTGGCTGGTGTCATGGACTGAGAACATTCAAGGCTCCATCAAGTACATCATGCTTAACCCCAGCTCAAGGATTAAGGTAGGTTGATGGGGAAAGTTCTGTACTGCAAAGCCCTGGGTGTTAGAATGCGTCTCCTTTCCTTTTTTAAGTATGATGTCAGTCTTTTTTTTTAGATTGCACCTTCTGTGCATTTTGTGGCCATGGGCTGTTTAAACTTGCAGGTTTTTGTTTTGAATAAAAAATGGGTATAGAAATTGCAATGCACTCATAACTCTTTTTATAGTTGAGCTCCACCAGAGAATTTTTTTCTTTCAGGGTAATGCCTGTTAAGGTTTTAATTTCAGTGAAGCTGCTTTTGTCTTCTTAGTGTAAATGCTGCAGCTACAATGTCCTTTTTCATAACGGTAATAGTACTTCAGAGGGCAGGTCAGTATGTCAAACAACTGGTGACCTTTCTTTCATAAATATGGCTGCAGCTTACTCAAAAATTTACTCAAGCAGTAGTCCTCACCACCATTTTCTGTCTGCAGGGAGAGAAGGATTGGCAGAAATATGAAATTGCCAGAAGATTGAAGAAATGTGTTGACCGTATCAGAGGCCAGTACCGTGAAGACTGGAAGTCTAAGGAGATGCGGATCAGACAGCGAGCTGTGGCTCTCTACTTCATTGACAAGGTGAGGTGCATGATTAATATTCACATAGTTCAGAGTAGTTTAAAGCAGGATAGCTGCATTTTAAGAATGGTTTCAGTGGCGAGCTGGTGCCGATGAATTGTTTAGAGTAATGTGTCTGAAAGCCATCTTTAATCCAGGTGTCTTGTTGTGCTCTAGTTGGCTCTGAGAGCAGGTAACGAGAAGGAAGAAGGAGAGACTGCAGACACTGTGGGCTGCTGCTCTCTGAGAGTTGAACACATCAAACTCTATCCAGAAAACGATGGTCAAGAATATGTGGTGGAGTTTGACTTCCTGGGTAAAGACTCCATTCGCTACTACAACAAAGTACCTGTGGAGAAAAGAGTAAGTACTGGATAATCGCAGAATTTAACTGTGAAACTTTCTTTTAAATGAACCAAAACTGCAACTGTGTGTCCTGTCTATTGTAGGTGTTCAAAAATCTCCAGCTGTTCATGGAGAACAAGGAGCCTGATGATGACCTGTTCGATCGCCTGAATGTAAGTAAAACATTTCCTGTAAAGGCAACTAAAACCTTTAGAACTCACCTTTAACAGTAATGATTTCCCCCTGCAGACTTCTGTCCTGAACAAGCATCTTCAGGAGCTGATGGATGGTCTGACAGCCAAAGTTTTCCGTACCTATAATGCCTCAATCACCCTGCAACAACAGTTGAAGGAGCTCACGAATGGTTTGTCTCTATCTGCAGTCAAAGACTAAATTTTAGAAGCATCGATCCATTTTGGGTTTAATTTACAAAAACAAAGAGCAGATGCTCAAACTGTATGAATTTCCAACAGGATGATTAATCGACCTGAATGCAAAGTAATCACAATTCTCATTTCTCTGTAGCGGATGAGAACATTCCAGCCAAGATCCTGTCCTACAACAGGGCCAACAGGGCTGTGGCCATCCTGTGTAACCATCAGAGGGCTCCACCAAAGACATTTGAGAAATCCATGCAGAACCTGCAAACAAAGGTAAACATACGTTTGAATACTCTCCAGAAACAGATCCTTTTTTGTTATGACCATGAATAATGTTTTTTTTAATGACTATAAAGTAATTTACAGAAGAAAAACAAAATTTAAACTGTCCTCATGCATGAACACGATCATTATGGTCAGACATTTGCAGTTTCTTTGCAGATGTCTCTCTTTCACAGACAGTGTATCTCCACCCTACAAGTTACCATATTTGAGCATAGCCCAGGGTGTAGCGCTGATAGTTGAAGTCTTTTCAATCAAACAAGCACTTCAAGTCTATTTACTTCGTAATGAAACCGTTTCTTTTAAATGACTGGTTAAAACTAAATGGCGAAAAGCATTGTGGTGTTGTGCTCATTGCCAGACTGATCTACCTTGATGTGTATCCAGCATGCTTTGTGCAATGAGGCAGTGATTTGCCTTTATGCACCCCATCTACTGTGTAAAACATAATACTAAAATACAACACTTCTTGGTGAAAGGAAGAAATGCTACACCACTAATACTACCACTTAGAGAATCTTATTATGTCGATTCTGTACCTGTGATGGTCTTCTGAAAGGCATCTATTTTCTAGTTACCATTAACCCTGAATATAATGGAAGGTTCTGTGAAACTGTTTACCCCAGTACAATAAACAGTGTTTATGAGTGAGACTTATTAAAACATTTTCTTCCTAGATTGATGCTAAAAGGGACCAGCTCTCTGATGCCAAGAGAGAATTGAAAAGTGCCAAGGCAGATGCAAAAGTACGGAAAGATGAGAAGTCCAAAAAGTAAGTATCTAATTTTGAGCGACTGGTTGTATTCTTGTGTAACCCTGTTCTCAAAACTTCTGACCTTGTGTGCTCGCTCCCTCCTCTGTAGGGCTGTGGAGACCAAGAAGAAAGCCGTTCAGAGGATAGAGGAGCAACTCATGAAGCTGGAGGTGCAGGCAACTGATCGTGAGGAGAACAAGCAAATTGCCCTCGGCACTTCCAAGCTGAACTATCTGGACCCTCGCATCTCTGTGGCTTGGTAAGATAATATTCTGAAAATTTACAGTATTGAAAACAATACCTCTCCCATGATTTTTTTTTTTTTTTTTTTTTTAAACTTTGGTCCAACAAGTAATCGGCTTGTCTGTTTCCTAGGTGTAAGAAGTGGGGCATCCCAGTGGAGAAGATCTACAACAAAACTCAGCGTGAGAAGTTTGCCTGGGCCATTGATATGGCAGACGAGGACTATGAATTTTAAATCCCAGTTTGTGGTTTTAACTATGATACACCCATTTTTATTGGATACTTGTTTTTTAGCTTAAGTCAATTTTACTCGATGGCCAGACCTGCCAGGAATTATAGACAGTTTGATCAGTGGCGACATGGTGAGATGAATTGAGGCCATGTTGAAGTGGCAGGAGTGGTTGTGGGTAGTCTAAAACATCTGATCTGAGATCAGGAGTCAGGGCTGAACTACACCCACAACTGAGCATCAAAGCAAAGTAATTGGAAGTTACTTTCCTCTTTGTCTCGCTCCCTCAGGGGCAAATCTGACAATACCTGAACTTTGAACTCTATTGTCCTCCAGCTACTGTATTCAAGCAAAAAGACAAAAAATGCTTTTATCATTTTATTTTTCTTGTTCACTTGCTCTGTATTTTAGCCTCCCATGTATTATTGAATTCTATATTTTGATAGACAAAGTAAATCAAATGAATCCTTGACTACACCCACAGGCCTTTCAAGGAACATGGCAATGTGAGTTTAACGTTTGAGGGGTTCGTGTGTGTGTGTGCGCACGTGCGTGTGTATGTGTCTTGGCCTATGAAGCGATCCGTTTGGTTGAATATTTTTAACTGGACAATGTTGGACTGTTAAGCATGAAAGAGGATGTCTGGGCTGGCAAAGGGCAAAAATAATGCAACCATGTCAATATTTACTTAAGCAAGCAGAATGTGAATATCTTGTTTTACAGCCTCCATCAGGGACTTTTTCTTTTCAGTGTAAATGTGAACCATTCATTTTGATCATTCTAAGCTGCAAGCATCCTCTGAATCTCACTGCGTTGCCATGTCTACATCTGATTTTTAACTTAATTTAACAATTGTTCCCAGAAAAACTCCCCCGTCTGTTACTTGAAGAAAATGCTATGATAATGTATTTAAAGACAGTAAATGGAAAGTTTGTCTTTCCAGAAGGGTATGTGAGGGATATCCACTTTGCCAAAAATTACCAATCTGTTACAATTTTAGGCATTTTTTAATTGTGTAAAGAATGAGGATAAAGAAATGTAACATTTTAATGTGAATTCAGTTCATTTAATTCCACTCTTATGATAGGAACATTGATGTGTAAGTAGCTGTAAAGTCAACATCCTATCCTTGTTTTACCTTCTGTCATAGCCTTTGATCATGTTTTGAGTTTTATGCTCAGTGTAGGTTGAAAACTGAATAAAATCCTACAATTTAATAAGAAGTGTCTGTTCCATTATATTGCTCTTATTTGCTTATGCCTTGTGCTTTTTAGGAACTTGATGAAGTGTTTCCCTTCTTTTTAAAAGCAAAGACCTGAATCCTGAGCAGAACACTGAAGTAGCACAGCTGCTTGTTGGTTTTGGACCAGCAACCTTGATGGCGGTCTTGCCAAACATTTGATCTTTTATTTGGAATGGAAGCTTGAACTTTCTGTCTTGCATAATATGTTCCACTTGAAATTTAAAAAAAAGTTTTATAAAATCTTCAACATCTTCTAGTTTTCTTTTAAATCTAAATGACTGTCATTATTTAGTACTGACTTTTTAACAACAATCCAAACCCTCCCACAAATGGGATCTAATTAATACCATTTCTAAAGATGGGTAAAATTAAAAACTTTAGCACAGTTTAAGAAATGTCACATGGCAAACATCTGCCAGAGAACATCTGCCACATTCAGTCATATGTACTGTCTTTTGGCTCACACACTCACTGTAATGGCATCTGTTGACCAGCAGGTGAGGCTGTGTACACTTCTTCAATCCAATTCTGCTGCATGCCACTTTGAAATTCATCACTGCATAAATTAACTGGTATCCATGATACAGTTCGTATTTACTCCTGCTGGAAGGTGCTTGGCAAATAATGAGACTTTACTGCTTGGTGTGTATTCAGTTTATTCTGTAAAGGTTCAGAAGTGTAGAAAGGATGATACAACAGTGCTTTATGATCAGACTATTTCATAAAAGTTTTTTAAGTGATCATAACACCGTAAGTCCAGATTCCATTTATCGCAAACCAAAATAAATTTGTAACATTCGACACAAGTGCATACACTGCTGGTAGGAGATCAACCTCCAATTTCACTTTGGATGGTATAGCACCGTTCGTAGCTATTAGCAGCTTGACAAAGATGCAGCTTAATAGGATTCATGTAGTGACTGTATGTTTATATAAACACAACAAAATTCAGAGGAGAGCACAGATCTCCTCATTTGGCTCTCTAGCTAGCACAATATCTCACTCTGTCAGTGTCTAGGGATCAAATTGATAATTTTGCTTTGAACAACATTTTGCCAGTAACAATATTTGATACAATTACAGCTTAAAGTTAAACATTTCCAAGTGTACAGAAAGCAGCACAAGATTTTTCACAGATATTGACAAACAGTGACCATTGATGCACTGGCGTGTTTTTTTTTTGTTTTTTGTTTTTTTGTTGTTTTTTATTTTCTCCGGACAGCACAGTAGCTGAAAAGCAAGGTGATGAACAGATAGGTCATATAAACACATGGACAGAGCTGAGTAAGGCAACGTTAGCGTGACAGGCTTCTCTCTGTTCAGTTTGCAGGGCAGTGTAGTGTATTGATTTTGACAGAGCTGTCAATACCTTTGCTGTGGGGCAGTGTGATTTTTAGCATTGCTGTCTTCATTAGTGCATTGTATATAGTCTCTTGTGTGTAGCTGAACTGCAAAGTGATCACCATCATTAATACAGATCTAAATAAACCATGTTTGATTGCGTCTGGACTTACAGTGACTATAGAAGAGTAAATAGAATTGAAAAACCATAAACGGAAAAAGTAAAATTCAAGGCAGTGCTGAAGTACTGGTTGCTAAAAAAGTAAAAAATATCACAAAGCCAACAATAACATTTCCTTGACACATCTTTTGTATGTCCAGTCAGTACAAATCCTCTTTTATAGTGCAGTTTCAATCATATATTTATATTTCTCCATCTGACCCAAAAACAATATCTCTTGGCCCTATCCTATCTCGCTGATTCAAGTCAGTTTTCCAGTCAGTGTGCGTCTTTTTCTCTTTCTTTTCTTTGATCCCTCTTACTGACCTCATTGTGCACCCTCCCCACACAACCACAAAGAAGCATGAAAGGCTTAAACATCACAGGACTCAAAGGTGAGAAGTTCTTTCTTTTGACGATGGCAGGAAGTGATGGCAGATGGAAGAGGAGGAGGAGCGGAGGAGGAGGAGGAGGGGTGGGGGGTATTCACAGTTACAGTCAGAGTCCAACGGTCCAGCTACAATCACATCTGCTGTCATTTTGAACACTTGTTTAGGCTATGGCCAGGGGAGTAAACCAGCTTTAAAACATCTTGTCCCTCTGGCGAGATCGGGCCTGCTCTGTCACACCTCCAGCAGCTCCATCCTTAAGCCGTCCCTATCAGCAGAACACACAGAAACACAACATTCACTCATTATTACTGACTTGGTAATATCTGTTAAATTGTATTTCAGTTTTATAAGTAAGGTATTTATATGGGGGCACTGTGAAAGGAAGCCTGTGTACACATTAACATGCCTCTTTGAAATCCTTCTCACCAGAAACAATTGTCATGATTTATTCACAGATATTAGCATGCGCTCTAAATCTATAATTCAACGGCACAGACTCTAACTTATCTAAAAATAGCTTCTTAAACACAGACCTTTGATTGCGTGAACAAGCTACGCAGCATGAGAACCTGTACACACTTTTCCTGCCTCCTTTTTACTGTACATCACAGCACTGACAACAAACAACAAGCTGTCAAGCTTTTATCAGTGTGCCTGGCTTACAATTTTTTTGTTGTCTTGATTGATAACCAGCCCTAAGTTGGGAAAATATCTTGAGGCACTGACAATGAAGAGCTTATTCTACCTCAGCTACTTGTGTTGCACTTTGTGAATTCAAGCATCACAACTTCAGTACCTTGCCTGATTGGCATCAGCCTGTTGTTCAATGATTGCCTGACTGGCCATTGGCGGCTGGTGGTCCTCCGCTCTCTCTGACCACAGATCCTGCAGGACTTCTGGCTGGACTGGCTCCTCAGAACGGCCTTGGTCTCCATTCCCCTCGGGCCCCATCAGACCCATCAGCGGTGAGTATGAATCCTGCCACACAACCCGCTGGCCTGAGTTTAGTCCTGCCTCTCCTTCAAGGTGCCTGTTCATGTCTTTTTCAGCCAGTGTCTTTTTTGCCACTGGAGAATCCTTAGGTAACTCATCTTCAAGATCTCTATGGCCCCTCGCTTCCTCCGAATCTGTGGGTAGTTGCTGATAGTTCTCCAGCCACTTGAGCTGCCCATTCTTGTGGCTGTACCGGCTGTCGCTGAACCAGCGCACCACTTCTGACTTAGGAAGACCAGTCTGGACGCTCAAATCCTCATACTGTTGACTGCTTGGCCAGCGGGTGTTGAAAAAAACTTGTCGAAGGATGTTCAGCTGCTGGGGAGTCTTGCTCCCCCAGGGGGGTGAGAAAGATGGCTGAGATGCAGACACCTCAGCTATCTCAGACTTATGGTCTTGATGTACAAGCTCAGATGTCTCTTGTTCATTCATCTTCAGCCTCTTGAAACTGATCTTGATGGGGTCAGTTTTTAGCTCTGGGTAGCTTCTGTCTCTTCTTTGTGGGTCCTCCTCCTTGATGAGTTGTTGTAAGATTGACATACCTTTAATGGGAAAGTCCTTGTTGGATTTTCCGTCATCCACACTGGATGAGTTGCTTTTTGTAATGACAGTGGTGCTGGTGCTTTCAGTTGGGGATTTGCTGGCATGGTTTAGGCAAGGGACATTGTCAGTGCAGGTTGTACTGGGGTACTCATTGCTAATACTGCTGTTATTGGTCTTGTGTATGTAGTTGTTGTGTTCAACATCACTCTTTGTGGTGAGAGTCTGCTCTTGTGGACTGGTTATGCTGCTATTATGACTGTTGCAGGTTATGAATTTGCTGGTGTTATCGATAATCACTTGACTCTTTGTATTGTTTGGAACTTCCAATCCCATTGATAAACTGTGGCTTTTGACATTTGGTTTCCCATTGGTGTCAGCAACACAGTGCTCATCATTATTGCTAATGTTTGTAGAGCAAGTGACAATGCTGTTGATGCTGTTGGTTGGGCTGCTGCTTTGAACTGGTTTCCTGGTGACAGTTTCACCACCATTACTACTGCTGGAATAGCTGCTGATGCTGCTGCTACTACTGCAACTACTGCTGCTACTGCTGCTTCGACTGCTGCTGGTGCTACTGACACAACCGCTGCTTCCAGCCATGTCCAGGCTGAGGCCATTGCTCTTGTCTGGCTCAACAGTGGGTTGAATGTTCTTGGTGAGTACCTTTGTTGTTCGGATTGCAGATGGAAACTTTTGGGGGACAACTGGAGTAGAATATGAGACCCTAGTGACATTAGGATTGGTAGACAAGCTTGCCTGGGTGGTTATAACTCCAACAGGTCTGGTTGTTACACTGGTGTAAGGTACTTTGGCCATCTGATAGTTTGGTCCTTTTGAGCCTGGAAGGGCAGAGACAGTGTGATGGGTTATTATATGATTGATGTGCCGTTGTGTAGGAGGCTGCTTTTGAGGTGCTCCACCCTGGAACACAGTGTTAAACATCTTCCTCCTGGCTTCTTCAATCTCTTCGGGTGACCAGCTTATGCCCTGCTTGAGCCTTTGGGCAGTGAACCACAGTTTGATTTGTTCTTCTGGGAACTCCGAGACCACTGTTAGGTAGCAAAGTTCAGCTTTGGTCGGGTAGGGGAACTTGCCAAAGGATGTCTTAAGAAAGCTGCTGGTGTCCATTGCTGCATCGTAAGTAGGGATGCTGCTGAGAGGGATCATAACCTTTGGAAGGTCTTTATTGGAATTGGTGGAGGTGGGAGAATAAAGGGAGGGAGTGTGCTGGTGAAAGACTTGGTTGGACACTGTCGTCTTAATCACATGAGTGACAGTGGTCCTCGGCATAGCTGGGGGACCAGAAACACTGGGAGCCCCGTTTTGGAGTTCAGGCACATTTGTCAGCATGCTGGGGTCTACATCCTTTCCAGTGTCTATCTTTCGTACCTCAACGGTGTGAGAAACCACAATCTTTTTGTGCTCCCCCTTGGCTTTCATCATCTTTGCAATTGGTGTTTTGGTGAGGGAGATCCCAGATTCTCTGTACTCTTCTCCATTGTCCTTGAAAAGGCTCTGCTCCACAGTTGTAACTCCATCTCTCTGGTTGACAGTTAGGGAGGCGGTGACCAAGCCCTCCATTATCTTAGGGTGGGCATTAGCATTATGCAGAGCCAAAGCCTCGAAGCGTACGACTGACTCCCCACAGTTCAGGCAGTAGAAGGTGGGCTGGGCCCTGAAGTCTAAGTGGTAATTGTGCATGTGATCCAAAAAGTAGTTTAGATCTCTGGACTCAAAACGGCACTTTGGACAGCTGTATGTTCCTCCTTTCTGAATCTCAATGCCGCTTTCTGATTTGGAGGAGCTGTGAGAGAAACGGCCAGATTCCTCTCCAGAGATGCTGAGTATGCTATCTTCTGGGATTGTTGGCAGGAGTTCTGGGAGTGATCCCAGTATGATTTCCTCGCGCACATGTTTGGATTTGGATGGTATCATGCAAGGTACAGTGGATTTCCTCTTGCTAGCCATTGTACAGCTTTCTGGAGATGGGAGAGTGAGTGGTTGCTTGTCCGGTATGATGAAAACAGAGGGCAGGTGAAGAGTGGAGAGTGTTGAATGAAGATTAGTGTCATGGACCAGCCACTATGATATCACAGTGTTGCTTCATGCCCTCTGCAAGTTAAGGACTCCAGTCACATGGACAAGTTTAGCAGCACCAAAGATCCTGTCAGAAAAGAGTAAAAGAGAGACATGTGACTCTTTCAGTCCATCTTTAATTAAATAACTACCAAAAAAAAAAAAAAACATGCAGTTCAGCTCCTCACACTATGAAAACAGTCGATTATAACAGAAAGGCTAAATAGTACATTCTAGTCAATTCTTTGAGAGAAAGAAGAAGTACATTAAATATTCAAGCATGTCATAAAAGTAAGCAGAACTCAGGAAGAGCGAACAGCTTCATGCAAGGTAGTAAGTGTAGGTGGGAGAACTGTTATCAGTGTAGGTGGTTTCACCAGAAATTACAGTACTAATGAAAAGAGCCTTTAAAATAGCCTTTTCACCATTATTAGAGTTGTTTATGATTATGTTGAACATTCCATTCAATTAATGTATAGGAAAAAAATGCAAGGATAGTAATTCAACAAAATAAAAGCTTATGTTTAAAATCACACCCTGGTGTTTGCTTGAATACTGTGAAATATTGTACAGGCATAAATGTATCCTTAAATATATCTAACGGTCAACAAAAAGCAAATGAGCATTTTTTTTTTCAACACGTACCCTGAATCACACATCCACATAGAAACACAGAGTCCCTCAACAATGCAGGCCTGTCAGTGCTGTGATTATTCACTTCGATTTACAGACTTCTGTCCAGCTGTCATTTATATGGATCCATAAAAGAACATGAAATTTGACAGAGCCAGAAATGACAATCTAATCTCAGAGATATTTGTTGTTTTCCTCCACTGTTGCCAGCGCTCTGGTTCTTTTAAGTTTTTATGGCATCTGTCCACATATTTTTTTGTTTTGATATTAACATCTGCAGAATTGAAATAAAAGGGTGTCTGGTACTGGAGCAGTTTTTTATGCTGTTGCACTGAAAGTGTGAAATGGTATTTTCAAACCAGAGTTTGTGCCGCTAGATATCACATGTCTTTCCCTAGGAAAGTGTTCATATCAATAGATAAATATTGTCCACATGAGCACCTTGGGGATTTTGCATCTATTGAGTGGGTTGCACTTCACCACTTGAAAATGAGAGTGCTAGCTGTTTCTAACCTTGACAGCTTTTTCACATTGTATGTACACACATTCATGTAAAAATATGCATGCAAGATTGTGTTTGTCTGAAGGTTGTTTTATATATACAGACAATATTTTAATAACATGAATCATAACGGGGCTGGGGTCTGTCCTTCCTACATGTTAAAAATGTATGACATCTTCTGTATCTCTCTATCCATATCTTATTTGTTTTGATACTGTAAAACAGAAATATAAAGGTTAAATATCTTTGCTGAGCAGGGATTGAGTATTTGACTGTCACTCTTGGATGTGAGCCATATGTTCTACACTTGCTGCTCAATGTACCGTCTTAGCAAAATGTAGTGTCAAAAGGGGAAACCAGGTGACTAGTGTATGTGTGTATCCCAGCAGTCAGCCAACAATAGCCCTGTTAAGGACCTGAAACATTCTTGCAAGGTCTTTGAAGGTTAGTACACACACACATATGAAGGCATTTAGAAGCTGCAGGCCCAAACTGTCCAAATCTACATGTGGTCAACAAGCCGCATGGCACCACATGCCTGCATACAAACACAAAACACAGACCGCTGGGTGTTTAAAACAGAGCAAACCATATCAACAGACTTTCTTTTTCCATAACACTCTCCATAAGGATTGTCTCTACAGTCTACAACATTTCTCCTTGTTCCTCTCTGTATTATGAAATATTCGCTCACAAAGCCACAAATATTTAACAAAGATTTAGGACAAAACAATGGATTCAGTTAAGCCAGTGTTTCATTAGCCTAACAGCTGGTTCTTATAGTCATTCTCATGTTAGAGTATTTCAAATGAGGGAGAAATGACAAGCCTATGTCCTCTGCATGATCTTTGGACACACACACACACACACACACACACACACACACACACACACACACACCAGCATCAGTAAACTACTCTCCTCTCTTCTGAAGATGGAGAAACGATGTGTGATGAGACGTATCTGTTGAAACACCACATACCTCAATATCTTGTTCTGCATTTCTTGGTTACAAAAGAAACTATTTCACACACTTTCAACATTTTTATTTGTCCATTGCATTTATACACAGAGAAAAGCACTCCTACAGACTTTTACCACATCCACGTGCATGTTCAACATGGTCGGCTGGATGGTAAATAAAAGATGAACCTGTTCCAGAATTAAAACCCTCAAATGACTGCCCGAAAGTACACAGTGATCCCAGACAGACTGTGACGTCTGCCATGTGACTATTTCTCTTTCAGTGCAACTGATGTTTTCTGCTTTTGGACAAGAAAAAAACCTATAACAAACAAAAGATAAAAAAATAAAAAAATAAGTAGGTCACCAGCATCTTATGCAGTAATCCTGGTTCACTGCATCCAGACGTGGGCATGTGCTGTATGTTTTGCCGCAAGAGAGGTCATGATACCCTCTGACAGCACACTCGATTAACCCCTGGTGAGGACACTCGCTCACTGAGTTTGTTCCACTGAAGAAGGGATTTAGAAGTCAGTTTCACACAACAGAGGAACGCAGTTATATTCATCTGAAACATCTGTGTAAGGGACCTCACTACGCTATACGACGCTGAGAAAACCTGCCTAGCTGTGCTGAAGTGATTCTTTGTTTGTGCTCCAGACATCACATTGTTAGCCTGAAGACAAGTGAAAAAAGAAGGAGATGAAGCTGGTAACCTGGTCTCTGCGTCGGGCTGCGACAGAGGAAAGTGGAGTCTGTGACTAGACAGACACTGACCCAGTACAGAGGCTCTCCTCCCAGGAAGAGCACTCAACTTCCTACATGAGAAAACCCAGGACAAGCCAAAAGTTGGGAAAGGTTACATAAAGATTCAGGTCACCTATCGAAAGAATGAGCTGCTTTATCTAACAAGTGAAACGTGCGATCCGACACAAGACAAGAGCTCCCCGGACAGGGAGCCACTGAATAGTTCACGCTGAAAAGCCAGGCCTTATATTTCAGCACTGAGGTAGACAACCCTCAGACGGTCCCTGTCCCCTGTGTGTCATATGTCCCTACACTGGCACTGGCTCTGTAGAGAGGGGAGAGGAAACGGGTTTCTTCTCTTTTGACCAGGGAGGTTGTATCTGGAGTGAAAGTGGCAGAGCTCTAAGACGGGCTCTGTGAACACCCACGCTCAGGGCCTTGTTCACTGAACTAAAACCACATTTGAACCATTCAACTTCTCTGAAACAAGCGTTTCAAAACAAATGGGATTATGCTAGGTTTAAATTCTGATGGGGTTTATACGTTCCACCTGATTTAATAGCAGCTTTAAGATTTACAGGAGGGCTTCCCTTATGTGCTCTTACACTGTAGTTTCCATAACAATATAATATTTACATCTCTGAATATTTATTTATATGGCCCATACTTTTGCACAAGAAACCGCTGAGTGTGCTGCTACCATTTCGACAGACCAACATCCAAAGAAAGCAGCATGTATCCTCTTTCATCACCTCATAAACTGCTGCAGTAATTACAATATCACAACACAAAAAACAAGACCAATCTACAGCAGGCGGCTACCAGCCGAAAGAGAGGCGAGGCTGTAAAGTGGTTGCTAAACATTAAAATTTAATTCAAAACAGTCCACTGATTCAGACACTCCCAGATTGTTGGGTCACCTACAGTTGACATTAACAAACAGAGATCTGCGTTTTTTTAGAGCTGCCTGTCAGATGAATCCGAATGTGAAGGCTGGAGGAGGAAGAAGGACAAAGGAAGATGAAACTCAGACATTTGGGAGTGAAGTGAGAGGATGACTGATGATGATGACAGGCTCTGCTGTTTCAATATTCCTCCCTGCTGACACCTCGTAGGCACACATCTCCACACACCCTCCAAACACGTGCACACACACACACACACACACACACACACACACACACACACACACACACACAGAAAGAGAGAGAAAGAGAGAAAAAGAGAGAGATGCACACACTCACACACGCACACACTCACACACACCCTCCCTTATCTCCCAACATTTAGCACCTGTACTGTTCTGAAAATCTTTCTCTTTGAACAGAGTAACTGGCAAGGAGTCTCTAGATGCGACAGTCGCGGAGGAGCTGAAAAATTTGCATAAAATTCTCTCTCTTATGACAATATTTGTATTGCGTGTAATTTGCTTTGACAGAGATCCAAAATTGTCTTGGGAGTTTGCTTCATAAATCAGCCAAAAAATGACCTGCTGTCAGCTGAGGTTTGGGGCATTGGGGAGACTCCTGACAGATACATTTTAATGATCAAAAAAATATGTTTTGCAGGAACATTTTCTGCAAAATGTCCATTAAATAGATTAATGTCATGTGAGTGGATCAGCTGGACACTCAAACATAAACCAGAGGCCGAGAGCAATTACTGTCGTGCACAGCGGAGAGATTGGGAACAATGGCGCCTCATTTATAGGGGAAACGTGATCCAGTGCTAGGAGCTTTTAGACGGCTGACTGTCAGTTTGGGATTGTTCTGTTTCCTGCTTGTCTGGGAGTCTCCACTGTCCATCAGGCTACCAGTGTGAGGCTTTTGTTGACAGTAAGGGTGGACAGGTTTCAGTTTGGTGACATCTTTGTGCATGAAAGGCACTGTATGCCTGCCGGCATGAATAAGTGTCTGGATCCAGCGTTACGTGTACTGAAAAACAATTCAGAGCCATCAGGGTCCTCAGCACAGTGCTCGTATAACACGAGTCCACACAGTCCACTACAGCTGGCCAGCTAAAGACGTACTTCTTATTCTACAAGGGCGTGTTTGTGTGTGTATTAGTGTCTGCAAGTGTGAGATGCAGGTGTTGTCAGCCATCTCATCCTTCTCTTCCTCCTCCTTAGACACACACACACACACACACACGCACACACACAACCACTACCCCCCTTACCTCCATGACTGCAGCCTCGTCCACTGGGAGACCGGTCGGTGGTGCCACTCATGTGTTAACATTGCCATGGCAACCCCTCTCTTCCCCTTGCCCACCATGCCACACACACACACACACCACGGAGTCACCCACCCACACCCACCAACCTCAAGACACACACACACACATACACACACATACACTGAATTCCCCAGATTGCATCCGGAGCAGGACAAACTTAATCCACACGCTCTGCCACCATATTTGAAAAGTCGATTCATGGTTTAGTCTCTTTTGGACAATTGGTCTGCAACAATTCATTGCCTCTTCTTTTTCATTCAAGGCATAACAATTAAAAAAACATGTCTTGAAAACTACTCTTTTGTGTGTGACAGAGGTCAGTGAAAAAAAATATCAGAGCTGGCTCAACTGTAAACGACCCCGTCAGTGTTACTGTCTGGCTAAATCAGTGAAGAGTCCATGGTGGTACACTACATACCCTCTACACACACTGCCTGTCAGAGCATCTTTGTTGCCCATTTTCGTTGTTGTCTGTTTTGTGTTCGTGAGTGCTTGCTCCTAAAATCTTACATTGTTCCCCAAAACCCTTGTATCCCTAAACCAGAAGAATGACAGACACATAAACCATGGTGTGTGTGGAGAAAAAAAAAATCTGAGTCATACCCCTTTTACATCACTTTTGATGAATAACTTCTTCAGTTCTGTTGCCAAGACTTAAGGCATTCATTTGGCAACTTAAAAAGAAAAGGAAGAAAGATGGCGGCGCACCACACATTGTACTGTCCATCCTAAAATGGCTGACATCACAGCCTCCTCTAAGTGCCAAAGCCTGGCAAATGCCAGCTCCTGCTGACCAAACCTTTCTTGTATGGGACATAGAAAGTGGCAGGGGCTCTATCCCCACCAGCCCAGAGGTTTCCCCTCCCACCATTGCGCGGGTACTTCTTTTGGGTGGAACTGTGCAAACATGCTGTTTTAGTAAGGCTTTTTAGCAGCCTGGGCTCAGATGCTGCACTGGTCTACTGACAAAAGCAATACAAAAAAAGGATGAAAGAATCAAATGAAAGCAAACCTGTATAGGAAATCGCTGTTGGATAGAAAATAGGACCCTTCCTTGTGGTTTGGAGGATAAAGACCTGCCTCGCTCTCATGAAGGATTGTTTGTATAAAAATCAACCAGAAAGTAGATCTGGTTGGCATTACATAGCTGATTTTCTTCTCTGAACTCAAGGAATGTTATACACTCCATGTTGGCTAAATCTGCAAATCATGACCATATGACCTTCCTCTGTATTCTCTGGCTGAGGATTCGTTTGAGCAGGGGGAGAAACACAAAAACACAACATGTAGGGACTGCTGCTAGCGAACAGAACACTAAATCCTGAAAAGAGCAGTTTTCCAGGTATACAAGGGGTGGCTTGAGCAGAGATGCTTCGGAGGGGAGTGGGCAGCCTTGGCCCACTGCATTGTGTCTTTGTATACAAACACTCTGCTGTGGCCATAACGAAAACTGTGAGCTGTGCCTAATTGCAGGGAGTGAGGGATGAAAGGCAATATGCCTGGCCTCATTAGAGCAGTTCCGAGAAGGGAGATGGAAGACCGTTCCCAGGGATCCACAAAGGGAATTGACATTCCCCAAGTGTAAGCGTATTGCTGGAGTGAAAAACTCCACACACTGAACTCACCGGGCCAAGCTGAACCCAATCTGCCAGATCTGCACAGCAAGAGCTCATTTACCTTTGTTTAGCCGGTCCACACACATGCAGAAAAATGAACCATTTGAGTGCTGAAGTGTCTCCTTTAGACTGAACTGTACTCCATACTTGGAGACGGTTTCCCCAGCTGAAACACCTACTCGTTGGCTGGAGTGTTGCACAGTCATTTCCATGACCTACATTATATATAACAAGCTTACATGGTTAAATAATTAAGACACGTTCCAAATTTTTACCAGTGATTCATGACTGTCTCGTTGTCTGCTTGAATAAAATGGGGATGTCTCTTGTGTTAGGGACCCACACATGATCCACCAGGCAACGTTAGTCAGCACAGAGGTCCCTCCCCTACAGGCAGTGGGAGACACATGGCATTAAAGCTAGGTCAATATTTATGTAGTTACAGAATGTGACCTCAGGAGAACTCATATTTTTTTTTAAAATCCATGCCTGGCTGATAATCCACAGTTTGCAAAATATTGGTTTGCCCCTGGAACGAGCGAGCAGCTCTTCCCCTGGAACTGTATATGTTTCAGAGCGAGTGTGCGTGAACGTGTACGTGAGTGTGAGTAGGGCAGCAGCAGCAGCAGCAGCACATGTTGGCAGGAGGAAGAGGAGGAAATGAAAGAAAAAGAGTCCTGTGCATAGACATAGGCCTACCTTTCAGCTCAGGCAGCAGGAAGAAATGTGTAGAGAGTGAGCGATCAATAGATGAAAACTGATACTTGACGTACAGTTTATAGGTCTATAGACTCCGAGGCGTCTTATGACAGTCGATAAGGCTGCTGTAGCTCTGTGTTTAGAAGTCTTTCACAACTAAAAGCACTCACTCTCGCAGCAGAGTGGGGAAATACAGCGCGTTAGGTAATAAAATAAGCAGATACGCCACATTGTATAGCGCGAGAGGGAGCGCAAATTTAGCCAGACGGGGATCCGTTGTTGTAACTGTACAAACTGACGAGTTAACCCGTTTCACTCCATTCACAAGGCTGTGAGGCAAAACACTGCCTCGGAGCTGACTTCCCAAAGGCGATCTGGCACTCTATATAACCTTATGAATATTCCCCAAAATCCTCCACCCCCTCCTCCACCTACTGTCGCCATTTTATACATTGGCGACTTCATATAAACTGCCTTGACTACAGCACCAGATGCAAATTCAATATTCAATAGCGAGACATAATTTCAGTAAACAACTTTGGAGATCGCACCTCACCAATACTGAGTGGTATTCGCGTGTTGGAAGAGTAGATGTGTCCTTACCTCAACAGTCGGTGGGAAAAATGGAATCCGACATTAATACATAAATGAAATATTTTGGATTAGCTCCGATCGTTGCGTTTTGAGAAGAAGAGGAGGCGAGCAGGGGGTGGGAGCTCTCCTCAAGTGAACCCGGTGAACTGGCGTGAACCCGTCACTGACCACGGCAAGGTACATTACATTACATTACCTTTCCACCCCTCTGCTACACTGTATGGTGACGGCAAAACAACTATGGTCGGCGGCGCAGGACGAGGCAGCTCCAAAAATTATAGCGAGTGTATTTCCTATGAACACGTGATTCAGAGCGTCATCCAAAATCCAAAAGCCCTTTCATCTAAAATTTTGGAGAGGGGCGGGGATGAGATGAGCGTGTGTGTGTGTGTGTGTGTGTGTGTGTGTGTGTGTGTGTGTGTGTGTGTGTGTGTGTGTGTGTGTGTGTGTGTGTGTGTGGTGCACATTTGGGTATGTCGTTATAGGGGTAAGGCAATGCTCTAACAGATTGGGTTATGCATAGCTGCAATGGCGCGGAGCACACTGAACAGATGGATTGTATTGTGTAAATTTGGGATTTGACAGGACTTCAGTAATCTGCCGTTACACAGTGAGCTTCATTGCCCGAAACGTCCTCTTAATTAGGTCACGTTTTTCAGTACAGTGCTGCCGTCTTTGGAAAAGAAAATAACTCTCTTGATGGGCTACTGTGAATACTATTCGTAGTGGGAATTGTCATTTTAAGCAGGGCCTATTAGCCTGCCGTCTTAAAATAGACTTTTACGCACAGGCATAGAAGTGGTACAGTTTACGCAAATGTTCAATTAATGCAGCCTGTCACGTCAGACTTAGAAAATTAGAAATGTAATTTTATTTTCAGATATTGTCAGAGACCTGTTGGGTAGATTATGCATTTTTCTATTGTGACCCGCGCGACCCTCTTGGCCTTGCGTGCGTAAAAGCACACTGGCCAAGTACAACTGCCAAAATCAAACAAATATGTCCAAAATAAGGCAATGATGTGAAAGATATAAATTAATCGTAATTAAAATACAATTTTTATTTTACTCTTTTTTAATCTTAAGCCATTGACTATCACCAGTTACAGTATGCATTTATTTCAAAATATAATAGATTAGACGTGGTTATGTGTAAGACAATAGTACACGTTTGGTCCAGGATACACACATACACATGTGTATCTACAGAGAAGAGCAACAACAGCCAGGCTCACAGTATTTCGGGGGAAAAAAACGGATTTACTTTTCCCTCCCACTTTGTCCCGAATGGGTTCAAACCTCGCTTGTAGCTGTGGCTGTATACAATCAAGCAACAAAGATTATATAAGAGAAAAGATGAACCACTCAGCGGCAAAATAAAGACCTGGCCTGTCGCTGTAGTCTGCAGCAGCGCGTCAGTGTGCATGATCTGGTAGTAACCGGATTCAGAGACCTTACACAAATTCTAATTCTGAGACATTTTGACCAGGAGTTGTTCATGATACCAGCAGTCTATGGTTTTTTATTTGCTAATGAGAAACATGATAGGCTATGTGTTATTGTTGAGTAAAGTGAAAAAAGGGCATCTTTTTTTATTTTATTTTATTCTTTTATTTTTTTTTGTATTGGAGGATATCAGTCGGAAACGTTCAGGTATGACTCTCTCTTCCGTTACTGACCTGTCCATCCAGTACACCTAAAGACATGACACCGCTGATAAGTGACAGAGTGTCCAAACGTTTATTTTCCCCGTAGGATCATATTCCTCCCCTGCAGTTCTGCAAATTTTGGAATACTGATGCTCAAGGCGAGTGACAACAGTAAAATATGAAGACTGACTTGTAGTCTGACTCCAGTTGGCGCGCAACACCCAAGGACAGGCTAGATGCCGTATCCATGGTTACGCGGAGTCTTCACAACTGCCCACAGTTTTGAAAGGTGGTCAAATGTTTCCGGACACATATTCTGGTATTTTAACACGCGACTAATCCTGTAATATCCTCTCTTATATTCTTTTGATACATACTGATGAGACCCTGTGAGCCCGTCATATACCTCCTAGTATTTTCAAGCATTTTACAAGAAAGACCTTAGTCACGCATCAGGCCTTTTTTTGAATAAACAAGCTCATCAGCTTTATACTGTGGGCCGAAGACGCAGATACAGTGAGATGCTTCGCACTAACAATGTTGCTCCACTTGACTGCAAACAGCTCCGCAGATGTGAGACGTCAGAGTAAATGGGAGCACAGGTGAATTACTTTTTAACGACGTGTTATCCAACTTAAATCCCTAAATACGAGCTGCTTCAAAGCTAAAGGTGAGGCTTATATATTTATGTGCCATTTTCAATAAGACCCCAGGGATTCCGGGTATGGGAATTCCCATCGTTGGAGATACCAGGAAAAAGAGTCAGAGTGGGGGCTCTGTGTGTCATGTAGTCTTGTAACCGGATCAGTGCAGAGCAGAGGGACGCACAGGAGGCTTGTTTGCCTCCAAATGAGCCAATAAGATTGACTTTACATTAGATTGACAGTCTGTCCCAGCGAGTCCGGATTCGCTATTCTGGTTCGGCAACTATTCGACAGCCAATGCAGATCCACGAGAGACAGGAACGGAGGGAAAAAACGAAATACGAATTTTTCTTCCTGTAGGTCAAACGTTACCTGCCACCTGCCGTACGGTAGAGTCTTCAGAGGGGAAGTGGGGAACAAGGTGTTCAACTATGGCTCTGTCGCAACTTATTGAAGACTCACCTCTCAGGTTAGGTCAGAAACCCACCAGTGGGACCAGTGACCTAACCCTGCAGGAGGTCTACAACGAGAGGCACCGGCTTGCTCTAGAGGAGTTGTTGTCGGGAGGTGTGGAGAACTTTCTGGACTTTCTCGGGAAAGAGAGAATCCCAAACTTTTTGTCAGACGAGGAGATCAGGCGGATCAGGAGCGCCGCCGTGCCCCCGCGGTGCGTGTCCTTCCACGGGGATGATCATGCTATAGAGCAGTCGCTCAGCAGCTCGGTGGACTGCTCTTCTGTCACATATTTCCCCGAGGTGTCGGACGTGGAGCCGCCACTGCTGGAGATGGGCTGGCCCGCCTTCACCGCTGGTTCCTACCGGGGCGTCACGCGGGCGGTGGCGTACTTCCAGCCCAGCTACGGGGAGTGCATATACAGCTGCAAGGAGGCTGTGAGGCGTATGATTAAAAGTGCAAGAGAGGTATGCACAAAGACTGAGTAAATAACACAGCGGAATACATGTTTGCCTAAAGAGAACAATTAATAATCTTTAATATTGAAAAAGGAAAACAAAAACTCCACCCTCCACACACAGCTGTCATCACGCTCGATTATTTATTCCTCAACCAGCCTTGAGGGATTTACCACATGAATGTCTAATTTTTATTTATTTATTTATTTATTTTTTAAACATTTTTGCACAATTATATTTTCTTTTTATATCTTCTAGAACGTTGATTCTGCATAGATTTTGGCATATTCAACACTCAAATGAGATTTTTATTTCGGCTATTTGTCAAATCGATACGCAGGGCTGTTAAGTGGGCCTGTGTTTTTATATTAATATATAAATATCTGATGATGAAAACATTTTGGTCGTAAAACCTTCCTTGTATCTTTCTTAAAATACATGTGAGATTGTCCCCATGGAATTCTTTTGATCAGTCTGAATATTTGAAGTTCAGGATTTTGAAATCTTGAACAGGGAGATAAAACGATTAAAAAAAATAAAATCGGTGTATGAATATGCATGGAGATGCTGCTTGATGGGAGCTGTCAGTTCAGCCAATGGTTTTGAAAAAGGAGACATTGCAGCATGAAGGGAATTTGTGGCTTCTGCAGCACCTCGGGCCTGTGAAGGGCCTGCATGCCAGATGTGCCTCAGCTTGCTTACGCTCCCTTCCATGAAACTTTGACATCTCTCTTTCATTAGGGAGCTTTAAATGCTGGGTCTCCTCTGTAGTTTTCGGCTAAAATGTGAGGTTGTGCAAATCTTCAAGGGGTTTTCTTAATTTAAGTGTATCTGTAAGATCACTATTCCCTTTATACATATGCACAGTCTTTAGTGTACAGCTATGTCACTGGTTGATACAACACACTGTGCATCCACAGCCTCGATGTCTTGCTCACAGGATCAGTCTCGCCTTGTCTTTCTTTGAACTCGAATGAGCACCAACACATAATCATCCAGAGAGGGAGGAGAATTACAGACAAAGCTGCTTGTGGATAACCAGTTTGACGCGAAAAATCAGAGATATGTAAACACCTGTGTCTAATCCTCCACACACAATCTTTACCAGAGCATGTGAAATTCCATTCTCCTCTGTGAAAAAGAAGAATCTCAAGGCAAATCTGAGTCTAGGAAAATGGACGCAAACCCTGCAGTGCACCTACTTGTCTCCTGTATAAAAGTAACTTGTTTGCTGACCAAGCGTTACTGCTGATTGCCATGGTAACAGACCATAGTCAATAGAAAGCTCATCAGCACACACATTATTGGGAGTGGGTCTTACAGAGATTCACATCTCTGTTTGAATAAGGCCTTGCATTTGATGATAATAAAAGCACAGTCATGTATTACATCTGGGAGAGAAGTGCTGCAGTCCTAAAAAGATCTCTGTTATATTTCTACTGTAATTTTCCACTGCAGGTGATTGCCATAGTTACAGACTCCCTGACAGACCTGGATATATTTAAGGATCTTCAGGAGGCATGCTCCAACCGCAAAGTCCCTGTCTACATCCTGCTGGACCAGTCATGTGCTCCTGCTTTCCTTAAGATGTGCAGAAATGTCGGTGTACGCGTGGATGACCTACGGGTATGTGGTTGGTTCGTTGCAGCCGGGTGTGGCTCTGTGTGCATAATGCCAACAGAAGATGGCATCAAATAACAATACCTCCTTTTAAGTTTTGACACAACTGTGCAGGTCTTTGTTCTACTTTTACACCCTACGCCTTCTCTACCTTCTTCCTCACAGCAAATGAGAGTGCGAACACTAACTGGTACCAATTATTACATGAGATCGGGAGCAAGGATTACTGGGGAGGTCCATGAGAGGTTTATGCTGATTGATGGAAACAGAGTGGCTACAGGTTCCTACAGGTATGTCTGCAAACTGTCTCACTCAAAAACAGACACCTGAGCTGTCAGTCATGGGGGGAAAGGGGAAAAAATGATTTTCCAGACTGCAGGGGCGTCTTCTATTTTTCCCTTTTTTTGTGCATGCTGTGTTTGGAAATTAGAATCTCTTTACTGAGAGTCATGCTTGTTTTTAAATGTCATTCCTGGGCAGGTTCAATTGGACTGACGGCAAACTAAACAGCAGCAACCTAATTGAGCTTTCTGGTCAGATAACAGAGAAATTTGATGAGGAGTTTCGTATTCTCTATGCACAGTCTCTACCTATAAACACTCGAGGACCAAACAGTGTTCGAAACAGTGGCATATATGAGCATCTCCTCATCAAACACTCAGTCGTCTCCTCTCCTCGCCTGGCCAGTGGGACGCCAGTGGAACCGCTGTGTATGACCAGCACTCCCAGCCGCAAGCCCCAAACCATGACCATCCAGCCTCCATGTGAGCCCCCTACACTGGATCACTGTGAGACCAGCACAGTGCCTGAAACATCCACTATGGGGGAGGGCTGGGTGGAGCAGCAGCATATGCAGGAGGAGATCCTGGCTGGTAACGCTGCCCTGCACCTCCCTGTTGAAGAGTTGGCAGAGAATGAGCTGGTGACCCCCAACACTATCTCCTGCCATGCTTTCACTCAGACCAACCCTTCACTGACAGACAGTGACACCCAGACGGACCAGGAGCCCACAAATCACCCCGACATTGTCATCACACTGCCAAAGACGGCTCCAAGCCAGGCCATTCCTCCTTCTTTTGAGCCTTCCGGGCACGTCACTGCCACCAATGGAGCTGTAGATGAAACCATAAAGGACTGCTTCCGTAAGCTGTCCAAAGAGCGCCAGCACCACTTCTCCACCATCCGCTCCAAGCTGGAGCACATGGTGACCAGCTTGTCTCAGAGGAGAGAGCTAGCAGATCTCACCAACATGACTCAGGGGGCTCATGCGCTCAGCAGGCAGAGGGTACACAAAGAGTGTGGGCAGGAACCAAACCCCAGACTGCTTGTTGAAAGTGCAGGCATGGGCACATGGCCAAGAGCCAGATGTGCACACTAGTTTGTCCTTAGGGATTTTGGTGATAAAGGGTAATAGGGGAGGAGCTATGGTAAGGTTTCACTTATATCTTCTGTTGCAAATAAGGGTTTTTAACCTGTGTGGTAGAATTCCTCAATTCCACTATTTGTCTTCTTTTCTACAGTGCCTTTTTTTCTGTTTCATGCTCTGTCCTGTCCTTGTCAAAGTGTGTTTTTTTAATATGGTAACACAGAATACTTAATGACATTAACATCTCTTGGAAATGATTATTTTAACCAAAGATACTGCAATAACAATTGTATGACCTTGTAAGTTTCTCAGCATGAATCACTGACATGATTGTGGCTGTATAAAATCTGCTGTAGTGCCAGTGAAAATGCACCAAGGTGCTGTTTTTTCCAAATCACATTTGGCTGCATCACTGCATCTGATCAACATTCCAGAGAGAAGCTGGCTCTCATTGTGCTTTGCTAATAAACAAAGTACTATTTTGCTGGATGAGTGTTTTTCTTTTGCTACTTATCCATCTCTTGTATTCACTGTTTCTTTTTGTACTTAAAGTTGCAATCTATTCTCCTGAAGCACGTCTCAAAAAAACATTTGTTCAGAAGTTTCGGGACACATGAGGAAGCATACCAGGCCGAAAGGCCTTAACAAAGAAAATAAGCACCTGCGCCTTGTACACTGCAGTGTCTTCATGCAATTAGTTGAGAGGCAGCATCTGTGATACTGGCACCTCTGCTGATTATGCAGCCAATCACAGTTTGTATCCAGGGAGGATTTGGAGGAGAAGCTCTGTCACAGATTACAAACACAGATTAGGAGTAATGCTAAATGAATGCTTCTTTATATGCACAGATTGGATTTTACAAATGCAAATTCTTTGTTGATGTATTAAGTTTTATATTTGGGTCCCAAATAAAAATTTTAACATTATTCTTGCAAAGAGGGATTTTTGGATTACTAATCAGGGAAAAGACGCTCATTTTTATGCAGCAGTGAAACAAATGTTTGGCATTTTTGCAAAGCTCCACATCATCAACAATCCACTTAAAGTTATTTTGAGTGGCCACATAAATAAACTCGTGGTTAACCAGGCACTTATTTCGGCCGAGTCTTTCACAAACAGGGTTTCAGTCTTCACGTCTCACACCTTAGCTCCAAGGTCTCCCTGTGAATGATCAGAACAGGTTTGTGCATGGCTGCAGTGAGAGGTGTGCTCTGGTTGCTTTTAGCTATAAATGTATTACTCACTTCCACCTTAACAAAATTAATGTTTAACAATTTTTAGGAGATAAAGTGTCACTATCTCCTACAAAGACAATGGAATGTAGCCTAATTCAGCAGGTGGATTAAAACAATTTGGTGGTCAAAGATTTGTGTTTGTCGATGGTTGACTTAAACCCCTGTTTCAACATTTAACACACCTTTAAATATAGGAATCAAACTTTTTGAATTTTTTAAAAATTTCATTTAAATTGTTCTCATAACTTTTGATTTCAGTTTTGTTCAGCAGAGAGAAAAATGAAGGCAGATTTGAGTTTGTCACAAGCTTATTTGTAACAGCCTTTATATTTGAATTTTGCTGGCAATAAGTGTAGCACTCCAAGACACAAAGAGAATTTTAGTTTTAATTTGAAATCTGAAATGCACTTTCTTTTATAAATGAAGTGGCTTTTTAAGGGCATTGATGAAATGACTGAAATCAGGTACGATTAAAATTCAAATTACATTTTTAACCGTTCTACACTCAACAAAAATAATCAGACAGCTGCTTTAAGTATGAATTAAAATAGCACATTCAACATACGAAATGAATTATGTTGTCTATCTGATCTCTCAAAGTATTTTTCTTTGTTCTTTTTAACTGTCAAGCTTCAAACTGTCTGACAAAAAAAAGAACAGAACCAAAAATAATGATGTTTAAATGATGAACCAACTGATAATGACCTCTGTAAATATGATGGTAGTTCCACAAGAATTCTCTAAATTAAAAAAAAGAAACTACATTGCTTTATTGAAACAAATATTATTGCTAGTGGTTTATTTTTGAATGAATTAGCCATTTCCCCCTTTTCATAGACACAAAAATGACTGTGTGTGTGTGTTTGTGCGTGTGTGTGTGTGTGTGTGTGTGTTCTCATATGAAAATGAAGTGAAATTATACCTTCAAACTAAATATTGCATGAGCTGTTATTTTACATATCGGGCAGCGGGGGCAGCTTGCTCCATAAAGACTTGGCCTTTCAACGGAAGGATCACTAGTTTGGTATGGACCAAGTCTGGAAATTGGGCTGGATGCAGGAGACATGCTAGTACATTTCCTCAGCACTGCCAAGTTGCCCTCAAGCAAGGCATCTGACCCCCAAATGCTCAGGATCTTAGATCCAGAGTTTGAAATTGAATTTTCTCCACGGAGATGATAAAAGTACATATTATCTTAAAAAGGTTATAATTGTCTCCATTTTATTGGTCCAGTTATTACCATGGAGATGTATCACACCCATCCGTTACAACTGTCACAGCAATAAGGTCAGAGCAGCAGGTCCTTCGGTGGTTCCTCCTGCAGTGTGTGTGTGCGTGTGTGTGTGTGTGTGTGTGTGTGTGTGTGTGTGTGTATGTGTGTGTGTGAGTGAGTGTGTGTGGGTGTGTGTGTGTGTGTGTGTGTGTGTGTGTGTCAGTCACCAACCAGGCAACACATCAGAAGCCTCTGCATTCATTACGTAAAATGGTGCTGCTAGAAGGGAATTGGTCTTAGATTAAATACAATAGGAATGATATGTGAGAAAATGGTATTTGATTTTAATTGGCTTCTGCAAAGCAAGCCCCAACTGTAATCAAGGAAGCAGTGGGGGATCCACACAACAGCCTTTACGGGCTAGACTACACCAATTGGAAAACAAAGAAACTCAAATTTTACACTTCATTGGCAACAGTTAAAAAAACATACCAATGCTTTACATACATTTTGATTCTCCTCTTGGATTTAAGGGACATTTTCAGCTTATTTATTTGAATCTCAATTGTGTTGAGCATCAGATACACTAGCAGCATTCAACCACCAGAGAGAGCCCTGTCCTCAGCAAAGACTGCCCACTGATTCATTGTCTTCACTGTCCTGTGTTTGAACCAACTGTTGTGTGATTCTCTAAATCTGACAGAGCTAGTTTTCCCTCAAACATCTCAGCTGAGTTACCTTTTTAACACTGAATTTGGAGCTTTTACTTATGGTTTATCTAAGTGGCTGTCTACCCGTCTTGAGCTGTAAACAGTGCATGGACCTATTAGGAAGAGACAAACAGCCAGTCTCTGGTGTTTTTTTCAGGTCATTTTTGATCCCTGGAGAATTGTTGTGGTTAAAGCCATCCTGCAGAATAATGGGTTAAGGTGTAACAGGATATCTTACCAAATCTTGTGTTAAAGCCTTGTGCTGTCAGCCAGTGTGTACATGCTTTTATGCATGTTGTCAAATAATTCCCATACAGATGTTAGATTATGTTTTTTGTTTGTTTTTTTTAGTTGTTGTGTAGTAAAAGTGGAAAAATGTAGATTTTTTCAAAAAGGTTTTTGTAGATTAGATGATAAAGGGTTCATGGGGAGTGTTTTTTTTTTTTTGTAAAAGTTGGGCTGCACTCATTATATGTAAATCTGCATGTGTGTCTTATTTCCTAAAATTAACACTGAGATTTTTTGTTTGGGGCTTGCAGAATCACAGGCCAGGCTGCGTGTACTATTTAACACTAACAGCACCTCCGCCCCCCTCCTCATGGCCCTCAGAGTCCCATGGGGCAGAATACATCAAGATGATGCAGACAGACAGCTCCCGTCGTACAATTGATTACTGACTTTATTTCCATCATCATTTATGTTTATGCACATGCACCCTCTATGGCTTAGTGTGAATGTAAAGACATCTAAGAATGACATGATGGGTTATCATCATATAAGGTAAAAAGAAGTCTGAGGAGTGAATTCTGTGACAGGTTTTTATATTTTGGTTCTGCCTCCTGTATGTTGCAAAAATCCAGTTTGGCTTCTGACACAGACTGACAGTCAAACGGCTCTCCTGGTGCTGAACATAAACCTTTTAATTACTGCAAACATGGTTGATGAGTTTGAAGCTTGATTACTTGGCCTTCATTAGTCAGATTGTGAGCTATAGTGACTCCCAGAGGTACAATTTGGCATCTCTAAACATTACCATCCTCTGTGTTTAGCAATTACATTTACCCTACAGTACACCAAAACAGGTGTGTGCAGCCAAAAGCACACAAACAACTCATGTTTGTGCATTCATACATTTTGATATCAGCTTGAAAACAAACTGGGCTGTGAGTAAGAGTTTCAGTCTGTACTCTAATTCAGAGGAGAAACCTGACGAATAGAAAAGTGATAAAATGTGCTTAGTGTGCTGAGTCCTACTTTGCTTCACACTGCCTGTCATAATGATTTCGTGTTTGCTGTGCCATCTTGGCTTTGTTTTCCATCAGGGCGGCCGGTGGTTGTCACTACAGCGAGGAGGAAGCGTTCCGCCTCAGGCCACAACACACTGATAACGAACACTCAGCTCAATGGAAAAATAAAGTGTGTCCGAATTATGTGGTCAGGATTTGGCAGTTGTTTGGGTTTGTGAGTCAGAAACAGTGACATGAGTAGATGTTTAGTTTGCACAATAGTCACTTCCTGTGCAGCAATGCTGATGCCAGATTACATAGATTAAAACAGGTAAGAGTCATTGTTGATAGACTCTTTGTGCTAAACTGCATGTTGAGCTTAAACAGGCTGTCCGGCTGCAGCCTTGACACTATTTTTAGTCGTGTACAGCTGCTCCGTAGCGTCCAGCCATTCACTGGAGATTTATGGCATCAGCCTCTGAGAAACAGCTGTAGCCCCGCAGCTTGGTCGTAAGAAAAGCAAGAGGAGGTTTGTTCAAAGTAGTTTTGTTTGCTTATTCTGTGTTTTTCTGAGAATGAAATGGAGTTATCAGTGAGTGGGATGTCTCGTGCTGGAGAACGGTGAAACCACAAGTCTGGAGTGTCCAGTGCTGCAGCAATGAGTCAGACCCTGGTCACAATGCCACCTGGGCCCAACACATGTTCAACACTTGTGGAGAACCTCTCCCCCACAGCACCATGTGTCCTTAGCTCAGCATACTGCTACATCTGAAAAATAACAATAGAGTTTGTTTCTGATGACGGTGACTCTGTGTTTTCTTTCAGTTCCCTGGTGACAAAGGAGAAAAGATTCCCAGGACTTTGTGTTGGGTACAAAAACAAAGATATGTCCTTTTGACCATTTTCTGCTCTCCTGTTCCTCTGATACTTTATCTACAGTCCAGTTCACCACTGACTAAGTCTGAACAGGACTAACACATGATCGCATTCATGTTGCTGGCAGGGGGACTGCTGAGGAGCTGCAGTCAGCAGAGGAGAGGGCCCGGGGTTAGGAGGAAAGGGAGTGACAGAGAGAGTAGAGAGAGAAAAGAGTCTGTGTGTTTGTGTGCTGGGAGTGGGGACTAAACACACAGCTCCCTCAGTCACACTGTGGTAGCTTAGCTTAAGTTTAGCTTATCACCGTCGGTTTGTTGTCTCCATTATTCAAAAGGACACCTTATCAGCCGAGGCGACTCGTATTAGCTCTCTCCACTGTGGGATCCACACAATGATGTTCTACATTGCCCCACATTAACTCTGGTGTCTATTTCAGCAGCTCTCTATCCATTTATTGATGCATGTCTCTCATTGATCTCAGTATTGATTTGCCATGCAATCCATTACCCATCTGTCTGTTTCAGCGGGCTTTTAAATGATTCGTCAGATTGAGCTATCAAGGGGAGTAGTGGTGAAGTCCAAAGGTTGGTGATACATCCAAGAAGCAATGAATGCTTTGTGTGTGTGTGTGTGTGTGTGTGTGTGTGTGTGTGTGTGTGTGTGTGTGTGTGTGTGTGTGTGTGTGTGTTAAAGGTTGTGTACAGGTATTGTCAGGCATCGAGGTTAGAATAACAAGATGTCAGGCTTTCATAAAGCTGAACACACGTTGGCACTAATTAAAATAAGGTTTTCAACAGAGCACCTTCTATAAACTCTACAGTACCAGTTACTCTGATCTTTATTTAATGATTTGATTAAGGTTTGTATTTCTTTTAACCATACTGATATTGTTTCAATATCTTAAATCCATTATCAAAGATCTTGTGCAGCCACACTGTGGCATCAATGATCCGGTCAGGATTGTGACAGTTTTTTTGAAACCTCTCAAAGTGCAGTGATCATGTGTAAAACCAATTTCTTCGCTATGTCCATGCTTAGATTAAACAGATAGATATGAGAGAGGCATCACTCTATAAAAATGGTTTAGTTCTTCATGTACACAAATTATGGTCCCTGAAGCAGCACACGCTACATTTTAACTTGTTGTCCATCACTGCATGACACCCCCACTCTCTCCCCAATCTTAACCCGACCCACCGTCCTGTCTCTTAGGAAAGGTTTTTAAAAAAAGTCCTAAAGTAAACTATTTAAACTTAAAAAAAGTCTGCTTTGAGTTGAGATTCAGGAGGTTTTCACCTGACACAGCCATATTTCTGAAAAGCACACCCGCAACACAGAAACTCACCCTTATTTCTATTAATTATTTTCCAAACATGTCTTCTTTAACTCAAAGGAAAGCGTTGGGGTTTCATAATTTTGGAATAATGTTCCGAGCTTTTCAGAGAACATCTAAATCTTTTGGTTAAAACACACTCAAAGGGGAACAAAGAAAATGCCAGCAGTCAAACATGGATGAGGAGGACTAAGATGTGGGGGTTTCCAGATTGAGATGCAAGATGGATTCATATATATTCATGAATTCAGTCAGAAAAGTCAAACGGAGGCAGTATGATAATCTTGCAGTAATTGCATTTTTCCCTCCAACTGTTTTTGGCAGAGCTGAGAGCCACATCCCGAGACATGTGGCGAGAAGTGTGGTCTTGTGGAGTGTCACGGCGGTGAACGGTGGATACAATCTGACCCTGTACCCAAGGCCAGTTAATTCACAGCGGGGTCAAGTGGTGGTTATGCCAAATCCAATGGATTCATGGCTAATGGGAGGGCTATCATTAGTCTTCGGATGGTCAATTATATGTTTAATTAAGCAAGACAGACATCAGATAATTGAACTATTGACTGCTCTCTTCCAGTCCTATTTGTCTTCTGATTGAAGGAGAGCACAGCTGAAGTCATATCAGATTTGGTTGCAAGTCTGACATCCTGATGGGAGAGGAAATAAAATCCTGTCCTTTTATTTACTTGCCTGCTGTATTTGATGTCCTGACCTCTGACTGAGGAACTTTTTGGTTACATTTTCTGACGGGGCACTCTCTCTTCCACCATTATAAGCCTAAAAAAGGGGGAAACATCCTAAAGGACCATATTTCAAACCATCAAGCTGTTTTTTTTTTCTCCATACTTGTCAGTCTGCTGGATACATGTCAGCAGCCGTCGGAAAAGTGCTGACATGGCTGCCCTCCTGTCCGGCAGCCCGCTCCCTCTGTGTGAACTTGGATTTAGCTCAAGGGTATAGCCACCCTGCTAATGTGATGTAGCTCCAAGAAGGAAACAAATTGGCCTGACGTCTCATACACTGGCTTGTCTTGATTGTGTGATGGCTTCTACTGCTAATGTGTTACGATGGGTAGACCTGCACGGAGAGGGAGGTGAGTGTGTGTATGTGAGAAAGAGAGAAAGAGAGGGAGAGAGGGAGGATGGGGGAAGGGCCTCAGTCTGCAAGATCAGCACAAGTGGAATTGCATTGATTCAGTTAACTGCAGAGTTGGAGCGTGATGTGGAATTCTGTTTATCAAGGGTGGAGTTTACACGATAGGCTCCATTTTGATCTTATTTTTCTACATAGCATTCATAATCAGCTCGTGCTGCCTTATTTCAGCCTCTGGGTACCAGCTCCTTTCTCCACACGTAGCCTGGCCTCACCTGGAGTTTCATATTATCATTAAATGAGCAAATCTGTTCACACTAGCTGAATATTTGAATTGAAGTGGTCACATTGTGTATTTCCTAACGTCTTTTGTCCCAGAAACGTTTCTGGAAATGCTTGCACAGCTCAAACTGGCAGTTACACACAGTAAACATCATTACAATCTGTGTTAATCTGCAAGATGAGATTCAAACCACTGATGCCATGTTCTGTAAATCACCAGGAAATGTGCCGCATGTCCTGAGTAAATGCAGTCTCCCGTTTTATATTCAAACTGGATCGACCAAGAAGGACGTCTGGCAGATCTTAACAAACTGCTTAATAATCTCAGACACCGTATTAATTGCTGTGAGTAAAGCACAGAAATATGTCTCTCTCAATACACGGGATTATTTCTGCATCACACTGCCAGAAAAAGAGAGACCAGATTCTGAGAAATAAGACATCTTAAACTGAGTGATGAATCTGTTTCACATCAGTTAAAGCAGGATAATAGTCTACAGAAAATAACTATAAGTCTGGTGTGTTTATTTATGGTTTATGAATCTGTTAGTTTTTAGCTTTTGTAGATCATACACACACACACACACACACACCTGAAGTAAGGAGTCCCTCTCTTACTTAACATGATCACATTTAAATCGATGTATATTTTTTTTCACCTCCCTTTCTCTCTCTTCCTTCTCCTTATTTCACTGTCTAGTTGAAGGGAATTTGTCTCCATGGGTTTATCATGAATGCCTCATACCCCCCCCCCCCCTCCCCGTTTGTCATTTTGCTGATCCAGACGCTTTTTCATATTCCAGTATTCTTATCATCCGCTGGCAGTAAGATGATCCATTTCACTTATTTCTTAGAAGTGTGACTGTAGCCCAAGTCAATATCTCCAAAATGAGTCCAGTGGATGTAGGGCTGGCCGAGGCGGGGCAGCTAGTTAACGGCTCTGGTGATGGCGGTACTGGTGGCGCAGGACCTTTTTTTTTATCCGGAGTCAGCAAGGGTAAAATGTCAAGCATTTCTTAGGGAAGCAGCTCCATAGGATTCCATTCGAAGCTTTAATCTTAATTGAGAGCATCGCACATTGATATTCCATAGGCCTCTTTGCCCTTCGCCTCTCAGCTACTTTCATTTAGAGGACAGCCGTACTGCACTAGAGCATGGGGACTGCTTTGTCAGACAGCCAAGAGGCCAAAGGCAAGGTCAACCTCTCTTTGTAACGGTGGCTCACTGTGGAGTGAAGGCATCACCTCTTTGAAGCTGTCATGCTTTTGTCAAACATTTCAGAGTCGTCCTGAAGTGAATCCTAAGGAAATTTATCACCTCATGACTTTTATTATCATATCATAGAAATTTAGATTGTTTCGCAGACTTTCTTTCGTTTGGAGCTACAGAGCTTAACAAATTTATCGGACCACCTGTCATAAAAATGAAAAAAAACCACCCAGCATCATGAGATGCTTTTACTCCGACTATTTGTTTTTCAGAGATTTCCTTTCGCTTCACCATTTTGAACAGGAGTGAGGAGTTTCAAACTGATTTTATGTTTTTATTCCCAAAATTTGAGCCAGAAAACTGGAATTCTCTGAGAAGTCAGAAACACAACCACTAGAACACATTTTTCTATACAGGAACACAAGTCGATAACTTTTATTTCTCAACCAAACAACAACAATAATAAGATTTACTATTTTTTTAATGTTTAAAAAATAAATAAATAAATAAAAAAACAGCACATGTAAAAATTCATGGATAATAACAATAATTATGTACTAGCATTTAAGATATAATTTTGATTAAAGAGCTTGCACATCCTGGTGGATGAACCACTACAGAAACATGAAAAGTCAGTCATCTATATTCTTTTCATTTAGGGTAGAGGTGGCAAACACCGTACACTGGTTGGTGGTCTAATAAATTGGTCACACACTGTAAATGAGCTACATTTTTCCTTCACAGAGTGCGACCAAATGAAGGAGTTTTTAATGTAGAGAGATGTTTGCATGTGTCACTCAGAGTCCATGGCAGCCCCAGATAACATCCAATAATGCTTAATATTAATTGAATTAATTATTGACCCTCGATACAGACTCTTCACATGATGAGATCTGTACATGGCCCATGTCACAAAGCTCCCAGTTTACTGTTGTGTAGCTCACAATGGGTGCAGTAGCATCCTCTAATCCTCAAACAAAGAGGGAGACCAACTGGCCGAGCAGATGCAGTGATAAGGTCGGTGCATCAGGTAAACTGAGAGGAAGGTGTGAGACAGCAATGCTCTCGCCACTCTTTATGGGAAGAGTCGTCATGCTACCTTTCCAGAAGCAATGAAAACAGATGGAAATAAACACACACACACACGCACACACACACCCAGAAACCGTTACAGCTGAGTGCGCAGCCCCTATCTGTGGGACTGAGGACCAAGCTCGCCTCCATTTCTCATGCTCCTGTCTCAGCCTGCTGCTGACACAGATATACTGTAAAGAGATGGCAGGGCAGATAGGTTTGCATGTGCATGTCAAAGTAACCACGGGGGTTAAGCCGGTCTGAAAACACAAAGAGTGAGGGATAACGAATGATTCATCCACAACACTTTTCCCATTAACCTCAAACATTTATGTGACACTTCAACCTGATTTGGGGTGCACTGCTTTGAGATAACAAGTTAAAGCCTTTGCAACAAACACAAGTGTTTTTCTATTGATGGAACACTGTATCAGGATTAAAGGATTAGTCCTTCAAGATTTGTTTTGCTAGTACATACTATGAATAACAGGTTCCTATGGAGGGATGGCAGCTCCTGACAGATTTATCAGGTGATCATGATCCTGATAAAGCTTCAGAAAAGCTGCTCCTATTTCAAAGTTTTCTCCTCTGGTTCTGTGGGAAAGCCCAGTGCCCCTGCTTTCCACTGCTTCAACCAATCAACCAACATAACCTTTCCAAACACCTCAGCTGCTCCTGGTCAACCAGAGCTAGTCTCCAGATCTATCCAGCCAACAAAGCATATCAGCTCCTCAGCAGGATGTTGGGAGAATCTTTAAAGAGAGGGTTCACTTTACCTCAGAGATCAATAAATCTATTCATCCAGGCAGTGACACTTTAATCTTTCCAATAAAATGTAATCGACTTTTAAACTTGGAGCAATAAGAACACTGGAAAAAAATACATTTTCTTCTTAAAAAGATTTGCATGTAAATGCCCCCTTAAACACCTTTCCTTTCAGAGGTTTATGCTAGATGACTCCATCAGTTTCCAATAAACTAATAAATCTAAATAAGGCAACATCGGTTGCCTTAAGATGTTTTCCAAAACTATTTACAGGCTCTAGACCTGTTAATATTTTACTAAACCAAAGCAGGTTTAATTTTTCATGTGGAAATAAGATTTATGAGTCCATGCATGAGTCAAGGCTGTTTCTCTCCTTGGGATTTAAATATAGCAACACTCACCATTACTGCTGTCACTCACAGACTTATAGTGGCCTTTTGACCCTGGCTGTACAAAAGAGACTTGAAGCTGACATACTCACTTCAAATGTTTTTCAGCAGAGCATGCAACCGAGGCAGAGACACATTCAAGTATTTCTTTTTTTTTCTCCTTAGCTTTGACTTTATCGGTGTGCTGCTCTGCCCGGTGAGTGCTGTTCTACATTTGTCTGGTTTTGTCTGAGGTTTCTTCGGGAGACAGCCAATACACACAGGAGGCAGACAGATGGGGGGGGGGGGGGGTAGTTGAAAGTTTCTCAGCAACTGACATGCAGGCTGAGGTCAGAGTTTGTTAGGTTTCAAATCAGAGGCCACCAACCTGTGTTGTTGTTGTTGTACAGCTGGGGCGTGTTAGAGCTGCAGGCAACTCCTCAGCCACGTGTGGGCAGCATGTTCCTTTATACAACTCACTGTCCTCTTCCTGACACTTGACACCTTCTTAAAAAATCATGCACAGTAGTATGTTCAAAACTAGACTGGTTTTGTATACTTATCAAATCAAAGCTTATAACTTTATCTAATGATATTATGACTACATAACTTTGCACTTCATCCCCACGAACTATAGCCTCAATATTGGGTAAAATAATCTGGAGGCTGCTTAAAACTTGTCAAAAACTAATCAATACTTGAGGTGTCTCCACCCTGATAGTTTCTTTTCAGATATTTGTTTTTGAGGAGGAGTAACCGACAGGAACAGAAAGGTTACACTTGTTATAGACGCTTTGCTTTTCTCATTTAAGTTTTGATTCCTCAGAGTAACGTGAAGAAATGTTCATTTTTTTTAGGAGAGAAAGAAAAGCAAAACAAAACAGATCCAAACAAAACCAAAGACATGCTTACATATGATTAAATAAGTTAAAAACAAGAAGTTTCAGTGCTACGTGAGACTCTCACAGAAACAGGACATAACGGCCTGAGCAAATGAGAAAAAAGAAATTAGAAATACACAAATTTACATAAAGTTTTGGAAATAAGTTTCTTATGTATGCACAACTGCTGTTAGTATTGTAAAGCTTCACAGAATCTCTAGCACAGAGTTTTGTTCCATAGTGTTAACTATGGATGATACAGCCTTGCTTATAAAAGTAACCTGTATGGTCAGCAGATCCTCTCAGTTCATGAAGTACCCTCTACCTCACCTGCTAACACTCAACATTACTGACATCAAACATTCAGTGCAAAAAGAGAGGTAATTCCCTCAGGTAGGGACCAAAAACACAGCTAAAAATGCATTACCTCAACAATAAGCCAAGAAAATGATGCTATGAATGTGTTGGGTTAGTTTTATGCAACTTCTTTAATGTTTCAGCTCAGAAAACAGATTTGGGGAAACACTGACTAAAAAAGATTAAAACATCACTTGTGTTTTTACACTCTTAAACTTCTCTGTGTCTTTGAGTCTTGGTGAGATTGCCAACTCCCACCTTTAAAATAGACCTGCACATTTTGCCCCTTCTATCACAATTCTTCATTTTCATCTTATCACAGCCACCATTAAAATTTGTTGTTTACTCATAACCTTTCATTATATTTTTTTGAGAAGTCAGGGTTGTGTCTTTTTCTTTTCTTTTCCTTTCCGTTAAATCCCAGAACAAAGTACTTCCTGTATTTTGACCACAAAAAGAAACATGTCTATGGGTTTACTGTAGTGTAAAGGCCTTCATCACTTAAAAAAGCTTCGTGCTGCCCAGTCACAGACTTCTCCTTCTAAGAGTCAAACCACAGCACAGTGAGCTTCATTTGTTGTTACTAAAGGCTTAAAATCAAGCATGATGACAAAGATGGCCAAAGAAGAAAAGAATGGGCGTGTGAATTCTGCTCTGCCAAGAGCTCCAGCTGCATAGAGGGCAGGGACGGATGCGGCTGCGCTAAAACAGTCTAAAAAGAAATAATATGGCTTGAAGTTCAGCAGCACACTTCTGGGAAACGTGAAGGAAGAGTTATGACACAAGGGAGATGTTAACATGACACATTAGTGGGAGAGTGACACACCCAATTCCAGGGAGGCCTGTGAGACTTTGGCAGAGCGCATGACACTGTCGCTACATTCTCATGTCAGCAACACCCACAGAAACTTACAAAGAACAGTGTTAAATTGTACATGTGTGGTAACAACTGTAGTTTCAACTTCTTCCCTTTGTCTGTTTGTAGGCTGATGAGTGAAACCCACAATCTTTCAGAAAAGGGTACCATCATTTATCTTCAGAGGTTTTAGCTTGTAAAAAAACCATACAAAGCTCTACTGCATATCTACATACTCTCACAATAAAAAAGACTCCTTAATGTTTTAACTTTATTTACAGCTGCACCACCGGTCTCACCGTACTTTTCCTTGATGGGAGTTTGCTTTTAACCAGAGACACAACAAGGTCCCAGAGGACTGGACTTGCGTCCCACATAGTGTTAAACTTGCCACCTTGCGTACGCTAGTGTCAGAGCACAATCCGTCCCTAAATCAGCAAAGCTTTGCCTGCAGCGTCTGAGAGCCCGATGCTCTGTTCTATAGGTAGACTGAGTACAGGGGGGCCAGGGGCTGGGGACTGGAAAGGGAAGAGGCTGCCACGGGGGAAGAGCCTGAGTTAACCTTTGTAGCTCGTGTTTCTACTGTGCACTAATGGACGCCTGTCATCATTATGGACAGAAACAGGAGGGCGCCTGCCAGCTGCATGACCCCCATAAAACAGAGCAGGAAATCCTAGCAGGGTATGAAAGGGAAAGAGATCTCCTCTCTTCCTTTTTCTACCCTCTTTTCTCTTTTATGATCCCTCCTCCATTCCTCGCTTTCTTTTTTATGCTGCAAAACTGCAGTGTCACTCCTAAAACAGGAGGATATGCTGTTTACCCAGGGAAGAAAAAAAAACAGATCATTTTTGTCACCTATCCCAACTGGTTAATGGTGTTTTTAAAGGTTCTGCTACTCTAGGAGGAACCTGTATAATCATTACATACAGTAGTTCACCCTTTACTCTGCAACCAAAGTCCAGAGTCTGTAATGTGACAGGACTTTGTCACACTTCAGCCAGTGGTGTCTGCTTAAACGTGACAAGCTCTTTATCAGAGGGCCTTCCTATCAGATCCCAGGAGTTCATGCACAAACACGCTGAACACAACGTCCCGAAGAAGCCAGATTCCTTATTACAGCTACCAAGATAGCAGAACTTTATTGTGGGCTACACATTAATCCACTCTGTAGGAACCTGCAGAGCCCATCATGTGATAACTTCAGTGATTACCAGCGGTACGATCATAATTACTCTGAGAGCTTTCAAAATGTGGCAAGAGCAGTAAAAATGCTTTCACAGTCCAAGCAAGAGCTCATGCAACAGAATAGAGAGACACACACACTCAACCCTTACTTCACTGAACTGGTCACAGTCACATGATAGAATATGCGGAGTAAGAAAGTGCTAATGCACATGAACTTCGTTATTTGCATACATATGTCTGCGTGTGTGTCTGTGTGCCATGTCCATGGAAACCTCCGTGTGCGTGTGTGATCGCTGCATGATTCACAGTGTCACAACTGTGCACAGCAACAACTGGACATCCTGACCGGAAACCACAGCCGCCGAAGCTGCTTTTTCCTGCGACATACAACCTAACACTCTCACAAAGAGTCACTTGACTGGATCCACATGTAGGAAGTGAAAGAGGAAGCCCCCCATCCATCCTGTCCTCCATCCCAATCTCTGCTCTGTGCTTCACATGAAGACAATCTTATAGACGATTGCCAGTTTGAGCCTCAACTGTTGCAAAACAACTGTGACAGAACTGGCTGAGGCTGGAAACCGCTTGTTTTTGGGGGTTAAATGTCTGGTCAGTTGACATTTCTCCATATAAGATTGTCGATAACCACTAGATAATGGATGCATAATCCTTCTGTGTATCAACCACATTCATGAAACAAAAAAGAACATTTTGAGACTGACAAACTTATTTTTATTTGACAGACTGTTATGGATCAGATCTCTAAGACTTGTGTGACAGTCACTAAAGAGTTCTTCTATAACAAGATACTCTGCTTAATCATTTAATCTAGATCAGATCTAGATCAGGTCTGCAACCTGTTCTATCAAAAGGAGCCATGTGGCCTTATCTCACCTGGATTAAAGTGATTTGAGAGCCACAAAATCGACTTTACCTTTACAATGAAGACAGTACAATGTATAAAATTCGATATATTGAATAATTATCCCAACAAGATTTGTTTTGAAATTTTAGAACTAAAAAAATGAATGAATGAATCTGATACCATATATTGATAATGTCGCTCAACTCATCATTTTTGATTTTGTTTGCTAATTCTTTTCTACATATCAAGCATGTATATTAAGCTGGCATATTGGGAGTTAACTAACTCCATCCACACAGAATTAAAACCTCTGTTTGTTTCCAGAGTTGACTTTTTGCTGATTTAGTTATCTTACCAGGGGTGTAAATCTTTAAGTTAGCGACAGTCTCAGACAGATGTCACCCATCTGTTTCCGAAACAGATTTCTGAAGCAAAAATGGCTGGCACGGCCATATTGGAAATGAGGCTATAGGCGCCTGTCAGTCACGTGAGCTGAGCTGTGCCTCTGATTAGACGAACTGGTGATCTTAATATTGTCTTAACTGCTGAGTTAGAAAAAATTCACCCTTCGTACAGTACATGCTGTTTAGAGATTCAGATGAGAGACATTTTTTGTACCAGGCTGTAAACATGTTTATTTCCGCCGTGAAAACGGCTTTTTTTGGCTTGGTGTGTACGTGACTTCTGGTACTTCTGGAGCCAGCCTCAAGCTGACACTCGAGGAACAGCAGATTTTAGCACTTCCACTTTGTCTTGTACTCTCAGACTGGAGGTTGCCGCTTGGCAACAGTGGAAGTTGGTGGTTTTTTGATGTTGCAGGAGGTACAGAGTACAGAGGTGGAAGGCTTTATTAAAGATGTGATGGATATTTAGTCCAACAAAATGTTAAATCATGATTTCATTTGGTGTCAGTTTATTAATCATCAAAACCCTCTGCAACTGCAAAGGAGCCAAAGAGCCACATGAGGCTCCAGAGCTGCAGGTTGCAGACCCCTGACCTAGATGATTCATATCTGTCCAGAAAAGATACTTCTATATCACAGACAGAGGTGGTGAGCAATCCGTGATCATGGAGTGTTGGCCCCAGCCGTCCCTCATGGCTCGAGGCCTCTGGCTGTGTTCATTGGTGACAGTGAACGCAGCCTGGCAGCCTGCATTCCTCTGCTTCTCCCCACACAATGGTGAGTATCTGCAGCATTCCTGTGTCTGTGTGCTCTGTCTGAGATGCAGCCAGGCCTTGGCAAAGACCAGAGGTTGGCATCACGTTTAACTGACTCTTACACACAGCCGAGTGTTTTCACCCAGCACATCTTTACTGTTTGGAGGTGTGCAGTGGTTTTATCCAAAAGAGGCATCTTCAGATGAAGTTTGATTCTATTTCAGAGGTTTTAAAGCTGCTTCATCATCTCTTTCTAAATCTTTTTATAATGCAATTATTCATTTTCTCCATCTGTTTAAAAAAAAGCAAGCATGCCTACTCTGAGCTGTTTTTCACTGCTCTTTATCCTTCTCCAGTTTTTTGCCTTCTCTCTCTCTCTCTCTCTCTCTCTCTCTCTCTCTCTCTCTCTCTCTTGTTCTGATGCCACAGCCGTGCAGACACCTTTCCCTCCTGCTGACTCAGTAGCCAGCCTCAGGCGCTGTGGGCTGGGGGTGTTGGCGTTGGGGAGGAGGAGGGTGAAATGGGGGGGGTGTGAGGCTCCCACATCAGGCCCACCAGCCTATCACATGCAAGGGAAAATAGCTGGCTAATCGTTTCTACAATGGCACCCTGCACACTGTCACACAGCACCACAAACCGCTCTCATCGCCAGCACTTCTTTCCTGTATTATTCCGCTGTTGCTTAGAAATCCACATATGATGAATGCAAGTACGCAAACATATAACACTGAAAAAAAATTCTCTGTTTGAAAAACCACACCCACCAAGAAAAAAAAAACAATGTGTGCAACGACAAATTTAAAGAAGGGTAAATGTACTTTCATACTCGATTTTTATTATTTTCTTTACCAAACAGCAGTCCAACCTAAAATATAATATATTTAATTAGCATATTTGAGTGGATATATGTGGTTTTGTAACTCTCAATTTGATCATAGGTAATCTGGATCTTTATGTTTCACCTTTTATTTAATCTACGATGGACAAAAGATGAAAAAGCATACTATCTCCCTGACTGATGAGCCCTTTTCAACATTAAAATACAGCAGACCATTATTCACAGTCATTCCTGCATTTTCTGCTGCGTCTTTGAAGCTCACAAACAAACTCATCTACGTCTTGTTCTGCTTGTGTGCTGACTCGACCTTCAGGGACTCCACTCCTGTTCTCAGATTGAAAGTGCTTTTGCACCTGTGGTGTGATTTCAGAGCTGCTCACCCTCAAACAGAGGGCCGAGGTCAAACCTGCCGGGGTCACACATGATGAGAACCTGGTTTTCAGGCTCGAGAGCCGTGCCATTAACCGAGCCACCTGCCCATCTGAACTCTCACACAGGAGGAAGATCAGTGAGAAAGACTGTGCTGAGATTTCAGCACACAGGCCGTCACAGAGGTTAAAAACTCGGGGCACGATGTGAAAAGCTATCACACTGGCCTTGAGACTATTCCACTCATCCAAGTGTTGTTGTCCTGAGCTGAGGATGATCTGTGTTCAGGAAAGCTGCAAAAAGATTTCAGAATGTAACACAGCCAAAAAGAAGCACATATATCGTGTGAAAAATTCCCCTTTATGCTGGCCAGAGAAGCTGAAAGCAGCGGGCTGTGGTTGTTGTTTCTCTCTTCCTCTGTTAACGAACGCAGAGGTGATCTGTTTGTCTGGGAAAGACAGCAGAAGGGAAGCCTGATTTCCACTCCATTTTATCTGTGCCCCACAGCCTCTGCCTGGCAGCCCTCTGTGCTTTCACATGCAGGGGTCCCTCAGGAAGCAGCACTCCATGAAGGGCAAAGGTCAGAGAAGGAGAGAAAGCCACTCGTCCTTTCATTCAACACCCGAGCAACAAATACTCTGCGGCTGTTTCTGCACTCCCCTCTTCGGCTGTCTATCAAAATACACACAACATGATCATAAAGTCACATGACTTCTTCAGATGGACCCTGTGACTTTGTGCGAATTTTGACTTTTTGTTGGGTGACTTCACTTTGACAGTATTTACTTGTAGTGGAGACAACGTTTTTGAATACAACATGAATTGGTTCCATGTGCATTAACAATATGTAGGCTACTTAATATAAAACGTCAATATCACAGGTTTCTGCAGTGTTCAAAGATGTTTTGTTTTCTTTCTTCTGTTGTAGTTTAAGTTTGAGTGATATCAAACCTTTCTGCGTATAATGTAGGCATGACGTTTTTCAAACAACAGAAAATCACCTGTAAATTTAATATAATCCAGCTGACAATCTGGCAGTTATGTAATACTGTTTGGGGAATGTTTAACTGTGTTGCAAAAAATCTGATAGTAATTTTAACAGCACACAAAACACCATTTTAAAAAGTCACAATGGATTTTATTGATCCATAGCAAATGACAAACATAGTAGAAGAAAAACAATTTGCATATTTATATATATTATCTCAACAAGGAAAGCAAATGATGAACACATCTGTCCAGCAGAATCAGCTTCATAAAAAATAATACAAAGGTCATTTCAGCATCATTCGTCTGTGTATTTAGATTTTAAAGAAGCATGGAGACAAAAAATATTTGAGATACAAAAGCAAAGCAAAATCAACAAAATGAAGATGAGCAGTAACTACTGAAGAAGATTTAAAATTCAATATTAATAGAACGGGAATATTCTCTGATTTCAAGTATGTCCTTAAAAACAAAATACAGATATGCCTGTGTACAATAAAAAAAAAACTTCTCATACATGTCCTGCATGCATGCTTTTTTGTCATTTACATACATAACTTGTTGCCTAGTTCCATCTATAACAATTATTTGAGTGAGATCCTTCTGTCCATCAGTTGTTACATCTTGCCTCCCACAGTAAAAAGAGCAGTCCAGCGGGAAATAAAAAAAAAACTCACATTAAATACTCTGGAGAGGAAGGATTGTCACTGGTGGACCCAGTTTCGTGGTAACAGTTCGCACCAGACAGTTTTTCACATTTCAGCTTGTAGGCATCTCTTTCCCGGACCAATCTGTTGAGTTCATGTTTCAGCTGCTCGACTTGTGATGCCAGGTTGGTCTTTTCATGCTCCAAGATGTGTTTCTGTTGCACGCGCTTGTAGCGGCAGGACTGTGCGTAACCTCTGTTTTTCAGGGTTCGGCGCTTCTGCTTCAGACGCATCACCTCGTCCTTGCTGAGGCCTCTGAGGAGCCGGTTGAGCTCCCTGACAGACATCGACACAAGCTGGTCATCTGAGAAGTGGCCCTCGGGGTTGGATCGCCTATCGTGGCGGCTGTGTTGCTGTTGGAGGTGATGGTGTGCACCGAGGACCTGCTGGGCCTCCGGTGACTGAGGAGACGTGCAACCCAGGTCTTCTTTCAGAAAGGGCTCTTGGCAGTGACTGCTGGGGATGCCTTGCATGTCGGGGTGACCGGGGAGTCCTGGGTAGTGCTGAGCAGGGTCACCCAGATGTCCGTACCCGTCATATTCAGCTTGAAAGGCTGGTGGATGGTGACTGTGGGGTGCAGATGGGTGTCCCTGATGCGCCGTGGCTCCGATTAAGGCCTCCATTGCGTCCTCGGGGGTCAGACCAAAAGCTTGGGGGTACATTTGCTGTGGGTAACCCCCGTTGTTTGGTACCCAGAACTGGTCACCCCCAGGGTTATTTCTTTGCTCGTTTGGATTGAGATTTGGAGATGAAGGTACTGAGTTGCAAGGTGTGCTGGCAGGAGTGGAGGAGACAGAGTCCGGTCTCTGCTGGGTGCACGGCCCGATGAAAGAGCGCTCTATACCCTGCATCGCCTCCTTCTTCACGCCGAATTTCATCAGGTCAAAGTCGTTCACAAAATCCATGTTGCTTTTTTGCAGTCCTAGATGCGTATGCGTCTCAGTGGTCATTTCAGGTGGCAGCTGCTCTCTTGAGCTTCAAATGTCCCCTTCTAGTTCATACAGTCAGCGAAAGAGCGCTTACTTTCGAAAAAAAAAAATCCAAACTTTGTTGACAGCTCAGAGGAAAAAAATCATGCGTAGCGTACGTAAAAGCCTCCCACCTGATCAGACTCTATGCAGCCTGCAGCCTGTTCGTCTTCAGCAACACTAACAGTCTCACGTAGCCAAGAGGTCTGAACGCACCTCTCTGTCTGTTCAGGAGGAGCGCACTTTCTTCATAAAGCTGCACTGGCATGATGTCACGCCTTCCAGACTACACCTCCATGCTCCTCACCAATGAAAATACGCGGAAACAGAAGATTTGCATAAAATCTGCTGCGAGTGTCCTGCTCACGAGCTGTACGTGATGATCATTTGACCAAAACCTATAAAGTTTTCACTCACCATAAGTATCCGACAACATGCTCATGTTGGGTAGCATTTGACCCTTATTGTCGTTTTTTTCCAGTTAACGTTCACAGCCACACACGGCCGTTCGAATGTGTAAAGAGCGTCATATCGTCCAGTAAGCACAATGTTTGGTCGGTCTACCTTCACCGTATTTTACAAGAAATCACAAAGTATCACGTTTTATTTTTCTACATTTTGAATTACACAGTTTGACTAAACGTTTATTATTTTGTCTGAATGACCTTATTTCATCTATTAAAAAAAACCCAAAACAAAACAAAAGAACAATTGAGACTTGCGCTTGGTTCATAAATACCAAATTCAATTTGAACAACAAACAAGGAGGCTGTAAGACAACTTATCTGACATTTAGGTTGGGAGTGTGCCTCAGTTTGTGCACAGATACTGACATCTTGTGGCCATTTCTCTACACTTCATTGAAACGTTCAAACACTTTATACACTCCAAACCATTATTGTCTATTATAGTCTTGAATACGTGCAAGAATAAGCAATGTCTTTTTTAGTTGTGTACACTGAGATTCATTTCTTTATTTCCATTTAAAAAGAACTTTTTTTTCTCCGACAAAAAGCTTTCTCTGACTGACAACATCTCAGCAGCTTTTCTACCGGAGTGAAAGCTCTTACATGTTCCAGGAGCTCTTGTCGAATTCAGAGCTGTTCCCCCCCTCGTGGTGTTCAGAGGTGACACAACAGCACAGGATGTCACGGGGTTAAGCAATGTTGCTGCCCTGGAGTGACCCTCTCATGCAGTTCTTACTCCAAAGATAGTGAAAAGCTTTGCTGACAAGATAAAGGACTCCAGCCAAAACCAATACAAAATACTGTCTGAGAACAGCATTGCATTGTTTCAGTCCGCCTAACTTTCTGGGAATAAGGGAAGAAGAGAGACAGTGTGACCGAGAAGGATGGATCAGGGACACGTGTTAGGATTTATGCCAGCTTAGCAGGCCCTCAGTATGTAGTCAAACTTTTACAAAACATTATTCTAACAGCTAAATGCACATTAGCAATACACTGTGTACTTTTTTTCCATATAAATACATGTAGTGAAAGTCACACCCTCAGGAAAGTTTTTGACAAATCACCACACACACACTAAAACAATGAGTATGTGTTGTCATTAAATCAACTCTTTTTTGAGACAAAACAGATTACTCAGTGTGCAAACTCACTTTAAAAACTCCCCTAACCAGGTGACTAATTAATGAGTTATAGTTGTGGCTACGCATTTTTGGTGTTTGGTCTGCTAATTCAATTTAAGTATGCACTGTCTGAGAGGCTAAGTGCTATTGCATCATAAGGCTGACTGAAATAAAAAGGTTTTATTGCCAACAAGACTGAAGCAAAAGGCAAGCAACAACAACAAGAACAACAAGAACAACAACAACAACAACAACAACAACATGGTAATGGCACTATGTTTCAGGCTTCCTGTTAGCAAATGTCCCTTGTGATGTCCTTCAGAAGACAGTTTAGCATTAATTGGTTGGCATGCTGTCACATCCACAGAAAACTACAGTTTTGTAGTCTGTAGTTCAACCTGCAAGCAGAACTCAAATAAACACACCTTTTAAAAGTGAAGTAAACCACAAACTACATCTCAACCTTCATTAACCATCTGATCAGTAAAGGGCTTTCACATGGATGTTAACGTTCTTTCATTCATTTTTAAATAATAGGGGGGAGTGGGGTAAGATGAGTCAGTGGGGAAGTTGACCCACCACCTGTATCAAGGAAATGGTTCATATTTGTTGTCTTGTGACCACAAATTCTGCGAGCAGCCCCCATTTTGCTGCCCCTGTGATTGAAAGAAGCAGATGGTAATATGGTTAGTATGTTCTCTTTACAAAAACTGTTTTTTGCTTGTCAAAGTAAATTTTTTTATATGTCTGCTATAATGACTTTTACATTAAAAAAAATATCCAGGTCTATAAATGTATATCATACATGTTAATGACTTACGATATTAAACCATGTAAAGCATTTAGCTAAAGGTTAGCATGAATTGCTAAGCTCGGTTTTTTTTCCTGAAATGTTGGCTGTGGGGTAAATTGAGCCAGTGGTTCAACTGGTGTGGAGTGGAGTAAACCCTATCAGATGGTGTAAAGTGTTACTGAGACTGCCTTTTACTTTTGAACAGTTTCTTTAAACTCAGGCTTCACAATTATAATATTTTGAATCTTAAAATTTCAATATGATTCATGATTTATTAGTGAGGTTATTGCTTTCCCATTCTTTCTTATCACTAAGTAACCTTTTCGGACCATGATGAAGTGACAGTTCAAGTTCAAACCCAACATGTTTGTACATCATTTGCACAGACAGGAACTCTATGAGAAGGTTCAACAATGTTAGGATGACAAATTTAACCCTGACTGTTAGTTCAAAGTGAAGCTATTTCTCATTGACTTTGATCTGTTACTTTGTTCATTCACCCATCAGTAAAACTTAAAATCTGAGTTCTCTGTTCTTATAAAGTTCTGTTGTGGTGTGGCTGATGTTACGAGCATACTTAGATCCCAAATTGTCTAATACTGACTCTCCATCATGTCCCTTAGTATCCTTTCTGAATGTGGAGTAGTTGGTTGTTGAGTGTGAAAGTTGAATTAAGAACCCAAAACTCAAACTTCGTAAAGGTTTCTCACTTTTGAGTCAAGTTACAGAATTATATTAGTTTTTGTCACTTGCAATGCAATGTTTAATCTAAGGCTGCATGGTGGCACGGCTGTTAGCACTGCAACCTGAAAGCAAGAAGGTTGCTGGTTCAAATCCTCATTTGGGTGGTCTTGTGTGGAGTTTGCATGTTTTCTGAGCATGTGCGGGTTCTCCTCAGGTACTCCAGCTTCCTCCCACAGTCCAGAAACATGCTCACTAGGTCTGCTGGTGATTTTAAATTGCTCATAGCTGTGAGTATGAGCGTGAAATGTTGTCTGTCTCTGTGTGTCAGCCCTGTGATTGGCTGGCGACTAGTCCAGGGTGTACCTCGCCTCCAACCCTAAGACAGCTGGGATAGGCTCCAGCCACCCACGACCATGAACAGGATAAGCGGCATGGAAAATGGATGGATGGTAAATCTAACCTGAAGTAATTATAATTTAAAATGATTCTCCAGTTTTAACTGGAAAAATTTACCCCCAGGTGGCTCATTTTACCCACTGACTTGGATCAATTCACCCCTAAGCTGGGGCAAGTTGAGCCACAAGACCACTTTCTTTTAATAGGTCATATTTTCATTGCCTTTTGTCGTGGAGGCATTCTTAGCACTTCCACTGATGGGAAACATCCTGAAATAAAGGTAGATGTTTTTGCTTTACTTCTCTATCACTTTCCCTAACCTAGATGACAGCATGAGTAAAAAATGGCTCAATTTGCCCCATTTTTCCCTACTGCAAAATTCTGCAATATAAAAAGAATGAAAGATGAGCTGTTGGCAGTCAGAACAGCCAACAGGAAAACAGTGGCAGCTCCAGAAAAGAGGATAAGATAAGACAGGGCAGATAAATGTGAATACACACTGGATACTTCCCTTTTGTTGGGTGGCATCTAATAGAATTATACCACTTCTCTGTCTCTCCTTCTCTTTGTATACACAACATCTTTCCCACATGGCAATGGGGTTCTGTGTGATTCAGGGGCTATTTTGTCAACACAAAGAGCCATAACCAAAAGTGCTCTTCCTTCTCTATCTAGTTGAAAGATCACAAACATGGAGCGCACAAGTAGTATTAGGAGAAGAGCTATGGCCAGACAACATAAAGCTGAAGTCATGATTGCTGGAGAGCAACTCAGGTATGAAAGGAGAGCTGGAGAGACTAGATGCTGATGCTTGGTTTTAAGATGTAAGATCGGAAGTGTGGCCTTATTGTGAAGGTTGTGACTAATTTGAATTTCATTTCAAGGTTGAGGCTCCATGATGGAAAACTGATAAAGGACCGACGGTACCATCTGCGCACGTATCCTAACTGCTTTGTGGCCCAGGAACTCATTGATTGGCTGGTGAGCCATAAAGAAGCTCCTGATCGAGGAACTGCTATGTGCCTTATGCAGCACCTCATGGATCATGACATCGTTCACCATGGTGAGAAGGAAGCAATGGCAGTCTCAGTAAGGAGATATTGGAGGATCATTGATTGTAATTTCACCGAAAAACTCATTGACTCAAAGGTCATTTGAACTGTCTACGGTCTGTTTTAGTATGTGACAAAAGGCCTGTCTTCAAGGATGCAAAACTGCTGTACCGATTTCGTAAGGATGATGGCACGTTTCCGTTCAACACAGAGGTGAAAATCTTTATGCGGGGACAGCAGCTGTATGAACAGTAAGAGCTGTTTGTTTTTGGTTAAGTTTCTCTTGTGCCTGTGGAAACAGTTGACCTTAGGGTGATTTTGTCACTAATAGTCACAATAACACCCACCACCATGGTTAAAAGGTTGGGGTGTGGGATGTTGCAATGCTCACTTAAGTTAATTAGCATGTAATGAAGCCTGATTTGTGTTTTATCTATGTTTAAGTCTCATCGGGGACAAAAACTCTATTCTACGACAAAGAGAGGAGCATGGTGTGGCATATCAGCGGTCCTTTCCAGGTTGCCAGTTAATTGATTGGCTCCTTCAGAATGGAGAGGCAGAGGGCCGGCGTAGGGGAATAGAGCTGTGCCGGGCATTGCAGGAGCATGGCATCATTCAGCACGGTGAGGAAAGTCTTCAACTGCCATTTGATTGATGTATGACACCTGCAGTTACCTGGCTGTCAGCAGCTGCTGTTTGTGGGGGCCATCTGGGACTTTTGCAATCTAAAGCAAATATACTCAACAACATTTTGTGAAAATCCCCTTCACCCTGAAACCTGGTTGACTTTATTTTTGTGCTCTTTCTTTCCCCCACTCTCACCACTAGTGGCAAAGAAGCATGACTTCTTTGACAGTGGGTTGCTCTATCAGTTCTGCATTAATTTTCGCCGTCGCCGACGTCTTTCTGAGCTGTTAAATGAAAGTGACCAAGATAATGATGAAGGTGTCACAGTGTCAACACCAGAGGAAAATCATCCTGATAGTCCATTTGTTTTGCGCAAAAGCCAACCTCAGGAGAGCAACAGTTCTTTTCAGTCTGGTAAATCAATAACACTGACCCCTTTTTTTTGGATTGATGCACTTTGTTAAAATTGAAAATAACAGCATAAGCCTTTCCCCTCACAAATTCATTACAGTAGGATCCAGTCAAGACATGAAACAGGTTACCCCTGGACATCGTGGTAGCTTGAACTCCCTTAAACTGCACATCGATGGATTCTCACCTCTTGTCCAGCTTTCCTCAACTTCAGTAGTGAGATGCAACCCTAAATCAGGTAAGTGTGTAGTTAATGTTCATGTACAAAAATGTTTTAAAGATGAAATATTTTGATATACGTTTATTTAACAGTCCAAAACTGGTGTGTGTTTAATGATGAAATCTGTATTTTTTTCCCCTTTTTTAGTAATTCAAAGATTTTTTTCATGTGAAGAGCTACTGGCACCAGGTGCACCCTTCATTAAGAGAGTGTTGACAGTAAGTTGTTGGAACAACAGTCTTCCTGAGTGGATAATCAAAACATTAATGTGTAAATTCAACATTGAATAAATCCTTTTCTAAATGAAAACATTTAAAAAATCAACAGACATTACCATTTATTATCTGCTTCCAACATATCAGTTCCCACTCATAGTTCGCTGAAGACATGTGACAGCAGTCTTATAGACATTTGGTTTCTCTACAGTTGACGACATTTTTTATTATTATAGCATGGCTATAAATGCAAAGGAATGTGATATTTATTTCAGCTTCCTGTCATGGCAGGTGATTGGAGATGCCCTTGGTTGGGGCTTTGTTATCAGAGGCAAATCCCCTTGTTACGTGCAGGCAGTAGATCCTGGAAGCCCTGCAGCCGCTGCTGGGGTTCGGGTAAGATATATGCAATGTAGACTTTGTTACTCACATTACAGAGAGCATGGTATTTTAACTCCAAGGCTCAGTCTACCAGAAACATACATATTCACTGGAAAAATGTTTGATTTTTTCCCCTTTTTTAAAATCTGAAAATAAAGATATATGTAGGAAATTCTGAGATCTAAAAAAGGCATTATTTCTTATCTCAGCATGTTTTTATCTTTGAATTAAAATCATTTTTCTTCAACATTTCTTGCTATCTTAGGTGGAAAATTTCATGATTATAAAAAAATTAAAAATGATAGTGTAATGTCTTTTAATATTTGGATACAGTATATTTGAAATGGATATTTGTTACTAAATGTCAAATTAAACTATACTGTTAGACCCACCACACCCCATCACAATCCTGCAACACAAGACCGGACAGTCAGTCCTTTAACCTCGTGTTACTCAATACATATACATGCTAGCGCATAAATTTAAAGCATGAGAGAAAGGAATTTTAGTTAACTTCCTGGAAAAACCTTTTTTGTGATATATGTTTTTTTTGTAATATTTTTTCTTCTAGGATACTATAGTGTGACAGCTTGATGCTTTAGCATTTTCCTCTGAGTAGTAGCCTTTAAGGTGCTGGTATCACTTTTTAAACTTTTCTTTTTGAAACATGACAGGACTGACAGGAAACTTTTGGAAAGTTGTAAATTACTCTTTAGTTTTATAATTTCTATATAACTTCAAGTTTTCATTCAACCTATATGAAGGATTCCAACCTAAAACTTGAACTTTATTTAAAAAACAGGAGCCCCCTCAGGAAAAAAAGGACATTTCATGACAAAACAGACTATGCAGCTCAAGTTTTCAATGGACAGGCCCATTATCTATCTATCTATCTATCTATCTATCTATCTATCTATCTATCTATCTATCTATCTATCTATCTATCTATCTATCTATCTATCTATCGTCTGAAAAGATTTTAACAAACAAAAACAATAATTGAAAAAACCCTAAGAATCTAGAAATTAATGAGAACAAGTCACATAAATCAGCCACCTCGTTTACTGAAGATACTTTGGATAATTTAAGCTTTTCAGTGTAACTACTCAAGCACATTTACGTGTCTGGTAGAATGCCCCCTAAACTGTTTGAAAATAACACTTGTTAATGTGACAAAATGATGACCAGTAGACCTGATTTTCTTTTTCCACAGGTGCGACAGTTTCTGTGTCAGGTGAATGGACAGTGTGTTCTTTACCTTGACTACAGGACAGTCACAAGACTAGTGATGACAGGAAGTCGAACTGTCGTACTGGAGGTGTTGGAACCACTGGAATGAAGACAACTTTCTTAAGCCCATCTCTTGATTTAGAGATAACCATCATTAATTCTTAATGACTGACTTGTTCTGTCATAAACGTATTGCTTTAACTGATAATCTGTTGTATTTGGCAATGCATTTTGTATCCTCATTGCAGTAAGTAGAAATAAAATGATTAAAAAAATGAAGTCAATTAAGTTATCATGAGACTAATTTTCCTAGGAAAACTCATTATTGTACTGAGTAGATGCATACTAACTTTGGGCCATCCAGCTCGTGCACAGCTCCCTGCCGCCACTTCCGTCGTATTGACGTCGCCATTTTGAACTGAGAGTTGGCGAGAGCTAAAGGACTGGCCCGACCGCCGGTGCAAGCCCGAGAGGCGCTCTGACGACTCTGCGTGGTCTCTGTTGTTTTTAATATAAGAGTACTGTTTTCTTCTTAACTGTGCACCCCAATACCCTGCATTTACTCTCTTCTGTAAGTTTGATGTGGCAGCAAAGCAGATGTGACAACTAACTAGCTTAGTGAGCTAGCTGTGGAGCTGAGCATCAGCACCGGCTTTGAGGAGACTGAAAACCACCGTCAGTCTGCACGCCGCTCATCTCCTCTGAAACGAGTGAGGCAACCGGTGTAAAGTGTCTCACCAGACGTCACATCAGGTGAGTAAAACGCATAGATTGATAATAACAGTATCAATGGCGGGATATAAAGCGATAACCGTCTGTATATTGTTAGCTGCAGCTGTGCTAGGTGGCAAAGCGCGGGCAACAATGCTAATGTTGCTAATGAACAACGCTGGTCAATGCTAGCAACATCAGTTGTGAAACTTTCAAAATCGCGGACGATTTCCATCGTCCACGGTCAGAGACGAGAAAGAGATGCCTTATATTGCTGTATGGTTCATACTTTATGGTGAAACCAGTGCTGGACCGTCAGTGAGAGCTTATTGGAGCATGTACGTAACTGGGCCACCTCAGTATCGTACATACGAGGATGTAAAGTGTATTTGTTCAAAGGGCATACGGTATCTTTATGAATATGATACTTGATCCCTTGTGTTAAGTTATTAATCCAAAAAGCACCAATGTTAATGGTGTATGTACCAATACTTAATTTATCTGACCACTCAAAGAGCTTTTACACTGCAAGTCTCTTTCACCCATCCACACTACATTCACTCACTGATGGCACCATCACATTCATAACAATTGACACAACAATGACCAACAGTGGGAGCAATTCAGGGTTCAGTGCCTTGCTAAAGGACACTTTGGCAAGTGACTGCAGGATCGAACCATCCTATTGAGAGACCAGCAGTCTACCACTGAGCTACAACCCCTCCCCTTTTTTGATGATGCCTTTTGCAGTGGTTCAAAATTAAGTCAGTCTCAAAACACAATGTTTTTGTGTCCTAGGAGAGATGTATCAGCTTCCTGTGAATAATCTTCCAAGAATCAGAAGAGCGAGGAAACAAGTGAAGAAAGCACTTGAGGACATTGGACTGGAGTTCTGCAAAGAGGCATCAGAGGTAAGTTTGGCGTGTATTAGTGAAGGGGGGTATGACAAACGATTAGTATCACAGTATGCTTTAGTATTTTGGTGGTATATCACTGTATTTTCATTCTGTGAATGTACTTTATTACCCTTTGGGGATTAATGAAGTACATTCTTTTCTATTCTATTCTATTCAACTTAGTGCTTTACAGCAGGACACGTAATGAACCACTTTAAAGGTGCTGCAGTCCTAATTTTTCATACATGATCCTGCAGAGGAAAACTAATTTGTTTTAGACAAGTGTAATAGCTCCAACAGAACCTGATATATGCATAGAAATCTGCCACACCACTTATTCAACTCTTTAGTGTAGCAGGCTCCCTTATTAACAGTGTTCCCTCTTCACTCACAGTTGGAATAACTGTTATGCTACAATTTTCAAAGGCATTCTGGGTAAAGCTTGTTGAGTTGTAGCAAGGCTGAATAGCTGGGAGGGGCTAAGGTGTGAGGAATCGAAGGGATGGAGGATAAAAACAAGTGACCACTGGCACACAAGAAAAAACCTGCCCAGGAAAGGAGCAGCATCCCTGTCTAGAAGTTTAAGACATTCCACATGGATGTGAATGGAGGCAGAAGGGGCAGAAAACGATTGAAGAGGCTTTTACTGGAGGAACAGTGTAGGACAAGAATAGTAAGCAAATGCCTCCTCGTTTTTTTTCTGCCCCATTTCACTTAAACTCATGGAAGATTGCGGTCCCAAATCTGACAACTGTAACACCAAATGCTCTGAATATTTTACAGTAAATTGTTTTTGATCAGTGTTGGACGTTCTAAAACCAAGTAACTTTCAAACAGAAGACCCAGCTTCTTTTCTGGTCCCTTTTTTATCCTCCTTCACTTTGTTTCTTATTTGAAACTATACAGAACAATTACAATACAACAGGGACAATATGCACCTGTCTACCACACGGCACCAATGCATTTGCATGTTAAAACCAAAACAAAACAAAAAAGTTTCTACTTTTAGTAGAGCTTTAAGAATTTGTCATTAAAGGCTTAATTTTTTTTCCTGTATTCATTTGACCGCCTTGAAGTTCTATGGAGTATTATATATAATTTTTTAATTCACAAGTGAAAGAAATGGAAACTTCTTGGCTAGCTCTGCTGCTGTTGTTCTTTTTTAAATACCAAATGTCATATCATTTTACACAAACAAGTATATTTGTTCACCAAGAGATGTTCTGTGTTAAGATTAAAATTGTACCTCTTTTCCATTTATTCTCAAGGAATTCAAGGAGTTTTGCCCAAACGAGCAGTTTGTTAAAAGTAGTCTCTGCCTTGATATCTGTGCATGGGATCCGTCATACTCCAAAACACAGGTAAATCTTCCTTCTTCTCTAAGTTCTTTGTAAAATAATACACAGTTCAGCATATTTATCTGTATTTAATGCCTTTTTCTTTCTTTTAGGAATATAGATCAAAGCCATTTTGCTGCACAGAGTGCTCATTTTCTTCCAAATACTACTCAGGCTACAAGAATCACTTCCGCAATGTACACAGGAAAATTTTTGACAGTAAAATCTTGCTCAATTGTCCATACTGTGCATTCACGGCGCACAAGAGAACTTTGGAGACGCATATGAAAATATTCCACATACCCAGTTCAGCACGCCAGAGCTATGGGACCTCACAGGGAGCTGCATTGGCAAAGAAAGACAAAGCCTTTTTTGACAGAGCTAGACAGGGAGATGGGGTGGAGAAACCTATGTACTTCTGCAAAAAGTGCACATTCCGGGACTCTCTTTACAACGTTGTGAGAAGGCACATCTACAGGGAACATTTTCAGCATATTGTATCCCCATATCTGGGTATGGTTTCAGAGTCATCTGTCAAAAATGGGGCTAATCCTGTCAATGGCAACAACATCCTTTGTAAACGTTGTCAGTTTTCCACCCGTAGCTATGAAGCTCTGGTACAACATGTGATCGAGTATCATGAACGCATTGGTGCACAAGTAACCACCATGATTGGACATGCTAACATCATTGTATCCAAGACCCAGTCCTTTCCAGTTGCTTCTCTAAAAAACCCTTTAAATGTTAGCAGGGGCGTAGTAGCACAGGGGCCGGCACCACAACCAGTAATTGGCTATTTAAAACCTGTGGCCCCTGTTGTTAAAAATCCATCTCCCATCATAGCCAGTAAGATCCGTGTCACACATCCTAGCAACAGCATTGTGGCTGAAAATAATTCTGCTGGTGTAAACACATCTCAGACACAGAAGTGGAAGATATGTACAGTATGCAATGAGCTTTTTCCTGAAAACCTCTACAGTGCTCATTTTGAGAATGCACACAAGGCAAAGAGAGTTTGGGCACTGGCCAAGTACATTATGAAAATCCACAACTTCACCAGCAAATGCCTGCTCTGCAACCGCTATCTTCCCAGCGATACACTGCTGAACCACATGCTAATCCATGGGCTCACTTGTCCACAATGCCACACAGCTTTTCACAGTGTTGAGGAAATCATGGAGCATGTGGCCCAGACTCATCCCAATGACTTTGTCGGACCCCCTGGTGCTTCACCTCTAACATTTGATCTCACCATCAAACAAGACAGCTCCAGTAACGTACAGCTCGTTGTTCTCACTTTCAACATGAAAGAATCTGTAAATGGTGTGGGTCAGCCTGTTTCTGCTCAGAGCAGGGGTCCACCTCTGGTGAACGTCAGCACTTCAAACCCAGCTCAGAAGCATGAAGCAGTTGGTGCCACAGGTTTCCATTCACTGCCTCACAGAAGTGAGGTTGGGAAGACTTTATGTCCGCTGTGTTTCACCATCCTCAAAGGTCCCATCTCTGAAGCTTTGGCCATGCATCTAAGGGAGCGGCACCAAGTCCTTCAAACAATGCATCCCGTGGAGAAAAAGATGACATACAAGTGCATTCATTGCCTGGGAGTGTACACCAGTAACATGGTTGCTTCTACAATCACGCTGCATCTTGTGCAGTGCAGGGCTGTTGGTAGAAACCAGGCTAACCAAAACTTCAGGTCTACCTTGACTCTGAACTCATCTGGAGCTGGTTTCATCAAGAGGCAGCCGCCAGTGCAGGCCACGCCCAACCCCAAGAGGTTAAAACTGAGCAAGGAGTCAAAGATTTCAACCACAACTGTTGGAGCTGGATCTGTTGGCCTTGCCCTGGATCCTAGAAGCTATGAGCACAAGACATATGAGGCCAGGAAAAATTTCCTGACAGCCTATTTCAACCGGCGACCATACCTTTCAGCTCAGGAAGAGGAGAAACTGTCTGCAAGCCTGTGGCTGTGGAAGTCTGACATTGCTAGTCACTTTGCAACCAAGCAAAAGATGTGTGAGAAACTATGTCAGGAAAATAAACTGTCTGTGCTTCTAGGCTTTGACATGCATGCTGTCAAGAAAGTAAAGCATGACTTAATCTTTGAGGAGAACAACTGTGATGCCACAGCAGAAATGACACCTGAAGACAGAAAGTCTCGTCCTCCAAAAACAGACCAAAACAAGCATTCTGACACAGTGAACTGTACCTTAAAACTCAGAACATGCACTGAAACCATTTCTATAGACTCTGATAGTGACCCAGAAGATAAACCAGAGAACGACACTGCTGCCGTCATCCAACATGAGAATATAAAGCCCCAGGACCCAGCAAATCTGACAGATGAGACAGAACCACTGAACAAGGCGGACCTTTCTACGGACATGGAGAGCTCTTTGCAAGATGGGAAATCAAATGCCTGGATGACTTTCTGTTAGTGTCTTTGTATTGCAGTGTGCCTTTGTTCAGAAATAGTTCAGTTTTTTAAGTACTTAAATCCAGCTCAAGTTTAAGAAAACGGTGCAAAAATGTGTTATCACCAATATCTATACTAAAGGCATGAACTACAAAGAAACTTCAGTTAAATCTGTAGAACTTTTTTTCTGTGTTGGGGAAAAGGGGCAGGTCGCATTTAGTGCAGAATTAAGAGATGTAATGAATATTGTATATATTTTGCCATTATTCTGTATTTGGGTTATTAACAGTCGATCCTGTTCACACCCTAACTTCCTTAGTTTCATGGTTTTTACCAACTGCGAAAAGAACTGTAACATGTTATTTCACAATTAGAATGTGTAGGATATGCTTATGTACATGTTTTAATAAATGTTTGTTTAATAAAAACGATTCTAAGTTTCCCATACATGAGTCATAAAGAATGAAAGGTTTGGCCTATGTGCAATTTGGTGAAAAAAGTTTTTTTTTTTTTTTTTTTTTTTTTTTTTTTTTTTCAAAAGAAATTTATTAGAAATTGAGATTGTATGTGTAACTAGAACAGAAACGCGTTATTCTACCAAAGCCACAGTCTATCCTTGACGAGAAATTTATGAGACATTTTAATGTTAGGGCTTCAGTTAATTTCCACTTAGGAGTCTCTGACATAATGTTGAGAAATTTGCATATCTTGTTTAAAAAGAAAACCTTTATTTTGCACTGTATGACATTAAATCAGTCTAAACTTATAGGCACATCTCAAACGCACTGCTTCCTCGTATGACATGGGAAAAAAAGAAATTGGCTCAGTTTGTTGACCTCTACAACAAGAAAAACAAAAGTTTAGTCTCCTCTTTAGTGTGTCAGTCAGTGAGATAAAAGGGGTATCAGTCTTTGTACTGCGTGTTAACTTCCGGGTTCAACTATACATGCACAAAATACCTTAAAGCAGACTTTACAAATAAGCTTAAATGTCGTATGAGTTAGAGAAGCTTGCTGTAACTGTAAATGCAAATAGTAGCGTTTAATATATCACACCTGTGGTCAACACACACGCTGTTTTAGTCCGGAAAGAAAACACATTTAAAACAGGTTTTTCAGATTTATAGTTCACGTATTCGTTTAGTTTTTCAATAAACATGATAAATTTCGGGGACCCCATAATTTCCGGTTCCTCCTGCACGTTGTTTGGTGCATCGGTCCGTTGAGGCGGGACTTCTGCCTGGTACAGTAGAAGAATTGGCCAATGGCCAGCGTGCATCACTGTTGAGGCCCTCTGAGTGTATGTTGCAGAAATGTCCATATTGTGTCTGTATTCAGAACTTCACTGTTTTTAGTCAATTCATAGCTGCAGTCCTAAAGGTAAAGGGCCCTTAAACAGGTGTAAGTATCACTGCTAACGACAAGAGCTACCCGATAGCAACGCGGCGGCTGTAGCTTGTGGTTGTTTTGGACGCGTTTATTATAGACTGTTTATAAACAGCTAGTTAGCATACAAAGCTAAAACTGGTAGTATTTTTTGTGACGTGTTGCCAAAGCTGTCAGTAGTGGTAAAGGTGAACATCCAAAGTCGTCAAGTTATAATGTTAACGACCATATGTAACAAGAATTTATAAGATTGATCGCAAATGGTTGATGTTTTCAGTAACTATTAGCTCATGTGTATGACTTGTTTTCAGATTTCAAGTACATTTCAAAACATCTCGTGTTATCCATTCGATCCCATTCATGTCGTGTTATTCTACTATTATATAAACAGATTGCTGAAACGTCAACATCTTGTGATGAATGTTACTGGTATGTCCCTTACCATAGTTCTCTGAGTGAACTGTGATATAAACATGGATGTTTGTGTCTTAATGTGAATTGCACACTTCAAGCAACTGTTAACTACTGTTAGATTTATTTTATTTATCTATTTTATAGTAAACAACTCACTGGGAACTATGGAAGCTAAAAACCATCAACGTTCTTTGCAAAAATAACTGCCATCAGGAATAAATTGAGTTGACTCATCCCTTTTTGCTTCCAGGCAACATAAGGTGAAGACGCTCTCATGAGGCAGCTGACAGACTGAGGAGCATGGCTGCAGAAACCACAGGGTCTAATTAGGCTGGCTCTATGCTGGAGGTTTGCAGTCTGAAAATATGTCATACAGTAACAGAGAGCTGGTGGAGTTCTTTATAAGCTACAAACTGTCTCAGAGGAACTACCCAACCTCTGTCCTAAGGAGAGAGGATGCTGGTGGAAGGACTGAGGGAGTCAGGGACAACTCTTCAGACAGTAATGGCTTACTCGTCAACAGCAGGAATGGGGACAACCAGTCGGGGTCGTCACTGGCGATGCGGCGTGACATAGAGGCTGTGAAAGCAGCTCTTCAGGACTCAGCAGATGAGTTTGAACTTCTCTTTACACAGGCCTTTAGTGATCTTTCCTCACAGCTTGACATCACTCCCGATACAGCCTATCACAGCTTTAAGAGTGTTATGGACGAGGTTTTTAAGGACGGAGTCAACTGGGGACGAATAGTTGGCCTTTTTGCTTTTGGTGGTGTACTCTGTGTGGAATGTGTCCAAAAGGGTATGGGTGAGCTGGTTTCTCGTATTGCAGACTGGATGACTGTTTACTTGGATGAGCACATCAGTCCATGGATCCAGAGCCAAGGAGGTTGGGTAAGTCTGCAGGGAAAGAACACAGCATAAAGGTTTATTTGGTGCTACAACCTTGTCTAGTGTGTTGTGCACTGCATCATACATTTAAAAAGAAACGGTTGTCTTAACACCTTTCATTTTGAGTATCTCATTATTGCTGAAATAAAGATTGCATGTTTTTTTAAGGAAAGAGACTTTATAGTTTTGTGAAGGGCAACAGCAACAAATCACTCAGAGGCAATTTGATAACCTTATAATTCTACTGCACTCTTAATGACTCCACTTGTTTTCACAAAGACTTAAAAAAATAAGTATTCATCAAATCTGTATTGACATTCTCACAATATCTAGCATTCTAAACATAAAATAAAGGGCAGAAGAGGGTGAAGAGAAAGTCTTTGCGTCCTCTTCTTAACACTGACGATTAACATGCACACATGCAAATGGAAAATCATATATATATATATATATATATATATATATATATATATATATATATATATATATATATATATATATATATAATTTTTTAGCCAATTCACTGTTATAAATACCAAAGGATTCAAAAAAATGCACAGTTTTACAAAGTTTTGGCTACAACAGCCAATCTTTAGTGTAATACTCCTTTAATGATTGTGGAAACAAACTGTTGCTTTCTCACACAATTTACTTGACTCTTTTTTTTATTTTTCAATGAAATCTTCCAGGACTGCTTTGCCGAAATTTTTGGACGTGATGCCGCTGCAGAAGCAAGGAGATCTCGGGAAACTCTCTCTAGATGGCTGCTAATTGGCATGGCGCTGCTAATGGGAGTAGTGGTGGGTGTTTTCATCGCAAAGAAACAGTAATAGCATCCTGTTTTACTGCTGCGCACCCTGCGTAATGCTACGAAAACTAAAAAGTTAATGTTTACAAAGAAATAAACAGTCTTCTTGTGCACTGACATAATGTGGATTGGCTAAAGCAGTCTGTGGGAGTATACAATGTAGCTTGGTGAGCTAATAACTTCCTTGCTTTGTCCCATTTCTTTTATATCTTTAATGTGTGGCAGAGATTAACACCCATTAAATGGTGTTACTCTCCAGACTGGAAGTGCTTTATGTAAACCTGATAAGCTAAGTGTCATTGAAACAGAATCAGCTGACCTGATGAGACAGCTTATTTTTGCTTTTCTTACGTTCTTTATCCAAGGACCAGTTTTTACTATTTACAAACAACGTACCAGAATATAAGTTATATTTTCTTTTCATTGTGTAATGCTGTACCGATCTCTTAGGCATGCTTCAAAAAAAAATAAATATATTTATGTTTTTCTTGTGTCTACATTTTTGGATTGTGTTTGTACACTTAGACACATCCTCTTAGTTCTATCCAGCTGGACATACAGCAGGATCATATGTTCATTAAAAACCTGATTTAATCACAGAGCAGAGTACCCTACTAATCCAAGTTCCAAGTATTTTTCCATCCTCTGAATGCTGCTGGGCTTCACATCTGACTACAGGATTATCCAAATCAAATGTGTCCATAGTGTGTAATAATTTTACATCCCATTTGACGAAGAAATGTTTTTGAAGCTGGCATTAAAGTACCTTTATATTAGTTATGCAGATAATTAATCATTGCTCAATCCTCATGTAAAAGGTCTTAATTCTAGCATCAAGTTCACTGTACTGAAAAGCACATCTGTAACTGTTGTATCAGTTTATTCTAAAACCAACTTCAGACTTTGTCTTCATTACTGAAAATTAGTCGGAATTTACTGAAGATGGTTACAAAGTTCAAGACTGTGAGCCCAGTAATAATAAATATAAAATGTATGATGGAGTAATATTTGTACTAATAAATACATCAGCTAGCAGAATGCATTCAAAAGAATCAGAAATGTCGTGAGAAAGAACAGCAGAATATTGTAGATGAAAGAATACATCAACAGATGTCTTCCGCTCATATACATCATACACATCATTATCTGTGTTCTGTTTTCAGACAAACTCATAACCCATACGTTAAACATCCTAATTAATGATCATTTCTGCACCAGTATAATATACATTAGCAGTGTGCATGACAATATCAAGCACACACACACACACACGTACATTAATGTGTGTTATCTTTGAGGAGCAGAGTTCAGAGTTTTACATCCTGTGGCCGTTGGAGGTAGGAACGCTGTAGTTGCCATGTTGCATCTTTACCTTTGGGTGGTGCTAGTGTACTGTACTAGTAAAGGTGGTTGCATTAGTTCCAAATGAACTTCCTCGCTGTAAGAGTCATGCAAAGAGTCAGTTTTAATATGGAGTTAGATGTCAGAAAATACTGTTTCCTGTCTCAGTGAGGCTGTTTATCTTCAATCAAACAATCATTTACCCAAAGACATATTTTATAACCTTCCGAACTTGTTACAAAGATGCAACATTCCATGACTAAATATTCTGAGCTTATTTTATTAGTTTCTAAAATTAAAGATAATTCTTTCAGTACACTTCTCCTTGATCAAACAGTTTGAATAGGAGGAGAGACACACTGAAGAAGCAAGAGAGAAAGGGCCGCTAACGGATGGCCCTGTGAGTCAACTTGCCTGTGGTTGCTAATCTTTCACCAGCATTTGTCGCCATTTCCCCAGGGCAGAGCTGGCATCTGCAGCAGATAAACAGCAGATAGACACGCTCAAGGAAAAGAGTATAAATTAAAGATGTGCATGCACTTATGGGTGTTTTTTTTAACAGTCATGTAGTTTTTCAACCTATTGTAAAACTTTTTTGAGGTAGAAATGATATAGATTTGGGAGTAATATTGCTTTGATGTGACTTTGGGCTAACTTTAGGGAAATTGTGTAGAAAACTCCTCGCCTGACTCTGTTTCTCCCGTAGCTGTCAATGTTTAAAATTCTCATAATGGCAGCCCCAGGGGAATCAGGGGGAGGCAGCAGAATGATTTATTGCTTATGAATTTAAGCTGCACAATGAAGACAATATCAACTGAAATGGTGATTATATTTGACAACTTATGCAGGAAAGACACCTGCCTCTATTTGTCTATTTGTGTGTGCATGAATGTGTTTGTTTTGCAATGTCATGAGTGGGTGGTGTGTCCAGATGTTCACAGGGTTGAACTCATGAAGCTGAAACCAGATGTAAAAATGACTTGTGACTGTCTCTTAAGTCTGCAGTGAAGCGTGTACAAATCTGCAGTGAAGACAGAAAAGTGTGTGTGAACATTTATAGATTTGCCTCAAGTGAAGCGTTTTTTGTGCGCCCACAGATTATGAAACCTGACTGGATTCATTTGAAACAAACCTGTCATGACACAGTGATTTTGAAACTGTGACTGAACTTTTTTGAGCTTACAAATGTATCTACCGCAGGACCTTTTGATGACTCAAGTGATATCTTTGTTTGTCTTGACCCTGACTGTTCTCTCTGGCATCACGTCTCAAGTGTACATAGTGCCTCTCTCTGACTAACTGACAGGGAGTGTGAGAGTGGCGGTGCCAGCAGCAGGTGGATGGATTACGCCTGTAGCGATGGTGATAACCTATCAGTTATCCCCCAGCACTGAGTGAGCAACCCCAGCCCTGCTGCTTGACGTGAAAAAAAGAAACAAAACAGTTCACAGAGAGAACACTTAACTCTCATATATTTTCAAGTAAAAGGTTAATGCAGTGTATTTTGTTATCAGCATTTAAAGATTCAAATTCTCCTTTAAGGCAAAATTCAGAGTAATTATCATTATTATCTGAAGGCTTTTTCTAACCACTTAGTGAGACTTAGTTAGAAGTTTATCAATATAAGACGGTTGTCTTTGGTTTACAAGGTGCGAATAGGATTGAAATAAACACAATCTCAGCAACACAGCATGTGTAAAGATCTGCAGGACGAAAATGAAACTATTGCTAAGATTTGAATATTCATCATATAAAAATTGATGGCATTCTGATAAAGCCAGCGTGTTACTGAAACAGATCTATTTTTAAACAATGTATTATCAATAAATTAGGTTTGGTGCATTTTTAACACATTAGTCTATGCACTTATTGATTCAAATCTGGATTGCTGAGGGTGATACTCCACTGTCAAGCTTAAAAGTCTTAATATAAATGGTTGTCCCAAATGCTAAAATACATTTTGGTTGTTATTGGTTCTTTAACGAAACTTTGGACAAAAAGTTTTTTTTTGTTTGTTTTTTTGTTTTTTTGTTTTTTTGGGGGGTCCACAAAGAATTGAGTTCAGCAGGTTCCAGTCATTACAGCTCTTTCAAATGACCTTCAGTTTAAAAATATACATTTTAGAAGACAGCATTTTGTGAACCCTGTAAACCCACACAAAGAAGAAAGAAAGAGACATCTAATCTTTTCTCTGAGGGGGGTTAATTTAAAAATAAACCGTTCTGTTAAGGCTGAAAACGTAGGTAGTTCATGTAAGAGATAGCTGAATTGTTGCTACTTTACTTGAGTATAAAAAGATAATCTTCAAGAGGCTGAGTCCTTCAGAAGTAAAGATGAGCAGAGGTTGACTAGTCTGTGAAAAACTGCAGAAAAAAAAATGTTAGTTAAATGTTCCTCAGCTGAAAATTAGGAAGACTTTGAATATCCCAACATCTACAGATCATAATAAGATCCCAACAGTCTGGAGGAATATTTCTGCGCAGGGACAAGAGCAAAAGTCTGTCTTGGATATCCGTGATCTTTGGCCCCCCAAGTGATACTGCATTAAAAACAGACTTGACTCTGTTACGGAGATCACATGGGGTCAGAACACTTCCACTGTTAATTATCTGTAAACAGAGTTCGTTGTACCATTCACAAATGTAAGTGAAAGCCCTATCATGAATGGACCAATGCAAAGTGGAAAACTGTTCTGTGGTCAGTTGAAACAAAATGTTGAAATCGTTTTGGAAACGCTGGACATCGTGTCCTCTGTTCTAAAGAGGAGAGGGACCCTTCAAGGAGGCAGGGGCAGCTAACACATCTGGAAAGGCTCCATCAATGCTTAGAGGCTTTAGAATGAGCTTTGCTCGCATCCAGAAAACGTCTTTTTTAGAGAAGTTAGTCCTTACAGATTTCTGCAAGACAATACTGAACCGCATGCTGCATCCATTACAACAGCATGGCTCTGTAGTAGAAGAGTCTGGGTGCTGAACTGGCTGGCCTGCAGTCCTTATTCATCACCTAATGAAAACATTTGGTGCATCATAAAACCAAAGATCTGGCTAAGAAGACCCAGGACTTTCAGCAGATAGAATCTAAAATTAGACAATGGGACAACATTCCCCTCCAAGGCATTTACAGACTGTTGTTAAAAGAAGAGGGAACGCTACGCAGTGGTAAACATGCAACTATCCCATTTTTTTGATATGTTGCTGCCACCAAATTCAAAATTATCCTACTCTTTTCTTAAAATGGTGCGCTTCTGTAGTATACTATAGGTTTATGAGATTTATGAATCATGATTTTTTTTTATTTACAATTTACACAACGTCCCAACTAGTTTTAAAATTGGGGTTGTAAGATAATAAAGGTTTGGTGAACGTCAGAATACTCTGTAAAAACTGCCAAAGTGAAATTTAAGAACAAAGGAGTTGGTGGATGAATCTCATCTACATGACAAAGGTACATCTACCAGTGTTTCTATCCATACCATCCATAATGATGACCTCCATAACTCAAGAGTATTTGATCACCTATCATTAACAAAACCTCCTAAAAGTTAGTCTTCAGCCTGTTTGGGACTAACAAATAGTTTCCCTTTACCATTTCAGAGACATAAACACCAAATTCAAAGCTCATCTTCTAAAATGTGGCATTGCATGTCTACATTTAAAACCCAGTCCTGCATTGAAGTTGAATGTTTGCTTCTTCTGTTGAATGGAGAATTTGCATACATGTACAATTACAGTGTCGAAGTAGAGCACTGCCTCTTCAAAGGGACTGTTATACCTGCACAGGGGAGGACAATAAAACCACTCAAGAGGTGTTACTGTGGTAAGCTGAGAATTCAAATGACACCACATACTCCAGAACAATAAAACTCAAACATTTATTTTATTTTTATGTTTTTGACAGAGTTTCAATGTCTTTGTGTTACTTTTTTTCCTAAAGAAAAGATAACCAGTGTAAGCACAAAACCAAAGTATACTATTACATAAGGACTGATGGAAGAAGGATTTAGACTCTTGTGTAAGTGGAGCTGGGTTTGCATTTTATGTCTACACTTGGGACCTCTCAAAAATAACATCTACAGATTTGGGGCTACCTCTTGAAATACAATGATATAAGAAAACCTTATTCACACGATTCATGCAAAAACACGTATGTACAACTTCACACAAATAACTGTCAAGAAAGAAGACGTGCTGCTTTCCAAAACATACACTGCCTCTGGATGCCTGCTTTGCTGCTTCACACCAGAGTGGGGACCATGCCAGTGTTGAGGTGGTGTGTGTAGGGTAAGGGGGCAGAGGAATGCAGAGGTGATGCTGCTGGGATGAGGTGAGGTGAATGACCATAGGTGAGGAGAGTCCCTGGACCGAGAGAAAAGGGGCCTCCACTGCCATCAAAGGACGCCGGCTGAGTCCCGTCTGAGTAGTTTTCCAACACAGCTGCCTTCTTGCTCTTTTTGTTCTTATTGGACACTTTCCTGTTCCGTGTTTGAATGCCATCCTTCTTCATGGTGAGAGGCCGGTTCACCTGAGGACAAACAGGTATAAGATGGTGAGGAAATTAGAGTATAATGTTACAGAGTTTTGATAAAGACAGAGTGAGTTTTATACAAAAGACTGACTCACATTGTGCAGTTTAAAGTAGAGTCCACATGCATTACACACTGGTTCTCCGTTGGCATTGCGCCTCCACAGCGTTGTTGTGCTTGTGTGACAGTTGGCACAAAGTGTTCCAGCCCGCTTGCTGACAATCTGAATCAAAGGAAAGAAATAATTGTTGATTTTAAAACTGTGTTGACACGGTTTTATACAATTTTGCTTTAAATATTTCACAAAATGAAAATAGTGCTAAGTGGATCATACCAGTCTTTTTTTGGGCCGGATTAGGGGTCTGTTTTGGCCATTCATTTTGTGGTACAGTCCACAGGCATTACACAGGTAGTGTCCTGTACCGTCCCGCCGCCAGAGAGGGGTGGCTGTGGCTCCACAGTTGACACACTCTCTGGCCTCTGATTAAACCAAGAGTGAACACTTTTTAAATATGAAACTTTGCTTTGATTATGTACACTGAAAAAGAAACAAAACAGCCTGCGTTTGGAAACAGGTCGTGTTCTTTGATATTACAAATATTGGTTGAGTTAAAAATAACAAGACAGTTTTAACTGCCTGCATGTGGTTAGCTTATTTGCTTTGATGAAGTTTGAAACATCTTCTTCAGCATTACTGATGTTCAAATTTCCATTTTCCTAGCTTGACTGAACCAAGCGGCAACCTTCACTCTGAAAATATGAGACAATGTGGAAGTGCTCAAATCTGCAGTGTCGAGTGTCTGCTTGAGGCTGACTTAGGAAATACTGGGAGTCACAGACGCACCAAACCAAAAAAAAAAAAAAAAAAAAACAACAACATTTTTTTCACAGCTGAAATAAGCATGTTTACAGCCAGGTACAAAAATGTCTCCCATCTTAATCGCTACTTTCACTGATGGGAAATTTTTTTTGTCTAACTCGGCAGTTTAGAAGATATTAGTATCACCAGTTCGTCCAATCAGAGGCACAGCTCAGCTCATGTGACTGACAGGCACCCTGTGGCTGTTACTATGAAGACTCAAAGCCTGTCTCATTTCCATACAGCTGTGCCGGCCAATTTGCTTCAGAAATGCATTTTGGAAACAGACGGGTGACATCACAGAGACTGCATTGATCAATTATACAGACTATGGACTGAGCACATTTTTCCACTGATAACCACATTACTCCTGTGGATATTAAAGATTACCTTTAACAATGAACCTTTAACTTTGAGCTCTGGTGAAGGTGAAGTTGGGGTTGACTTTGTACCTATCAGTACCAATTGAGGAACTCCATCTTGGGATAGAATCATATTTAAGAGTCCTATTCCACGATTCTGTGTTCGATTATAAACTAATAGACTAACTAAATGAATTAAAGATTTAGTGAAATAAAGTTCCCACCTGGTGTGGATATCCTCATTTTATTATGGAGCTTTGGGGAGAAGGAGGGGCTGATCCATGTCCCAGGGCTGGAGTAAAGAGTAGCAGAGTTGTACTCTTGTGGACCTGTCACATACGAGCTGTACGGGCTCAGCATATGTGGGTGGGAGTGGGAGGTGTAAACACTCCCTGCAGCAGGTGTCAGATTTAGAAAACTACTGCTGGACCCCCCTAGTGGGCTTAAACGCTCAGCCTTTAGGGCCTCCTGCATCCTTGGACTCTCTCTGCCCTCTCTGCTCGGAGATGAGTATCCGTCTCTGGGGTTGGTGAAGGAGGAGTTGACACCTGGGGTGTAGAGGGAGGTGGGAGTGTGTGTGTGTAGTGTGGTCTTGGTGAGGGGGCTACTGCTCCAGCTGGAGGAGGAGGCGTTGTAGGGCGAGCTCAGGGAGTGGCTGGATGACCCGTCCAGCAGCTGGAAGTTACTGAGAAGGCTCGGCGAGGTGAACACCTGTCGAACTTTATGAAAAACGGGAAAAATTAAATTGAGAAGATTTGACAGATGGCTGCAACAGTGCATATGATGAATAAGATGAAACAACAAGGCAGCAGTGATGAACCAATCTGATCCTGGTAACAGGTATCAGTTTGGTACCAACTCAATAAGGTAGATTGGCTATCGGTGACAAAGGGTCGATCCATGGTCCATATCTATTCATCTCAGCTCTATGCTCTTCTGTGTTGGCAACTCTGACAGTAACTTGCGATATGTGCAAGTTTAACTCCTCTCTTATTAACTACTGAGATTTACAGTTAAACTGTAAATGTTGTTAGTACTGGAGATTTACTCACCCCACAGTCAGTTAAAATACATTTTAATTTCATTTTGGTTTATGAGTTAGAAGAGCCCAGAGGTACTGAGATATGATTCTCAGTCTCTCCCTCATATTAGAGATTGTTAGATTAATACTGGTGCCTGATCGATTCAGTATCCAGGTTTCAGTATTGGTATCAGGGCTTAAAAGGTCTGATCAGTGCGTCCCTGGTAACAGTGGGTAGAAGCACTGACCTGAGCTGTGTCTGTAGGTGGATTGTGCTCTGCTGTGGCTGGAGTTGAAGAAGGAGGGCAGGCTGGTGTAGTCTGTGTCCTGGCTGGAGAAGAAAGCCTCTCCATCCTCCCCTGGAGGCAGCAGGCCGGTCTCAGAGGGAAAACCGGCAAGAGGGTCAGAGCTCAGCAGAGCCGGTGACACCCAGTGGGACTGCTCGGACGAATCCTCCATGCTGGCAGAACAGACTTCAAGCTTATAATTTCATCAGCCAGACACCTGAATAAAATACATTCTATTCTATTCTATTCTATTCTATTCTATTCTATTCTATTCTATTCTATTCTATTCTATTCTGAGCATAACATACATTCAGTCTACAGCTCTTTGGAGATTTGCGTCAACTACACAATAATATTTAATACTTTTTTTCCAAGCCAGGAAATTAGCGCCTCAACCCTCCTAACGCTTTATGTTTTAATGTAACTCAGACTGAATTAGATGCATCATCAGCACACTGTTCACATCAAAATAACAGGCCCTTTGAACTCATAAAGGACATGATCTCTTGACAGCAGGTTTCTATAAACTTCCTTTTCTAGGAAAAGGAAGTTTAACAGTGGCTGAAAGTTAAAACTAAAAATAAATGGATCTAAAAGTGTAGCGATACAGCCAATGACCACATGGTTACTCGGTGGCCTTTCACTGAAGGTGTCAGTTAGAGGAATGCTAGAGACGTAACCTCGGGGACGCCCTGAGACAGCACAACACTTCAGCTAAAAAATAAAAAAATAAAATAAATGAAGGGAATTTGCTCATTTGTTGTAAGTCCAAGTATCACCCTGCTCAGAAGAAGTTAAAATACTTTCACATAAAGATTTTTTTAAGGTCTTAATGATTAATTATTCTCATGCAGATTTTTCTAAAAGAAATAACTTGAAAGTTGTTAAAAATGTTTTGTCCTTTGGATGAAAAAAATCTTCCTGCAGCTTTTTAAAAACATCAGAAAATAACTCAACAGGTGGTAGAAACTCGAAAAAGCCGAGAATGTCCCAACAATATTATGAGGGCTGCAACAACAGTTCACACTCATCCCATATCTTTAGAGGAAAGAAAAGAGGAAAGAGAAGAGGCTGATAATGTCTGATAAAGTCTGAGAAAATCTGATAGACAGCACTACTATAAAGCTAAATATATCCAGCTCCACCGATACTACGTGACCCTAATCTCATCAGATTAATAGAAATCTGCCAAACTAGAGGTCTGTGAATGTAAAAACAAAGAGTGTGGCAGCTTGACCACGAGAGAAACTACAGGAAATAACAGCAATAACTACATGTAGATAGATTTAACCACTCTGAGCTGAGCTAACAGATACAAGCTCCACTCATGGAGGGTTTAATTTAAACCAAATTTTGATTTTTTTAAATTTTTTTACCTGAAGGTTTGATGAGTAATATTTATACTTCATTTATATTACTTGATATGAAAGTCATGTAAGTGGTGTCATATTGATATATTTGATAAATTTATACGTTACTTTACAAACGATGAACACATCAATAGTTGATTTAACTAACTTCATCACTCAGTTATATAATCTATAGTAATTAATTTGGGGCTGAATTGAAACAGAATAGAAATAAAGTCCACGAGTTACAGGAAATAAAACAATAAATGCTTTGAGGTGATTGTGAATTTTCAGAGGCAAAAAGATGCATAAAAAAGCAGGATGTCTTTTTTTTTTAAGTGTTTTTTTTAATAGTTTGGATCATATACCTTGTCTAGAGAAGAATAAGAGCAGCAGGAGAGAAGAAAGAAAAGCAGAGGGGTTACCTACCTGGATGGATGTCACAGATGGGATCAAAAGGACTCTTGATTTAACTTGTGTTACCTAATAGGTGGCGAAGTTCAAGTGCTTACCTCAGTAAAGGCTGATGGCTTCAAGAACTACTTCTCCAACCCCCTGTGAAGTTTAGGGTTAAGAGACAGTTCGTGGGAGGGGTTGGAGACAACTTTTTTAAAGACACACCTCTTTGGTGCAGAGAAAAAAACAAGTATGTGGGCTGCTAATAGTCAACATAACAGCTCATCTAAATATCTAAAAAAGTTCGACTATGTAATTTATCTCGAGGTTGTACAAATATTGAGCGTCCTGTCACAGACTGTTTAAATCTGAAGCGGCTTGGTCAAGGTGAATGTCAGCCTTGAATCTTGGTTCCTCTTCTTTTGTGACTGTGTGGGCTATTCATAACATGTTTCAAAATGCAGATTTAAGCAGAAAAAGCCCCCGTTATAAGCTCCAATATCTGGCCATTACTCAGTATTAAATAAGATACAAGAAAACCCAAACAGACTTTGTCACAGAGACATGCAACAATACCATTCACCGTGAAGACCATCATAATGCTGTCCCGGTCAGAGCAGAGAGCATGCAGGACGGGTCTTTTCGTCTGTTGATAAAATGTGCATATATCCCCTGATAAGAGCTGAGCCCGCATGGAAAAAAAAGTGGATGGACATTTGAACAAAGCAAATATAAAATGCAAAGACTCAATTTCTTTGTGGTCCAGCAAAGCTTAGAGTGGAAGGCAGTAATGCAAATTGGGAAAGGTGCTGCAATCATGGGGGAGAGATATGGTCTGGACACGTCCTGGCCCTGCACAAGTCCAACACTGTCCCAGTCATTTGGTAGTCAAAGCAGCTCCCCAATTTTCCTCTCTCTTTGTTCACTCACAGTTTTCAGGTAAATCAGAGGACAAAAACAGTTAGGCCTCCATTTATTTGCAACAATGGGCCTTTTTTTTCTGGCATTTTAAACCCCACAGCAGTTATAATAAAACTATATCCGCATCAGGGAATAAAGATGCAAATTGATGCTGTGACCAAAATAACCCTGGCAAAACATTTGGCTTCAAGTTATCTATTTCCTTCAACTTTTTTTCACTTGAAGAAACTGAGCCATATGAAAATCTCCACTTCAATGTTTCTGCAAAGATATAAACTCCCGGAGGGTGTAAAACCCTGCTGCATGTTTAAAATAATAATTCAGTGAAGATCAGCTGTGGTAGCCGATCCAAATAGCACAAACAATTATCATGTTAGCAAAGGCATGAGGTAGTGATCAGCAGCTACAACACAGCTTTTTTTTTATTTGAATCCCTGATAATAAGAATGGATCATACTCAGAATGAAGGTGTGAATTTTTCTTTAATATTTGCAATGTTTTAACTAAACTGATCAGACTCTTAGCCTTATTCAAGATGTGTCAAGAAATAGAGAGCCAAAAACTTGATTAAAAAAACACCTTACATTTTATCTTTGAGGATTTCCCCAAAGATTAATGACCCTGATGTTTTTAAATCCATAGCTGCACCTGTTTTCTTTATTTCCTTTGTGACTTTGGAGACCTGTGACCAGATGCACCATGCTACATAAAAAGTTGTGTGCTGTGTAGTATTTCTTTAAGGCAGCTTTATATGTGTGCTTTTACCTTCCTCTGCATCAGACAAACAAATTCATTTCGACAGTTCTGAAAAGAGTTGGTGTAAACCCGTGGCTGAGGGTGCTCATTTATTGTGATATCCAAGAAAATAAAACCCTTTCTTCACTTGTTTTTAGGAAGAGATTTCTCTTAGGGAGATTAGTATGAAAATCTAATTGGAGTGTGTGTGAATGAAAGTGACATTAGGAGTGAAGGCAGTCTGTGTGGCAATGTGGACAGCTGGGCAGGGATGTGGCTGCCGCCGCTGCGAGAGCGAGCTGCTCTGCTTTGATAAGAAGTTATCAAGATAAGGAGGAGGCCAGGAATTACAGGCCCACTGCTCACTGTCATACAGCAGCGGAGGCATACACACATACACACAGACCTACAGGACATTGCAGCACGCCTGTGGTCATGTGCCATGTAACTCATAAACCCCATACACACAGCACGGACACACACACACACACACACACACACACACACACACACACACACACACACACACACACACACGTTTGCTCCATTCTCAGTGTCTCACCAGAAGCAGTTGTAGCTGTCTCTGGGACTACTTGTTGGACAGTTGCGAGGTGTTGTGACCTCATTGTAGTGTGATGATGATGGGTGGTGTTGTGTGTCAACAGTGGACTCTGGGTGCAGCTTTTTAATTCCCAAGAAACAGACTTCTGAGTAGACACTGCTCTTCTGCTCTTATCTCTGCAACACAGAGCAGCAACATACCCAGGAGAATGCTCGCTCTCTCTCTCTCTCTCTCTCTCTCTCTCTCACACACACACACACACACACACACACACACACACACACACACACACACACACACACACACACACACACACACACACACAGAGTCTCTCATCTCCAGAGTTCTTTAGCTTTCTCATCAGTTACTTTCATTTTGAGTCGACAAAGAATCACGAGTATTCATGCTGCTCTCCTTGTACACACCTGCATGTGATGTGGTGTGCATCGGAAAGACATTGAGTGGGCCTCTGCATTTAAAACAACGTCAGGTGAATTAGAAACTGAAGCTCAGTACTACATTGCTGATCATGATATCATTACATCATGATTTTTTTTCCCCAGATTTTATGTAATTTCAGTTTTTCCCAACATTAGTACATAGATGCATGAAAAGATGGACTCATAACTTCAGCTCAGGTTTATCTGGTTAAATTAACTTTTAGTTTAAATTATTTATTTTGCATCATTGCCCAAACATAACCTTTTAACATTTTTTCTCACCTTTTATTTCCTTTTGTAGCTCAAAGGTTGAAAAATGATTCTTTAACATGATCCCTGACTTTGCTTTCTTTAACTCATTATCATTAAACAGGGCCACATTTAAACACCACACCACAAAATATAGTTTCCTGTGAAGAAAACCTTTGGGATGTATTTTAAAGGTTTCTTTACAGTTAATCTAACCTCATTTCTACATATTTGAAATATTAGAATAAGAAGCATATATTTCAGAGTTATGTTTTTCGATTATTTGTATATTCAATAATTATTATTATTATTATTATTATTATTATTATTATTTTATTTTTTTTATTTTTATTTTTTTTTATTTATTTATTTATTTATTTTTTTTTTTTTTGCGACAAAGTGCATCATTAAACATCATCAGAGGGCCCGACAGAAAGGTCTCAAAAATAAATGTAACACCTGTGGCATACTCTGCCCCCTAGTGGTAGATAAAGGACTGCTAAAATATGATCTTGTGGAGAGAATATGAAAACTAAGTTTTCATCCGAAATTGAATTATTTTCTCAGCGAAATTCAGATCTAGATTTAAAGAAAAAACAACAATTGAGCTAAACCAACAAACACATTTCATTGTCTTCATTTTATAACTGTGCAGAAAAACCATAGCTCAAAACGAAGTATTTCACAGGGCGAATATTATTATATTATTTTATATTTTATTCAGACCAGTTTGTTCCTTATACCAAGTACCCTAAAAAAAAAAGAAAAAAAGAAAAAAGTTTCAGGTCTTGACAGGTCATCATCGTCCCAAACAGTGGGAGAGTTGTGTAAAAATTATGAAAATGAGGATGCAGTAACCTTTCAGTTTAAATCCGTTTCAGAAACCCAACAACAGAGGCCATTTGTTAAATGTCTGACTCTCTAGTTCATGTAATACTTACACATTAATTAATAATTATTGATGTTTTTATTATCATTAATTTTACCTTGCTTTTATTAAAAATAACTTGACTTTAAATCATTATGTTTTCCCGACACGTGACCACGACTCCGCATGAAAGAAAACATGTTGATGTGCTACTGTGAGTCACCAAATTAATGCAAAGCAAACGTACGAGGAGCACCTGAAGGCAGCATCGGCTGAAGCTTGAGGTGGGAGCAGGTGAACATGAGCGGTGGGAATCGACCTGTACTGAAAGTCATCGTCATAGGGAGCTCCGGGTAATGTTGACTAAACTGTTGTTCAGGTGTTATTTTACCTTTTGGAAAGTTTTGATTGATTCTTTCGTCGACTGCTGTTTCCCTTTGATTTAGTCTTTGATTTCCAGTAAATCTGAAGTTAAGTCCGGCGGAGAGCATCTAAAGAGTCTAAAGGTTCAAAGTGCGTTCATATAAGCAGGGAGGTTAATGTGTCAGTTAGAAAAGAGAGGATCTATTGTGTTGTCCCTTACATTATTGTGTGTGTGTGTGTGTGTGTGTGTGTGTGTGTGTGTGTGTGTGTGTGTATTTACAAAGGGTGGGAAAATCCTCCTTCATGAACAGATACGTCAATCACCGGTTCTCTAGTACATACCGGGCCACTATAGGAACAGACTTCCTCTCTAAAGAAGTCAGTGTAGACGGGAGCACTGTCATCCTGCAGGTAGACCAACACCTGTGCCCATAACTGTCCAGCTGAAGTGACAAATTACAAAATATACTTTTCCATGACTTTGTGCCCTCCTCAGATTTGGGACACAGCAGGGACAGAGAGGTTCCAGTCCTTGGGGACCCCTCTGTATAAAGGGGCCCACTGCTGCATGCTGGTGTTTGACGTCACATCCAGAGAAAGTTTCTCCTCACTGGAGGTATGGAGGAAGGAGTTTCTGATCCAGGGCAACCCTCAGGACCCATCTGAATTCCCCTTCATTGTAGTGGGCAACAAGACTGACATGGGCAACAGGGAGGTTAGTGAAAATGCCTCTCAAATATGAAGTACTAACAGGCCTCTTAAAAAGTGAACCAAAGATAGTTCGACAAGATTTGAAGTTGGTGGTCTTTATTGTAAGACTCAGTCATGCAGGTTGTTAAAAGTTCCCAGTTTAAATAACTTAGTTAAACTGCAAAGCAAAGTAAGTTGTATTCTTATTTTTATTTGTAGTAAAGATAAAGTAACGGCTTGAATCTATGAGTCATTTCAAATGAAACCTATGGTCATATAAGGATTTGATCCATCTCTGTTTCCTGTAAACATGAAGTGCTGAAAAAGCTTCCTCACAAGCTGGAGACTAAATACTCCTCAGAGACGCAGCTTTCCACCAGCTCTGTACATGGATGTTTGCATCCTCTTACAAAGCCAAATTAGAAAGATGGATATCAAGCTCCAATAAATTCACAATTAATTATGTTCTGCTGCATTGCCAGCAATATTTGTTTTGAATGTGTTATTGTAACTATGATTGTTCTGCCCTCCAGGTATCTGGCAAGTTAGCCCAGCGGTGGTGTGAGAAGATAAGAGCCGAGTACTTTGAAGGAAGTGCAAAAGAGGATCTAAATGTAGAGAAGCCTTTCCTGAGAGCGGCTCAGAGAGGTCTGCAGCAGGTGATTCAGTTTTTTTTTTTTTTTTTTTTTTTTTTAACACATTTTATCAGTGATAATAAGAGAGACACAAATTCTATGTTTAACATGTTTATTTTTTGATGATAAAAGATACATTACTCCCTACAGTACAAAAAACACACATTGGAAAATACAGGACATTTCCAGATAACCTGCAAACAGCCGAGAGAAACTCGCAACACCTGTGAGTGCTGAGCAGCACTCGTCCCAGTGTGGGAAGGAAAGTTCAGAGAGACCTCGGCACTGCTGATGATGACCTATCTAACGAGGGTGCAAAAATAGTGACCCAGCAAAGGTACTGTGGAAGGAAAGGACACAATTGTATACCACATGGAGAGAGGAACAAACTTATTAAATGTTTTTTCTTTTTTTGAGAACCTTCAGCTTATGGTCTAACTTAAGGCATCACTACTAAAATACACTGCTTTTGCATGCATGTCTAGTTTTGTTCAACAGACACACTGACACGCACAAAAATTATGAATGCATATGAAGAGAAAGTTCATTTCTAGAAAGGAATCGGGAGAAACCACAAACGAAAACCAAGGTGCGAGCCGGAGAAAAGACGGCAAGCGAAAACCTTGGCTCTGATCGTCCTGGCTGTTACCATCATAACTGAATCTGCCCTTACAAAGTAGATATACACTCATGTCCAGTCAGAAACCTCCTCCCTGTACAAGGTTGTATTGTAATGAACCTAGCAGTGATCCAGACTCTTACAGTGAATCCGCCTGACAGAAGCAAATTAGAACAATCAGGGAGACTATATATATATATATTTATATATATGTTTCTTTTATAAGTAAAGACACAAAAGGCAATCGAGAGATGACCAACATGTAAAAACTGTTTGTTACAGGTAATTATATAAAAGGCCAAGATGTTTTTTTTTTTTTTTAAATTTTGTTTATTTTATTCTTGCTCTATGAACGAACTAATTTACAGGTGAGTACACTCCGGCCATGTAAGCTTTCTTCCTAAGACACCCCATTCGAAAACATACGAGCTGACACACCACAGCTAGCTTGCACACCGTCTGTAGTTGAAATACAGAGCCGTGGAAGGAAACAAATTAAAAATTTATTTGATGGATTCACATACATTAATAGGATAGGGAAATATGCCTACCAATATAAGTTCCCATTCTAAAAATAAAGAGGTGAGACCACATTCATGAGCATAAAAAAGTGTAGGACAGCTGATGGGGAAACAGGGGAGGACATGGAACGATCTGATGGTGCTTTACCTCATACCCTGTGAGATTTGGGGTTTGGCAAACAAAGCAACACAAGCACTGAGTAGTAAACAAAGTAAAACCTCTCCTCTCCCGGGTCAACTTCAAAGTTCCCTTCAGTCCTATAACCTCTGCGGTTCTACTTGGAACGAATACAAAAGTCTCTCTCTTTCATTACCATCTGTTAACATCAAGAACATACAACCAACTGAATGAAGAGTTTTTTTAAAAATATAGTGGCAACCTCAACACAGCCACCCATCTTCCCACGAACACAAACTATGGGGATGAACAACAGTTAAAAAAAGTGATGTTTTTAAAAATGCACAACATACACATACACACAGGAGAAAAAAAAGCTTAAAAAATACAAAAATAAACTACACAAAAGATCTGCATCATTGCTTGCTAATTTTTTGGGAAGATTTTGCAATTTTTTTGTGTGCTGCAAGTCTCATTCCTAGCATAGTCTGTCATTCTTTCTCTGTGAATCTCTTCCTTAGTCTTTCTTTGTTGTCCACCCTGAAGTGTGGGCCACCAGTCCTCATCGTGGGGTAAAAAGCGCACAGTGATGACATTACCAGGAGACTGGAGTCCAGAACAGGTCCAGTACGGCGGCTATAGACTTGGTTGTTGATGAAGCAAATTTGTTTTGAGCAAAAAAGAAAAGGAAAAAATTGATGTCCTCTTTCATTGAGGACAAGTGCTTTATTCGATTCCATAGCGATTTTTTCCTCTCATCTAAACTAATGCCTCCATGGCCTTTTTCCAACTCTGTACATCATTTCATGTAGTCTCTCTCTACATTCCTCCAGGATTCACAAAACAAAGACATTAAAAAAAAAAAAAAAAAAAAAAAGAACATTGCGCTCAGGCTGGCTCCCAGTTGATGAAAGATGTAAAAGCTTTTCTATAACTGCTCAACTACTGAAACAAGCCAAAAGTAGGGGTTAAATGATGGAGCGGGGATGTGACTGAAAAAGATAATGTGCTTCTAAGTTTGTGTTACTCTAAAAATACGTACGACCAACAGAACAAGGAGGAAGGAAAGTTTTATCTACAGAAACATCTCTCAGATTGACTTTCATCTCAGCTTCGTTCAGTTGTTCTGCATCCAATGATGATTTGATCTGAGACTTGAGGGTGGAGGATGAGTGTAAGATGTGGATGAGGAGGTGGAGGAGGGATGAAGGTCAGTCTTCCTGATAAAAGGACAGCAAGTGGAAAAAAGGACAAAAACTGGGAGGGATCTCTGGGCAACCTCACTGGTCCGTCCTTGCTTTCTTTGGACCAGTAGCCTTACTGTAAAAGCACACATAAAACCATGATGAGTATTAAATGCATGATGCATCAGCTCCATGTTAAATTATATCCTGTGTGCAAGGCATGAAACAAAACCCTGTACTTACGTATCAGGAGAGGTGCCTGGTCTCTTCGGGGCTGGTTTTGCGGAGGCAGCATCTTTCCCAGATTCTACAAAGCAGCACAGTGGTTAAAATATGTCCCATGATTCAGCAGCTGATCGCTCACCAGGCTATGTGACAGTATTCGTTTGTCAATCTATGTCCTAACCTTGTAACCATCGAACTTGGGTGGCAGGGCCATAACCCTTCTCATTACGGGCGGCGATGCGAAAGATGATGGCAGGCTTGGTGGTGTAGTCAATATGGGCGTTGGAGAGGCTGGATGACTGCACCAAGCATGAGGGGTTGGGCCCACAGTATACACGCATGAAAGCTAGCTGCGCCGGGGTGGAAGCCTTTGCTTCAGCTGTCTGGCTGCTCTGGATGGCCAAGTATACAGAGTATTCAATGATCTTTCCTGATGTCACCGAGGGTGGTTCCCAGGTCAGGTGGGCACCGTCTGGACTCTGCAAAGGATCAGTAAACAAATACCACTCATTGTCTGAAAGCATGACTCCAGAAAACAGCTTGTAGTATAATAGTTAAATAAGACGTGAATGTGGGGTCAGGCTTTGCTGGTCTATTACCTTGCTGATTTTGATGGCGCAAGGTGCCCCTGGGAAGCCTGGTAGGCATGTCTTGAAAGCAGATATCTCTGAGAAAGATCCACGGCCACAAGCGTTAATTCCAGCTACACGGAACTTGTAAGCAGTTCCAGGCTGCAGCTCCATTTTCTTCATCTGGCTGTAGTCTGGCATAATGCCAGAGTCATCCTACCAAACAAAGAACAGAAGTAAGAGAAATTAGAGATGAGCTGACTTCCTTTCATTCATATTTACATAATTAAATAAAAATTGGGAAACTTACATCCCCAAGAGAATCATCTGCTGGCACGTAGAAGTGGGTGACGACCATGTTGGTCACTTTAACAATTCCAACGTCAAACCACTGGTTCTCTTTCTTTACAACAGGCTTCACTGGTGTCGGCTGTGGACCTTGCTTCTGTATAAAAAACAAACAGAAAACAATCAGTATTCACCATTCTTCTCCCTTGTCCTAGCTGAGCCAGCAGGATTTCATTGTTACTAACTCACCTCTCCCTCGATGCCATTGGCAACCTCTGCTAAAGCAGCTGCTGCTTGTAGCTTGGCTGGACTTGCAACTGATACAGAGGGTGCGAATGTGCTTGATGGAGCGAGTGCTGTGGGGAGAAACATCAAGTTCAAAGAGCTCAGTGTACTGTTAAAAATCAGGGTAAGAAAAAAAAGCCAGGATTAGAGCCCTCCAGTCTTACTCTCAGCTGTGGTTCGAGGCAGCAGGGATGCCACAGCACTGGTTACTGCAGCTGCCATCTCATTGTGTCCATTGCTCTCGACGGAGGGGTCATTGAGGCTGTCAGCCGGGGCGAGGCCTTCAGTTGGCAAACTTGTATCCACGCTGGCCTGCTGTGCAGCAGCCTGAGCCTCTTGCAGCTGCTGCTGCTGCTGAACTAGCGCTGCCAGCTCCTGCTGGGTCAGCATGATGGGGATGCTGGTAGGCTGCTGGCTTTCTCCAGTGGAATCGCCTTCATCTTAAAACAAAAAATAGCAGAAAATTCAATTAAGTAAGAAAATAAACAACTTAATTTAGGCACTTGCAGCATGTAATATGATCACTTTTTATTGCTCATGTTTTTGTCCTCTTGAACAGACTTTGATGGCAATAGTGTTACAAGCAAAGCAAAATCAAGCCAGCAATCAAACTTTAAACACAAGGCATGGACTCACTCATAACGGCCTGCTGGGCTGCCTGGAGGACGGCCTGAATGGCAAGGGCCTGGGCTTCTTCGGTGGCTGCTGCCTGAGCAGCTGCCTCTGCTGCTGCAGTCACAGCCAGCTCTTCATCCGAAAGCCCCGTTACCATTAGAGTGGCTCCCTGACCCTCAGACATCAGCTCTGAGGGCAGATTTAAGGCTGTTCCAGTGGCTGCTTCCCCCTGAGAGGACATATGAAGAGTCACATTTACAGGGGTTATGTTTTTTTGACTGAGAATGAAAACAGAGAAATCAAACTAACATGAAATACTGTATCTACCTCTGCTTGTGTCTCCATTGCAGCAGCTCCCTCCTCTGCAGTTGCAGCTTCTGCTGATGCTGTCTCATCAGTTTGCATGGGCTCCTCCGTGGAGCTGGCAGCAGTACTCACACCTTCTGTGATTGATGAGATCGACTAGAAAGATAAAAAGAGAGTGGAATAAAATGAGGAAATGAAACGGTATCTTTGTGTACGAACGCCATGTGAATCTATGAACAGCCAGCGATATCTGTTGTGGTTAAACCTATTAAAAAGAGGAAGTTATGTCTTTGGATTCAGTCTTACAGGTACAGAGGGTCCGGGAGCTGGTGTAGACTGAGTGACAGTAGTGATGGCTCTGCCCTGGGTGGTGGTAACTAAGCCAGTTGTAGCAGTGGTGGAGGTTGCTTCTGCGCTGCTGGCACCTTCAGCTCCCTCTTCTGTCTGCTGACCGGCTAATAGATACAAAGGCAAAATGCAAGTTTAACTCGATACTTGTGACTAAATTTCACTTTGTGGTTGCAGAAATCAAACCTGAAACAACAACGAACACATGATTGTATCTTCTAGACACAGCTTCAGTAAATGTGAGTGTACCTGTGCCTTCGCCTGTCTCCATGCTGCAGGTGGCAGTGGTGGCTGTGTTGGTGGTCCCGGTCTCGTGTGTTTCACAGGGTGGGTTAGAACAAACCCTTTGGGCGACGCCTGAGGATGTGCTGGTCTGTTCACCTCCCATGTTGGAGGTGGCTGTGGATGGGGTGTTGGTGGTCCCAGTCTCGTGTGTTTCACAGGGTGGGTTGGAGCAAACCCTCTGAGATGTGCCTGTCTGGCCTGCACTCATGTTTGATGAAGACTGGGTGGCTGTGTTGGTGGTGCCCGTCACATGGGTCTCACAGGGGGGATTGGAGCACACTTGCTGGACTCCTCCCATGTTGGCCGAAGCTGTGGTAGCTGTGTTCGTTGTCCCAGTTTCATGGGTCTCGCAGGGTGGGTTGGAGCACATGCGAGGAGTAGACATGTTTGAAGATGCAGTTGTGGCTGTGTTGGTGGTGCCCGTTTCATGGGTCTCGCAGGGCGGATTAGAGCACACCTGTCCCGCTTTTATCGCTGCAGAGGAGGTGGTGGCCGTGTTGGTCGTTCCAGTCTCATGGGTCTCACAGGGTGGGTTGGAACAGACCTGTCCTGCACCAATGGTGGCCGAGGAGGTTGTAGCTGTGTTGGTGGTTCCAGTATCATGGGTCTCGCAAGGTGGGTTGGAGCAGACCAGGGTGACAGTTCCAGAGCCTTCTCCTGCAGCTCCAGCCTCAGTGGAGCTCGGCTGCTCTGAGGTTGGTGAAGCCAGAATGGACACTGGTAGATCCTGCACTGGTTGAGCTTCTACACCGCTGGGAGTTGTGATTAGAGTCACCTGGGTGGGCTGGTTCTGATGGGAGGAAATTTAAGGAATTTCAATCTTTTAGTTCACAGATACACACATTAAGTGACATTAAGCTCACAATTCATGGTCATGTGAAATAACGGCATCTCCTTTAAACAAATGAAAATGTTTATATGGCACTTTTTAATGTCCTTTTTAGCATAAACAAAACTCGTGAAATTCCTCAGTGTCAGGAATGTTTTAGCACTGCAGAATTTCTAAAGCTAAAGGCAGCACAAGTCATCTTCATAGTCCTGACTCTAGCTGGATGACGAGGATGGTTTTATGAATCTTAATGTTGACAGATTGTGACGTTCTGAGAGAAATTCAGTGACAAAGCATCTTTAAAGACAAAATCTAGCTTACAGTGCTGGAAAGTTTCTACAGCTTTTGCCTTAGTTTGGGTGATGCAGTGTCAATTAAATTGCTGATTTACTTAAATTTGTTTAAGCAGAAATCTGAATGGCCAACAATGAAAATTCCATCCGAAGTGAGATACTTGCCTCATCACTTAATTTTTATTAAACTCAAATCCTGATTTTGACCGATAAGAGAGGTTGGTGAAATAATAATGTTCACAGAAACAAGCTGATGATTCAGGTTTAACCGGAGATGTTGCAAATAAGGGATGGGCATCTCAAGCAATAGTGCTCTTCAATTTGTGCTGGTAACTATTGGAACAGTTTTCAAAGATCCAATTTTTTTTGTTGTTAAAGTTGCATGAACTATTCTATTTTTCAAATGTTAATGAATATTTGAAACTCATCGCCTATCCCTACTGCAAATGCTTCATACACTCATGACTGGTAGACAAAATGAAACCCAGGGGACAACAACATGCTGGGGGCTGTCTTACCTGAACTGTGATGGTAGAGGAGGGCAGTGTGGAGGCAGAGGTCAGGCTTGTCTGGGCAGCTGACACAGTTATGGCAGATGGGCTGATCACCTGGCTGGACAGGGTAGCGATGGTACCCAGAGTGGTGATAGGGGTCACCAAAGAGGCGTTGGAAGTGTCCACTGTTGCCCCTGCCAGGCTTGTGGAGACAGTGCCAGTAACTGTCCCCAGAGTGGTGACTCCTGAAAGAAAATCAGTGGCATTTTAATAAAAAATGTGATGACATAAACGTGACCCAAAAATCCCAAAAGTACTTTTTCTTACCAGTTGTCCCCTTGACAACCAGAGTGGTGACAGTTGGCTTTACTGCTGACACAGTCACTGGCGTAACAAGTCGAACACCACCCACTGTGCTCATGGGCACAGTGCGCAAAATAGTCCCCGGCTGCCCAGGTGCGCCCTTCAGAACCACCTAGACACACAATTTAGGATAAATGCCCTGAGGTAAAACAAAAGAGCAATGCAACTAATGTACACGGGGAAGCAGAGTCTGGGTACCTGGGTCAGTCCCTGTTGGCCAGCAGTAGCAAGTTTGGGCACTGCAGTAATGATTTTCCCAGGAGTTCCAGTGGTCATCACCTTTGTGGTCAGGATTGTGATTGGAGTTTTCATGCCAGCACTGCTTGTCACACCTGCAAGACCAAAACATATGTGCTCAGAACAAGTTTTCCTTGGACTGCATCAACTTAAGATGCACAGCCAAATAGTTGATTAATGATAAGAATTCACTGATGAAGACTGAATTAACTCTATTTGCAGGCTTTTCTAATTAAACAGCCACTTGATAAATATTAACTGTACTGTTTTGATGAACTCTGGATAAAATATGGTCCCTATGTCATCTGTAGATCTAATCTCTATTATAAACAAGCAACGATAAGCAGTTGTGACACTGTAAACTGGGGAGAGTAAAGACCTGTGGCTCCAGGCTGGGTCATGATGGCTGACATGGGGATGGTCTTAATGATGGTGGTGCCCTGTTTTGTGGTGGTGGGAGAGACACCACTGATGTTGAGGATAGTGGGCTTATTTCCTGTTCCTCCTGCCTGGGAAGTTGTAATAATGGTTGTGGGCTTGCCATCTGCTGAGGTCACCAGCTTCAGTATGGTGCCGGCAGGAAGAGGCCCTTTTGTCTGAGAAGAGAAAACAAATTATTAAAACTATAAGAAGATCTGGAGCCTGCTTAAGGAGTTAAACTACTATATGCCCCCCTGCATTTATGCAGATAGCTAACCTGTATGATCTGTGTGAGAGGGTTAGTGGAAGCCTGGCCTGTGACAGCTGATGTCTGTACCGGTTTGGTCTGTACCACAGACATCATCTTGCCAAGGTTGGAGATCTGACAGAAGAGAGAGACTTGAGTTTATAAGACACAAGAAAACATCAGACACCACAAAGTTGATCAGGATGGTTGACTACCAAACTGGTGATAATATGATTCCTCCCTGCCGTAAAAGACTGAAAGTCATGCAGATCACTGATATCATGTTCCTTATTTTCTTGAGTTCTCGGACAGTCTCTACTGGCCAACTTTTACTCCGCCCACCAAGTTCAAGCTCAGTGCATGTTATCATCTTGTGACAAGAAATTTAAAAAAAGCAAAAAACTAGTGCTTCAAATCTATTTTACAATACACATTATTTACAGCGTGCAAATAGAAGAACCAAAGGGTTCACTAAAGAGGTCTAAAGTTTCAGTGTGACAGTGTGCTAAAAAAATGTCAAGTCTTGTTGTCTTACCAAGGTGCCACTTCCTCCCATGGTGAGAGGGCTCTTAACCAGGGTGATGGTCTTAGTGACTCCTCCCACCACTGTGGTTACCACTTGGGCTTGCTGGGCAACCGTGACAGCACCAGACTTGTGAACAGTGATGATAGGTCTGGTGGTGGTAGGAGAGGATGCAGTTGCTGTGCCCACCTGGGCTGCAGCAGTTTTAAGCATTCGTGTGGCAGGGTTACTGACCTGTAAGGATAGCATTATTTTCACAACTGGCCTTCGACAGACAGAATGTAAACAAAGCAATAATTGGTCATGCTCAGTGATATCCATACCATAACCGGAGAAGCTACTTTCACTGTGGTTGTTCCTGGGGTAACCGCTACTGTTTTAAGAATGGTGGCACCTGCAGGAACATTGAGGACGGTCCCTGCAGAGGAGGGTGGTATCTTCTGAGTAGCTGCAGCAGCTGCAGCGAGAGCTGCCATGCCACTCATCTGAGGGCTACTGCCAATGGGCTGATAAAAGAAAGTAAACACTTGTTGGACTTGCTCATCCAAAAATGGTACAAGGTTAAAAATAGTTCTCACAATAAGTTAGGGATATTGTAATTCACATGAGTGTTTTTCCTATTTGATCTGAATTTTAATGAAATTAGTAATAGTTCTCTTTAATATCACTATTAATGAATAAGAAACACCATTTTCATTAATTCAATATTTCTTACCCCAACAGTTTAGACAATAACAAAGATAGCCCAAAACTGACAAAGTCAGTTGTAGGTTGTTTCTTTTTTTAAGCACCATTTGCCTCAATGACAGCTTGACAGCGACGTCTCATGCTCCTCCTAGCCTCATGATGATGTTCTGAGGCAATGCTTTCCACTCCTCCACAAGTGCTACACGCAGTTCTGCCAGGTCACGTGGGGGTGGGGTACGAGCATCCAGTCTCTGCTTCAGCTGGTCCCATACGTGCTCTATGGAGTTCAGGTCAGGGGACATTGTTGGCCACACCATATGAGGCACTCCGACTTCCTGAAGTCCATCTGTGACAATTCTGGCATGATGTGGTGGAGCATTATTATCCATGAACAGAAAGTTGGGGGTGTGCTGGTGGAATTGGGGGATGATGATGGTTCTATGGTGTATCTGAGATAAGAACTTGCAGTGACTGAGCCATCTACAATCACCAAATCTGTTTTGCGCTGACTGATGATGCCTGCCCAGACTGTTGCTCCTCCTCCACCAAGGCAAACCCTGGGGACCATGATGACCTCGACATATCGCTCACCTTGCCTTCTCCAGCAAAGATGATGACCATCATTTCTGTGCAAGATGACCCAACACTCATCATTAAACAGGACGGTAGACCACTGCTGCATTGTCCAGGTCACATGGGCTTGTGCCCACTGCAAACGGTCACGGCGGTGTCTAGGTGCCAGTGGAGTCACCTGCAACAGTCGTCTGGCATTCAAGCCAAAGTTGCGGAGTCCGTTGTGAATGGTTTGTCTGGAAACCCTCGTACCCCGCACTTCTCTTAAACAGGCCTGCAGCTGTGTGACAGTTGTATAACGGAGTCTGAGTGCATAGGTCCTTAGGTACTGGTCATCATTGCAGTCCATCACTTGTGGGGCTCCACTCCTGGGTCTGTCATGAACACTACCAGTAGTTCTGTGTCTTGCTGCAAGTCTGCTGATGATGCTTTGATACACACCAAGCAACATCTGACTGCCTGCTACCGACATGAAGGCGCGCTATGGCCAGGTGGCACTGCTCGTCCATTAAGTGACGTTGCTTGAATGCTGAACTGGGAACTACTTACTGACAACAGCAGCTTTTTATACCCCCAGAATGTTGAAACTGGTACCACACTGAAAGGGGTTGTCTTTTTGTATTTTTTGGTATTGGCCCCGATACGTGATGAACACAGCGAGAACAGACTACTACAATCACCTCCCTATCCCAAAAATCACTGAAGTGAAACAAAAACCTTAGAAATTCACTGAGGACCTCACAATATCCCTAACTTATTGTGAGTAATGTAATTTACAGTGCAAAATTGCTCATACCGATCCTTGTGTAGTCTGGGCAGGCACTACCATTCGTACACCTGGAGGAAGAGATGTCACAGTAACAGGGGATTTCCCGGGCTGGCTGGGGCGAACTGTGACAACAGATGCGCCTGTGGCAGACTGTTGAGCTGCAACTTTCAAAACAGCTGTAAAAACAAAGGAGCAACGATTAGGCTGTATGTGCAATGTTTTAGCTTCTTTGTATATTAAAAACAAAAGAATGAGAGAATCATAAAAGAGGGACTGTGGTAACCATCATAATACCTGTCTGTGGTAGGCTCTGAGCAGATGGTGCTGCCGCAGCTGGTGCAGGGCTCTTAGGAGAGTTCACAGGCTGTGAGGGGGTTGCACTCATTGCTGGGGAAGCTGCAGCTGGAGTTGCAGGGATGTCATATTTCTGCAGCTGCAGTAAGTAGGTGTCTGCAGTTGAGACGGCACCCCAGCTCACCTCTAGAGAGTTGGTGTTGGCACGGACTAACTGCACTCTGGCAGGGGCATGCGGCCGCTCTGGAGAGGTGGAACATGAGAAATGACACGCAAGCCTTTCTCACTTTCATAGCTGGTTGTAAATCCAATCATGGTAAAGCATACTTACCAGTTTCAAGGTACCAGAGGTCTTTACAACACACTTGGTTGTTCCATGCTTTACGATATCCATCACGACCACTCCAAACATAAAGTCTGGAATTTATGGCTACAGCACAGTGGCCTGCACGGGCTCTTGGGATGTTATCTTCAAGAGTATCCATTAGCACAGTTTCCCAACACATGGTGTCTACAGACAAACAAATGTACAAAAAATTATCTCTAATGAAGCACATTTTTACTTATAAAGATGTTCTAAAATTGTACTGTTAGTGTCTTTAATGATATTACATCTGTTTAGACATAAGCATATGAGAGCTGTGAGTAGTTTTGGTGGGAAGAATCAGATTTGAGAAGAGAGTAAGGGGTTGTGAGTGTTGTGTCTTATTTCGCAACAGATCCATTGACTTTTGACAGATCAGTTTGAAAAAATTAATCAGGTATCTGGAAATGTGTTAAAATTTGCAGAGAACTCAAAAATTAGACAAACCGAGATTTAGGCAGGCAAGTGTGTTTGTGCACTTCCACTCCTTCTCATGTGTTGCAACTTTGACATCATCCATTACCAAAGGAACCCATCCTCCAAAAACGTACATCCTTCACATTGAACAGAGGAAACAACAGTGAGATACTGTTAACAGGCACCGCCTTTTCAACTGTCATTAAAAACATTCAATGTTCTATTGATCAGGATCAACCGTTGTCTCACTTGTTTGTGATAGTGGTGGCAGAGTGAAGACTTCTAGGGAGCGGTGCTGTCCCATTAACTGATGGTTTGTTCCATGTCAGGGTATCTGTGAACAATAATCACTGATGAGAGCCACATACCACCAGGTGTATACATGTCACATGAAATGTAAGAGAAATTTTATCACACACTGAAGAGCGCTTATGTAAGACTGGTCTGACAACAGCAAACTAAAGGACATTTCAATTTGTTGCGCTGTGATTCTTCGATGTGAACTTTGAGATACCTACCAATATCAAGGGTCCACAGATCTCCAAGACGACAACCGCTCATTCCTCCATAGATTATCAGGCGAGATTTCCTGCTTGTCTTTTCAGTGTATACCACAGCAGTGTGGCTCTCCCTGGGAGGAGGCAGGACTCCATATGTGATTGGAATATCCCATCCAACCACACTCGAACCAGCACGTAGTTCAAGTGTGTAGAGATCATTTAAGTATCTGAAAGGAAAAGAATTTCTCAGGCTTAAGTTGTTGGTTGAAACTGCTTTAAGATTGAACTGCACCACCGCTTTCCATGGTATACTTGGAAAAATAAATTATTACCTGGGAATGTTGTTTTTTGGGTCCTCGCTGTCATTGGCGAGTCCACCAAACAGGTAGCATTTGTTGCCAACCAGAGAAAAACTGTGGCCAAGTCTAGGGCAAGGAGGGGGGCCATTCTTCGGGTTCTTTGCCTTCAACTTTTTCCATTCCCATCTGCTGGCCTACAACAGAGAAGGGACAACAGCGTGTTGCTGACTGACAATGTCAAAGTAAGGGCAGCAAACAGATCAATGGCTAATCTCATTGCAAATTTGGCAAAGATGTGCCAAAATGAACTTATATGAATGTTATATACATAGAACCAGGACATTCAACCAAGACCCTGATATGACATGCTGCATTCATTAGTTAATATTGTCATTTTACTCTTGTCCATTTTGAAGTAACAGAATATTTACATTGATTCAAACACTGTTGATTTTTCCTCAATCAAAAAACTGTCTTACTTTCAGTTGCACTTAGCAGAATGGAACTTTTGTGAATAGAAGAATATAAGCATGTCTTTGACATATTACTTTAAAGACAAGATAACGCAAATATATTCACTTTATTATTGCGAGAAAAATAAATCCAACAAATTTATAATAATATTTAAGGATATTTAATGAAAATTGGAGGTTGGCAGAATAGCAAATGCTGTTTCAGATCACATTTGATCACATATACTTAAATGACATTTAAGACTTATCACTACTTGTAAAACAACCTATGGAATTACCAGACAGTGTATGATACTTATCAAACTCTTTGAGTTTTTTTTTTTAGTATTGCACTATATCTAACTTATCTAAATTAAGATTGGTACTAACAGAATATGGATAAACCTCTGTTATGATGCAAAGAAAGTGAACTTAAAAAGGTGGCATCATTTTTTTTTTTTGTTTTCCCTGTTTATGTCCTCAAATTCTATTTAATATAAAGCATCTCAATATTAACCTTGTAAGCGAGACATTCTGCATGCCAATTCTTTGCGTTTGTATTTTTTTATTGAAATGCCTACATGTGCTGCACAAAAAAAAAATATCTAAAATGAAACTGTCACACGCATATCTGGAAATGCATTATTGCTTGATTAATTGATCAGTTTCTCCTTATGTTCAAACACACTTAAAAGTTACAGTCAATCATTATTACCTGTAGCTCATAGAGATCATTGCTGTACTTTCCATACTCCACCATTCCACCGAAAACCAGCAACCTTGTGCCATCACAGACAAAACCATATGCTGCACAACCAGGAGGGATATCACCACGGACTGCTGGGATGAACCACTGGTTTGTTGCTAGAAAATAACATACGAAGATTTCAGTGAGAGATGCAGTTTAGACTTTTACATACCAGTAAGTTCTACATAAATCAAATACACCAGTTGTATAGGACTACTGGGCTATACTTGGGCGCAAATATCTTGATTTGCAGTACATTACTCAGCAACAATTTAAAAACGTGGAGGAAGAATTGAATGACTTGAAAATAAAATGTAGAATCTGCAAACTTCCCTTTATCATTAGTAACATTTGAGAAATTTTGACATAAGATATGCTTAAACCAACCAGCATCATCCATTTTATTTTAGCCCGCCTTTTTTACGTGCGTTAAAACGCTTTCTCCAGCAGAGGGGGACCAAATACTTCATACATGGATCTGCTTGGCCCACCGAGGCCTTTCCTGTACTTCTTTTTTTAATTTCAGAAATCAACACAAGATAAAACATCACAAAGTGTATGGAGAGAAATAAAACGGAAGAATCGTCTACTTTTTTCAGGAAATTATGCATTTTAAGACTTCTTCGGTGATTTTTTTTTTATTTTGTGCAATCGCAAAGAATTCTCCTGAAGTAAATATCTAGATACTCTTACCAGTATTGTATACGTGTAATTCATCCACAATCCCTTCGTTTCCACCACCGAAGACAACCATAAGCTCCTTTATGGCCACAGCCCTGTGTCCATGTCTGGGCCGGGGAACGGGACCGGACCATCCGAGGACCCGTTTCCACCGAGGCTGCAGAACCGACGCCGTGGTCCCAGTTACCGCGGAGCCAGGGGCAGACATGACTTCTGTCAGAACGAAGAACGAATTATCCTTCTTAAAACAGAATAAATTGTGGGGTGGTTATGTGAACGAAAAGTGTAGCGCAGCATTTGATCCAGTACTACAACCAACTTCTCACTTTGAGTAAGCGTATCGGCTAAAGAGCTTCAGTTAGCCGTTAGCTTCGACTGAAGAAGGCATTCAAAAGCACAAATATACCAATTACTGCTGGTTTCAACCATTTCATACATGTAATTAAACAAGTAGTTGGCACTGAATTCATAAAGCCTCTCTAACGTCTAAGATGTGTCTCATATTGTTATTTCTAACCATTGAATACGGTACATGGAAGCAGCCATCTTGCAACCAAACAAACCCCCGCTAACTGCCAGTGTGAAAAATGGCGGAAGCGAATGAAATAGAAAAATACATACCCTAGAAAACTACGCCTGCACAGATACAACGTGAAATTACAAACAAATTAATACAACTCATAGCGAAAAAACGAACTGCACTTATATATTCAGGCCACACCGGGTTTATCCGCAGTTAAAAACGTTAGCAAAAGTCGACTATTTTCATGCCTCTCTGGGAGTCGCCATATTGTAGCTAACAAACTTAGCATTCTATGCAGCCACTTCAACGCAGATAATACAGTAAGAAAAATAAAGAAGGCCTTCTTTGACAATTACAACTCTACTAGACCTACACGTCCATAACCACATCGAAATATCAATTTTAAACCCAGAACTGCAAAGTTAAAAGTGGGTTGTTTGGATGGTTTCTATCGTAAGCTAGACTTCGTTAGCACTAGCGGCTGACAGTTCAACCTAATTTGGCCAAGCTAACAGCGCTAGCTGTGGGTCTGGCATCTGTCAGAGCGTCCTCAAGTTTCCAATTAGGTGCACTGAAATAGCGTTTAACTATGAAATGCATATCTTACCTGATACAAATGTAGTTGCGACAACTCTCATGAAACGCGGCTAAACTTAATTAAACTGCACATATAGTGTGTTATTGTGTTTCATGCCGTCTGTGGAAGCAGCCATTTTTTTCGACGATCGGCCTAGTTCTACAGCTCCCACAAGAAAAATGGCCGGACGGAATGCCACAACAAAACACAACAAACCGCTACATGCGCAATAATTTCTGAATTTCACTTACCTATTTCGATGCAGTAGTTGCAAAAACACGGGTTTGTGGGCTTATCTTCCGGAAATTATCCAAATTCATTCGATTTTTGAAGAAGTATTTCCTCTCATGCCTGCCTGGAAGCTGCCATCTTCTTGACAACCAGAGGCGGAGGAAAATGGAAGAGAGTTGGCGTCACCCAAAGTAAACATGGCGACAAAGACCCGCTCACATACAGTATCAGACAGAAACGCATATGCCGGTTTTGTTATAATTCATCACGAACAAGCGGTAAGTACCGTTGTTGGTATAGGTAATCAAAGGACGATTGAAATCAGTGCAAAATAAACATTTTATAAGTTTCAGAGCATTACAACAAGTTGTTTGATTTTTAAGTAGGCTTATTGTCCCATAGTAAAGATGGCGACAGACTAGCCTGAACCCTATATATATATATATAATGTATTTAGTGATGGTGCTTTTATTGCCTCCTTAGCGGCGATACATATGGCTAAACATATATGTCAATTGTATATAAGTACAAGTTTAAAGACTAAGCACTTGAACACATTTAAAATATACCACGCCCACACATACGCACGCACGCACACACACACACACACACACACACACACACACACACACACACACACACACACACACACACACACACTCTCTCTCTCTCTCTCTCTCTCTCTCTCTCTCTCTCTCTCTCTCTCTCTCTCTCAAACCAGCGCGCTCTCCGCTGAGACAACAGCTATATTGCGATATTCCGGTAGGCTACCTTTCCCATGTACTACCCCTATCCCGCCCTCACCCACTTTATTCTTTCAACTGTTCAGTCACATTTATACAATGGACAGCTTCTGAAAAGGCAAATATAAGCACTGATTTGGCATGTTGGTGTTGAAAAGTATTTATAAGACTACAAGAACTAAATTTAACCCCTGAAAAAAAATCTTGTTTCTGTCAGTAGCCCTCAGATGAGTGGCATGGCAGCTGAGGAGTTCAAATTATTTTCAAACTGAAATTGATTTTTGTCAAACAAGATAAATCAGATAATACTAAACAAGTTCAGTTCTGTGGACCAACCTCTTAAACGTTGAAAAGCATACCAAATGCAAAATTCTCATCAAAAATCAGGTAAGATTATTTGAGTCGGCAAATGCTGATGATTTGCAAAACCTGAACTCTAAATGTAGGTCCAAACCCACCATTAATCATTAAATATTATTTCAGTTACCCTGGACACCGAACGCAATAGCTGTATGAGTTTTCATACAAGAATCATTGTATAATGCACTAAATTGTGATCCATGAATATATCTATCTATATTTTCCATTTCATTCATTCATTCATTCATTCATTCATTCATTCATTCATTCAGCTTATTTTGGCCTATTTGTTTAGCTGCCTTTGGATGAATGTGATTTACTATGTGCACTTCATTTTTATCCTCCAAGAAGCTTAATTTGACTAATGACCTCATAGGACAGCAAAGAGTGACCTTAAAATAAGAGACATTTGTTATTGTTTTTTAAAATAATAATATAGGGTTATTTCATTTTTAATTTGATTAAAAATTTATAGGTATTAAAGCCAACCAAAAGACAACAAAGAGGAATGTGCCTGCACATTCATGTGTTGTGATGCAGCACAGCACTGCTCATCTCAATCAAAACGTCTTTCAGCACTTGCAGTTCTTTTTTTTTTTTTGCAATGGACAATTTGTCCATCAGATGGCAGCCTTGTGTTATCTTTCTTATTTCCTCCATTGTTTGCTTATATACAACTGAAGCAGTTACAAATAAGAGCAAGAGAAGCATGTGTCTGCAAAGCCAGGGGCTGCAGATTCAGGATCAAATAAGACCATTGTTGTTTGCAATGGCTCTATCATTGGATGCCATTCAGTGCCTAATGAAAGCACTTCAGGTATGTAACTGTGACCAAATTAGGGTCCCAGCTTCAACCCTAGTGTCAAAAAAGTGCAGCACCAGCTATGCAGACACAAAATAGTGAGGATATCAAAGAATTCTTTGGTTCAAATGATTTAGAAAGAGAGACAATTTCTTCATATATTTTATTAATGTATTGGTGCACTACCACAGGGCCAGTGTCAATCTATCTCATCTTCCAGTTCATTTATAATGTCTTGTATTAGATATAAAAGCGAATCCAGTCAAGTGTTGTAATCTTCTGGAACTTACTTCATCTGTCTTATATCCCAGTGGGGCCACTGTTGGAACTTAATGATTTATTTATACCCAAAATTTAGCTGAAAAAGTCTTTTACATTAATCCTGAATCTCTGTGTCTCTGGGCAGTGCCAAAGTTGATGCATAAGCTGTCAGTCATTCCATAGCCATTTCAGCTCAGATCAGGAACTTAATGATTCATTTCCATTAGTTTATGTGGTGATATATTACCTCCATAGACTTGGATTACATTGTGTCTTACACATTTTAGTAATAAGTGGCCTCCATACAACAGGAGCTGACAGTAGATACCAGGGATATGTTAAGTTGTTTAAAGTAGTGTTTCCCAAACTCTTTCAAGACCACTTATCCCCTACCCAAAAGAAGTCCTCACAGATCACCAAGTTAAATAGCCCTAGAGCAACAGCCAGGATAAGCAACTTTCTCTTCTCTTTTTTTTCCAATGTTCCATTAAAAATACTCACTCTCATGGTGGACCACAACTTGACAAACACTGGTTTAAAGGAATAGCCTCACTCTTAGGCCAGTTGACTTAGTACCCAGAAAACAGACCAAATTCACTGATCAGTTTGAGAACATGAGAAGTTTGAATGATCTGGATGGGACAATGTCAATTAAATGTCATCTGCATAAAAGAAAGTTTTAAATTCATAATTGAAAAGTGTAAAGCCTGTTATATTTGATGTGGCCCTGGTAGCAACAAAAAGAGGCTTAGGTGCAAATGTAAAAAGAAATGGCGAGGCTGGACATCCCTGTCTGGCGGAGCGATGGCAATTACAAAGTCTTGCACTCCTGAACAAAGATTCTCATCTTTCTGTCTAATTAAAAAGGTTAACGAGTGGTTGGGCTATACTGGAAGCTGTGTTAGATCACTGACAGTATAAATATAACTTTGAAGTTTGTCCTGTCTGCAACAAAGCTGAAACTGATGCAATCCTTGAAAGAGTACAAATCACCACTTATGGTTTCCATGTGTTTGTTTATTTTTGTTCATCGAGCTGCTGTAGCAGAATGCCACATATTATGATATACAATATACTAACTGAAAGTTGGGAAAATTTTGTTTAGATGAAGACCAGATGTCATTTTTCAAACAAGTTAATGTTAATTCAAGAGCACATTATTATGAAAACACCAGTAAAAGAATGCTGTCAATTTTTTTTTGATTTTTTCATGTTTTATTTAAGAATTTAAACCATTTTTTTAGGTACCAATTAATCAATGTGGTCTAATATCCAACACAAAACTACAGCCTAAGAAAATTCATGATACTGAACATAAACAGCATTAGAAAGACACCTTTATAAAAAAAAAACCTAACTTTCTACACTAAAAGAAAGCATTTGGCCACAGTGGAAAATTTATTTATTCATTCACCTTCTCTACTGCTTATCCTGTTCAGGGTCGTGGGTGGCTGGTCTTTCCCAGTTGTCCTAGAGCAAGAGGCAGGGTACACCCTGGACTGTTTGCCAGTCAATCAGTAGCAAATTAAGAAAAGTAAAATTTATTTTCAACAGGAAACGTTTGTGAGATAAAACAAAACAGGACCAAGAGGCGAACAGCTGCCTGCCTCACTGGATTATTTTACAAATGAGTTATATAGACAGAATGAATGAAAGAAGAGACATTAATGATAACCATAAAAATAACAAAAATGATAAACACATGAACTAACTTTAAATATAGTCCAGTAACAAACCTTTTTTCCACAAAATCTGTCTCTTTCTGTTTTTGTCGGCCAAATACCTGCAGTCTGGATTAACCTAATTTACTATGTTTTTCCCATCACATTACCACATCGTGGTAGCTAAAATACTCAGTGCTTCTCTCCAGCACCACAGTAAAAAAAAAGGTAGAATAAAAAAATGAATATATAAAATAAAGTCATGTGTTCAAAACAAAAGGTAAATTTTATGTTTCAAAAGTCAAATTAGAGTCTATTTACCTTCCTCATAAAGCTTTTTGTACATTTGTAAGACTGTAACTGTTTTGTACATGGAGACAAAAAGAATCATTTCAGAGTGCAATTTATAGTTGAACTATAAAACATGTTGAAATGAAAGTAACTCAGTATTGACTAAATGTTCTCTAACCAGGTACCTTCCCACCACGGAATCATTTGGAGAATTTACAAAAGATGAAGCATAAAGGTTTAAAACTTAGACCTTTAATTCTGTCAACAACCAACATTTACTTTTCTTTTCTGATGAGATACAAATTCCCCAGTTTAAAGATTTGTTAAAATAATTTAGAAACAATAAATTGCAGTTCTCTTTTTGAAAGTTGGATTATCTGCATTTGTTGGACTTCCAGACACACTGTAGACTTATTAGGCACAACTTAAAGGTAAAAAAAAATGTAAAAAGACAAGATGACACATTGCATAGGAAGAAACAGCAACAAAATATCTCAACTTAAATGAGAATAGTGCAAGAAATATCCTGAAAAAGAGCTCTTTACATTTAAACCACCTGCATCTCAAATAATTTAAAGAATCTAAGTGGACAAAAGTACTAATGCTACCATGACTGATTTCACCTGAAGTCAGGCTCGCATATCAACTTTCATCTCTCAAATCCTTTAGAATTCTTTTTCAATCTTGAAATCAAATCAGTTTCTATTTCAGCTCATATTTCTTAAATACCACAGAATCACAAATGTGCATGTGAACACTCGCAGTGAGGGGATTAGCAAAGCGAGAAAACAGATCACTGGAGCTCAGACATCTAGATCATCTCTACTGATCTGAGTAGTTGGTAGTGGTTAACAAACAGTAAGAGTCTTAGGAAGCGGCTGAAGAACTGACCTTTAACAACCTTATTATAAAGCCGCACAAGCAACAGGATAAAGGATTAATAGCAGCGGGAAGTGCAGGTTTTAAGAGAGGCTTTCACCTTGTCTTAGGGTCACAGCTGACCAGTTTGTCAGATTTGGCTTTGATTCAAGAACTTGAATTTTGTAAGCATCAAGTCAGATCTTTAAAGGAATTTGTGATAGTTTTTACAAACTCAAAACAAGACTTAACATTAAAAGTATTGTATACCACAGTCCACAAATAACCTTAAAGTTAAAAATTCAGCTGTTACCGATACATTTGTAGAAGCTCGATGCCCAGCACCTGTCTCAAGACAAACATGCCATGTCTTCTTTTTAATTTCAAACATGATATATCCCACAAAACTATGCATCACTTACCCTTTTTCATCTGAGTGATAGTTTCAATTGTGGGATGACTCTCAGCCATGTGTGTCACAAACTTAAATGACAGTGTGTAAAAAACTTACATGTTGGCTCTCCAGCAAACCCTCCCCTGCCTTAGTTGGAGTTGGTGTCATCATGCAAAGCAGTTAACCTGCTCATTATTTTAGACAATATGTTTTGTTCTTTTTATCCACTAGATACACCTCAGTCTCTTGGGGTTTCCATTTTGGTGGAAAAGTTTTGCAGAATTTCATAATTATCAAGCACATTTGATATTATCCTTATCTAATTATATTAAACAACAAACATTCACCAACAAAGGGAATCTACTGCTTATGCTGTGATCTAAGCTCTTCTCAATGTTATCCCTCTTAATCCTGATACGATGAGGCACAAGATCAACCGTCCTAATGCTAAGAGAAAACAGGATATCTTTGTTCCAATTAAATGTGTTTAGAAGTCGTAATAGCCCTAATGATGAGCTTAGCTGATTACAAAACAATGACTTCCTTTTGGACTGGATCCAACTGAACCATCTTGGGCACTGAGACACTAACCTTCTTTTTTCTGTTGGCCATATTAGCACTAATAGTGTGTAAATGGAAAATGATAAATGGTGTACTTATAACACATTAAACCACATGAACAAAGCTGAAGCGAAAGTGCCAAGCAAACCATCAGGAACTCACCCAGTCATATTTACACATTCACATTCACTCAATGGATATCACACCAGTTTGGAGTTCAGAGTCTTGGCTGAAGGCACACAAACATCTGAACAGGAGGAGCCACGAATTAAAGTCCAAATCTATAAATGAAACAAAAGATCAACAGTTAGAACAACTTGAGATCACACTACTTTGTCTGTCTTGTTTTTGATTTCACAATTTAGGTTTTGTGAATGATGTATTCCTCACTGGAAGTTTCTTATATAAAGTCATCATTCAGCGGATTAAACTGTCATTCAGAGAGCCCCTCTAAAGTAAGACATCAAGATGTGACATAGCCAAGGGTACCTGCTACCCAGGATCACATGAAAGAAATTTTAAAAAATAACACGGGTAACTGTATCTAACAGAGGAGAGAATGACCACACCCAAAGTCGGCTGTCACAGCCCAAAAACCTTCTCCACTATGAGCATGAGCTTCAAAAATAACTGAGATCCCATTCGTCAAGAATAACACCCTGTCTTTCTGCACCCCTGGATAGCTCCAACCATCAAGCTCCTGATGGTTGTATGCAGGTTTCTGAGTTTACTATTTTAATGTGCTTGCAGTTTAAGGTTCTGCCTAATGCAAGAGGCCCACCTGAACAACATCCTGATGGACCTGATCCTCATCCTGTAATGATTTCACCTTCTGACCATGACTGGAGGTCTTACTGCAACACTTGGTGGTAAGACAGAAGTCCTGAGGTCGAGCCACAGCTTTACATGGAGATGATGAACATACTACACACACACACACACACACACACACACACACACACACACACACACACACACACACACACACACACACACACACACACACACAGTAGTTCGTAGTTCAACATAGTTCTCTACATCCAACAGTAAATGAATGCATATCATGTGTGGTGCATATGAATTAATAGATTTAAATTAGTAATCTCAGGTTGTGGTATAGTTTCTATTTTTATATGATGATTTTGATTTTAACATCACCATCCAATAAACAAAGACCATATCTTTGTGTTGTTGTTTTTTTTCTCTTGATTTAACAGAGGGACTGAGTTATAAGAAAACTTAGCCAGTTATACTTTTCTTACTGTTGTCTCTTACTGTCAATTTTTGAAGCTCAGAAAAAAGGCAAAGTGCCCAAAAGGCAACACAAGGCTTGACTTAAACCAGAAAAGGGGATTACAGAAGGCTAAAGCACAGAGATTATCAGGTTTAGTGTTATTGGGAGCCAGTTTGGAAGGTAAAGACCTGCTGCTCTTTGAATTAGAAAGTGGGATTAACCTGTTTAACCAGGTTTTGATGCTAAGAGCAAGAGCTGATTCCCATCTTAAACAATGTGCACTGTGTGCATCTACATACACAGACACTGCTCAGATTGTTTGTTTTCTCTGATTTGAATACTTCCTGGAAAGTTTTTTTTTTGTTTATAAAAAAGGCAGATTGTGAAGTTCCTCTTTTGAGCTGAATATAGTGTGAAGCAGAGAGTGTGTTACCTTCAACAATCAGATTAACCATAAACAACATCTTAACAGAGATTAGAGAGCACACACTGGATTCACAAACATTGTGAGGTACTATCCTCTTTCTGGACAGAGATGCTGTTCTCCAAATATTTATGAAACTCATCAAATATTCTTTGTTCAAAGTGGTAGAAGGGGTCATTATTTCTGCCAAACTCCCATTTCACTGTTAAACATGACCTTCTTTAGGTCAGGTAACTCAATGTGAGGTGAGGCTGAGTTTGATAGATTTGATTTTCTTTTGGAGAATAACTGAGGACTTCGAGAGCATTAAATGCAGAAACTTAAATTCAATTCTCTTTATGCTTTTTTATTAAAACAAACAAGCCATTCATTTACCCATATACATACTGAATGTAATTTTTTTCTCATATTGATACTGATGAATACATTATCCAAAACCAATACAATGTCCTTACCTCTGGACTACTCTAATGAACTGAGTTACAGACTAAAAAAATCTTATCAAAGTTTATGGAGCTAAAACAGGAGGATCCATGACTCTTTCAGGTATTTCTGAGGCATAAACCAAATATCTGTTTGTCCTCCTGTTTTCAGCACAACACTCAATTTAATATTCAATGTAAACCCACTTATCTGTGATGAGCTGTCATAGGCAACTGCATGGGACATTAAGCCAACATCACACAAAGATCAGATTTATTTTTACAGAGGACATTTGTTACAAACATTTATTATTCACATGGGTCATCAATCAGTGTAGTAAAATCAGACCCATGGATGCGATTGCTCTGACCTGGAACCAGGTAAATGTCCAACCTGACCGCTGCCAGGTGAGGCAAGGTGAACCTACAAGGACACTGTGTGAAGATCCATCTGCCCCAGAGATCTCTTAAAATGTTTTGTCATAGCATTTGGTTTCTGTTTTGGCTGTCAACTTAAACTTGAACTTCCGTACACTGTGTCAGGGTTTTCTTGTGTCACATCCACTCTTAAGTTCACCCCCCTTTGAGAAACATTGTTGGTCTATACTTGGAAATGCCCAAGTGACATGACATAAAGCCTGGGGGGTGAATCACCTAGATTACTGAGGGCCAGATGCATTCAATTGATTTTGTGAACTTCACAATGATCAGATTATGTGGTCCATAGCCCTCTTAGACATTAGGATTTAATGAACTGTTTTGTGCCAGATTTGAGTATCTTATTCAGGTGGGTAGTACCTCTATGGGTGTTCTACAGAATAACAAGTACGTGTGGGATGTCAACTAAAGCTTTAAATCCCTTCCTTGTTCCTTGAGCCTGTATGTGTGGGATGTGAGCCAAAACTTTAAATCCTCTCCTTGAGCTAATTAAGTTGAGCCTAAGTGATAATTAAGTTTACTATAAATGCAGGTGCAACATCCCAGTGTAAAGAGGCTACCAGTGGACTTTAAAACAAGTTCCTTTCACTCATTTCAAACTAGATGGACATTGTTTCTGGGCTTATAATACAGTTTTAACTTTTTTGAAGAGTGCTTCAAATTTATTTGACACTCCAACAAACAAAGATGAGGGGCCATCGCCAAACGGAGCTTCCAGAAGACTTCTGGATTCCTATTCCTCTGGACACCAACAATATCACATCGCTAAGCCCGTTCCTAGTTCCCCAGGATCACTTAGGGCACACGGGTGTCTTTTATGCCATGTCAGCTTTTATGTTCTTCCTGTTTGTGGCCGGAACAAGCATTAATGTACTCACTATTTTATGTACTATACAATATAAGAAGCTCCGGTCTCATCTTAACTACATCCTGGTGAACTTGGCCGTGTCAAACCTCCTTGTCTCCGGTATTGGGTCGTCAACCTGCTTCTACTGCTTCATGAACAGATACATGGCTGTTGGTCCACTTGGCTGCAAGATTGAAGGATTTGCAGCAACTCTGGGTGGTGAGCTGCTTTAAATATGATATGATAAAAGATGATGTGATGAAGAAAGGCAGTTTTTTTTATCCAAACAAAGCTGTTTTTAATGCTAACGCAGCCTGTCATATTGTGTTACTTCTTTTGTAATACTTAAACACTTCTTATTATGAGTTAAATTGACTAAAATATGTCACCATATGTTTTCTATAAAGATAAAGTGAATTTTCTACAGTGGTGCATTCATATATTTGATCTAAATGTAGTGGTCTTATTAGTGTGCATATTAATTGGTGTATCTACCTTGGAACATTATTTAGCCACTTGAATCACTCAAGTAAATTGCTAAACTGCTTTATGAGCTGGAGTCAATCCAGAATGTGCAGGCAGGAGACTGTTTCAACAACACTGCAATCCATTTATTAGTTTAAACAAATTGGTACAACGAGGTGTCCTTGCAAAGACTTCAGTGAAAATTGTAGATCTGAGACCCTGAGATCCAAACAGAAATACTGCACAGCAAGAGACACCTAATTCTTTATCAATACCAAATGTTTTTTTCTGTTTTGTTCCAGGTATGGTGAGTCTGTGGTCTCTGGCTGTCGTAGCGTTTGAGAGATGGCTTGTTGTCTGCAAGCCTCTTGGGAACTTTGCCTTCAAGCCTCACCATGCCATAGCTTGTTGCGCGGCCACTTGGTTCTTTGCATTGATTGCTTCAGTGCCTCCCCTGTTCGGTTGGAGTAGGTCAGTAAATGGACAAAGAGTGCAACAGTGATGGTTTTATGTGATTTCTGTAGAACATAAGCTGTCCTTTAGTAATGTACTTTTCTAAAATGGGTATATAGAAGACCCCACAGATCTCTCATAAGGATAATGAACAGCAGTTATTACCTGGGCCTAACTGAACTGTCCTTTTCAGGTATATCCCAGAGGGCATGCAGTGCTCTTGTGGTCCAGACTGGTACACAACCAACAACAAATATAACAATGAAACCTATGTGTATTTCCTGTTTGGGTTCTGCTTTGCTGTTCCCTTCACGACCATCGTTTTCTGCTACTCACAGCTACTTTTCCTGATGAAATCGGTAGGCAGATTATTTCATTTATTGGCTTTGAGCATATGCATGTGAGTGTGAGCACTTCCACAGGACCTACCACTTTCATGTGACTCTCCATCAACAGGCAGCAAAGGCTCAAGCTGAGTCTGCCTCCACCCAGAAGGCAGAAAAAGAGGTGACAAGGATGGTTGTTGTCATGGTGATAGGCTTTCTAGTGTGCTGGTCGCCATATGCCATATTTGCTCTTTGGGTCGTCAACAACCGTGGGCAGACATTTGACCTAAGGATGGCAACCCTTCCTTCCTGTCTGTCTAAAGCCTCCACAGTCTACAACCCAATGATCTACATCCTTCTTAACAAACAGGTGGGTTCTGGTGTGCAGTGTGTAATATGAATCAAAAAGCTGCAGGTGGAGAAACAAACAACGCATCAGCTTTTATTTGAATATGGGTGTCACTTCTCTTTCAAGTTTTCAACATATGCAACAATAATAGGTTTCTTTCTGATCATTCAGGTGACCAGTCAGAAGATAATGCACTGAGAAATATCTGTTTTTTATTCCCTCATGATTTAGTTTATATAAATAAAGGACTTGCTTATAGCTGAACTTGCTTATCTATTCTGGTATATGTATCCCCAAAGAAATGACCTGCAAAGGTCTGCCAAAATGTTAAATTCAGCAACAGAAATGTTTCTGTTTGTTTGCCCCATCAGTTCCGCACATGCATAAAGAAGATGCTGGGGATGAGCGCAGGCGAGGATGAGGAGGGATCAAGTACATCAGTCACTGAAGTCTCCAAAGTTGGACCTGCTTAAGAGACTCGTGCTTCATTTGATGACTTTCACGTTGTAAAAAGGACTGAATTGCTGCATTATGTGACAAGTGTAATGATGTTATCCTTTCAGATTAAGGGTTATATATTCAAATGCAAATACAAAAATCTCAAAAAAATAAATGAATGAATAATGACAGTGTCTATTTTGTCTTTTACCATTATGAATACACAATACAAGAAGTGATTTTCCTTTAGACCTGCGTTCCCGCCTTGATCTTGCTTTTTTTTCACAAGATGCATGATGAGGTCACTTCAAACCCATAGTAGTTTTACTGGCTTAACAAGAAAAGACTTTAAGAACATAATCATTTTTTTTGTAACCATGTATTAAAAAGTTGCACTAAATTGTAGTTTAGGGATTGACCCGCATATTTAGAGAATAAAAGGCTTACAACAACTCTGCGGCTTATGGTATATATTTACTTTGGAAACAATTTGGGTAAACTGTTGTGAGACCACAAGGGGAGGCTATCAGATAACTTGGTTTGTTAGATTAGCTTTTGACTAAGTTTTATTTAAATTAATAGTTGTTCTGGTAAAAAGAATGCTTACAGTTTGGCAGTGATCTGTGTTATTAATTGGTTGATTTAAAAACTTTCGATACACATCTTGGATTAAAAAGTCAAGCCAAACAGTTCTGCTTCAATATTCCCACTTTATCAATTTAAAACAAAAAACAAAAAAAACATTTTTTTTCAACAAATTGATTTTAAGTGGAAGTTAAAAATATTTGTTTTAGAACATCAAAACTGAATAAGAAAATGATTTTTCAGGATGTCTTTATGACACTTTGAAGAGAGAGTGTGGCACAAAATAGGATACCAAGTTTCAAAGCTTCCCACAAAGAATTATTCAGACACATCTATTGTCAATGTACTGATTTGTGCGAAATGTATACCTTGGAGATAAAGAGGAACAGTAACTCACAGCTGCATCATCCAGCGTAAATATATATACAAACCTGCAAAAGCAACTACACTGGAGTTTTGGTGCCTCAGTCAGTCTGAATCAGCCAAAATAAAAAAGGGGTTAGAGTCAAATTAAGAGCTGGTGCATATATTCTGTTTACATCTGAACAACTTCTCTTCACATTAAGGAACTGAAAATGTTTACAGGTTAGTTCAACTTTTAATAAGCCAAAAGATGAGGACAATAAGTTCAAAGTTGAGCCAATGGGTGGCGTTACACCTTCAAAAGATGTTGTAGATCATAAACCCATTGTCTAAGAAAACTAATACACTACAGCTACATTATAATTATGATATGCCAAATCTGAAATAACTGAAATGAGTTGGCTCAGGAATTTCCATATTAATTTCAGTTCAAAGTAAGTCAGGATATAAAACCTAACAAGTGTTAGCTGAACAGAATTGCCCATTGGGACATAAATATCTGTGTCTGCCAAGCATTAGTAGCCGTTATTTAAATCTAAGTGATGTAGTTAATATTTCACATGACAGACACAACAAATCTACTTGAGGTTTCTCAAACTATCACAAAAGGCTAAAACAAACAAACAAAAAAAGTCCCCCATCAACTGTGAAATTAAGAAATGAAGTTCAATCAACATCGATGGAGCTGTCAGAGCTGTTATCTGTAGTTTTACCTGTGAAAGTAACAAACAGTCGTACTTAGAAGGCATTACATGTCATCTGTCTCCATTGGTCCTGCAAGGGATGAAAAGCCATTTCAGTCTGATCAATATATGAAACCCCCACTGACACCATTACCCTTGGAATATAGGCCGTCATGGGTTAGTGGGGCTGCAGAGAAAGGAAAAGAGGAGAGTAAATCGTTTACTTTTAACTGACATGTCCCAACAATACAGCACCAAATCTGAGTGTAAGACTATTACCTGATGTGAAGTGAACAAGAGACCGTAAGGCTGGCAAAGGTGCACTCGGTTCACATCACACCAGTGTAATTATTTACGCCCAGTAATTGTCGCCACACATTCTGACCACCTGCTGCTCAAACGGCAAGTGTTTTAACCACTTGTCCTCTGGTCACGGTGGTCATGGAGATTCACGTCGATAGTCGGGAGCAAATCCGAGTTCTGCTAGTAGTGAACTTTTACCAAACATGAATAGTTCAGAACTAGCGGAATTCCAGACCTACCCTCGAAGCATCACAGCATCACATGGGAAAAGGAGGAAAGGGGGTTAAAAAAAAAAGAAAGAAAAAGAAAAACAAAACTACTGTCACCTCCTCTTTGGATATGTTATGAAAAGTTATGTTACAAGGTTCTTTTAAAGCCTCTTCAGCATTTTTAAATACATTTTAAAGCTGCTTTTAGCAACATTTTATCAATACTAAAAATTATTTAAAACAGGCAAAATTTATATAAAAATGACAAAAACATCATGCAGATTCTACTGTTCTATTCACTAACAATAGCAGAGACATTTTGAAGTAAATGAAAGAAGAAAGTTTACAGATCTCTTGCGTTTCAGGATCCATCCTCTTCTTGATGTGCAGTTCCTGTCCCATGTCAAGTTCCTTTCCAGTCTGAGACAGCTACCTCTGCATGAAGAGGTCTTCACCAGCACACAGAACTCACGGATTAAAGTCAAACACGGTTGCGGCTTTTGTTAACCTCTGCTTTCTCCTGAAGTGAACTGTTGTTCCGGAGAGATTAAAGTGTTACGGAGTGAGCATGTCAGAAGTAATTACTCTGTGTTAATCTGTTTTGTGGAAGAACCTAAATTGTCCATTTAATCTGCTTTGGCCAGCTGAGAATGAGAAATCTTCAACAGCATTTCACAGGTGGATTAATACCGCATGTTAAACTTTGTTTTAGTAAGTAAAAAAACATAAATCCGTCAATTAATCTGATGCTCTTTTTATTGCAGCTGGTTTTTTCTGTCATAAAAAGTTTTTTTCACAGCTCAGAGAAAATTGAAGGTTCTACTCGTTAAGGTAACACAGGCTCTGACATTTTTAAGTGACCCAGTTAAAACATGACCGTGTGGCAGTGAGATAGTATTCCCAAGGAAAATTCAGGTGTTCTTTATGTTTTTAAAACATGTTTGTTCTGATATGCCACATCAGAACAAACATGATGTAGATCATTGTTGCTTTAATGCACCTTTGCTCTCTTCCTGAAACCATGCATGTGCAAAAAAGTGAACCACTTTAAAAGCAGTATTGTAAACGTGTCACTTAACTCTGTATATGAAAAAGTTTTACATGTCTCAAATAGACTGTTTACGCCTCTTGACCAACATTATCCCTCATGACCAGGAGGAGGCAATTTCACAAGTTTAGAAAATTAAATCAGAATAAAACAAAACTTTGAAATAATGTTTGTATATAAAATTTGATTTATTCAGCATAGTTAACATGGACTATGGGTTTACAAAATACTCCGAAAATTAATCTGTGAAAGGTGAATATGAATTAAAGTTCTTAAAAGGGAAAAATTAAAAAAAAAGACCACATTTTCGTCCTTGAAAATGAAAAAGTAAATAAAAAATAGCCTTTTTCTTCTTTTTCCAAATGCTTTCTGATTTAAACAGTTTTTGTTATCATCCCATGTGAGCATCTAAATTAAAACCATAGATTCACCTTGCTAACCAAGCTGATTTCCAATATCATGTACAGAGACAAAACAACTTAACCATGACCGAGACCTCGAGGACAGAGATGCTGATCCAGGGCAAACCTAGGCCACCCTTCATTATAAGCTTTCTTTAAAAGGAAAGTCCAAGGCCTTTACTCAAAGGTAAAAAGTGTGTCATCCTCTTTGAGCCAAACTATACAATGTTTCCAATGTTGAAACACGTGTATGCTTTCTGGGAGCACTGAGTTCCAGACAGGGAAAAGTGACCTGTTTCTAACTTTAAAGTATGAAGGTGCCTGACCTTTTACATGTGTGAGATGAAGGGTTTACAGTGATCTAGTGTAAAAAAAGTAATACAGAAGAAGCGAAAAGCCTGTCTGAGAAGTCATCAGCACAACTGCACAAGCATTTTAGAGCAGAATGAGAGTCACAAGAAAGGGTCTGGATCAGTCTGATGAAAGATGATCAGAGCAAAGAAACAATCCAGACTTTGGAAAATGAATATGTAAAGAAAGTTTGTTTGCAACTTTTAGAGACAGTGAGGGGATGTTCAATAAGTCAACAGCCCTTGAGGATTGCTTTATAAGGTAATTAAAGGACATAACCTCATTACAGACAACCACCAGGTTTTATCTGTGCGGGTGGCAAGGGTAATGCCATTTAGGTCCTGAGGAGTTGGTCACGAATGTAGCTCCTTCAGAGCCAACTCTTCAAGGTGTACACTGGGGGCCCCAAATACTGTCTGATACACACTTTTTGTCCTTATTTTTTATTTGCTTTGTCAGTTAGGAATATAAAGTATGTTTACCACAATGTCTGACTCCCTTTAAAGTTTTAATCAACCAATGGATGCCACAAAATCTTGTGGTTCAAATTTCTGTTTAATATCATCAAATACTTCAGTGTCTAATTCATAAAGTTTAGTACTTATCCGTTATAGTACAGTTTAAAACAAACAAATAAAAATCAAAAGTTAATTTCTTTCATTGCAAAACTGAACGTATTTTAAATGAAATTAATAATTCAGAGATTCACTTGCTTACATACTAATACAACATATATACAACATACTAATTCAGGAAAATTAAAGGTGACATTGAATGTGGAGCCGTTTGATACAGAAAAGAAAAAAGCTGGGACAATTGATCTGGCCCACTAAAAAAGTTTTCCGTTTCTTTTATTGAATCTGAGATGATTCGATACATGATAGGGGATTCTGTTTTTTTGTTTGTTTGTTTGTTTGTTTGTTTGAGGGGGTTGTACCCTGAAAAATTGCAGGTAATCCTGGTCTTTACTAAAATACCATTCGAGCATGCTTGGAGTTTCAGTTGCAGATTACAATATGGCTTTCTTGATAAGTATATTTGGGTATCATCAGCCTAAAAATGAACATTTATTTTATACTTCCTTGGAATATTGCAGGACACAAACTCCAGACTTCCGTTTTCTGTTCAAAATCTTGAGCACAAGACGGTTAGGAAAAATCCCAGAAAAACCTTGAAGAAAGAGCTCCCCATAGTTTGTGTTCTTACCATTGTTCTCAAATCAAACAGTGTAAATAAAACAGCTCTGAAAGGTAAGGTCAGGATTACATCAGCTCCAGTGAAGGAATCTAATTTATTCCTGCAAGAATAGAACAATCATGTTTAAACTTAACATCGAGAAAAAACTTGTAACAGCGCACCAAGTCACAGTGACCCATTTGGCGGAGCACCAGTTGGGCTACTCACCCTATTGGATTTAGACCGAATCCTTTTTCCTGAATGTCAAACTGTTGTCTACATGTAAACATCACCAATGGATAAGTATAAACTAGTGATGGGAGGGTTAACGGATCCATATCGATACACAGACATTTGAAGGCACTTTGTATAGATGTAATTTTAAAGATTACGATGCATGGGTTATCAAATTTCAGCATCAGTGAAATCAAATCATTTTACAGTTCAGATGTAATTTTAAATGTTACCAAACCAATCATTTATGTGTCTACAGTGTTTAATTAATTAATTAGACCACCAGCCAGTGCTGCCTCTGCTGCCCTAAAAAAACATATATTTCTGATTATCAATGTATTTTTTGTGTGTGCAAGATCTTTAATCAAAATTATATCTTTAATGCTGAAATAGAGGTATTGTTGTTTTTATTATTATTGTTATTGTTGTTATTATTGTTTTACAAGAAAGCAGAGAAAAAGTAAAGCACAACATTATTTTTTGATTGCCATTTTAAGGTTATTTACTTTCATTCCTGAAAAGAAAAATGTGTTATAGTGGTTGTTTGTTACTCTCGATTAATTTCTGACTTTTCAGAAAATTCCAGTGTCCTGGCTCAAATATGGGTTTAAGAACCGGAATTCAGAGTGAAATTCTTCACTTCTGTTCAAAATGGTGACGCAAAGGAAACTCACAGAATGAAAGAAAGCGCTTCATGATGCTGGATGGTTTTCTTTATTTTTAGGACAGGTGGTACTGTATGTATATACAGTATGTGTTGTATTTTTATTGTATTCCTCTGACTTTAGACCGTCACTCTTTACATGCACCAAAGAAAAATTTTATTGGTATTTATAGTATATCAAGGTTCACTGGATGCTCACGCAACTTCAGTGATTTAAAGCGAGAAATTTCCAGTGCACCACCATCAGTTCAATGAGTAATTGAAGCATGCAAGTTAGACCTGTTAACAACAGCTATTCAAGTCAGAATATTACACTGAAGTGTAGTTGATAGTGGGTTCCCCTCAAAAGCTTACTAAGCATTATTAATCACTGTCAACTTGCAGCATTAACACTTTGAAAGAAGCATCTCCTGTCAAAACTCCAGAAAAACCACTCCGGTGCGACCATAACAATAAACTGAAACACCACAATAACTTTATCTCCACAAGAAATAAAAAAAGTAATGCTCATCCATCACATGTAAATGAAAACCATCCTCCTCAGGCTGGCAGATGGTGTGTGAGTGCAGTGGCCATAGTGTTTCACATTAGCTTATAGTTAAGATAACCGACAGCCGGCTAAAGTTGTGGATGACAACAACAGGGGCTAGCATCGACATATTGTTGGGCCCCAGGGGTGTTCTGTCACTACACAGGTGACACACTGGTTCAGGAGTCCTTCCCTTCAGTGAGGTACTCTGTTTATCCAAGTGGCCTTGTAAGATTTCTTGATGAACCCTCTCACTCCTCCCACCCATGCCTTTTGGAACCTTTTCCAATCCTGCTTGTCTCCTCCTGTCCATCAGCCTCCATCAGCCTGTCCTACTGATCCTGGTCACCTGAGGTCCACATTCATCTGCTCACACTCCCAAATCAACTCCACCTGCTAACACACCTGCATCTCATTTTGTCATTAGTCTTAAACATAAATAAGAGACTCACCTTTCTCTTGACCAGGTTGTCACTTTCTATCTGCTGCTTATCATCTGGCTCTGTTTCAGATTAAACATTAAGGATAAAATTAATGTCTTTCTACCAATGATTTACTGCTGGACTCATTTTCCTCAACTCTAATATTCCAGTTACTTTTCAGGACTAGAATAAGCATTGTATTATTGCATTGTGAGGGGGTACATACACCAGATGTACACAGGTGTCATCATCCCCACAGGAGTCCCAGGTGCAGTCCCAACCCCCAGCCTTTTGTGCATGTCAACTCCACTTATGTTTTCATTAAGAATTTAATTGAATGCATTATCTTAAGTGCATTTTAGACTAGGTGAGAAACATGTTGTTTGTAATAGATAGACTATGCAATCATTTCAGGTACTGACTGTTCCTGTCAACTTAAGACACTTTCTTGCTGGGCATAGGAATCAGTTTGTGTTAGATGAAGTGTTTACCCCATCATAGAAGGTCAAATGGCGTGAGCAAAAATCCCTGCTGAGTCCTCACACACACCTCAGATAGCTTTCAACTCTGTTTTAAAACTCAAGTTATCATTTGATGAAGTATTTCAAACTTGATTCAATACCTAACGTAAAAAAGTTTACAGCACTGAGATCCTGCAGGACTGTTAGTTTTCTCTCTGGTTTCTTGCATGGTGATCATCATCTGACTCGCAAGCTTCCAAATTTCTGTGATGTCATATTTCTTTGTTTTGATACTTGTTTGGTGAGTAAATTAATGAACCCTGAGTTTTTTAATCCTGCCTCCTTAAAATGTAGTTTACTCACTACTTTGTCACTTGCGCACAACTGTGATGAAGAAACCTTGCACGCCTATTGCACTGTTTAATTGATCCATCCACCTATTTCCCTCGGATTGGTCCTCATGAAATAGGGTTGAGTGACTTCTTTACCCTTACCATAAGGTCTATGACGTGAGTATAGGATCAAGGGAGTGTCGAAAAATCCTTTGTTCTGGGGTGACCTCTCTTTCCGGAGGGATTAAAGTTGCCTCACTTCCCTCACATGTCAACAGGTGCAACTGTTGTCATTAAAGTTCCGTTTGTCACAATTTGTCCGGTTAAGCTGATTTAAGTTTTGGCTGTCCTTTTATGCCCACCAGGGTCCAAATAGTAGCATTTTTAAAAGACTATAACATTATGCACACCTCAGTAATAGTCCTATAGTATTTTTTATCAACAAAAAATAAATAAAGGAAAATTATGAATTTCTTCAAATAACATGCAACAGACACTTACCGCTTTAGACAAAAAATATCTCTGCAGATTTAGTGTTCCTATCTCCCACATTGATTTCTTCTTGCTATGATTGAAAGAGCAACAATACTGGGCAATAGTTGCTGCAGCACTTTTTTATATAGGCCAATGTCAGCCACAAATATATGTATTAATGAAAGGTCTCACACCTAATCTCAGTTTTAATGGAGCGGACAGATATCCGCTTTAAAACAAGATTAGTCTTTCAAATTGTGTAACCTACTGAGCTCCTAGATTTAATTACAGTTCAAAATAAGGATCTTTATTCCCGATCTGGTGATGACTATCACTGCCAACCAGCACACCACAGAATTAATGTGATTTTGACCTAATCCCATCAGAAGTCTCTGAAGCATGGGTATAAAAGCTAAAGTCAGGGTTGAAGCAGCAGTCACCCAAGGAGGTTGTAAGTGACAAGGAAGGCCAACTGCTGGGGACCTCCTTCCAAGCACAGCATGGCAGAGGAGTGGGGAAAACAGTCTTTTGCTGCCAGGAGGCACTATGAAGACACAACAAAGGATAGTGTCTTCGTTTACACAAACAGCAATAATACCAGAGGTACAGTATAACCATTTTGTTTTTCACTGACTGAATTATATTATATATTGTAGTTAGAGAAAAAAAAAACAACATGCAATGACAGCAGCAGAACCTCACATTGTAGTCAGATGAGTTCGGTCTCATAGGATAATACTGTTTGATAAAGTTAATTAATAATACACATTAAAAAACATTGTTTTGAGTAGCATTATGTGTGTTTAAATAATAAAATGCTGAATGCAATAAATTTGTGTTTTAATGTTTATTTTATATAATATCTGAAGGTGTCTGTAGAGCTCATTCTGTCAAAGTGTGCTGTTGTGAACATTGTATGGATCCTTTCTTTTACTTGGACTGAATCACATCTAAGTTGTTATTTTTTTCTTATTAATGTTACAATTGATGAAAGATCAAACCAGGTGTGCGACAAAGAACGTGTTTATATTCAGACTAAAATCATTTTTTTTCTCTTCTCATTTTCTCCCAGATCCCTTTGAGGGTCCCAATTACCACATTGCTCCACGATGGGTTTACAACGTTGCAACATTGTGGATGCTTCTTGTGGTCGGTTTGTCAGTTTTCACCAATGGTCTCGTCTTGGTGGCTACAGCGAAGTTCAAGAAACTCCGCCACCCTCTGAACTGGATCTTGGTCAACCTTGCTATTGCAGATCTTGGAGAGACACTTTTTGCCAGCACCATCAGTGTATGCAACCAGATTTTTGGTTACTTCATTCTTGGACATCCAATGTGCAAGTTTGAGGGCTTTGTTGTCTCAACTTGTGGTAAGTGTGGACAGTTTATCTCATTGATACAAAGGATTATTGTGACAATTTGTTGAGACAAACGGTGTCAGACCAGAAGTTAAGCGCTGAACCTGAGTATCATGCTTTCTTGAACAGGTATTACAGGTCTCTGGTCCCTGACTATTATCTCCTGGGAAAGATGGATTGTTGTGTGCAAACCCTTTGGAAATGTAAAGTTTGATGCCAAATGGGCTACAGCTGGGATAGTGTTTTCCTGGGTCTGGTCAGCAGCTTGGTGTGCTTGTCCCTTATTTGGGTGGAGCAGGTAGCCTGCTGTTTGTTTGTTTTTTCACTTTGAAAACAAAAGATTAAAATGATTTATTTATTACAAACAGGTAATTTTATAACTTCTTGCATCAGGTTCTGGCCTCATGGACTGAAGACTTCATGTGGACCAGATGTATTCAGTGGAAGTGATGACCCTGGAGTCCAGTCCTATATGATTGCTCTCATGATTACATGTTGTATTATTCCCCTGGCTATCATCATCTTGTGCTACCTTGCTGTCTGGATGGCCATCCGTGCTGTAAGTGGTCTTGACAGTAGCTTTACTCAAACCAGACCAGGGCCCAGCAGAATCTAACATGCTTGATTTGTTAATCACAGGTTGCCATGCAGCAGAAAGAATCAGAGTCCACACAGAAAGCTGAGAGAGAAGTATCCAGGATGGTTGTCGTAATGATCTTTGCATACTGTTTCTGCTGGGGACCTTACACCTTCTTTGCCTGCTACGCTGCAGCTAACCCTGGTTATGCTTTCCATCCTCTTGCTGCATCCATGCCTGCATATTTTGCCAAGAGCGCCACTATTTACAACCCAATCATCTATGTCTTCATGAACCGACAGGTGGGTAGAAGAATTAATTAAAATTACAGGGACGAACAACTTTCAATGTCTTACTCAGCTCCTTTAAACTTCTGACAAGCTTCATTTTTCTTTCTCTTTCACAGTTCCGAGAATGCATCATGAAGCTTTTTGGCAAAGAAGTGGATGAAGGCTCTGAAGTATCGACGTCAAAGACAGAAGTCTCCTCTGTGGCTCCTGCATAAAGCTCCATGTTTTCCCTTTTGGAAAAAAATTGAGAACCATTGTAATTTGTACAGTAAATATTTATTGTGTTTATTTTATATATATTTATTTTTTAGCAGCATGGTAGAGTTCTTGCAAATACAAAACATGAAAAAAAACAAAGCAAATAAATGCAAAGTATAATTACAAAGGTTTCCATCTCACAGTTCTTGTGTCATTCAAAATTAACAGCAAATGGTAAAAACAGATAAAGAGTCATCTCACAAAGGCAGGTTGTTGATCCCCTTAAATGTTAGTATTTTTACAACTGGTTAAATTGTTTTATCATCTTGATATAGTAGAGTTCTATCAGCTGAAATACAACCCAAATTCCAATGATTTGCTAATCCAGACTTTGGGCACACGCACGTCCCGCCTACGTCACCATGAAGCATCCATGGCATGGGCACTTCATGGTGACAATCGCTGAAGGCTCCATAAATGCTGAAAGGTACATACAGGTTTTGGAGCAACATATGCTGCCATCCAAACCACGACTTTTTCAGGGACGTCCCTGCTTATTTCAGCAAGACAATCATAAGACACATTCTGCACGTTACAACAGTGTGGCTCTGTAGTAAAATAGTGTGGGTACTTGACTGGCCTGCCTGCAGTCCAGACCTGTCTCCCATTACAAATGTGTGGAACATTATGAAGCGTAAAATAAGAGAACAGAGACCCCGGACTGTTGAGCAACTCAAGTTGTTCATCAAGCATGAATGGTAAAGAATTCCACCTCCAAAGCTTCAACAATTAGTGTCCTCAGTTCACAAACACTTACTGAGTGTTGTTCAAAGGAAAGGTGATGGAACACAGTGGGACACATGACCCTGTCCCAGCTTTTTAGGAACATGATGCAGGCATCAAATTCAACATGAGTGAATATTTGCAAAATAACAATAAAGTTTATCAGTTAAAACAATAAATAGCTTGTCTTTGTAGTATATTCAATTGAATGTAGGTTAAACAGGATTTGCAAATCAATGTATCCTGTTTTTATTTACATTTTACACAACGTCCCAACTTCATTGGAATTGAAGTTATATTTAGACTGTTAATCACTAAACCCTACATTCAGTTTAGTTTTCAAATTTATACTCTCATTTATTCAACGCCATGTGAATGATGTGGCATAGTCACAGAGTCATGATCCTGGAACTTTTGAACATTCATGTGTTTATGTGCTCATAGCGAGGTCATGTTATTTCAAAAGTGCTGGTTCAAATGTTACAGATTCTGCCCATAACTCAGATACATACTATGACCCCCATGTCATCATTTATTTACACTTAGATGTTTTAGTGTTTCATTTGGATTTTTGTAGTTCAAATCAAAAAGTGAGACAGAAATGTTGGCCTTCTGAAAAGTATGTTCATTTACCTGCACTCAGTTCTTGGTTGTGATTCCTCTTGCATAAAATACTGTATCATTGCGGTGTGTTATGGAGGCAATCAGCCAGTAGCTAGCTAGCTAGCTAGCTAGCTAAATAAATAAATAAATAAATAAATAAATAAATAAATAAATAAATGTTCTCGTAAAAGGTACATTCAGTTTTAGTTACCAGTGAACCTATCCAGGCTATTCATGCAACACAATAAAATACGATGTGATGCCAATGATATGTCCCCATATGTAGATGCAAGTTCTCAGGTGTTCAAGACCTACAGATACTCCCTGCATCTCTCTCTCTCTCTCCTTTTAGGATTTGCCCAACAACTCAGAGTGACCTCTGCTTCACTTCTCTATTCATTTGCATATTAAATTGATGCTGTCCCAAAACACTCATTAAACAAGTTATTTTTTCCCTTCAATCTTTCACACAATGAAGTTCCAGTTTCTCAATAGTTTGGCTAATTTCACCCAGTAGACTTTTCATAAATGTTGTAGCTAAGCACTGAGCGAAGTCCTCCTCTTGCTGTGAATCGATTTCATCTCATTAAACAGTCTATTATTGAAAATAAGTGGTCTATATTTCATCTCTTCAACCAAGTTTTCCTTCTTTCCACTGCAGAACTTTGGCTTTAGTTTTCACTTTTCTGCAAGAGCTGCGCCCTCACACAGACAAATTAAACATAATATTAATTAAATATTAGGGGGGGAAAAGGATATTACACCATAGACCGTGTAATAAAAAATAACAATATACCCTCAATTAGTTTAGTCTTTTATTTTGACACTGGCCGGATACAGTATATGACGTCAGAGTATGCGCATGTCGACCTATGCTGTTCACATGTGAAGTCGGTGGATCTCAAACTTTAGCGAGAAAATGTCGAAAGCCAGTATGTATTTCAGCGATATTTACACTGTGTGTTCACTCTAACAGTCTCTTGAGTTTCATTTTACTGTATTTACTGTGTTTTTTTATTGCAGAACAAAAACGAGCCAAAAGGCTCGGCTTCCTCGGAAAATTTAAGGTACGTGTTGACTGGACAGTGTTGTGTACCACGAGTTGTTTAGGAATTAACATTACAGATGGCATTTTACATCATCAGGGTCGAAAAGTGGTCCATAGTATTCGACGTATTGTGCCACCTATTCAGAAATGACGATGTAACTCTACATCTTCATTTTGCCTTCAGCTTGGCTAAATACCTTTTTTTTTTTTTTTTTTTTTTTTGCTTTAGTTTAATTGTTTACGTCTAAATAAACTTTTAATAGATCCAGTTACTCTTGACATTGTCTTGCACAATCAAGACACGTTCTCAAAACACATAAGGAGGCTAACGAGTGAGTCTGGAACGGATCTCTCAGAAAGTAATATTTCTATGTTGTAGTTGAATTTTTTTAGGCAAAATATTTTTGTATGTGCTTTCGTCAAGATCAGTTAACCATTATTCTTCACTACAGAACACAGACGGAAGAAAAGGTGATGCTTCAGGTCGTACTAAGAATTCTGAGCAGCATGTCAAAGACCACAGAAAACCAGAGGAAGTCCGGGCGCAAAGGGTAAACATATGGAAGTCTTATCTAAGCTCACATCTGAGGTTGCATTGCATAAATTATCTAATTTCTTTCCTCTTTAGCTTCAGGACTTCCAGGAAAAGCAGAAAAGGTCTAGAGAACAAGAGCTGTTGAAGAGAAGAAATTTACAAAGCTTCCAAAATGACATCTTAAAGCGACAACAGCAGTTTGAGCAGAGGGTAACTGTCACCTTAATTTAGTGGAAATGTGTTCTGATTCGAATGTCACCTCAAGTTTCTGATGTTATTTGTGTTTCTGATTCTTCACAGGAGACAGAGATGCAGAGTTTGGAGAAGCATGTTAATTTTGAAAACGAAAATTCAAGAAAAGCCTATTACAGAGAGTTTAAGAAGGTATGTAGACTGGTACACATTCCACAAACTAGTCCACGTGTGATAGGAATATTACAGCTCAAAAGAGTCTGACACACAGTCACCACTGTGCAGTTTGAGCAAATTGTCTTCAATTAAATGGCAATTAGAGTGTGCTGTTTGATTCAACCAGTAATACTGTTTTCAAAGGTGGTGGAGGCCTCAGATGTGATTTTGGAGGTTTTGGATGCACGCGACCCTCTTGGCTGTAGATGTCCTCAGGTGGAGCAGGCAGTCATTCAAAGTGGAACCAACAAGAAGATCGTTTTAGTGCTTAATAAAATTGGTAAGTTACTTCTAAACATTAAAGGCAGGGTTGGTAGTCAAGGAAAACTAGCATGAAGTTGAATATAGCATCACCCCAGGTGTTTAGCCCCCACCCTCTCACACTTAGAGCTCTTTTAAATCAGCACCAAGCTCACATGCACAAGTGTCACTGATTCATGACCATATGATCGTGACTGATTCACAACCACAGACTCAAAAGTGGTCTTCAAGACATTGATTTTGTTTGCACTATGTTACCAGTAATCGGGGTATAGGTAGTTTTTCTGCCATTCTCCAGCACACTTGCTCCCTCTTGGCTATGCGCATTAAATCAGGACTGGTGCACGCTGGCAAAATGTGCACGCAGGAGGCAGCAGAATGACAGGACGGAATTTGATTGGTTAAAAAACTGGCTGCCAAACGCCAGTATTGGTTGGTGTTTTCCCAGGTTTACTCCTGCTGTAGACAGCGGATTGTTTCCACTCTATTTTAAGAACACATTGTGTGTTGATTGACATCAGGACATAAAGATCATTTTAACCAGAAAACAAAAAGTGTATCTTAACCTGATTACCAACCCTGCCTTTAAGGAAGCATGTGGTGGGGAAAAAAATGAACTTTTGTATTTGTGTTTGGATAATGAAATAATTGCATTGGTATGTATACACAATGTGTGGATTATACAAAGCCTTACTTGTACTGTCATTACAGATTTGGTGTCAAAGGAAATCGTGGAAAAGTGGATTAAATATCTTCGAAATGAGTTTCCTACCATTGCTTTCAAAGCATCCACACAGCAGCAGTCAAAGAACCTGGTAAGCTGGAAACTACGTTTATTCTGTCTCCTGTGTTTTGATCATTTAAAGTTACTGAAGAACATAATTTCATGTTGACACTGTCCCCCTCTGATACCATGACAGAAACGCAGTAATGTACCCGTTACACAAGCAACCACTGAGCTTCTTAGTAGCAGTGCTTGTATTGGTGCAGACTGTTTGATGAAGCTACTCGGCAACTACTGTCGAAATCTGGACCTAAAGACAGCCATCACTGTAGGTGTTGTAGGTAAGCACCACATCCAGAAACTCTTCAACTTTTTGTGTTTAAATAACAGAAGGTTCAAAGTTCAAGCTGTTTTTTTCCCCCACTTCTGTTCTCAAGGATTTCCTAATGTGGGAAAGAGTAGCTTGATTAACAGTCTAAAACGAGCGCGTGCCTGTAATGTTGGAGCCACTCCTGGTGTCACTAAGTGAGTACTTAATAAGTGTTTGACTCTATAGTCTCGTAAAATCTTGCAAATATTCTAATAATCTTGCCTATCTCTTGTTGAACATCAGATGTCTTCAAGAGGTGCATTTGGACAAACACATTAAGCTCCTAGATTGCCCTGGTATTGTCATGGCAACTTCAACGACTGATGCAGCAATGATTCTGCGCAACTGTGTGAAAATCGAGCAGCTTGTAGATCCCCTGCCACCTGTCGAAGCCATTCTGCGGCGCTGCAACAAGGCACAGGTATTTTTGTTGACTGTTAAAAGCTTTTAAAATGTTACTTGACACGTCACTGCTTTTACTGCACAGTACATTGTTTCATGTGCAGATCATGGAGCACTATGGAGTTTCAGACTTTCACACAGCTCTAGAGTTCCTTGCAATGCTTGCTCGACGTCAAGGCAAACTGAGAAAGGGAGGACTGCCCGACACTGACAAAGCAGCTAAAAGTGTGCTGCTGGATTGGACAGGGTGGGTAAATTGAACATTTTATGTATTGACCATAGACAATCATCAGCATTGTGTCAGCTTATCATTTGTTATTATCTAGGGGACGGATCAGCTACTTCACACACCCTCCAGAAACACACACTCTTCCCACACACGTCAGTGCTGAGATCGTTACAGAGATGGGGAAAGCGTTCGACTGGGAGGAGCTAGAAAAGGGAAATCAGGAAGTTCTTGCAGGTAAAAATATTTATAAACATTTTTTAAAAACGTCTGTTTTTCAGTTTTTATTTTGGTATTTTATATGAAAAAGGGATCTCCTTGGGCTGGTGTGGAAAAGCTCAGGACATCTCAAAGGTTATCTTTTTACCATATTGCAGAGTCATCTTGTCCTGATATCCAAATGGGATTCTGCATGGAAACTTCTGGAATGACACAAGGTGATCAAGATGAAGTATCTACCCACTTGGAAATGGATGGGAACATCTACGAAGAGCCTGCGTTTAAAGATGAAAGTGAATGTATGGAGGATGATCAAGACCCAGAGGTTTGAAAGAGTCACTCCCCACAACTCACAAAAACATCTAAAGAGTTTGTTTAATTAGGTCATTTGGATATGGATCCACATTCATGGATAACTTAACTTGGCGTTCTGTGTTGCTTTGAATAGTTTGGACCAATGACGGTGGAAATAAAATCTCAGAAGGTGAAGACCGACTCTGCAGCAAGCGATGTTGCATCCAGGGCTCCAGGTTTGGAGGATATATTGAACATTGATCCTCTGCAGCAGGGCCATGCACTCCTGGCTGCTCGCAAGAAAAGGAAAAAACAACAGAAAAGAGCTGGTTCGTACTGATATTGGTCTCTTTACATAATGTTGTGTGTTGTGTTATAATTAGAGTGATGAAAAACACATTTATATCCTCATCTCTCACACACAAAATAAAAATGTAAAATATTAAAAAGTTTTAACATATAAAATAAAAGCTTTAGTATAAAGATGTGTCTTGAGTAGAGAAATATAATGAATTGGTGTGAAAGTCTGTTTTTCACGTTTATAGCATAACTGTTCCTTTAATCTTGCAAATATTAATTTAAATGTCTTTTTTTTCTCTCTCTGCAGACAAAATTGCCACCAAACTCTCCGACACTTTGACATCTGCAATGGATTTTTCTTTTGGAGATGATTAAAATAAAATATTTAAAAAGCAAAAAAAAAGAAATGTCTTTTGTTACAGCTTTAGTATTTGGTCCTTTAGTCTTCAGTATTCTATTTAATGGAAAAGTGCATCAGTTTATGAGTCTTTGTTAACAGTTCCTACCCTCATCTTTCGGACTGGTGATAATGTTTGTGTTGGTTCATGAGATTCTATTCTGTTCAGAAAATGGTTTTACTTCATTTGATGTTTTTTCTGTAGCTCAAAGTCAGACCTGCCAAAACTTTAGATTTGGTCAGTAGTCTCCTGCTTTTGAGCCCTTTCCCCAGCTTTACTCCTGACTTTTCATTTCTCCTTATTGTCCTCCTATTTTTATGTATTGTCCTGTGATCTCTAATATGTTTTCAAGTCAAGCAAGTCCACTACTTGTGCCTTACACTCTTTGACTACAGGTGACACAGAGACGAGTAACTGTCTGTCAGTTGTTGCTGAAGAGTTTATTAGGGCATCAGCCCTTTTTTTAAAAAAAAAAAACAACACAAAAAAACATGTTAAAGTAAAATATGAAATGAGCCATGCAGAGTAAATCACAAGCTGCAGTTTAACTTACTGAAGCTGGCTTCATTCTTATCAGTAATAAACACACCGGTGCATCAATCAAATCAGTTTTTATATAATAATCTACATTCTGTTACTACCATTTCCATATAGTGAGATGTTAAACCATAATGTATACAGCTTTATCTATACACTATATGCTTTTACTTCCTTAGTATAATATACCGGGTACCTTTCCTAATCACTCAAATCCCCTTTATTTCCTACAGCTAAATATTATCTCTCTAGAAGAAAGCAAAGCTCCCTCTTACATTATCAGTCTGTGGTATTTTCTGATCTTTATTTGCTGAAGGAAGAGATTTTCACCCAGCTCTGAACTCCCTACGAATATTAAGAGGCTGCTACAAGAAAGCCTCTTGTCAAGGTGAAACTAACATTATTTCCCTCTGCGATGTGGAAAGCAGAGGGATATGACAAAAACACACGGAAATACAACTGGAATTTCCTTCAACATTTCATTATTATTATTATTATTATTATTATTATTATTATTATTATTATTATTATTATTATTATTATTATTATTATCTAGAATCCGTGCAGCCCAGGTAAATGTACATTATGCCCGCCGCTTTGAAACTCTGATCTACGGCTGTTGACAGGTTCCGGGTAACACGTATGATGACCTCAGACCGTCGGCCAAAGATAAACAACACTGGTCCTGTGGCTAAGTTAGCAACTATCGAGGAGCTTCAACTCAAAAATGGGCATGAAAACGGAGGACTTCGGGGGTGCATGGCTTTAAGAACATAAGAAAAGCCTTCTGTCACAGTACGTTTTTATTTTGTTGTGAAATTAATTGCCAGTCTTATCGTAGTGTAAGCGGTTAGACAAGTAGTAAAGGGTGTTCGCGCTACTTCGCTAACTAGCTTACCTCAACTTCCTATTTTTACTTTCTTATGATAGCCTGTCTTCACTGCCGAAACAATGTTACTTATGATAAACATAGCCAGTGTCTTATTAGTAAACGGCCTTTATTTAGCTGTAAATGTTTTAATGACCATGAACACACTTTAGCTGTGGGTTTAATTATCCATATTGAGCTCGTTGATGAGGCCCGTTAGCAGCGCTGAGCTGTCAGGACGGTGGACTACCCGGAGCTATAAATAGAGATTACGAAAACAGCTACCAGTAAGCCAGCTAAACAGTTAATAAAGCGCTAAGTGGCTCATATAACTTCCTCCCAACCAGTCTTTCTGCTGTATTTTGCTTATGGTGTTCCGAGGAAACATAACCCAGCAGCAGTGGCACTGTCCGCTTATTTACCCCTACATCTGACGAGGGCAAAGGTGACAGCCAGCCTCACCGTTAACGACACGGTGAGAGTTTTGCTAGTCCACTGAGTAAAACTGAGGATCTGGTGTGTGTGTGTGTGTATGCATATCGTTAGAGTCAATTGCAAACTGTACTTAGGAAATTGCCCTTTTGGAAACAGAAACTCATATTTGCATGACTGAGCAAGAACTTTGACAACATGTACGACGGCGGATAGTGTGTCTGAGTAAATAGCTAAATGAGAGTAGATGTAGAGAAACTCTCTACAGACACAGGTGGGAAGTTAGGAAATCTCTTTTGTGCTGGGTGGCAGGATTTCAATAAAAAAAAGGTTTATAACAAGGACTGCCTTGTCCAGAGAGGCGATAGATGTAAAATTGTCAAGAAATAACCAGTACTGTGCTACCAGTGATAATGATGTTCGGGTTGTTTATTGTATACTTTGATCTATTTGTACTACCCATCCAAAGGGCTCCTCTGATGTGTTTTCTTTTCCTAGCTCCATCTCTAGATCTTGATACATCTCTTCCGCCATGTCGTCGCGTGTGTTACTGCGTCAGCAGCTGATGCGAGAGCAAGCCCAGGAGCAGGAGAGACGTGAGGCCCAGCAGCAGGCCTCTGCCTCTCAGCTCCGGGCTTCTGATTCCACTCCAGCCATCTCTGTCACGCTGCCCCCAAATGCTGCCCGTCCCCCTCCGGCACAGGTGCCTGTGGAGGTGCTGAAAGTAAGAGCATCATGTTTTTTGAGGTTTTTTTTAAAGAAGTATTTTTTTACTGAATGAGGTTAAAGTGTTGCACTCAACAACTCTAATATTGATCAGGTGCAGACCCACTTGGAAAACCCCACCAAGTACCATATTCAACAAGCACAGAGACAACAGGTGAAGCAGTACCTCTCAACCACACTGGGCAACATGGCAGTTACACAAACTATGGGTGTGTCCCCTGTGCAACAGTCCAGTTCTGCCCCAGAAGTTGCTCCAACTGCCAGCAGTGCCCCTAACAGTCCCATGGCTCTTCTTAACATCGGATCCAACAAGGAGGAAGTATGACACATTTTTGCTTTGAAATCACTGCTCTAACTTCTTGTGTGTGGTTTTGACTTGCTGGTACAGCAGATTACACAACCATGCCAACAGTCACTCTTCCACAAACTTCCACTACTTTTGGAGAAGTTAAATGTCTAACCTCCTGCTCACTTCTAGCTTAATTACTTTTTGTTTGCTAAGCAATGATGGACCCAGAGAAACCACTGTGATGATGCATGCTTTTGTTATCATACCCTTGTTGGCCTGTTGTCACAATAAGATGCTAAATACTGCATCCCCAGTTCAACCATACCAGCACCTCTGCTGCACACTTCTCTTGCTTTGAAATCAAACCTCCGTAGGACTGTTAGTGGATGTATAGTGTTGACATTTAGTCTTCAAGTGGATACACTAAAGAGCTTATTTCATACATGCTTATCACTTTAAAATATTTAAGCCCATTTTTTAACTAACAAAGTAACTCTGGTGTTCTCTGTTTTATCCAGATTGATGATGTGATTGATGACATCATAAGTCTTGAATCCAGTTTTAATGACGACATCATTACCTTGATTGACTCAGGTCTTCAGTTGCCTAGCACGGTATGGAAATAAGAAAACTTTTAACAACATGTACTTGATTTAAAATGTTGCTTTCCTCTTTAGAAAAACACGGTAGTAAAACTGATTTCAGAAAGTTCTTACCCATAACATTTTTAAACTTTAGCCCTTTTTATGTGAATGGATGGTCTGCTTCATGTGAGGAATTCTGGAGACATAGTGGTAAATAGACAGTTTTGGCACTTGGTTACTATTTGTCACAAAAGTGCTGCCAGGGCGGGGCAAAAACTGTCTGAAGATGCAAGACAGGGAGAAGCGAAACAAAAGCAGAAAGCGCCAGTATAAGAGCATGTTATAGCTGCCGGGTAAACAACTGATCTGTCAGAGAGAGAGAGAGAGAGAGAGAGAGAGAGAGCAAGCCACAATTTTGCAGCATATCAAAAAATGAGGATTATGGTGATGCTGTTGGAGGAAAAGAAGAAAAAGCACTGTGAGGTAAATGCTGTTTTTTTGAGCTTTGGAATCATTTGAGATGTACGTTTAAGAATTTGTGGTAGAATTTAGACAGTGCTACAGGGAGCAGCTTTGACTAAACTGATGGAAGTGGTTGTATTTTACCTTTAAGAGGGAAAAGACTTAGTTCTCCTGATTGTCCTCCATAGTTTTTACATACTGGATTTGCTCTGTTCGTTTTTTCTGTGTAGCTCCCAGGAAATTTGTTGGATGTATACCACAGCCCTGGAATGGCAGCACCTACTCTGACTGTCAGCAACTCCTGCCCTGCTGATCTCCCCAAGATTAAAAGGGAAATTACTGGTAAGATAAATTCTTTAACAATTATGATGGGGTTTTTTTATATTCACAAGAGCTGTTTTTCAATGTTTAATATGTTTCAAAGCATGAATCTGTCTTTCAGATGCAGATGCCAAAGCAATTATGAAAGAAAGGCAAAAGAAAGATAACCACAATCTTAGTAAGTGATGCTTTGATTTAAGTTCTTTAATGATTTGATGTTTGTCATCTGCTGTAGTGTCAGCAATTGACAAGCAGAATGAAAGATTTTTTCAAACTATGTGATTACGAAAAAACTCTTTTGGTCTTCACTTTCATCCTTTTCAATCACTCACATTGTAATTGCTGACACAGTCGGTTTATTCTTGTCCACAGTCGAGAGGAGGCGACGATTCAATATTAATGACCGGATAAAGGAGCTTGGTACTCTGATACCCAAATCAAGTGACCCGTAAGTGCAGTGTGATTTTTCAGAGTGCTTTAAAGCTCCATTGCTCAGTACTTCATGTATCTGAAAATATAAACTTTTTTTGTGTCTCCTTTTACCTCTTTTTACCACCTCTTTACAATCACTGATTGCATAATGCTGACAGTGAGATGCGCTGGAATAAAGGCACCATTTTAAAAGCTTCTGTAGATTACATCAGAAAGCTACAGAAAGAGCAGCAGAGAGCCAAAGACGTTGAGATGCGGCAGAAAAAGCTGGAGCAGGCGAACCACAGTCTGCTGTTACGCATCCAGGTCAGTGTGTGTCTTTAGATCAAATAAAAAGCTGGCATATACATTTCTGAATTGATAGCAATGAACCCCAAAGAATAATGTTGCCCAACGTAGAAGCAAATAAAAACGCATGTTCACTCTTTTTAGGGAAAAAAAAAGCTCTTTTGCATCTTTAACTCTTTTTATGTAGTTGACAATGTGAAGATTGTTAAGTTTTGTAATTATACTTCTCATAATCTCATCTGCTTGGTGTGGTTTAATGATAACTCCCTCTCATCTAAGTGTAAATGTACTGCTCTGCTTGTAGGAGCTGGAAATGCAGGCACGACTCCATGGCCTCTCCATGCCCAACAGTGCCTCCTCTGGTCTGGGCTCTGGTCTGGGCTCTGATCCCCCCTTGCTCCATCAGCAGGTTCAGCAAAGCAGCCAGTCTCTGCCTCCAAGCTCAGGAGGAGCCTCCTCCCAGAACTTCCTTGGTATCAGAACGACACCCATTGGACAGCCTCTGCCAGCCTCCTTCTTGTCCCCGCCCTCCTCGGACTCTCCTGCAGGAATCACTATCAGCAGCCCACTGGACCTGGGCAGCCTGAGCTTTGCTGAGCTCGATGACACCTCCGCCTCAGCCCTTTACCCTGACGTGGGCTTGGGAGACATTCTTATGGACGATGGGTGCACCCTGTCTCCTGAGAGGGTGGCTGATCCACTGTTCTCTCCCTTGTCACCAGGTGCCTCTAAAACCAGCAGCCGCAGGAGCAGCCTTGAAATGGATGAGGACTTGTGATAAGCTTTGTGTGGCTGTCAGAGACTTTCTGTAGGGATGAGAATGTCAAAAAGTGAGGTCTATCTGTAGAATTATATTTAGAAAAGCAAACGTAGTTAATAAGATTGTGACTAACAATTGTTTTGCCATATAGACCTAATCATAATAGTCCCTGTGTGAAGAGGATCCGGTGATTATATATGGTTGAGAAATGCAATCTTGTTAAATGGAATATTGTAAAATAGGGGCATGGCATTAAGAAATGAATTCATACATAGTGTAAAGATTTTTTTCAGAGATCTAAGAGGGATATAAAGTTTGCTTGAATTGATCGTGCATTTATTTGTAGAAAAAGGAGCTGCAAAGATTTCACTCATAGTGAAAGCATATATTGGCATACAATAAAACTGATCAAGTTATGCCAGTACACAGTATATATAGATTTTTTATTTTATTTTTCTGTTTTGTTTTTTTCCAAACTGACTGGAATCAGGGTTTATTAGGAGCATTCACATGCTTATCCATGTTGGGTTGTTCACCAGCAGCTACAGAAGGGATCTTTGTATAGTGAATCGGCACATTGTGAAATATTTTCTGCATATTGTATATAAGAATGTTTTATTTTGAGCAATTTTATTGCACCTTATTTTATGGCAGTCTATGCATTTTATGAGAGCTTTTGTCTGTTTTTATTACTATTTCACACAGTGGATGCCCAGGTTGCATGTGTTTGTAACAATAACAACCTTTAAAAGCAGTGGGGAATCACTTGCTGCTGCAGCTAGTTAGCCAAAGCAGGTCTTCTTCCAGAGTAGCTACAAATTTCAAAACAGCATATACTTTTTTAATATATTCACTTGTATGATGAAAGTGCAGGACTGTTCGAGAGATGCAGAACAATTTTTTTTCAATAGTACTGTAGTTCATTGCATTTTTTTTTTTACATCTTAATAATAGATAAGTCGTTTTTTAAACTAAAATCTGTGTTGTCAGAAATTGTCTCTGTTATTCTTGGTGATCACAGAGTAATGTTACCGGTTAGCATGTTCTACCAAGACTATTGTTTTTTTTTATTATTGAAAGTAATATATCTAATAACCATCATTGCTCATTGTATGAACTCATAGAGCTTTAGCCTTTTTTTTTTTTCAACCAACCACTAGCCTCACCTCTGTTGTGATAAGGTATAACTGTTGTGTGTTAAACCTTCAATGCAATTATTGGCCACAAATTTTAGAACGGCATTAAGTTGATCAAACGTTACATCCAACATTATGTACAGTAAATGAATGTGTTGTTTTTAATCTCACACTGACGCACTGTTTTTTTTTCTTCTTCTTTTTCTTTAAAACCTCAGTGTAATTAAAGTTTTCACTATTCTTTAAGCTGTGACGAACCTCAAAATTAATTGAGGCAGCCAGGATTGTTTTTATACAGATGATTTAAAGGGGTCCCGATCTCTTAAGTCAGAACCTCCCTACATCTTTAAGATTAAGAGCAGTTTTACTCTGCAGCATAGAGCTGCTAATTACACTGCTTTTTCCTTGTCAACACAATATTAAAAATGTCTTATCCTGACATAGGCTTCGAGTGCTAGTTTTGACTGTTAACCATAAACAAGTAGCATTTGTGTGTTGTCCCTCCAAGTTGGCTTTCGGACAATTTTAACAAATAAATGATTTCCAATGCTTCTTGAGTCAGTGTGCGTGTTTGTTTGTTAGCAGCCTGCATCAGTGGTAAAGCATCTGGGAGATTTCCATAGCGAGGTCCAGGCACTCTGTAGCCTGAAGACAGATATCACAGATTGGACATTCACATTGGCAAATGCCCAGGCATCCACAGAAGTCACAGTGCTGAGTGACATCCAGGAGAGGCTGCAGGGTGGAGGGCTTGCAGTTGCACAGGGATGAGCACAGCGACCAAAAACACTCATTACACCCTCTCAATGTGGCCAGTAAACAGTCCAGAGGGTGACAGAAGAGGCAGGCCAGAAGGATAGCGGCACAAATATCTCAGGAAAGGTAAGAAAGTGAGAGAGACAAAAGTTCAGGGCACAAAAGGAAGTTCAAGTTGAGAAAACCAGCATCATAAAGAAGTAGGATTTCAAAAGGAAAAAACACACTCTGGTTATTTGTCCTTACCGTCACAGCTTGGCTCTGTGTGGAGGGTAACAGTTTTGCTGCTTTCCTGACTCTTGTTGACTGTGCACGCCTCCACAGAGGGTGTTAGTTCATGTTCAAGAGTCTTTGGTTGGTCCTTGTCCATAGAGTGTCTAATGGGTATCACTCCAGTCACTCCACCAGTTTCAGCAAAAACTTCAGAATGAAACAAACAGAAATCTGTTTAAAAAACTGCATTTAAGAGTAAACAGTTATCAACATTTAATTTGTCCAAGTTACCTGTTGCTTTATTGGGGGATACATCCTCAAAGTTCGTGGAGGTAACACAAGTGTCCTCAGTGGGAGTCTGCTCTGATAAACCAGTGACCTGAGTGAAGGATTCTGTAAAACAAGAGCAGGAGCAGATTCAGAGTTTCTAACCAATCATTTCTCACAGCAAACCCTGTTCTGTTCTCTGGGAACATACCTGTTGGAACTTTGATGGAGTCATCAGATGTAACAAGTGAGTCTTGGATGTTTGGTTTGTCATCGACTCTATCCATTTTCTTTTTCTGTGTTTCTGGTGATGTGACATCAGTTGTAGCATCCACTTTAAGGTGCTACTTGAAGTTATCTCTTTAAAATACGGTTGGAGAAAACCATCATGTGAGGTAGAACAAGGAAAAAACAAAAAGAAATGTTTTAAAACAAGTCATAAAGTAACATTTCCCCAACTGAAATATCCTGTTATATTTGCAATATGATCATTGCATGTAAACTCTTTTAACTCCTCCTCAACAGAGATTATCTAGCGATGAATTTATTTTATCTCTGTTAATTCCACAAGCCCAGACACGGGTCTGAGGCTGAGGTTTTGCGGCTGTTAGTGATGAGTAGACTGTTTGAAAATGGCAGAGAGGTTAATCTATTATTAATCACCACTTTAGAAACATTCACAGTATAGATGAAAGGTGCAACATAGATATCCTGACAGCGATAAAAATGTTAGACGTTTTTGCTATTCTTTGACAGCAACTAACACTGAACTCATGTGACAGTGATTCTATTTCATAAAGGTACACAAAGTGCTGCTGCATCTGAAAGAACCATTTGTTTTAAGAATGTCATCAGTAGATTTTTGATTACTGCAATCTTCAGAAAATCACAAAACCTTATTTTGTAACCACCCCCTCCCTTGTCAGTCTCTGTATTAAAGGAGGTTGTTAAGAAAAGAAACACTCACCTCCTTTTATTGTATAATTTTGTCGTAGACAAACCAAATCCCAGTACCGATAGCAGATGCATCCATCAATGACTGTCAGCAGTTTGCACTGGAGGAGTGAAGTTAGACTAAAGAGGCTCTTTGGCAGCGCCCCCTCTTGTGCGAGTATGTGTGTGTCAACACTAAATTTCTCAATTATTTCATGAAACAGAGGAAAACAGTAGCTCATTGTTGGAAGGAGAAAGATATTGCCAGTGCTTTTTAAGTGGTGAGAAAAATAACATGATTAATTTACCTCTAATTAACTTCTTTTATGTAATCATCACTTATAATTACTAACCTATTTTTGTCTTTCTTTTGTTCAACTCTAGTGACTGATTTTCCCGTGAGAAAAATAAAATATTTCTGATTGTGACTGTAATTCTGAAAACAGCATGTTCCATCTTTCATTTTCTTAAACAAGGTGTGGTGGAAAAGAAGTTATTTAGTGTTGTTGTGGTGAAAACAAATTCAAAGGAAACTATATATTGTTGTGATTAGTGAATAAGTGGTTTTAAAATGTAGGTTTCAACTTTTGGGAAATAAATAAATAAACCTCAATGGCTGGTTTCCAAACCACTCACTACACTAGCAGTGTAGCACTATCCTAACACGAGACAGTCTGTGTGATAGACGTGAAGTGATGCGAAAGAAACACTGTTGAATCTTGTCACTTCTAGTCTTTAAAGAGATGTTCACTTCTAGAAATTCTTTAAAGCATATTCACAGATTAATTTATTTTAAATAAATAAATAAATAAATAAATAAATAAATAAATAAATAAGCATGGATTATATGGAAGTGGTTTATCCATGAGCTGTAAAAATAAAAAGTCAATCCATTCCAGAATTATTTCCAATACATGATTTACCTTTTGGTATGATAATAAAAATCAAAGGAGATGATTCTGCTGTAATATTATTTAAATTCTTTTTCGTTCATAAAAACAGGATCCTGAAATCTCTCACTGAGAGTTTGTCTTTATTAATTAAAAATGTGCTTTAAGCCATAATAGAAGGACCAAAATTAATTAAAAGAAGTCTACGCTAAAATATGATAACTTTTCCTTGCCCTTGGTCAATTATTTATGTTTAAATTTTATAATATAGTTAAACATAAAAAAATCCATCAGCTGTAGTTCCATTTTCCAAAACTGCAAACCAGAGGAGCAGACTACAAAACAGAACCAATTATACAGTCATATCACATACTATATTCAGAAGCAGTTGGCAGTATGCAGTGCCTACCACATACTAAATTCACATGTAATATGCCAGGGGTCTCAGGGGGCCCCAGAACAATATTTTGTGGCCCCCTGCCAGATATCAAAGCGTTGTGTTGGTGCGGCCCGCATGTTTTTCTTACATGCATCTGGGTATTTTATATTTTTTAAACACTTGTGGGCTACCATAGCTCAGGCTCATGACAACAACACGAATTAGCAATTGGTCACTTGTAACGAGTGTGGAGAGAAAATATATCCTGTCACCTAATGCTACACGGTGTTTGTCGGTGTTTGTATCATGTGCCTTTTTTGCAGCACCTATCTGTGTGAAAAGCTCCTCTCCACAATGAACTTTAATACGTCAAAGTTCAGGTCAATACTTGAAGCCCTTTTTTTGTGGAGCACTTGATGTGGCCCAGTCTCACCCAGACACTACCTCCGGCGGCCCCTTGGTAAATTGAGTTTGAGACCCCTGTAGGCGGTTTGGAAAACAGCCGCCGTCTTCATTCTAAAGGGGTTCGTAGAAACTCCAGTAGATGGCGATACTGTATCTGAGATGTTCATGTCAATCCAGGGAAGAAGAACGTTGTCCAATGACCGATGATATTCTAGCCGATTGGTAACGAGTACACACGAAGTTTGCCGAAGGTTTGTCCATGTTCCGCTTTATCCACACATCAAACTAGCGTCACGGATAGCTGAGTTAGCTCAGTGTGTCCTTTCGTGTCGTATTATTTGCCTTTTCAGAATATTTTTTGAAACATTAAAAACATTCCCGATCCCCAAAATGGTGAGTATTCAAAATTTTAATCATGTCCATAAAAGTACGAGATTAAGACTATTCAGTTTGGACAGCTTCATAACGGCGCCAGTTAACTTTTCACTCGAGAATGTTGCAGCCTTTCGTGCTAATGTTGTTAAAATCAGACTCATACCTCTACTGTAGCGGAAGACGTAACTGTTTTGAAAACTATGTGTTAATTTGGCAAAGCTATGTAAGCTTACTCCTGAGATCCAAAGCAAATGATAGTTTAGCTCAGGCTGAAGCTAAGTGAGCTAAGTACTCGCTAACTGAAGCAGAAACAACAACACAGGAAGCAGGTTAGTGGGGACGGAAAATACGGTTTTTGCACGGAGTTTGTCTTTATATACTGTAAACGCCAATAAAGTCTGTCTGGAAGCATATCAAAAGAGTTTAAGTTACTTTTCAAGACACCAGAATGTGTTTCCATAAGATAGTCGTACAAGCCAGGAATCTAAAACGAGCAAACATACATCTTTTATGCTGCGCTTTTGGAGAATCAGGTTGCACCTTTATAAACAAGTGTCGACCAAGTGTCTGACAGATAAAAGCATGGCAAAGAATCAGGGAGACGACGATATAAACATTTAGTAGAAACAGATAAGCTGGCACAGCGTGAGGGGAATATCATAAAGACGTACAGATAAGAGCATACAGAGGGGAAATGGAAATGGGAAAGGTTTTTGGATGAAGAGGAAGTGACCGACGCCAGGTCACGTAAAAATATGACGGTTCTTCAACGATAAAGAATTAAAAACAAATTATTTAGCAAATAATGAAGAATGTTAAGATTATCAAATAAAGTGAAATGAATAAATAAAACAATTAAATGAGAAAATAATAATAATAAATAGAATAAGAAGTAAGAAGAAGTTAAGTTAACCATATTGAAAATAAAATACAGATAAAAAGGTAAAATTACCGGTACCTAAAAGCATGTCTGTAAAAGTGAGATTTAAGAAGTGATTTAAAAGCTGTCACAGACTTCTAGCCTTATCTCTTCAGAAAGGTTGTTCCAAAGCTGAGGGGCCCTGTGATTAGTAAAAATCTTCTAGCCAATGGAGAGAAGAAAAGACAGAGGTGGTCGGATTTCGTCTGTTAAAACCTGTAAGAAACCTAGTTGCTGCATTTTGAACCGGTTGGGGAGTGATATCTGAGTGATACGCAAGTCAAATCAGGAGAAGATGATTGCATTAATGCCTTTTTACAGGTCGGCTTGAGACAGAAAGGATTTGATTTTGGAGATAGATCTTAAAACAGTAAGAAACACTGAGTAAACAGAGAGACTCAGAAAAAAAAGAGCCATACCTGGAACACTATGCTCTGCAGGAACCTCATTAAGCTTTCTGCTCCCACTGAGAGGCTATCAGTCCTGTGCTCTGCTGTTAACTTGTGATGCATGCTGTGCTTTATCAGGACAGTGAAATGTCAGATATTGACCATGTACCAGGGCCAGAGACCAGTAGTATGGAGGGAGAGAATGCGCCTTTATACTGTATCTGCCGGAAACCCGACATCAACTGCTTCATGATGTAAGTGCATTACAGTGTATAAGCCATTAAATTTACTCCATTAATGCAAATTCATTTAGAACGACTCATATAATTATTATGCTTCATTCAATGACAGTGGCTGCGATAACTGTAATGAGTGGTTCCATGGTCACTGCATCAACATCACAGAGAAGTCTGCAAAGGCAATCCGAGAATGGTACTGCATGAACTGCAGAGGTGACTAAACATGCTTTCTGAAAATCACAGCACTTAAGAATGTCCTGCTTCATACAGAATGTTTTATCATTAAACATTTGCACACTCCTTTGATTTTCAACTGTCACCAGATGAGAACTCCTCACTGGAAATAAGGTATCGATCCAAGAAAAGTAAAGAGAAGGAAACCGAGCCTGACAGAACTGAAAAATCCTACAGCACCCCAAGTACCCCAGACTATAAGAGTGAAAGGCGGCGTGGATCTAAAGTAAGCTGTAGTGATCAGTCACTATGAATACACATGAAATGTAAATGCTCCACAGACTGTTCATATAAAGCTTTCTCTATAGAGCTATAGTTAAGTACATTCATTCATTCATTTATATGTACGCCTCAGCTGTCTATTTCTTTTTCTCAGGTGAAGCGTTCAGTCCGTATGTGTGGAGAATGTGAGCCCTGCAGAAGGACTGAGGACTGTGCTCAGTGCGACTTCTGCAAGGACATGAAGAAGTTTGGAGGACCAAACAAAATCAGACAGAAGTGCCGGTTTAGGCAATGTGAGGTTCGGGCCAGAGTAAGTTAGTTTCTTTCTTTCTTTAAGAATTTCATCAAATCAGACAATTCCAGATAAATACTAAACAAATTTGTTTATTTGTGCTCATTTCGACTGTGAGAACATTTAATCAAAAACTTTCCTTTATTTGTACTCATTAATGAAGAAGTTTGGAAGGTGCCAGCTCTAAAACATTTTTAAAAAGAAACCTAAGAACTTTTTTGTTTTTTCAATCCTCGAAGCATTTAACACTCACTTATCTCTGATGCATTTTTGCACTCCCTTGTGGCCACGTTGAAAATGTGCAACACGCTGTTTGTCGTTATGCACAGAAAATGCTGCGTGTGAAGGATGAAGAACTGTCTTTGCAAGAAAGGAGAGACAATTCCTACCACAGGAGGAGACGGTACTCTGAGGACTACGACAGTGAAGCTGAACTCTACCAGCAGTACAAGGCAGCAGGAATCTCCAGTAACATGGTCGTAAACATATGTCACAATACTGCAGCTGAGAAAATAAATAAAAAAAAAACAGAATTATTTACATCTACTTGGTGGAATCGCTAAATCCAGCTCTGTTGCTACTGAGGGGCAGTTTGTTTTGCAACTAGATGAAAACATAAATATATTGTAAAAATGAGAACACCTTTACCTAAACCACCAAACATCATTCATAGAGAGCAAAACATTGTGTTGAGCATAGAATCGTCTTTGGAAACAGTAGTTTGGTGGCCTGTTGTGAAATAATTGTTCATCTTGTTTGCCTTTGCTAATCAAAGCTCTTTTTTCCTTCATCCAGGCATGGGGTAGTGATGATGATGATGAGCCTCCTTTCAGTCCTGTAATGCGCAAGAAAGCTGTGAAGGTGAAACACGTCAAGAGACGAGAAAAGAAGTTTGACAAAAAAGTGGGTAACACCAGTTCTTAACATTGTGACTATTAGTTCAAACACTGTGACATCCTGTCTATTTAACCCTGTCTGAACTTTATAGAAGGAAGCACGGCGCCACAAACAGAAGCAGAAGCACAAAGACAGAACCAGATATAGTGAGAAGGGTGACCTCCGGGATAGCACAGGGCAGCGTCAGTGTCTAGGACCGAACTGTGTGGAAGCAGCAAGACCCAACTCCAAATACTGCTCTGAGGATTGTGGCATGAAGTTAGCAGCCAAGTAAGAGCTCTTACCTTTACTTTTTCATGTATTAATGTATTTCTGTCAGAGCAGGTACTTCATTCAGGACAAGCTTTGAAAATTATATCAAAATCTTAAGGGGTTTAGACTGACTTAAATAAAATCCCTTCATTGGATCACAGGCTGATACTATTGCCCCATCTAATGCTTGGAGCAATAACTGCAGTTACAAAGGATTTTGTTATTATTTTGTATGTAGGTGTATTTATTTGTACTACACTGGATTGAAGTTAGAACTCCAAAACTAAAATCTGTGCATTTTGATCCACAGCCGGATCTATGAGATCCTCCCTCAGCGGATCCAGCAGTGGCAACAGAGTCCCTGCATTGCTGAAGAGCACGGTAAGAAGCAACTTGAGCGCATTCGTAAGGACCAGCAGAACGCCCGGATGCGTCTCACAGACATGGAGCGGCGCTTTCATGAACTTGAGGGCATCATTGCCAAAGCCAAGCAGCAGGCGGTTCAGCAGGATGAGGAGGTGTGTGTTTTTTCACGTTAGTTCTGTGTTCCTGTGCCCTGAGTCTTCTTAAGACAGTACCAGATGTAAGTTGTTTGTCAACCTTAAAAAAAAAAAAAAAAACTAACAAAAACTCCTATTCCCCTTATGTGTGTTTACAGGTGAACGAAGGTGATAGTGAGGACACAGATTTGCAAATTTTTTGTGTGTCTTGTAGCCACCCAGTCAATCCAAAAGTGGCACTGAGGCATATGGAGAGATGTTACGCAAAGGTATTTATTTTTTAAATTTGTTTCTGTGTCAAATATTGGATGAATGCACTCCCCAAAAAAGATTAGATTGCACATAACTTTTGTTTTCCTTATCGTTCTCTTCCAGTATGAGAGTCAGACGTCATTTGGTTCCATGTACCCTACAAGAATAGAAGGGTAAGACAAAGAACTACTTTATGGTGTAAAACATCATCTCTCGTCCTGTTGCTTTACTATCTCTTTACCCACAGAGCAACCAGACTCTTCTGTGATGTATACAATCCCCAAAGTAAAACATATTGCAAGAGGCTTCAAGTTTTGTGTCCCGAACACTCCAGAGATCCGAAGGTCAGTGTGAAGTCCTCAGTCATTGCAAAGAACTGGTTAAAATACTGAAAGAGTTAACTTACAACACTTGAAGCAGTACTTGTGGGGAGAATTCTAAAACATTCCTTTGGTTGGTCACTAGATCCCAGTGGATGAGGTGTGTGGATGTCCTCTGGTGAAGAATGTGTTTGAGCTGACTGGTGAATACTGCAGAGTCTCCAAAAGGAAATGCAACAAACATTACAACTGGGAAAAGCTGAGGAGAGCAGAAGTTGACCTGGAAAGGGTCAGAGTGGTGAGTCACACTTGATGTCTGTTGTGTAGGTTAAGGACACAACTTAGTCCCAATTTCTGATGTTGAGCATGAAATCTTTTAACAGTATGTTTTTTTAATCTTCGCCCACAGTGGTACAAGTTGGACGAGCTCTTTGAACAGGAGCGCAATGTCAGGACTGCAATGACAAACAGAGCCGGTCTGCTCGCTCTCATGCTGCATCAAACTATTCAGCACGATCCCTTGACGACCGATCTCAGGTGTAACAAAGATAGGTAGTGGACCTTGTCTGCATCTAAGAATCTCTGTATATAAAACAACTTTGAACATAAACAACAATAAATCCCATTTAAATAAAAATGGAATTTATATCCAGATAATTATTTTAAAACCTTTTTATGAGTATTAACTTTAAGATGGCAATGGATTGATATATTTTTCTCATTGGTAGATAAACAGCTGTTTTGAAACTGGTGTTTTTGGTATGATTGACCTGAATAAACATCTTAAATGTTCCAAGATGTGTGTGTGTGTGTGTGTGTATGACTGAAACATTTTCTGAAGGGTTATCAGATCGGGCAATAACGATAACTAATGTAGTGTTACGTGTTACAATTGCAGCATCTAGGTGGATTTTTAAGAGCTGGACTAATCTAGGGATTACATTGGCTACATATCTAATCTATATTTTTCTGTTCTCACTAAAAACCAAATGCAGGCGCTGAAAATGTCTTCTTTCACAAGGCTTTTAAGATTTTAATAAGTATTGTTATTCAATAATTCTTTTGGTTGCAATTCACATATATTCACCAAGACTGGATGATTAAATATTAGAAAATATTGCCATATTTATCTCCAATCATGATTTAACTTTCGCCTTGGGAAAGTAGGAATTTGTTGTCCTGAAGGCAATCGCATTCAAGCAAGGTTTAACGGTTCATTACTTAATGACTCGTTTTCAAAGATGATTAAGCTGGGATGAGATAAATCACTCCATTTTTTTCCGTATTGTGGTGATATGGTCAGTTCTAGTTGTGAGATACGGAGAAATTCTAATTTGTAACTCAGAATTTATTTAAAAAAATTCAAACGAGATTGTTAAGGAGTGTTCAAACCATAGACTGTAATACATTCACAAAATATATTCACACCTACACACCTATGTGGTGTTTTCCCTGAAGACCTCGAAGAAAACTTTACAACCCAAGTTGTTAAAAAGATGCGCACGCATTTGCAACGGATGAGGCGTTTAGCTACATTCCTCCATCCAAGACCAGTTATCGTTCTTTAAACTCTGAACTGAAACTGCAAACAGCTTAAAAGTGATTGGTTGTTCCGTGGTTGGTTGACAGAAACGACACCCAGCAGCTGAGTAAATTTCAATCGAGTTGGTTCTGACAGGATTCTGACGGAGTAACCGGTGTTTTAAAGTTAAAAGTGACCATGCTAACTAGCGACTTCAGCTGAATTTGTCCAGTGGTGATTAACGGCTGTCTGTCACCAGTTAACAGGGTCACACTTTACGCTGAAACACCTGCGACATCTGTAGCTGCGAGCTCGTAAAGGCGTGTTATGGTTTCCTGCATTGAACCTCAGTTAATCAGGTTTGATAACAAGACAGTAAAATTGCCTGATTAAACTCTAAATCCAGTTTTAACTTTGTGTCGTTACTGGAAAAGTTGGTTCGAAGCCGAGGTTATGACCAATTATGACACTTGTGACACTATGGATGATATATAATTACTGCACGTTTAAATTAAGTAGAAACAAATTCTACGGGTCATCATTTACAAACAGTAAAGAGGTCTGTGTTCCCGATGTCTGCAATTAAATTTGCGTGTACCCTTCCCTGAAGGTCTGCCTTGTTGGGGTCTTGACATCATGTAGTGTTTGCAGCTCCCTCTGTAGGCGGGATCAGAGTACACACCCGTGTTCCAGACGGATTTGCATCTTTGGTGACAAGCCACCCGAGTCCAAGAACCGTTTCCGTCAATGCTAGCTAAATGCAGGGTAGCTAGCTACGTGCGTCGATTTATCCTGGTGAAGTGAAGTAGAGCCCATTGTGACGAGAGAACAAGGCCTCTTACAAACATTAACTTGAAGGTGTGTGTGCTGTTTTGTTTAATCTTACAGCTTACATGTGTTGACTGATCGCGATACACTGCCCTCAACTTGGAGGAGGGACGCAGGAGCTAAACGTGGCTAATACTCACATTATTGTGGCTAACGGCGGCTAACTGGTCTTAGTTGTACACGAACCTGTTATCCTTTCACCGCCCTTACGCAGTTAGCTTGTCCTTGCTGGTTTGTCACATACATAACTAATGAAAAGAATACTGGCAGCACAAGGGAACCAACACTTAAAAGCTCCGGTGAGCTAGTGTTGCTACTACTTGGTCTGGTTAGCATTTGCTATGTACTATTTCTAGCTAATTAAACCCGGATACGCAGCTGCGTCGTTAGCATTGAATCATTGAGACATGCCAAACCGTATGTAAGTTACGCTGTGGTTAATTTTGAAAACATTTGTTAAGTTTTTCATTGCCGTCACGTTATTGTTGAATTAATGTCTACATAAGTCATTGTTAAAGGCCAGCAGTCCTACACTTTAGCACAGGCGTCAAGCTTCAATTGGACATGCAGTGTGAACATTCTCTAACTCAACAACATTCCTTTTTTCCCCAGGCTTTGTCATGAAAAATGGAAACCTTACAGGCCAAGGTCATGTGGTCAAACCAACAGACAGCGGGACATTAAATGCCTCTAAATGAAATGTTGGATCAGTTGTGCGGGATAGTTAATTTGTCTCTAGAAATAACTCAGAACTCAAGGGTGCATCCATGAATAAAGAAACACCAGAGAGCCCTGTCCTTGACAGAGAGCATGTGCAGGAAGATGCAGGACGAAGTCAAGAGAAGAGTGACGCAGATGACACCTTTGAGGCAGCACCGACCCAGGAGTCCAAGGCTTCTTCAGGATTTTCAGATATAAAGGAGAAAAACCCCTCAGGAACGCTAGAGGAAATCTCAGGGGAGACCAACGCAGCTGCTGTCGAGCCTCCTACTGACTGGTTTGAACCACTTGAGGATGACGATGAGGCTAGCAATGATCCAGAGGAAGAGAGCCTGGCAGGAGAAAGTGAAAGAAGCGAGGCTGGTGAGAGGGCCCTCAGAAGAATTAATAGGTAGGTTGAATAATATTGATTTGTATTAAGCTGTAATGAAATGGTAGTAGGGTAATATAATGTCCTTAAAGATGCATTATCAATGAACTTTTTGGTTCATAGTGTCTCATACTCTGAAATCAAGGCATTATTTGTGGAGTAGATTCATTTTGTCATGTGCATCATTATCTCAGTGACAGGGTTCTGGATTTGTCATATAACAAATATGAATATTACAATAAATGGGATCTAGGAGAGGGTTGCTTGGAGAAAAGCAGTTTGATGCTAACAAATCTGCCTCATGCATTTCATCTAAACATTAAAGGTATTCTATTTAAAATACAAGAGTTTTTTTTAATGGTTATGATTAGTACTGTTGAAAACAATGAGCCCGTGTGCTGCTTTTTCTCAATAGAAAGTTCTAAATTGTTTTTTTTCTTTTCATTTATTTATTTTTTCATTTAAATCTGATGTATTCAGGCAGCATGTTCCCCGTCGGAAACGAACTCATCCTGATGAAGGATGGCTCGAATGGCCAGTACTTGGAGAGGGCTGGAAACGCAAAGAAGTTGTCCGGCGCTCTGGCAGTAGCATTGGACAGAAAGATGTATACTATGTAAGGTGAGTAAATCTGGTAAATATCTTTTATATGTGTATATATATATATATATATATATATATATATATATATATATATATATATATATATATATATATATGTATATATATATATATATATATATATATATATATATATATATATATATATATATATACAGAAACACACACACACACACATTTATATATATTTAACATTATGCAACTCACTGGAATCACCAACACTGTGTAAACATTTTATTTGACTTATTGTCATGTGAGAGTAGCTTTGCCTTTTAAATCTAGAATTCAATGTTTTGATATGTTAAAGCTCTGAAAATGTGATCAGTTGGACAACAGGTTTTTACAAACATTTTTTTTGCTGTTTCTGTTTTGATGCGACATTTCATGGATTTATGTATTGTTCAATTGCTTTGTTTGCCAGTAAATCAGCAGGACAAATACTTGTAAGTTAAAGTCCATATAAATTGCTACAAATGACAAATGCTGTTCTAAAAACTGTCATCAGGAACCATAATACTTGAAGAATGGGATGTTGTATGTGATTTTAATTTATTTTTTCCTTTACAGTCCGAAAGGGGATCGAGTGAGAAGCCGAGTAGAACTGGTTTCAGTGCTAATGGGTCAGCTTGATCTGTCTACCTTTGATTACAAGACAGGAAGGTTCCTCGATGGTCAAGCACCCCCCATACGAACTCGACATCGAGTGAAGGTAGGTACCTCTCTTTCACTTCAAACATAGAACAGGATCGAGTGTATGGCGAAAGATTGATTTTTCTCACCTTATTACTCATCAGAAAAAGGTCCGGGAGCGTTCCTCTTCCGAGTCCAGCTGGATGGACAGAGGGGAGGGGGCTGACACCCCAGACTCCTACCACAGACTCACCCCCAATCTGGGGCCTAAAAATATCCACTCCACACACAACCAGATGAGTCTTTCATCACAGAGTGCAACAGTAATGCCGTACTTGGTCCCTAAAGTTGAGCATTCACCAGCTGAAGAAAAAATCAAACTTCCTCCCCCTTCATCCAAACCAACCTTGATCCCATCTGTGAATGGAAAACTTGGGGCAGAAGACAGCATACTGTGAGTCCATCATTTCAGAATCAGATAGTCATCGCAGATCTGCAGATGTAATTGAGTATTTACTTTTAATCAAAAGGTTTTCTTTGTGGTAATTTGTTGCTAAATGCAGCTGGACTGAGTGCTGTCATACTCCCCTGCAGGGTCTGTTCCAGATGTGGTATTTCCTTCACAGGCACGTGGTACGACAAACAAAGGAAGAGGCCCTGCTGTCCCTCCTGTTGGGGTATGATATTTTATGAGTGTTCGATGGCATTTTGTCTGAGTCAAAAATATTGAAAATACAGTCACGTCAACGGTTCAGGTGAGTTAAAATTTCTGAATGGATTATTGCTTCACTCATCCCACAATGTCTGTCTTTTAAATTTCAGCTTCATCAAAGACAAAAGAGCATCCACTGATTCGTTTCAGAAAGGTAAATGAGTGTCTGACAATCTATAAAAATGGATAACTACACCTTAGCAACATGTGCTATCTTATCATGTGGTTCTTCAGGGAACCATTACACCAAAAAGTATTTGAACCAAGAATTAGTCACTCTCAGCTTATGTGAATATTAACAATATTGACATTTATTTTTACATCTGAAATCGCTATAATTTGTTGAAATTTTCAAGAGGGATCTACAAACGAGCACCTGTTTTATTGGGTTGTTCTGTCACCTCTAGTGGATTCCTTGTGGGCAGTGTGTTGGATGCCGCAACACGATCAATTGTGGGCAGTGTGCCAACTGCAAGCATGGACTGCAGAGTCCAGAGTCCCGGAAGCGCTTATGCCGGAAACGCAAATGTATATGTCCCATTCGCAAGGTAAGCTGTCAGGTATTCATCAGTTTTCATTACTTTGATGTTTTTATGTCTTTTTTACTCTCATACTCTTCTTCCCTGTCTGATCTGTTAGAGTCCTGGAAGTGGGACCTTCCTTACACAGAGTTTTATTACCGACCTTCCTGAGACATTTGATGACAACATGAGTTTCCAGGTAATGTTTACCTTATTTTTTATTATTGGTTTGCAGATAAATGAGCTCCATGAGCTGTTGACGCAAGCTGCTTGTTGATTTGTAAAATATGATGTATTAAACTCAGTGTCTAAAATGTCCATGATACCATTCAAATAAAATTGGTCTCCCACTGACAAAATATAAGCAGAATTTCCACTGCTTGGTTAATAACTTAATATTGGTTGTTGTGTTTATGAAAACCAAGACTACTACTCCACATTTGACTTACTCTGTGTTAAATGGGCACACGGGTTACATGTAAACATTATTGTGGCTTAATACTCACTCAAAGGGTTTTAGTTTTAACAATAAACCCTTTCTTTTACAGAGTGAAAGTACAGACTCGCAGGTAACTCTTTTCAATATGAGATCAAGTAAAAAATCTGTAAACAGTCCTCAGTATTGTTTCCTTTCCATTTCCCAAACTCATTCATGTTTTATTCACACAGAACTTAGGCCTCAAAAGCAGCGACACAGAGAACTTTTCTGTCAACGTGGACGTTGAAGATGATGAAGATGTGTCAACTGACGACGATGATGATGTGAGTATGTTTTTGCTTGTTTTGGCTTGTTACTCACATCCTGCAGACAGGAAGACACTTCTCCCTCATGAGACACAGATTTCACCAAATGTGAATGTGATTACTAATTACTCAGTTTAGGATAATTCACTGAAAGGGTACGCAGAAGATAAAATCCAGTTCGGAAAGGCTCATGAAAAGGTTTATGATACTTTTTTTGGACGAACTTTTAATAAACCATGTTTAATTTTGATTACATTGCAATTCAATAATCTCTTACCAAATGCAGCCCAGAAATAGCTGAGCAACAACACAAGTTAAAGGGATATTTGTTTTTTATTTTCTCCATAGTGTGTCGTGGTGTATTTTACTTATAGCACATTGAGGATTGATAGTTTTTCTATTTGACCCACAAAGTCAAACCAGATCACATGTTAATAATGATTTAGAGACAATTAAAAATATATAGAACTGTTTAACTACTTTTAATGCTTGTTAATTGACTGTGATTTATAATATGTTCAAAAAATACTTTATTGCAAAGTTTCGGTGTGGCAGCATGTTAAACCGTTAAAAGAAGCTGGAGGAGATGTTCTTAGAGTAGTAAAAACAAACATACAGGATAAGTTTATCAGAGGGCAAAAGTTTAGCACTTGTCCATGCCAGCTGTCAAAGCAACACAAAATAAAACTCCTCAGATTATCTTTAAAAAATACTTAGGTTCTTGACATCTGTTTTATTTTGACGTTACTTTGTGTACATATGGATAATATGACTTGTGATAAAGGCTTCAGTTCATTGAGGGTCAAAGCTTTTATTTGTAACTCCTCTACCTTTAAAGTGAACAAACTGCTATAAGTCAAATTTTCTCTGAAGTGTGTATAATTCTTGTTTTCAGTGGCATAAGAAGCGGAAGCGGCGATCCTGTGGAGAATGTAAAGCCTGTCTCCACAGGAAAGACTGCGGCACATGTGATTTCTGCATAGACAAACCCAAGTTTGGAGGCAGCAACAAGAAGAGGCAGAAATGTCGACTGCGACAGTGTCAGAGGCAGGCAATGGTGAGCTACAACATCAATCAGTGTGTTTACATGCAATTTCAGAAATTGGAATATGGGCTCAGTCAGCACAAGATTGGGCTGTTAAAATACATGTAAACAGCTCAGCCGGGATGAATACGGACTCCTCATAGCTCGTTTGAAACACCTAGATAATGCAGTTCCTATCAAGCTGCGGTTGATTTTGGCAAGACTCGACGGGTCTCGGTAATCCTCGGTGTTCAGCCTGATAAGGAGGTAGGTGACCATGATAAATGGGGTCAATGCGTTCATACAGTCTGTGGCTCCAACACAACAAAAAAACACCATTGCACATACATAAATAAAAACATGAAGATCTACAGCTGCATCCTTTTTAGCCATCGTCGTTAGAATGTTGTTTTCTCTTCAGGTAAACCAAAACTAGTTTGATACACACCCAGCTTTGCTCATCAAAAAAGGACATCGCCTATCGAAGCAGAGTGAGACGTTCTCAGCCAGAAGTCCAATTCTCTTAACTGCATGAATACATAAACAGGACCTACAGTCATTGCCAAAAGTTTTGAGAATGAAACAAATATTACATTTTCACAAAGTCTGATGCTTCAGGGTTTTTAGGTGTCTTTGTCAGATGTTTCTATGGTATAATGAAATACAATTAGAAGCATTTCACAAGTGTCAAAAGCTTTTTTTGAGAATTACACAGAATTCATGCATTATGTTAATATTTGCAGTGTTGACCCTTTTTTTCCCCAAGACCTCTACAATTCTCCCTGCCATGCTGTCAATCAACTTCTGGACCAAATCCTGACTGATGGCAGTCCATTCTTCCATAATCAATGTTTGGAGTTTGTCAGAATTTGTGGGTTTTTAATGGTCCACCTGCCTCTTAAGGATTGACCACAAGTTCTCAATGGGATTAAGATCTGGGGAGTTTCCTGGCCAAGGGCCCAAAATCTTAATGTTTTGTTTCCCGAGCCATTTTGTTATGACGTTTGCTTTATGGCAAGGTGCTCCATCATGCTGGAAAAGGCATATTTCATCACCAAACTGCCCTTGGATGGTTGGGAGAAGTTGCTCTCAGATGATGTTCTGGTACCATTCTTTATTCATGGCTGTGGTTTTAGGCAACATTGTAAGAGAGCCCACTCCCTTGACCAAAAAGCAACCCCCCACATGAATGATCTCAGGATGCTTCACTGTTGGTATGAGACAGGACTGATGGTAGTGCTCACCTCGTCTTCTCCGAACAAGCCTTCTTCCAGATGCCCCAAACAATCGGAAAGGGGATTCATCAGAGAAAATAACTTTATCCCAGTCCTCAGCAGTCCAGTCCCTGTACCTTCTGCAGAATATCAGTCTGTTCGTAAAGTTTTTACTGGAGAGAAGTGGCTTCTTTGCTTCCCTCCTTGACACCAGGCCTTCCTCCAAAAGTCTTCGCCTCACTGTGCGTGCAGATGCACTCACACCTGCCTGCTGCCATTCCTGAGCAAGCTCTGTACTGGTGGTGGCCCAATCCCGCAGCTGAAACACTTTCAGGAGACAGCCCTGGCGCTTGCTGGGCTTTCTTGGGCAGACTGGAGCCTGTTTGGCAACAATTTAACCTCTCTCCTTGAAGTTCTTGATAATTTGATAGACGGTTGACTGAGGTGCAATCTTACTCGCTGCTATAAACTACCCTGTGAGGCCTTTTTCGTGCAATGCAATGATGGCTGCACGCGTTTCCTTGCAGGTAACCATGGCTAACAGATGAGGAACAGTGGTGTCATGCACCATCTTCCTTTTAAAGTTTCCAGTCACTCAGTCATGACAGATTGATCTCCAGCCTTGTCCTCATCAACACCCACGCCAGTATTGATGTGTGTGACACCTGTGTGTCATTAAAATTATGTTAGTTGGGCCTTTTGTGGCAGGGCTGAAATGCAGTGGAAATTGGTTTTTGGTGATAAAGTTCATTTTCAAGGCAAAGAGGGACTTTGCAATCAATTGCCGTTGAGCTGATCACTCCTCATAACATTCTGGAGTATATGAAAATTGCCATTATAAAAACTGAAACTGCAGACTTTGTGAAAATTAATAGTTGTGTCATTCTCAAAACTTTTGGCCATGACTGTCGACCCCCGCTGTGTCTTTACCATTGAGCTATGACCTTAGCCGGGCTACTGCAAGCATGCAAAAGCACTGAATGTTTCAGTCAGTTTCTATTTTCTTGTACTGAAAGTAGAAAAATATTTAGAGTAATAATTCTTCTTTCTTATATTTTTGTGCAGAGGCACTTGCTGCCATTCCAGATGGGGCAGGGTGAGTTTGCAGCTGAGGGTGCACTGCTGCCAGGCAGGCCTAGACCTCACTACACCTACAGTAGAAAGTCAGGTGTTAAGAAAACCAAAGGAGGCTACAACCTTTCTGATGATGACGATGACAGTAACTTCTTACCAGTGAGTTCCCAGTGCCATTGGCGGCTTAATCATTTTGCTTGGAATTATTCTCAATGTATTTACATTGTCCTGCACTTAAAACCTCAGCTCTCTCATTTTTATTTACCTCTTCCTACTATGGTTTGCTTCACTGTTGTAGATGAGTTGGAGCTCTGAGCCTGCAAGTGGGAGCAAACACCCCTATGAACTGAATATGAACATGAGGAACAACCATTCAACTTTGCAGGTTTGAAAATATTGTCAACAATGTGTTTTTTCTTTCATTGTATCGGCCTTCATTTCAACTTTTTTTCTTTTCCTGTTTGCAGTCAAACTATTCTGATCCTAGACAGCGAAATGGATCAACGGACAGAGTTCCTTACTTCAGCAACCACAACAACTCTGAAGTTGTAAGCTACCCATTCCTTCTCTTTTTGTCCAAGTGATGAATCCAAGTTGGCTTCTTTTATCAGTCTTTGGTTGAGCAATCAGGACCTCAAAGTGTTTTCATATGGAAAAAAATGTATTTTTTTACAGTTTGACTGTAAAAATAGGGAGCAAACATAAAGACAGTAAGGAAGAAGCATCCACCAATGTAGACCAAGTATTTCAGTGATATAGTTTTGGGCTCTAACCACTTGGCACCAGTCCATACCTAAAAGTTAATTAGATCTTATAAAGGACGTGTAGCACAGCCAAGCTGTTTGCACTCTATCCTTTTCCTCCTTTGTCCTCTTGGCTGTCCTTCAGTTTGTTCATGTGATCACTTGTTTTGTCGCTTAATAAAATGAAATCATCTGAACCTCATTTAAGTTATCATACTTTTGGCCTTGAATCTCTCATTTTTTGGGGCATCATCCATGTAAACAGAGAGTAAATATTCTTAATTGATCCATTACCAACCACATTATCTTTATCATTTCCTGAAGTAGATTTGGGTAAGGAAAAGTTAGATTTTTGGTTAGGATGAAAATTGGACAAAGGAAAAAAAGAAACTGAAATCTTAATGTCATATTGATGTTTGAGATCTAAAATGAATCACATGATCAATCACCTGTTGATAGAAAATTTCTCTGCCCCTCAATTTAGGCCCGTCAAAGCAGATGGAATTCAGAGGAGCCTCTAGCAGGCAAACATGGTCCAAGACATGTTGAAGATGATGATTATGATGATGACGAGGATGATGAAGAGGAGTTTCCTATGGTGAGTGTCGCATTAAAATGTTCATATTAGCATCTTATGGCCACAGATAATGTAAACTGTGTACTTAAGTACCCGTGTACTTTCACTCTCTGCAGATTACACAGATCTTTAGTTTGGCAGACAACCCAGCGAGGAGTGGTGTGGACAGTGAAAACCGGCTCATGAAACTGTTACAGTCTTTGCGCACCTCTGCGTTGCCCATCCTTTGGTATGCTATAATGGTGGAGGGCCCACAGATTCACCTCATTCAATGTTCCAAACAGTCCATTATGGCCGACACTGTTGTGCTAATAGACTCAGACTTCTGCTTCCAAGTGACAGTTCAGAGGCAGCCCCTGCTCCCCACCCACCCGCTCTACGACGCCTACCCAGCACGATTAACCTCTGTGACTGAAGTGGTCAATCTGCTCTTGGGTCTGGATCAGTATGCTGTGTGCCACGGACTGCCCCCCAAAGAGCCGTTATACAAGGACATAGTCATCCTGGAGCGGGCATCGACATGTGACTTCTTAGTGAGAAAGAACGTGACAATGTGTGATAACTGCAGAGCACTCCAAGGACTTTAACATCAACAGAGACTGAGGAAGTCTTTGACCCCAGTGTGGACCATGGGTGCAGCTTTGTGACATTTTTTTTTGTTTAGGTGTAATACGTGAAATTTTACAGCGTTACCTCTGGACTGTAAGATTATGATTTAATATTTGAAGAATCACCAAAGGCATTCCAGGTGCTGTGACATTATATTTTTTCTGATGTAATGTGTGCTGGTTTTGGGCTATTCTTGACTGTTGAGTCAGATCATGAGCAGTGTGATAATACGTAGATCTGGCATTCATCGGCCCACTGTGTGCTGATTGGGTTCTTGGTTTTTCACACTCTTACTTGAGGAATCTGTAACCCTCACCCTCAGGGTTAAAACACATTTGAATTGTCAATAAAATGCAGATTTTTTTTTTAATCTCTGCTCAAAATGGAGTTAAGAAGCAGTTCCTTTAGAAGTGTACTGTTGACCTCTGTGTAGTATTTAGTTAATATTGCCTCTGTCATCGGCGAGAGATATTTTCCTTTGAACACTTAAGAACTTAATTTCAAATCCTTCAAACAGCGTGTGTACCAGAATGTGAAGAAAATGAGATAATCTGTTTCTGCAAAGATTTATGAAACATTTAAGATCAATTTAATGAGAGAACAATGGCTTAAAAAGCAAAGAACGTGTACTCTCAGCAGCACCAACTGATGACAACAGAAAGCTTGATATCCTGGAGAGTAAAGGTCAATAATGGTAGCAAACATGTTCTCTGACTGCAACAGTTTACCATTTACAGACAGCAATGGTTGCTTGAACACTTGCAGCTCTGTGAGTGAGGATGCAAAGAGTGAGACACTCTGAAAGGACCCCAAGGTACTGGAGATGGTGACTGCTGGGAGAACCATACGATGCTGGAACAGTGACAAGTTAGATGGACTTTAAAACTGCAACTTGATTGTTCCGTGTTTCGGTGAACGGTTCTCTCTGGCTTTTATTGCAACCCTGAAATGCTGTTGCTTCAATTATTAGTTTAGATCATTTCAATGTGAAAGTTTCTTCAAAAGCTTCACTTCAGCCAAGTCAATTGTTCATTTCAGTAGCACAGCAGAATCCTTTTTGTCAAAGCTACGAACGGACTATGATTTAAAAAAAAAAAAAAAAAAAAGATTTAAACCAGATATAACATTTAAAAATATGCGGTCACTGTGCTGATGAATTTTAGTTCATGTTTATAGGGAGTATTCTCTGAAATTAAGCTTCGATTTGCCCAAATTAATCTACAAATGATGACTTGTTAGTTATCACATCATGACTTGAGCTGTGTCAGAGTATGCACCCGCATCCCTCTATTTCTGTTCTTGAATAACACAATCACTCTTCATGACGTTTTTTATTTATTTATTTTTTCTTTAAAAATTGTACAATAACTACATTTTCATCCTGGCCTTATCTCCATTAGTATGTTTCTAGGGTAACATGGTGTCTGACAATATAAAACTTTATGCACCCAACAAACAGTTTGTCATGATCACTTTTGTTTGCTCCTTTTCTTATGTAATTATGCTGAAAAATGGTTGGAATCAGCTCATTATTTTTAATATTAGTTATTGGGACTTTAAATAAAAAATATTTGAACTGTTGAAAATGATTTTTTTAATGCAAACACTATATATAGATCTACATAATTACATAACTCCAGCTTTATGTTTTGTCTCATGTTTGGGTCAGAGATTGAACCAAACTATTATGTCCAATTTCGGTCTGAATGAGTTATCTGTGAGTATATTTTTAAACTAGAGGCTACACAGTGAGTAAACAATGGCATGAGAGAAGCAGGAGGCCACTGCAGGAGGTGACAAAAACAAACTGCAGGACAGAGGAGGGTTACTCCGGCCTTTTTTTTTTTTAATTCAGTAAAAAAAAACTGTTTTTTTTAAAACAGTAAGGATGTTCATTTACAGGATGTAGAAGACAGTAGCACATGTATCAACTGAGGACAGATTAAATAATAAGATATACATGCAATACATAAAAGAGACAGGACAGCCCTTACAATAGATACAAAGTAAATACACAACATGCAGAAAAGAGTAAAGAAATAAATAAATGCATATCATGTAAGTCATTTGTGTAAAGTGTCAGGGAAAAAGGTGTTAAAATAGTTCATGGATTTTATGCATTTAATTTCTAAATGGAAAAAACTGAAAACTATGGAGGTGATTTTGAGAATTTCTGTTTGTAAATGAAAAACTTTACATATCGTATCATAAAGTTTGACATTTTCTAAAACATTTTTTTCCTTGTCATATAGTGAAATATGTCTTTGAGTTTAAGAGAATATACACAGTTAGCAGCCAAGAAAAAGTGAGATTCAAAGTCTTTCCAGACTCCTTTGGACACTTCACATGCAAGAAAAAAAAAAGAAGAGAAATTGTTTCTGTTGTTTTTACAAAAGTTGTACATGGTATCAGTATCTGTGAAGTTAGCACCGAGGCGGTTACCTGGGTAAACCTTGTGTACCTCTTTGGCTTTGTTTGTGATACAGTATCTATATGGCAAAAGCCAGGCCTTCCTCCTGTTTATGTTGTCAAGCTTTGATCTCCAAAAAAAAAAAAAAAAAACTCTTGGAACCAATTTATTGTTTCTTTGAAGTATCTGGCAAACATGCTTGTTGTTACATTTTTTATTTGTCAAATTAAGACCATCTAACATCAGTTTGGGTTGTAACATATCCTTAGCACCATAAGTTAAGTGGTTTCTAACCAGCTGAATCAGTACTTTTGGAACAGCACAAGTTCATTCATTCATTCATCTTCTATACCGCTTCTCCTGTTTAGGGTCACAGGTGGCTGGAGCCTATCCCAGCTGGCTTAGGGTGAGAGGCGGGGTACACCCTGGACTGGTCACCAGTCAATCACAGGGCTGACACACAGAGACAAACAACCATTCATGCTCACACTCACACCTATAGGCAATTTAGAATCACCAGTTAACCTATTGAGCATGTTTTTGGACTGTGGGAGGTGCAAGCTCCACATAGAAAGGCACACTGTGCCCGAACCGGGATTCGACCTGGCTACCTTCTTGCTGTGAAGCAACAGTACTAACAGCTGCGCTACCATGCAGCTCCATAGCACAAGTTAAAGAGATAAATTCTCATGTTTCTTTTTTCTGCATGTTTCTAAAATAATCAAGATATTGTAGATATGATTTATGTCTCTCTGGAGCCAATTTGGGAAAATTTTGGATTTGTTCCTTGGGATAATGTCACAATTATTTCAGAGGAAGGTTTTGTTCGGGAAGAAATTGTGGAAAAAGCAAGCTTGTAAGATAAAAGAGCCTGTTGGTGAAATTTTAAGAACTTAACTGGTAATCTGTCAGGCAAAAAATTAAAATTCAAAAGAAAGGGGACACCTCTTATTTAATTTAAATTATTATTTGGGATAAAATACCACACTGAGTTTGGGTTTTAGGACATCTTTTTAACCAGTTAATGCTGAAAGTATTAATAGTATCTGCAAAATCAAGGACTTCTAGGCCATTTCTGCTTAAGTCATAAAGAATCTTTTTTTAAGTTATGTGGTTTGTTCTTCCATATAAATCTAGAAACAATGGTTTATGGTTGAGGTTGTAGAGTTATTTATAAAAAGAGAGATGGACGGACACACAAATCTGGATAGACCTTCTGCTTTAGAGAGAGGAACTCTACCGATGACAGAGCGATCCCTTTGAAGCCAGTTGTTAAATATAGTTTTAGTTTTTTGAATTCTGTTTGAAAAATTTCAGTGTTGTCTAGGTTACTCCAGCCTCTGGAAGTGTGCATCAGCCGCACATGACATCATGAGGGGTTCAATTTCAAAACGGCTCCCTTGAGGAGTGATTTTAATGGAGTGGAAGCAGGTGGAGGAGGGGGAGGAGAGATTTTTGTCATATTGGGGGTTACTGCAGACATGCCAGCAGTGAAGCATGTAAAAATAGATTTTGTATAATATGGCACCTTCATATTTAATTATTAATTTTTGTTTCAACGGAAACTCCAAACAGTGCCTTTAAATAAGGTATTGTTTCTTTAGGGCTTTAATCTGTGGTCCAATAGGTCTGAATGTCCATTGTGATGCATGTCTATTACCCTGCAAAAGTAATATAGCCGATCTACAAGCCCAATTCCAATGAAGTTTGGACGTTGTGTAAAACGTAAATAAAAGCAGAATACAATGATTTGCAAATCCTGTTTAACCTATATTTAATTAAATATATTACAAACACAAAATATTAATTGTTTAAAGGAATACACTTTTTTTTCTTCACAAATATTCACTCATTTTAAATTTAATGCCTGTAACATGTTCCAAAAAAGCTGGGACAGGTTAGGTTAGGTTAGGTTACTTTATTTGTACCCGTGGGTAGATTTGTTTTGCAGCAAGAGGAGCATCCACTTTGACATTTAGTCACAAGAACAAACATAAACACAAGACCCTGCATGAACAGTCAGAATTGATACACAATTAGGACACTTAAGCTTGATAAAAATAATTCTCCAGTTCCACCAACCATAATTAAATGAAGAGAGAAATCATTAAATAGATACATCTATAAAAAAAATAATAAAAATAAATAGAACCACACCATGTAAAAATAAAAACCATGTAAAAACAATAATAAAAATAAAACCGAGATGCAAGCCATGATAAGATCAGATAGATAATGTTAATAAATAAATAGGTGTGTGCAATTATCACAACGTCTTGTTCAATTCAGTGATAGCAACAGGAACAAAGCTGTTTTTGTATCTCTTTGTCCTGCATCTTGGGACCGTGACTCTCCGTCCAGAGGGTAAAAGCTAAAACTCGTTCAAAGGGTGGGAGTCATTGCTTAAAACTGAGGTAGCAATTCTCTGTACCTGTCTGGTGTACAGGGATGCTGATAAGGCTGTCACTCACCAATCAGCCAACTGGACCATTTAACTATTTGGTTCAAGGAATTTCTCCCTCTTAGAGATGTTTTACTGAAATACGACACCAAAGAAAAGGACAAGACAGACTGAATAAAAGCACGATAAAACAGGGTCATAAGGTCCGGTCAATATGAAAGAACAAGAATTTTTTCAAACAATGCAGGCGCTGCCGACACTTTTTACACACTGCTTCACAGTTGGCCTCAAAATTATGTTTATTTTCAATGACTGTCCCAAGGTATTTATACAAATACACATACTCAATAAAGTGCTGTTACAAGGGTGAGTTTTCTTCCTAAAATCAATAAGTATATCTTTGGTTTTAGGTTACTTTTAGTTGAAGGTAGGACTCCTCACACCATTCCATAAACTGGTCTATCACTTGGCCATGGCTGGTCTCCTCATCTTGAAGCAGACACACAATCACAGAATCATCTGCATATTTTATTATTTTCCTGATCTTACTTCTGCTTCTACACATATTTATGTAAAGAATAAACAGTAATGGGGAAAGCACGCACCCTTGTGGGGAACCTGTAGAGAAGCACTTGCGATCTGAAAAAAAACCCCACCATTAACTCTAACTCTTTGTGTCCTTTCTGTTAAAAAGTCAAGGATCCAGCCCACCAGATTGTTACTTAGATCAAACTGATCCAGCCGTCTTGCTAAAATGTGGGGTTGAATTGTATTAAAAGCAGAGGAAAAGTCCACAAATAAGAGTCTGGCATGGGTCCCATTTCCATCCAGATGTTTAAAAGCATATTCAGTAGAGTGACAGTAGCATCCTTTACCCCTCAGTGAGGCCTTTTTGCAAACTGCATTGGGTCAAGTTTATGCTCAGTTTGTCTCAAGATCTCAGACCAAACCAATTTCTCAAAGCTTTTCATTAAAACTGAGATCAGAGCGACTGGCCTAAAATCATTTAATGTTTTAAAACAACTTGATTTAGAGACAGGGACCACCACAGAATCTTTCCAGAGACTGGGCACATGTTTCAACTGTAAGGACTTGTTAAAAATATAATGGAATACAGGACTTAGCTCCCTAGCAAATGATTTGAGTAAACGACTGCAGATACCATCAGGTCCATGGCATTTGTTTACTTTTAAAGAAAGGAAAGTCTTTTCAACATCCTTAAGGTGACTGTTGCTGGTTGTCCTTTAGTATATGGTTCCAATCCTTAATTTCCTTGCTAAAATCAAAAATGTCAAAATGACAATAAAAACAGTTGAAAGCATTAGCAAGTTTAGTATCTGAATTAAAACCCTCTACAGCAACAGACCTGCTGCTTCATGAGTTCTGGAGGCCTGCTATAGTCTTTGTACTAGCCCAAGCAGAGTCAAGATTATTTGCAGCCATCTTGCCCTCTAGTTATAGTCTATATACAGGGGCATGTTTCATCACCTTTCCTTTTAGCAGCACTCAATAAGCTGATAACAATCCAGATTGTCCTTTTCCTCTTTGGCTCAGAGGACATGACATCCTCGACTTCCAAAAACATTTTGAAATGTGGACTTGTCAGACCACAGACCACTTTTTGACTTTGCTTCAGTCCATTTCAGGTGAGCTCTGGCCCAGAGAAGCCGTCAGCGTTTCTGGTTGTTGTTAATGTCTTTGTCTTTGCATGGTAGAGTTTGAACTTGCTCTTGTAGATGTAGTGATGAACTGTGTTAACTGACAATGGTTTTCCTTCTATACCCAATGGTGACACTCACCTGTTTCCAGTTAACCTGTTCACCTGTGGAATGTTCCAAACAGGTGTTTTTTTGTGAGCATTCCTCAACTTTCCCAGTCTCTTGTTGCCCCTGTCCCAGCTTTTTTTGGAACTTGTTGCAGGCATCAAATTCAAAATGAGTGAATATTTGAAAAAAAAAAAAAAAAAAGTTAACCAGTTTGAACGACAAATATCTTGTCTTTGTAGTGTATTCAACTGAATATGGGTTAAACAGGATTTGTAAATCATTGCATTCTGTTTTTATCTACATTTAACACAACATCCCAACTTCAATGGAACTGGGGTTGTACAACTGCTAAAATGCCTATTTAACAACTATATTTGCACATTACCTTTTTTGCTGAAGGGCTTCATTATTATTATCATTATTTTTAAAAATATCAATCTTAATTTACTAAAAATTGTAAGGTCTTGTGTGTTTATGCCAAATAGATGAAATTCCTTTGTTACAACTTATCCCACTGGCAGCGTTTGTTGTCAGATGCTTGAGTAAATAGAAGAGGTTGTCCAAATGAAACAAACAAACAAAAAAATCATACAAAATATCTATATTCAAAAGAATCATTGATGAAACAAAAGAACAATCTAGAACTGTTTGTTTTTCTGTGGTTGACTAAGGAGACTGTAGACTCAAATCTACTTTCTCTTTGACTCTAGGTTACACTAGCATTGCTGAGTGTGTGTGTGTGTGTGTGTGTGTGTGTGTGTGTGTGTGTGTGTGTGTGTGTGTGTGTGTGAACAAGTCCACGTGAACGAGCTGTCAATAGTTAATTTGCTTACTGAAGATGATACAGATATATCATATTTACAGTACCATGTAGCTGTAACCCAGATGAAGCTATTTATCATAACATAACAGTAAATGTCCCTTTTTTTATACCATAATGATAACTCCTATCACCCAGACAGCCCTCATCAGCAGTTAATGTATCCCTTGAATGTTTGGCCTGATAATAATCACACTGATTGACACACACAGCTTTAAATTGCTAACAGGGCTAAGTGTTTTCACCTGTGACTAGTTTGATTATAATTAGTGTCTGTGTAGAAATGGTCAGTGATTTTTTTTAGTTCTGGGCAAAGCCCTGTACATTTTATCTAGAGCTGAACAGATTCCAGATACCAAAACCCTGCTGAAAGCAAAAGAGCTGTCCAAGGGACTGCGATAAAGATAGTTGAACTTTATTGAATTAGGAAAAGGACTTGAAGGATAGATTTGAAAATAGTAGTGTTTAAACTCTGTTACTGAAGTGGAAAAACTATTTAAACAAATAATCTAGGTCCAGCCCAATGCCTTGGGATAACATTTGTTGTGATTAGTAACAATAAAAATACTGATAAATTGATTGATTTGACATTTAAATCAGGTTGGATCTCCTTTAAAATTGTCTGACTTTCGGTTAAACCGTTTAAGCGTTAATTTCCTTGCTCGAATACATATTAAATTAAGCCACTTGTTTATGAGGGAAACACTCTTGACTTGAGTGAAGGCTTACTTAAATTTTATCACCACCTGGTAACACTTTCAGTTTTAAGTTCATTTTGATAAGAAGGTCCAGCACCCACTCGTTGAATGAGATGTTTTGGTAATTGTATCGACAGAGGAATATCGTGTTTTTACTGGAATAATGAACCCTGATCTTTTTTCGACCATTCAGCGTTATTGTGAGCGTGGATACCAATGTTTGTATCACGGGGATTATTATCTGGCGCACATTGAAGACATGTTACGTCTGGGAGGGGCGTCATTGCCTGTGACGGTGTGGAGTGAGTTGGCTGTGTGAGATACAGGGTTTTCATCCGGTGCTAAAGGGAAAGCTTTCTCCTCAGGTCTGCTGAGATGCGCAGGGCTCCGACACAGCGGAGGTCGAGAGGCTGCTGCTGAATAACAATTGGGATGCGTAGCCACCATGAACGAGGCGCTTTTTTGTGTTTGTCGAATTATCACGCGTTCAATTAACTGATCCTTTTCCTGGGGAGGATCGTTTTTCCCGTGGTCCCACACAGGAATGTTTTTTCTCGGCTTGGTTTTGCTTCAGAGGACTACGGAGACCTCCGAATGCATCGGTCATGCTCTGTGGTAAGAGGGGGTTCTGCTGTAGGATGTCCTTCTCATCCTCCTTTTAATGAATAGCCGTCAACACAACCTGAATTCTGATTTTATAAATGCTCGGCCTGCAGACGACACCACGGATCGTTGTATGCTTTCCAGTGAATCATTTGGGCACGCTTCAACCTTACCTGAACGGTTTGTCATCGTGTGGGTCCGTGGCACATCTGCTTTATGATGTTGCTGTTAATAATTGGTCCAGTGTGTTTCATTATGAGCCGGGCTGCCGTCTGCAAACACCATGCAGCTGCAGGGTGGCTGCTGTAGCAGACTCAGTGTCCAGGCTTCATGTGGAAACACGTTTTATGTTCTACGCGCTGAGCAGGATAACACGAATGTAAATACGAAAGACCAGTGTGACATGAAATCCAGTATCTGTTTTATCCGCAGCCTTCCCCATTGGCTGATGGGATAAGTTGGATGACAAGGATTGAGACAGTGCGTGCATTCAAACGGACAGTCTGTAATGACAAGAAAATGTGTCATGCTTCTTGGGAATACACAACTTAATACTGCATTGTTATGGAAGGACATTGTCAAAAAGCGCTCTGCTTCTGCTGTCTGTTGGGCCGTATTGATCTCACTGCTCTCATACATAAATACTGCCTGTTCACTAGCAGGAGTTAAGCCCTATTATTAACAGATTCCTGAGCTAGGATGGCTGTCTGGATCTGACAAAACTCAGACAAATCGTGTTGCATGGGTCAGTCAGTGCCTTCAGGGGGATTCACTGCTAGTCCTCCCTTTGCTCTGACTGGGAAACACCTCTGTTTTCAGAAGGATTTTCCACTTTGCTGTTAAGCAGTTTTTGAAAGTGCCCATTGTTCCAGTCTTTAGGGTTACTGTGTGTGGAGAGTCTTTGAATTCTTAGATCCTGTCAAGAGGTTTTTGATCAAGATGTTTTATTGCAGACCAGTCTGGGGAGCTTTTATCTTCAAATCTGTTGCATGTCACTTCTTCTTCTTCTTTGAAGGGTTTTCATTTTGGATTGTGACCTAGATTGGTAAAAACGCTACGATATTCTTTTGTGACGCTGCCCCCCTTTGATGCCCCAAAGACAGAATTCAATGTCTTCAGTGACTGCATTAGTAAGAGTTCACAGAGTTTGATGCAGGTTGGGAGTACACACACACACACACACACACACACACACACACACACACACACACACACACACACACACACACACACACACACACACACACACACACTTGTCAGGATTCAGGACCTCCCAGAAAATCACTTCATCCGTTCATCTGGATGGAATTGAAAAAGTACAAGAAACAAAAGAAATTCCGCTCTGTCCAGAGTCAGTGTCTGGATTCTTGATATATTTGCTCAGGGACTCTAATCTCAGACCTTATCATTTGTTGAAAATATGCTAGAGCATTAGTGCCATGAACTCACCTATATTTCTACTCTCAGAAAGCTCAAAGAATTCAGATCAGGCCGCTGTGAATGTTCAGTCATATATAAATGTGTTGCTATGGCTTCACATCTTCTGCAGCTCAGAACTCCTTCCAAATCCAAACAAGATGGACTACAACAACACTGAAACATCAAATGAGTTCTGAATTCATACTGTACGGAATCCCCTCCAGGTGTTACAGAGCAAAGGGGAAATGTATAGGAATAATCCCCTCAGATGCTGCAGCCACATTCCTTTCTTTATTACTCCCCCCACCTCAGCTTAGCCGAATCCAGGTGGATAGCAATCACCTAGATGGCTTTGTTTCACCCTGTGGTAGTCATGTCGAATGTGCAAAGGTGAGCGTCAAGGCCAGGGAGGAGAAATGTCGAGGCACAGGATTGGTCAGTCTGAGCTGAGCTGCCCTGCTGTGTGCCGATAAGCTTGTTATAAATCAGTATTTCATGGATGCAGAGAGCACAAGAGAAGATCATATTAACGCAGGATGGGAGGAGGAAGGGTCAGCTGACCTTCTATAAGCCTTTTACAAGTCTGGTTGGGGAAGGTCAGGTGTGTGTAGTTTGGAAAATCTGCCTTGCCTTGAAATCTGAATAGCATCCCCCTTTTATTTGCTTTTGATTCGAAATACATTTCTCTTCCTTCTGTTCTTTAACAGTACTTAGAAATACGGCGACTACATCCTAAGTTTAATGCTGGACAGCAGCTAAAGGGTGCAGTCAAAGGCATTGGTGTTGCTCTATTTCGAATAAACAAAGTGAGGTCCAGAAGTTGGATGCTTTAAGATCACACCGTGGCATTCCATTATGTGAGCTGTATGTAAAATCATCATTCCAAATTGACAAAGTCTTGTAAAGTTTTAACTCCAGACTTTAACTCAACTCAGACAGGAGCTGTTATGTTGTAACCCTGCTGTGCTCACCATGTGTATGCTCACAACAGCGGCAGCTGTGTCCACACCAACAGTCAACATGAGGGCTGCTGGCCTCACCTGTCTGTAGAAAGTGGGAGGTGAAACTTCAGCTGCTCTTTAACATCTCAGCTGCCGTCTCGTACATGTTGACAGAAACAGACACGTCTTGCATTTGTTAGCATCTGCAACAGATTTCAGGTTGTTGTATAATGCAACAGAATTTTGTGTTTCACATTCAGCCATGATTCACTGTAAGCCATGAATATATCTGTTAGATAAATACTGTTGACAGCAGAGGAGGAATCATGGGGCTCTACGGTCTGATAAAAGCTGACAGTAGAGAGAGCAAATCTCCTTAAGAGCTACGAGGCAACATGTTTATCGAGGGATGAGACTGTTGCATATAAAACTGTTGCCTGTAGTAATTTAGCTTGGCTCTGATTGTTCGACTCCTTAGCTGAAGAAAGAGCAGTGGCGTCCCTCCCTCGTGTGTTGACGTGGTAGGATTGGTCCTACCTTGCCGGCTTCAGCATTAAGCTTGTCAGACTTGAATACTAAACTCCTATCTGATTTGCATTCGAGCGCTGCACGCGGCACAGAAGCAACTCACTACCATCACACAGCTTATGTTTTAAACAACATGGCTCCCTCGGTGCTATCTATACCCTGAGCCAGAGATCCCACATCCCCCACACTCATGCTAAGTTAACATGTGTTTGATGATGTAGTTGCAATCATATCTTTTGTACTCGCTCCCTTTTTGATCCCTCCTTTGATCCAGCTCTCTGTGACTCTACTTATCTGAATCTTCATTGTGCCCCATCTCTCCTGCAGGCTTCTCTTTGAAATGTGATGCCATCTTGAGTTTCTGTACCTGTACCTCTGTACACATCTGTACACCAGATGTTTAAGCAGTTGTAGGATAACTTCAACTCATTCTCCTCTATTTAGCATCTTAGGTGTGTCATTTTTTTAACCTCAGGAGCAGTCAAACGGTACACCCGTAGCTGTTAAGAATCTATTACCTATTGATGGGTATTTTCTCTGTGTTGTCAAATAAAAGGTAAAAGCTTGTTGCAAAACTTTCTCTTGACAGACCTGCCAGGCTGTTATATGCATCACCTGTAAAATCTGTCATAAAGTGACCGAAGGCGACACACTTGAATAATATTGGAGTGTAACCTTGTACATATCCTTTGCTAAACAACATGCAATTATGTGATAATAGTTAATGGTAGAGTGTAACACACATGAGGGGTTTGTGGAGCAGTTTGTTATGTGACACAAGTCATGCCAGCAGCTCACTGGATGCTGACAGTGTGATCAAACTGCTGTTTTTGCGGACACTTAATCTTTGTAGACTCTGACAATACATAAAGCAGCCTATCTGCACACATAATGTGTATAATCCACAGGTGTGTGCTGTTCTCTGGAGAAGTATGTACACAAGAGTCCTTAAGCTGACACATGGACTTAGAAATGTCAGGTAAACAGCAGCAATGCTAACATTAGCCAGCAGTAGGTTCTAATAAACCACCGAGTTAGAGTCAAAGAAGACGTTAATGGGTGCCACTGTTGATGAATATGACTCTACATTAGTAAGAGAGGCAAAGCAATGCTTTAGAGTTCACTCTACACTGGCACTAGCTGTATAAATGAAGAGCATGGGAACTTAAGTTGGTTTGATCTAAGAGACAAAAGGCACATTTTGGTGGATGAAAGGGACAACACTCGGTTTCTAAGCACATGCTGTGGTTACAGGAAAAAGTCACTCTTAAGGGGAGTCGGGGGGAAGGGGGGGGGGGGGGGGGGGGGGGGGCAGCCTGTTGGCTCCATTATTCAGCTGCCCAGTGACCATCCACATAAAAACCAGAAGTCTCTGTTGTCTCTTGTCTCCTCCTCTCCATGAGTGTTGCTGCTCAGCCCAGCTGAGGTCAGACATGCCCATTCCCATTCCCAGGTGAAACTTATTCTTAGTACATTAGATCAACTTAAAATCTAATTATCAAAGCCTCTTTTTTTTATACAGCAGGGATCATGTGGTGAGCTTTTGTGTGAGCAGCGGTCGTAACTCTGCTGCTTGTTTGTGTGAAAGGCTCCAACTTGTCTGTCAGTGGGAGGTCAAGCATGCTGTGGATTTTCACACGAACAGGAGCAAACAGTTGACTGGTTCGGGAGCAAACTTTGAACAAGTATTTCAAGTATTTCCTTATAAGAAATAAGACTTTCTGTCTTTCTTTATTTTGTTTGAAAGAGGAAAATGCAACACTCAGTTTTTCTGACCCAAGCAGTGCATTTTAGTGCAGAGCTTTGAGACAGCGACTCTGAGTTACTGATAGATAAATGTTTCCTTTTGAAAGATGTGATGCTGGCAGATGAAGCCTTTGGAAGGGTAATTTTGATGCAGCCCTCGAGGGCTTCCTTCTAGATTTGTGGGTTGAATAGAGTTGATTTATGATATACTCGACTGGCAGGATCCTTGTTTATGGCAGCGATTTGTGTGCGACGTTGAGTGAGAGGGTTTTGGCAGAAAAAGCTATTGCTATTTTTGGATGTCAAGTCTCTATTGGGTATTAGGGAAGAGGCTTTGTTAATAATGAACCTCCATTGTACAGGGAGAAGTGCACATGAACCACTGCTCATTTGTGTCAGTTCAGTAACAGTTCTTGTCTTCTTTGTTTTTTCAATGGGATCTTGTTCATTTTAAAGACCCAGTGCTACTTTCTGTCTAAACAGAACTGCTTCAGATAACAGGATAAAAAGACGCCAACAACTACATACCAAGTAGTTTAGTGTAAAGTGTGATGCATATAAAATACAGTATTTATCACTGCAGCAAAGAGACAACTTCACTGAGCATTGTTTTTTTTCGTTCCTTCCCTTATTTATTCCATCACTTTGCTCCTGGCGCTCTTCCTCTGGCTCCCTCTCGTTTGTAACAGAAGCTATTGAGATACTGAGAAAGAAAACACACAGGGATTAAGTTTCTTCCCTCCGTTTCTGTCCATACATTATTAATGTGACTTTTCCTGTCTTCTTTTTTTTTCTTCTCCCTTCAAATTAATTGGCTGCTAATTGAATCTCAGAGCTAATTTTAGAGTGGTGCTCATATCCAGAATGCCTGAAGCTGTAAGTTATAATCATACTGTTATAGAACTTGTAACATTTTCTTAATATTCCACAAAACTCGTTCAGTGCAGTTTCTTACATTTTATCCAAGTTGTTTCCTTCCTGATCCCAGTTTGTTTTTAAAATAGGACATGCTGACTTTTACTTTACTGACACCACAGTTTGATATGAAGTGGTCATACTTTTTTTAAACTTTTCTTTAGATGTATAATAAGACACTTTTTTTTAATCCCCTCTTAGGATTCAGCTGTAGACACCTGGACAGAGGTGCAGTGCCCCTCCCTGATGGTACCCGGAGTAATCTGATCTAGCAGACATCCATGCTTCTCTACTACTGACTTGCAAGAAATGCAACCACCATCAAATCTACAGCTCAAGAAAACAGATGGCTGATACTGCGAGGTTAGAGAAAAGGAAAACAGCTAACACCGTGTTGACCAGTCTCAGCCGAGGTTTAATCTAATTTACATTTTCCTCAGGTTAGGGCCCAGCTGGATGTGTGAGTTGTAAAGTTCCCACATTGACATCACATGGAGGTCAAAGGACATCTGATCACATCCATGGGTCTGGGAGCTCCTGGTGAGTAATAATGACTTAATGACTCGTGTTGTGAAGATGGGCACTCTCATGTCTGGACAAGCCTGAAATGGCCTGTTAAATCTGTCAGCTAGTTTTTTTTTTCACTCGCAGTGAACAGACGGAAAACAAAAGTGTTTTCATGGGAACAACCAGCTGAAAAAACAGCTGTATGTGTGAAGGCCTTTTGTTCATGTGCTGTCACCACAGCTGTCAGATAATCTTATCGGAGCACTGAGACACTGATACCAGCCAGCATACTATTTAAAACAGACATGACCATGAAGGAGCAGCAGGGCCTCAGCCATGCACTTTAATGTTGAAAAGATCAATTGAAGTTGTTACGATTTTCAGTTTAAACCACAATAATTTCAGTGATTCAGTACTGTTCAGACTCCAGTTGTCACAGAGTTATAGACCACAAACCATGTGATCACAAATATACATTTTGTTTAAAAATATGTTCAATTTTTCCCTGAAACAGTTGAGCATAGTGTAATTTCAAGTCCAATAAAACAGGATGGTATATTACATGTTATGAAAAACAGAACTTGATGGTTCGCAAACCATTCAATCCCCTAATATATAGAAAATATGCAAAGACAACACATCATAACTGTTTCATAGCTTTAGATGGGTAGTTGTTATTTAACTGAGTTTTCTGGGCCGACTCAAGATAAACTACAATACTCATGTCAAAAGTAACAAAGGAGCATAAACCTTTGTCACTTTTCTGAAAAGTTTCAATGCACAGAGCTACGTTGTCATAGAAATAAGAAAAATACAGAATATTTTAAGCCTTAAGATTTTTTATTGGTCTTTGTTGAGAAACATGTGCTTTGTCATTTAGATATTCAAGGCTGCCAGGACAGCAAGCTGCAGGCTGAAAGGATTGCAGCTCTCCAAGAGAGGAAGCAGGCCCTAGAGGCTCTCCTCAAATCCAGAGTGGGAGAGCTCAAGCAAGTCTGTCTGCAGGAGGCAGTGAGTAGCCCTGACTTCACCACTGAAACATACTGAACTTTAATTCTCTAAGTTTTAATAGAGCTGCAATTTTATGGATTTATGGAGTTTTCATTGCGGAGCCTGCTACATGTTAGCGACGTGTTCTCCAGATTTGATTTCTAAGCTGAGAGCCTCGATGCAGCAAAGAATGCTGGTTGCAAACAGGAATCAGCTGATTACAGCAGAGAACTTGTCAGCATGTCACAGCTGCCTCAGCAACCCATTAACAGCTATTTAATGCATTATGTGTTATGTGAAGCTTGATGCAGGGTTACACATTGTGTTGTTCTCCAGTCTGAGATTCTCAAGTTGTCAAGTCTGCTTTGGGTGTGGCTAGAGGTTTGAACACTACTCATCTGCAGGCATATCCTGTTTGCATTTAAAGGTGAACTATGGTACCAAATGAAATGATTTCTGGTCTCTTTTTGAATGGAGCCAAGCACCCAAAGGGTGTTTTTATTGAGGCGTAGAGTAATCTGTTAAGTAGTGTGACCTTATATGAAACACAGGCATGCAAAGTGAGTAAAGAAAGAAAAAAAAAATCAAGTTTATGAAAGCTAGTGAATGTCCTCTACAGGAGCTGACTGGTAAGTTACCACGTTCTTTCCCCCTGGAGACGGGAGAGAAACCCCCACTGGTGCAGCGCAGAGCTGGCCTGCCGCCCAACACCAAGGCAGAGGTAAGTCAACACCTTGAATATCAATTGTGTTTACGCAGCAGCTGTAGTTCTGTGTGTACTCGTGGTCTAACAAGTCTGTCTGTCCCTGGCTGCAGGATGAAGCTGCCCAAAAGAAACAGATGAAAGCCATTTTCACAGGTGCTCTGTACAGACACTCAGAGTCAGACCGAAATGTACCAAATAGCAAAAGGACAGTCCACCGGGGTTGTCACACAGGTATCCCTTAAAAATATATACACTCAAAAAAAAAAAAAAAAAAAGCAAGGCATAGACATGTTTTTTTTCTTGGAACTTGCATTAAACAAATGTTTCATCATCCTTTCTGCTTGATCTGCATCTTGAATGTTTTGTTGTCTTTCAGAGGATACGGTCATGTCAGAGAGTACTAGCTCCATGTCAGATTCCACATCCCACGACAATGGTGAGTCAGCAGAATACAACCTGTCTTTAAGTAACTCTCTCGTCTGTGGTGAATACTACAGATACATATACATACACTACATATAATGAGATTTGCTGATGCTAGTATTTGGTACAAAGCCAGCACATAAATCTTCATGCTGGTATTTTGTCATAGACACAAAATAAAAATCTGCTCCCATATTTTAGCTGTATACCCAAAACAGTAAGCTTGGTTTGTTTGCTTTTAATGAAGAGGATCAGTGTTTTTCACCATCATGGGTTGGCTTCATTAATAGATAGCTCCTTCTCCCATCAGAGTCGTCTCCTAGTGTGGCTGCTGATCAGCGCTCTCTGTCTCAGCCTCGGCTCACTGTGGGCAGCCCTGACCACAGGATCAGCAGGAAGCTGTCTCCAGTCGAGATTTACTACGAGATGAGGACTCGCCGTAACTCTGCCACAAGCTCTGTCAGGTACTTTGCTTAAATTCACTCCATACATACTTGTGTGCTGCCTGCCAGAATGCACACATTGGATAAAATCAGATTTTTTTCTAAACAGACCGACATCCTCTTGTGTGACTTTTCTCACAGCCCAACTCACTCTTTGCCCAGAAGTGCTTCTAATGTTGAAGGTAGAAGTGTCCCAGCTACTCCTCTTTTGGCCCGAACTGCTCCAATCAGTGTTCATGTCAGGTAATCCGTGAAACAGTGCTGTCTTTGTCTGACGCACCACAGCTACAGCCCCCCCTCCACGTGATAACTGTGCCCTTAAGTGCCTTAATGACTAAGCAAAGTACTGAGTCAGAGTTGTGACAACGATTACTGTCATATTTGGCTTCTGCAGACTTGGGCCAATAATTTGGTGTTAAAATGTACAAAAAGTTTCTCTTCAGTGATTTTTTTCAAATGCAGCTACATGTCAGTATTTTTTATTATTCAACATTTTCCCTGTTGTTGTACTTATCTCTGTCACAGGTCGGATGCAGCAGGTGGGAATGGCTTAAAGCAGTGGTCTGGAAGCCTTGATGTGCCCTACATGATCCCATTGGCCCAGGAGAGTTCTTCTTCTGACCGCCGAAGTTGCCCATACAGCTCCCGTGCTAGGCGCAGTAACAGCTCTGAAGCCCTGCTAGATAGATCGAGCCTCCCTGATGATCCAGTTCCCAGAAATGGCATGCCCCCGAAAGGAGGGCCCTACAAGAGTTCAGAGACACTGACTGATGGGAAATTGCGACAGATCCACCTTGGCAGCCCTGAGAGACATGTTGGTGGCTCGGTGGAACAGGCTAAAATGCGCCTGTCCATGGGCGGCAGAGGGGCTGGTGGAGGCTACAATGAGATTCTGATGGACTACATTTGGGGGAAACAGCAGAGGATGCAAGTGCAGCACCACCTTTATCAGTCCACAGGCAGGATCTGGCAGGATGCACCATCTCCTCGCTCCTCCACTGCTGCTGTGCCTCCCCATGCCAACGGCTTTTCTCATTCCCAGGTGCATCTCCCCAGTGCTGTGACCCCCTACAGCCCCATGGTCCTACGGGGGTCTGAAGCAGAGCTACGCAGGGTCAAAGTGACCAGGACCAAATCTTGTGGACCTTTTATTCCTCTGCAGCAACACACGCAGGATGCCATTCTGCTGTCCGCCTACGAGTCTCCTCTTCCTGCCTCTGGCACCACCACTTCCTCCATCCCTAACCTCCATCCCTACCAGAGTGAGCTGTCTGGCCCCTCTTTCAGCCGCAGACCCCCACAGTTGTCCCTTCCCACCCCAGAAGACTCAACAAGAAGCTTGCATAAAGCGCTGGCTCTAGAGGGTCTGAGGGACTGGTACCTGAGGAATGCCCTTGGATATCCGCCTACAGCCACAAAGGGTCACGAGGCAGGAATATCTCGCCTCTCGCACCCTCACCCACTGGTGCATCAGGCCCAGTCAGTTAAAGGGGATGCCAGCAACCTCCACAGATCTCAGATACCCCAGTCAGCGAGCTTCCATGGTCACCCGCTGCATGGAAGGTGAGGTTTTTTTCTTGACAGTGCTTTGCCAGGACTGATCCAGAGTCACAAACCTGAAAAGATATTCGTACATTAAAGCCGGCATTAAGTATTTTCTTTCATGAAAGCAGAAGAAAGATTTTACTTTCACTGTTTCCTGAACTACATTTACCTCTAATTATTTCCAGCTGAAATTTGCTTTAATATTATGGAAGCTGGCATCAGCACAATACTTTACTCACACCCTATCCTTAACAGATCAGCAATCCTCCTGCCATTTGTAAATCCTGGTTGTTTGGTGTATTTGCATTTTCCATAATCAGCGTTTTTTTAAACACAGTCTGTCGAATGCCAGCCCAGCGTCCATGATGTTAGATGCTCTCTATAGCTCTTATTATTATTATGCACTAAAATTTTATCTAGCAGATGCTGTTGTCCAAAGTGATGTACACCACAAGCAAGAATTTAAACTGGAGGGAAAAACCTTAGTAAGTGCAACAGAGTGCTTCACGTTTGTTTGGCTGCAGGTGCTGCCATCTAGTGCCAGAAGAAGTGACATTTAAAAAAAAAATCATTCAGCATTGAACAGCATTCAATATTCAGTGCTTCCTTTCAGTATCATTCAATATTTTGAATTCTCTTTGATGAAACCTCCAGATACGGTAACAGACTGGTCGCTCTGTTAAGCGCTGATGATCCAGACTTATCTCTTAAAGATATAGTACTCTCACAGTACTTTTCCTTCTCATTTATTGTGTCTTGTTTGTGTATTGATTCATCTTGTCTTCTCAACAGGTCGATGGAGTTCTCTCTGTATCAGGAGACTTCTCATCCACAGATGCAAGATGCAACCCCAAAGGAACCCAGTGCAGACCCAGGCACGCTTGTCTGATGCAGCAGAAAACACACACATACGTGCACACACACATGCATATGCACATGCACACACACACACTTTATGAGTGCAAACACTGTAGCTAGTAAGACATGCACACAGACAAGCTGATACAATGTGACCTCAACAGCAAAGTGAAACATGGCAACCTCAGCAGAAAGAGACTGGAATAAAAGACAAACTGTAGCTGAACAGAGTGAAAAAAAAAAAGCCTTGGCAAGTTTCCTGTGTTACAACAGATCCTACCAGTCTGTGAACCTCTAACCTAGTGTTCTCATGGACGTGCACTGGAGCTGACTCATCCAGCAGCAGTACAGTCATACTGTATATGGTTCAGCATAAGCAGTAAACCCCTGAGGAGTCAACCAAGATATACTTTTTTACAGAATATATTCAACTCCAGATCACTATTTTGTATCTTATGAGATATAAAGAACAGATATATTCAAGAAGTAATTTATTGCTCATGTTCCGTGACAAACACAGATGTTATATGAGCTGACATCATTTTAACAGTGTTACTACATGCCGTTGAATGTTTGTTTGTAAACTATATAAACCACAAACATGCTTCAGACTTCATCTGATGTTAATTTCAAAGCCATTTGTATCTCTCACAATTGATAAAGAAATGGGGGCCATGAACCGTAGCATGCTGAAGTAGCAGACAGGAGTGCCTGAACTGTGTGAATATCTAAACCCAACCTTGGTTAGAAAACTTTAAAGTGCTTTCTAGTGATCTAAAATATGAGCATTAAGCCTTTGAGAGCTTAGTCTAATCAAAAAACTGAAAGCAGGTCGCGATGTCACTAAATTAGGGTATTTCGAATGATGTCATATAAATACAGTGACTTTTCAGTTTGTTTTCTGGATGCAGCTGGTGCTAGCAAATACATGTAGCTTTGTCTGAGCTGACCTTGACAGAAACTTTAGACCAGTTTTAGGAAAAACCCGAGGGCTATTTGGAGACCTACTGTATGGCAGTAGCACAACCGTATGACAGTAATCTAATAATGTCAAATCTGATTTTTTTCTGCATTTAGTTTGAGGAGGATTTGAGAGTCATATGGAGCACTTTATGAACATCTTAAGCCTTAAATCCCCATGAAATTGTCACCAAGAGAGATGACAGAAATGAAGAAGGGTTTGACAGGGTTTGTAATCTGGAAATGTTTGGAATATGGGTTTTGTCGACATCTACTGAAGGTCTACCAGAGTTTCAGTCTGTATATAGTGTGGGTTTTACTGATGAGTTTCTAGCTGATATTTTATTCCCGTACTACTAACAGTATAATTTTTGAACTAACCACACAATATGTAATCAGAGTAACCTCCACCGTTCACCCCACCCCTAAAGGAGCACTATGTGATTGGTTGAACAATGTGAGGCCGGTGGTTTAAACAGAATAGGGCTGCTGCAGTTTTGAATGATGGTGTGAGCAGGTCTCGTACCAGTAAATCTGTTAATAAGAATTCATGCTTTCTGACTTTTGTATGTGTGATGATTTTAACTCATTTTTGCTTGGTTTTGTGACTTTTGAAAAAAAAAAAAAACTTTTGAAACTCCAGGGTAGTTATGTGTCATAATGTATGTCTTAGCTTGTATCAGATGTGTTAGAATTATTCTGATATCAACTTCATAGACATAAGAATAATAATCTGGAAAGTGTCAAAACAAATTAACTCATCTGTCTTCATGTACACAGAAGCAAAGTTTTTTTTTATTATTTTATGTACTTGATCTTTGGCCATCTCGAGACTCATATGAATGTAATTCTTAGCTTTTTTTATTAAGTGATGTTTCATTTCTCTTCTGTTGAAGTAGCAAACCGTGGAATGTTCACGTGTTTCTTTCTGCTGTCCGATTAGTTCATATCCTCTCTGTATCCTGCTCCATGCAGCCTCTTCCAGCTGGTTAATCCCTGAAATCTAAGACCAAACTGCTGTGCACTGGGGGCCATAAATGTATTTTTCATATAATGTACTCTGTGATGGACTCTCAGTTGAAAATAATGATATAAATTTAGCTGTGAAGCAAATTTATTCAAACAATATTATATTTATGAACATATAACCTTTTGTAACTTTCCAGTGTAGCACTCATCAGTGTGAGAAATTGTGTGTTTAAAACATTTCATTCAGCAGTGTGATGTGCTAATATTTGATTCTTTTCCATTAAATATTTCAGTGCAGCTGTTTTCTCTTTTCCTCCTCTTTATAACAAGGCCTATGAGATAAGACTTACTGTGGCCTGCTCTATACTGTATGTATGAGACTGTGCATTCATTCTACTTAATAAAGTGTCATGTTGAGATCAATGCAGAATGGGTTTCCTCTTTTTGTGTTCTCTTTCTGTTATTGTTTCCCCCTGTTTTTTGATTGCTTTTTCTTTTTTTGTGTTTGTGTTTTCCTTTTGTATGCAGTTTGTTTTTTGTTTGTTTTCTTTTTGTGTTTTCCTTTTTCTTTGTCTTGTTTTTTTTTTTTGGTTTGAGTTTTTTACGAATCTTTTTTGATTGTGTGATCTGTTTGTGTTTTCTTTTTTGTGCTTTCTTTGTTGTTTGCATTTTCCTTTTGTTTTCTTTTTGTTAGTGTTTTCTTTTTCGTATTTTTATTTTTCATTTTTGTTTGTATTTCTTTTTTCCGATTTCTTTGTGCGTTTTTTGTACTCTCTCTTTGTGTGTGTGTGTTTCTTTTGTTGTTGTTGTTGTTGTTGTTGTTGTTGGTGGTGGTGTCATGTTTTGCACTTCAGGGCCTCCATAGAAACAACTGATATTTGAATTGGTTTTAGTGGGAAATCTTTCAACTGTTACTGGTTAATAACCTAGGGTAATTCGTTGCTGGCCTAGTGTGTGTCAGTTTAACATACATTTGATAAAATTACCCATCATTGAGTAATGTAACTGACATGGAAAAATATTACTGACCACTGACCAGATAAGACAGACATCATATCACCTCTCGAAATAGAGGTTGGAGCCGCATAGCGATAAATGCCAGAACAGCAGAAGCAGCAACAGCTTGCTATTCTTGGACTTGAGTGTTTTTCAGTCACACAGGTCAGAGTCGGGAGCACGGCGCGTGGGCTGACGGGCTCTTTTACTTACAACGTCAAAAAATTAAAGCCTGGAGAAATCACATACCAAGGTAAGTAGGCCTGTCTACCCATTGGTTTGGATATCACGAGAACAAGCTACCCGCGGATATGCACCATCTCTCGTCGTTTAAGTCAGACACATGGAACCAGCGGCACACACCAAGTCAAGCACCTAATCGACCTTAACGTCCTGCTAAACCTTCAGAATAAAACTGTTTAGTGTCCCTGGCTGCTGAACATAGTCAATATCAGCTCTGGGTCGATATTGTTAGACTTCACCATTGAGCAGAGCAGAGGAGAGCAGGAGGAGATAGGGTGTCATGACTTGTCAAAAAACTTGAAGACAAACTTTTATTGTCAGTGACAAACGCACACTGATCTGATCATCATTCAGGGTTCAAGCGAAACTTACTGTGGTGGTTTAAATTATTGAAAAGCCACACAGAATTCTTTTATTTTCACTTTCCCTAGCTTTTGTATTCACCTCGACGGTTAAACTTCTATACTTATTTACCTATTACATTTTAGAAACCAACAGAATCAGACAGTGTCTAAATGTGTGTGTGTGTGTGTGTGTGTGTGTGTGTGTGTGTGTGTGTGTGTGTGTGTGTGTGTGTGTGTATATATATATATATATATATATATATATATATATATATATATATATATATATATATATATATATATATATATATATATATAATTCCCAGCCACATAATTGTTGTGCTTCTGCCAGATAAGCCATGAAAGAACATGACTTATTGGAATTGTCAGCCTTTCATGTTTACATCTGTGCCAGCACGCGCACGCTGTGGAGGTTCATGCAAAATCAGGGAGAGTTCAGTTGCAGCTGGGCTAGTGTCAGGAGCTATTTACGTTGACATGCCATTCATCCAGCTAAAAATAAACATACACATTCACTGGCTCTTTTGAAATGTCATTTCAAGCAGCCTCCTGCAAACAGTTTCTATAAGCACAACCCTGCTAGAGACAACAGCAGTTACTTTGTTTATATATGTTCTTACTCAAGATCTCCATTGTTGAAATGAAACATTTTTTGTTGTAGCTTTCCCTCCTGAGTGATGCTGTGTTCTTGAGCCCATCTTCAGCCTTTGAAACTCTTCAGGCACCAGTAAAACATGTCATCGTCATATGCTGCTGCCATAACAGCACTTCTTTCAGCCAGCTCTTCAATTACACCTCCCCAAACCAGCCCTGAACAGTCCCCCAATTCAGAGGGGGGTCCCAAAGCGCTCCCCCAGCCTAGTAAACCTGCCCGCTGCCCTCCATCTGCACAGACACAACCTCAGTCACTTGAGCCTGTCGGATCTTACGATGAGCAACAGGAGAGCCCTGCAGACTATGGCATAGGTATTTTGGCACCTTAACACCAAACTCCACACAAACGTTGAGATCGTCTCTCTGATCCAGGCTTTATTTCACAGGTGGTTACTACCATGTTGAGATTGGGGAGATTTTTGTTGACCGTTACCAAGTGGTTAAAAAGTTGGGATGGGGTCACTTCTCTACTGTATGGCTCTGCTGGGATATGGTGTAAGTAAAGGCTTTACCTCATAATTTAACTTATAACATACAGTAGTAACATAATATAGTAATAATGTGATAAACATAAACATAGCTAACTAACATAATTGTCTGCATGCAGGGAGAGGCGTTTTGTGGCTCTGAAGGTGGTGAAGAGTGCTCAAACATTCACAGAGACGGCATTGGATGAGATCAAACTTCTAAAATGTGTCAGTGTGACCAAAATGTTTTCATTTGATTTCTACTCAACACTATATTTGTTTTGTTTTTTATTAGTACTTCTTCAATACACACATAGTGTTGCTTACTGGAGTGGTGTTGACGTTTGTGCCATTTAACTCAGAGAAATCACTGTTTACTCTTTGGTTGTTAAGATTCATAAGAGTGGTAAAAGATGCTTTCTCTGACCATTAATTTAACATCTTTCGTAAGAAAGTGTGTCATAGGTTAAAAAATAAAATAATGTGCACTGCATCAACATTTAGCAAGAATTTGGTTCATATGATGACTATTTTATGATTGTCTTTTTTCTTAGACTCTAATAGGTCCTTTTAATGTCCCACAGGTAAGAGACAGTGACCCCAAAGATCCAAAGCGTGAGAGAGTTGTGCACCTCATTGATGACTTCAGGATCACAGGGACAAACGGGGAGCGTATCCTTGACTGTGTAATATTTTACTCTCTAACTTTAGGTGCAGGTTTTACTTTTCTATGAAGCATCCTTTAATACTTGTTCCAACAGATGTGCCAGTACACTTTGAATCTTATGTCATCAAAATAACATCCTTTTACACCTGTGATTGAATGAAACATGTTTTTGTGTCTGAAAACCCCTAAGACCTTGCATCCCTAACCGTTTAGGATTTAAAATGTGAAACCAGATCCTTAATGGCTCACCAGACGTCTGCATGGTACTAGAGGTGCTTGGGCACCAGCTGCTGAGGTGGATTGTTAAATCAAACTACACTGGCCTCCCCCTGCCCTGTGTGAAGAGCATCCTCAGACAGGTGCTGTGCAGCCCCTCATCTTAAACTGCCCTGCTCATCCCTCACCACTCACTGTGCCTTTCTTTTAAACTAATAAAACATTTTTGCCCCTCATGGACTTGGGTTGCATTGCAGCTGACTGTATTTACATTTTTTTATTGCAGGTTCTGCAGGGTTTAGATTACTTGCATTCTAAATGCAGGATTATCCACGCTGATATCAAGCCAGAAAACATTCTCCTGAGGGTGGAAGAGGCTTACATTCAGAAACTGGCAGCTAACACCAAGCTGTGGCAGCTGCCAGCGTCCTCTGCTTTCACTTGCTCCTCAGGTTAGTGATGCTGCTTCAGCAGTTGGTGCACCAGATAAAATGAATATACATCTAAATATGTTGCCGTTGCTTTTTCAAACTTTTTGCTTTTTTAAAATTTTTTTATAAATCTTTTCCCCATGCTGTTTCCACTTCCTGTCAGTGAATGGAAGCTCCAGAGAAAAACAGGTGCATGAATACCATATGTATTCTTTTGCTCTTTATTATTTCAATCATTTCACTGTGTTGACTAGTGATACGATTTTAACATTCCCATTTTTATGGCTTCTCAAGAGTTTGTCCAACTTGTTGGGGAAGCTGACAGGAGTTTTTCACAGTCTTGGTGAATGGGTAAGATAGATCATTTGCTTTAGCACTTGAGAACTTAGAATATGATCTTTACAACACTTACAGCCAAGTTTGGTTGTCACAGAACACCTTATGGTAGAGTAATAGGCACTCTGTCGGTGTATTGTCCTGGATGTGCCCAAAAAAAGACTGGAGATGTATTAATTCCTCAATATTAGTTTCACAAACAACACCAAAACTCTGCTGAGCAGCCCATGTTTCACATGATAACCCACATTCAATCAGTTCCAGTTGCTAACGAAAGACACACTGAAATACTTGTAATTATGTTCAAAATGCAACATGTTCAGTTTTTAAAACTTAGTCTCATATCGCAGTCATGCTGCTGCAAACAGGAGGATTGGGAAAATGTGCATGTTTCCTGTGTCAAGCTTCTGTGAGAGGACATAACTAAAGATTTTTATGTCCTTTTAGCAAACTGTTTGACACCATGTGTTGTATCTGTGACATAATTTCCAATTAAGGCTGTAACATATGGGCAGCAAACTTATATATAAAGTTCGAGAGTAGATCATAATATAGATTGCAATGTACCAGAATGACTTCGAGACCGCTAAAGTTTTAGGGATTTGTTTATAAAACTAAAAGAAAAAAAAACATTCTTCATAGAATTTACATCCCATTGTTTCCCATGACTTTCTGCAGTCCAGTAAAGTGTCCAGCAGCCCAATAAAGCGACTAACGAGGAGAGAGAAGAGTCGGCGTGGACAGAAGAGCGTCTCTGAGAACCATCAGAAAGACAAACTGCATGTGTCATTCTCTGAAGAGGCTGATCCCCCCAGCACCCAAAGCTCCAAGCGTCACTCAAAGCTCACAGGCCTCACCAACTTAATGTTGAGAAGGCACAGTCTGCTCTTTGAAGATGGACAGGACCATGCTCCAAAAAACTACAGAGCCTCCATGTGCTCGTGGCCAGACCTCAGCACAGACCCTCCAGTCACTGGGTCTCGATCTGTGCTCTTACATCAGACTGAGAAAAAGCGATCTCCATCTTCACCGTCCTCTTCCCCTGGTCAGTCTCAAGACATATTTGACTATAATCTTGAAATAATAGCTTTCTTTTTACGTGTATACATGAGCCTAGATTTACAAAGTAGTACACGCAGTATCAGAAAACTAAAAATCTTCAGTAATATCTCTCAAAGCTTGCTTTCTTGTGTTATTTAGGGATCAGTGACTCAGGTGTTCTTTTGGACCTGCTAAAGCCCCAAAATGCTGATCAAATTAACATCAAGATTGCTGACCTGGGCAATGCCTGCTGGGTGGTGAGTGATTGTTCAGAAATGATCAACCCTTTTTTTTTTCTTTTAATGAAAGTATAAAATTTCATGGTTTGATTTCCAAAGTTCTCATATTTACTCTCTCTTTGTAAATGAAAAAGCTTCCAGTGAGACAAGACTGATCAGGCTGATTTCTACACATCACTGCTACCCAGTGGTTGTGCTTGTGCTTTGCACATTATTATCGTTATTTTCAAAGAAAACCATGAAGAAGTTTTCTTCACAATATTTAATTTCCAGTGTTTAGAAAAATGTATCAAAAAGGCTTACAGCATTGCTCAAGGGGTTATAAAGTATTTCCCCCCCAGATGAAACAGAAATCTAACAGCTCATGGTTGAACTGCCGCACAAGACGTTTTGCAACATTCATGGGACCCTAAGGGTAAACACGAACTTTGGTGACCTCAGGTTATTCAGTCACGTAATAATAGTGTCTCCCTACTCTCTGGCGGCCAGCACAAACACTTCACTGAGGACATTCAGACGTGTCAGTACCGCTCTGTGGAGGTTCTGATTGGAGCTGATTACAGCACGCCAGCTGACATCTGGAGCACTGCCTGTATGGTGAGCAGAGGTGCAAAGGAAATTCTTCACGTCTTTTTTAAAATATTTCTCATAGATTTCTCATTGTGTTTTTATTTTTGTCTCTTTACTAAAGGCTTTTGAGCTCGCCACAGGGGACTATCTGTTCGACCCTGAATCGGGAGCAACATTCACCCGTGAAGAAGGTTTGTGTTGACTACCACATCCTGTTTCATCCCTTCTTGAATTAAATCTGCTTGCAAAAATTGTCACTCATCTTCTTTTCCCTCAGATCACATTGCCCACATCATCGAGCTGTTGGGGGCCCTCCCATCCCACTTTGCCCTCTCAGGGAGAAATTCAAAAAAATACTTCAACCGTAAAGGTAAAGCTTGTTTTTGACAAGCATAATTATCTTATATGAAACGCTACGAAAACCTCACACTTTCAAACAGTAACCTGCACCTGATATCTTTTTTCGGGTGAGCAAAGTTTGTTTCATTTGTTCTCAGAAGTTTGAGCTCAATGCGTGAATCAGTGAATCACTTCTCATTCTGGTCAGGACAACTGCGACACATTTCGAAGCTGAAGCCGTGGAGCTTGTTTGAGATTCTGCTGGATAAGTACGAGTGGCCGCGTGAGGAAGCCCTTCAGTTCAGCTCGTTCCTCCTGACCATGCTGGAGCTGCTGCCAGAGCAGAGAGCCACTGCTGCCCAGTGTCTCAAACACCCCTGGATCAGCTCCTAACATGATGGTTCTGTATCCCTCAGGGCCCAGTGGACTAGCTCTCTCTCTCCCAGAGCAAGCTCAGACACACTGAGAGTGACGTGGGACTCAGACAGCTCTTGAACATGTGGAAATTGTCTGATGCTGGCATTATGAGAGCCTTTCAAGATGATACTTGTTTTTATTTTTTTTTAAGCATTTTAACAGCTGTCACATTTATTTTTAGAAATGTCAGAAAAGAAGTCATATGTATGGTGGCCCTGAAAGCGCACAGCACTGCAACTTAAGAAAGTACTTGCAAAAAGACAAAACGCAAGCAAATTAAGAAAACATCATCAATTTAACAACACATTTGCAGCATTAAGAAAAACGCGCTGCAAAGACCACAACACATTCGTAAAATGCGCTGCAAATAGAGCGCAACACAAGTGTGTGCATCACTTTGCTTTCACTTAAAAGTGATGCACATAAAAAAAAAAAAAAAAAAAAAAAAAAAAAAGGTGATGCACACATCTCAACATGCTTGTTGTTGACGCAGATTTTGAGTCACAGCCCTATTCAGGTTCTCTTTCCGTCAGTGGTTTTGGAAAATAAAATAAGAAGTAAGTGCTTTAGATTTATTTTAACATTGTGATCACATGATTCAGATATTAGCATAATGGCTAATAATGGACATGTGCATCACTTTAACTGTCCTCTGGAAACACTTCTGTTGTTTTGTGGTATATTTACAGAGCGTTTTTGTAATGTGTTGTGGTCTTTGCAGCACGTTTTCTAAATGCTGTGCGAGTGTTGTCAAATTGATGAAGCTGTTTTCTTAATTTGCTTGTTTTTTTGTCTTTTTGTATGTGTTCTCTTAAGCTGCAGTGCTGTGAGCTCTCAGGGCCACCGTACATATGCGTTGTGACATGATGATAAAGTTCTTCAATTTCAATAAAATGTCAAAAAATGGTTTTTATGGTATTTTTTTTAGAAAATCAGAGTCTAAGATGTGGGTCCCTGGAAGCATTGGGAACAATGGGAGCAGTGAAAGTTCAATGGCTAACCATAGGAAGCTACTGGATGGATTTATACTCACAGCACTGAGTGTTGAAACTTTCAATTCAAACGATTCCAAAAACAGAACAGACTGCAATCATTGATAGACATGTTTTGTTTTTGTTTTTTTGTATTTTTGAGGTAAAAAGCTTCAAAAGTTGAAACAACATTTTAAACAGAAGTTGAGACAATACTCAAAGAAAGGAAATAATTAAATTGCTTTTTTTTTGTTTGTTTAACACTTAAATGTCTACATGTTTGCATACATCGTGCTGGCTGTAGAGACTGGGTATATTGTGCATTCCTGACATGCTCAGATTCAGGGCTCTCTGAGGGGGGATGGAAGGAGCAGGAGGGAGGAGTTAGTCTCCCATAAATGCAGGCATATGTCCGGCTGTGAGAGAACTCTCAGATTTTCCTCTGGGAGCGGGAAGAGGTGGTAAGTGGACAGGGAGCCCAGTCTGCCTGAGCATGTAAGTCTTTTTTAATGACAAATCTTTGCATTAGTTGTCTTTTATAAGCTTAACAAGTGTTTGTTCTTGTGTTCCTCGAGGGAGACCATGGATTAGTTTAAATTTTAGCACTGTACAGAGTGTACACTCATAGAATTGTAACACAAGATGAGTCAGAACAGAAAATGTATTAATATTATTGTCTTGTTCTTGTTTTTCTTTCTTTGCACCAAAACTTTCTGATGTGATTTGCACAGGGATGGAATCCTCTGTAAAAGATGCACAGCAGTTGTGAATTGAATCATTGCACCATGATATAGATTTTAAATGTGCGCTGAGCAAGTGATAAAATGGCTTTTCTGCATGTCCGAGTCCCTCAGTTGTGAGACTGTTCGGATGAAACCAGAGTAAAGGTTTAAGTCCCTGGCTCTGCCTTTTGTGACACAGCTCCTAACCCCCAGCCAGTTGCCATGCAACTCAAACTCCTGATCAAAAGGAATTACCTCAACCACCACTGGTCTTTCACAGTTGCAGTATTAGTGCAAGGTAACGCCGTTCCCAGCCGATGTCTCTGCTGTTTCATTGCAGGAAAAGGCTCCTGTTTAGAATTCAGGTTGTGTTTCTTTTCTTCCTTTTCTTCCTTATTCATCTCTGCTGGACATGACTAAACAAACTAACTGTTCCAGAGAGCAGAACGCCTGCACACATAGCGCTGGTTTATATGCCAGTGCCTTGTGAATTTGAAATGAAATGATATCCAACAGAGATATGATCTCTCTGAGGTGTGTGGGTGTGCAGATTGGACCTGTCAGATGCAGCTGATTGAAAGCAGGAGCACAGACAGTATTGTACTCAGCATAGTAAACACCCATATCATTAGCTTCACACAAAGGACCCCTCTCCCTTCAGATAAAAGAGGATATGAAGGCTTTATTTATCAGGTAGAGACAGATGTGTTGTTGTTGCACTGTGCCTGCAGTTTATTCAATACAGCTTCAACAAATAATACAGCTCTATTTCACCATACTGATAAATCTTTGCTCTCTGCCTCGGCTGCAGGATGTGGCTGACTCTTCTTTACAGTTGTACTGGTGGAGCAGCTCTTCTGTATGCTCTGTACAGATGGCTGATCCCTGCTGCTGTGCAGTATCATGGAGGGCTTGCACTCATATGGCATGATGTCATCGTGGAGCGGATGCTGGACACATTGACCCAATCTACACGTCCTCAGGTTTGTATTTTATGTTGAACATTCACATCAGCCTCGGAAAAGGCAGAACCACAGCTGAGTTCAAGTAATGATAACAGAAACATGGCGGCACATTACACACTGTAGGTTTCAGAAGCATGGACTGCACAATCAACAGGTTGCAATCTGACAATGATTTATTGATGCGTTGGTGTAGGGTGGGTGTTGGGGTGGGCCACATTGTAATAGGAGCTGCTCCATCAAAGCTTTACTATTGTACAACCATTGCAAGTTCAGAAGAGAAAATGTTGCACTGAATGGATCCCTAATTCCATGAATCTTTCCTGGCATGTTGCTGAAATTACAAACTATAACAGGACTATTTTAATGACAAAGTGACCAAGCTATGGTCTCACAATACGGGTATTTGGAAAGGCCTTCCTTCCAACAAAGCATGTCTGCTTTCTGCTTTATAGAAGCAAGAATCATGAAGCACATGCAAATATTATAGAATAGGCTCAGGCATACATTTTACCTCAGAGCAACATTTTATTACAGAAACAAAATAATGCTTATCTTGAATCTGTAGGACTAAAAACTAAAGTTACTTTGCAGTGTATGGTGACTAGCATCATTTACAACTTTCCATCAGGCACTAACGCAGCGACACCTGCAAAAAAGAAGACACATATCAACAGATTTCCTGGAGGAATGGTGAATATCTACTGAGTCAGTGTAACAGCATTTAATTTGGGGAGTCATTCAGATTTCCTGTCTCAAGCCCTTCTACACAAAATCGTCCAAAGTGTATTAGGTAGGATAGGACAGACCTGAAGGGTGGAAGGTGGTCGTCATACTCTTGATATCATCTGTCATCTTTGCTCATTTTCACCTGAGCATGTATGATGTTAGCCTTTCCCGACAAAAGACAGATTCTTCTGCTTTCTTTGCACCACTTACTGAGAATATTTGTGGTGTGAAACTCAACCATACATTGTTAGTCTACTTGACTGACACCTGGCAGTATTTTAAGACATTCAAAATAACAATATGTGATAACAACATAAAGATAAAAATAAATATGCGTTACTTGAATTCATCCTGTTGTAACAAGCTTAAACAAGCTGTCCCCCTAAATACCTACAATGGTTACTGGTATAAATGGAAGCTGTCTTCCAAATTACTCTGGAGGTTAAAGACAAAAACTGTAAGCTAGAGGGGAGAAAATTGAGGATAAGGCATTTAAAATTTAGATAAAACTCTAGACCGTATAATACTTTGACTTTGGTGTGCAAAAGTAATGAGGGTTGTGACACATGCATGCGTGCATGTGTACAAATGTATAATTCTATATTCATTTTTGTAACCTGGGAAAAGCTTTTGCAAAAAGAAAAAAAAGATGAAATAAAATGGTGATAACTTCTTTTGTAAATAAAAACACAAATAGGTAGATAAGCTGCAGGTCTTACATAAATCAGAGAAGCGGCTTGTGGCTTTTACAGTCATCATCAACAGACAATCATTTTATTAGAAATCAGTAAAACAGTGTTCATATAGCGTTATTGAGTGATGTGTCTTTAAAATAACTGGTAAGAGACCTTAGAAAAATAATCTGTCACGGGTCGTGTATCAGTAAAAGAGACACACACAGGTGTTTTTGTCTCTGGATGATTTGTTGTGTAATCTGAGACTCAGGGCTGAGACCATAAAAAGAATAGACATTGTGTTGTCATGATTACGAGTTTCAACTAATCCATCCTAATCTAGCAGGAGAGAAACTGAATCAGTCATACCTGATCTGGTCACACAAAGAGTCCTGAAAATTGGACGGACAACAGCCATGAAAATGTGTCAATGCATAAGAGGCTTTACAGACTTCACAGACAGATGTGCGTTAAAATAAAATATCAGGTCATGCAAAGAAAACCCTTATCACACTTGAAATCCATGGGAAGGCTGTATTTTAAGGAAGTGGTTTGGAATGGGCTGAAGAATGAAATGTAAATGCAAACTTTTGGGACAAGTCTTTCAGTTTAAGATTTAAACTGGACAACATGGCCCTCTTATCTTACGGCATCATGAGGTAGAGAACAGAATAATAGCAACACAGAAGGACTTAAACTGTGAGAAAAAAGTAATCCGGTACCATTTCTTGAGCAAAAAGATTGAAGCAGCTTAAAGGGATAGTTTATTTGTTTGTTGTTTTTTTTAAGGTGAGGTTGTGCAAAGTAGTTGTTCAGTACTAATTGTATTAGTCACAGAGGGTTCCCAGTCAGCCTGGGCCCTTTGTTAAGAAACTGGTCTAAGAACCAGAACAGAAGCTGGGCTATGTGGGTTGCTGTGCATCGGGTCAACTTCTCCAAGTAATGAAGCTTATTTTAAGAAACTCAAACCCTCAAACATCTTTTTAATTATTTACTTTGCTACTTTAAAAAAAAACAAAAAAACCAAAACACAACTTTGCACTGATCTCATATATGTTCCTCTTCCTCCAGGTGTTCAGATCTACAAGGCAAAGGCAAGGCAATTTTATTTATATAGCGCATTTTGCCTAGAAGGCAAAAAAAAAAGAAACAATTTAAAAATTAATTAAAAGAGCAAAAAGAAATAAAATAAAATGGCAAAAAAGAAGGTTAAAATATGTTAGAATATTTTTTTAAAATATAAATATAAAAGTTACAGTGCAGAGGTGTGCAGGAAAATAGGTTTTAAAATGATTTGTTTAAATATTCTAATTAAGTGCAGCTGCAAAAAGTGAGTCTTCAACCTGGATTTGAAGGAGCTGAAAGTTTCAGCAGACCTGATATATTCTGGAAGTTTGTTCCAGATATTTGGAGCATAAAAGCCGAATGTTGCTTCTCCATGTTTGCTTCTAACTCAACTTCTAACTGTAGGCTTTGAAAGAGACAAAAACACAACCATACTAAAAAAAAAAAGATTTTGACAGTGACATGTCGTTTAGCGAATCCAAAAGGACTCCTAGATGTACCAGAGTTTACTGAAGAAGAATGAGACTTAACGGACAAAGACAGAGGAGAGACACTCCAACAGCTGGATAAAAATCTGGTTTCCAGGTGATGGAGATCTGTAAACCGTGAGACAATGCCCACTCACAAAGAGTGACCTTGGTGACAACAATACGAGCTTTCTGATTTTTAAGATTTTCTTGGATTCTCAGAGTTCCATAAAAAACAAAACAAAACAAAACAAACATAAACCATTAGTCTTCTAAGTAAGATCCAGCTTTCACTTGTGGTTGCACCATATGTTTACCTTAAAGAAATAAACTGTTACGCTGTTAAATCTCAGTTATTTGGTGCTAAATTGAGCTATATTAGGTGGTTAACTTGTCCGTAGCGGTTGATAGCCTAGCTCCCATGCTAGTTCTTCAGCTGCTTCCACAACCAGGTGGCAGAGGTGACCAACCTCTTCTGCAGGTAATAATTATACTATCAGCATGTACCTCACAACCCCACTTCAGAAAGACAGAGGAAGCCTGTTACAGGGCAACCTTGTGGACTAAAGTGCACACATGCATGCTGTGTCTTATTTTAAGACAGTATTAGGCATTATCATATTTTACATATTGCATATGTTTAGTTTTTTTTTTGTTTGTTTTTCTCGGGGTTGTTGGTTTAAGTTGGGGTCAAAACAGTCATTGGAAGTGTACAAAGAGCATTCTGAGCTTCAAGGGCCAAAGTGGCTTCGTGCAGAGCTCTGTTCCTAACTTTGGTTAACTTTTGGGGCAATTAAGCCTTTTCTTCTTCTTTTTCCCCCTAAAATAGTTATTTTGTTTTTTATCCTCTGTCACCAGGCCTTCATGGTGCACAATGCTGCACATGATTTGCCCCCCCCCCCCCCCAACCAACCCCCAACCACCCCACCCCTCTCTCTCTCTCTCTCTCTCTCAGCCCCAAATAACCAAAATTGATAAAGTCAGTAGCAGACAGTAGCGGGTGTTTCTGATCACTTTTGTGACAACAAAACATCGAATGATCAGTTTATAAGCAAACAGAGTTGACATTGATGGTAACAGAGTTGACTTTAATAACAGTCATCCAGACATTTTTTGAAGACCAAAGTAAACAACATTTACTGCTTGACTTTCTAATCTTTTAAAACTAAATTTAAATGTAAAACCAATCATTTCATCCAACCAGTTATTTTTTTCTTACAGATATTTCATTTATTTCTCATCATCAACTCTGGTGACAACAGAGATGACAGTAACAGAGTTGACAGGAATATACTGTTGGTGTACTCTCAACATTTTGTACAAAACAATGAGAGAAGAAGTATGCCCCATGCCTTTCAATATTTCCCACCAAAGGTAGTGACATCACCATCAGCAGGACACATAATCTATATGAAAATGCTAAGGAGATTTAGTCGCAGTTTTAGTGATAGAGTTGACCAAAACACAGGGATGGGAATAAATATTTCTATTACTGAAATTTAATAAAAAACAGAAAGTACATATCCTTTAAAAATGATCACATAACTTAATACTGAAAACAGAAAAAAAATAATATTAAACTCAATTATATTATGTTAATTTAAGCTGAAAGTGTGAATCAGGAGCTGGAGATGAGCAATAATGGGGCTTAGGTCATTAAGCTAGTATTTAAAATATAAATTTTGATATATTAAGCATTTTTATTAGAGAAAAGATAACACTGTTAGTAATATTACTCAAAGTTGAGTCAGCAACATTTTTTTTTGGAAGATGCAAAATGTACCTGCAATTCTGGAATGACCCCTTTGCAGATAAACAAATATTAACTGGTCTACTTTAAGCTAAAGCAAAAGGATAGGTTAAGTAAAATCTAATCATCTGTCAGTCAGAGGAACGAAAAATGTATTGTGTGGCTTGTATTCAAGAAGAGGATCAGGTCTACCTTTACACTTAAGAAAATAAATGTGTTCAACCTCTGCTAATCATCTTTTTTTTTTTTTTTTTTTTTTGCCAAGTTCAAACAGACATCTGAAATAAAGAGGTATTGTTTCCATATAAGGTGAGATAAACTCAAGTTAAAGACCACTAAAAAATATTTCCATTGAAAAAAAAAAAAGAAAAAACAAAACACCAAAGCAGTTCTTTTCATGATGTCTGCTGATGAATCAAGAGTTAAGGGATTAACTGATGAATCATTGATGTTGGTTACATGATAGTAAAGTGGTAGTATGTTTTTTTTTTCTCCTCAGAGGCTCCTGAATGCAGTAAAAAAGAATGCCACTAGAGGGGACCCTCACAGCGTGGTTCAAGCCATCGATCGGTTCTGCAGACAGCAGGAGTGGGCCATGAATGTGGGGGATGAGAAAGGTGTTGGTTTGCCTTGATATGACAGTCAGATTTAATCTGTAAAGTCATTTCCTTTCTTGAACTACGTATGTGCTTTATATTCTGCTCTAACATGACATTATTTTTACCACAGGCTGTATTCTTGACTCAGTGGTGTCTGAGGTAAACCCAGCCACTGTGCTGGAACTGGGAACCTACTGCGGATACTCAACAGTGAGGATTGCAAGCCTGCTCCCCCCTCATGCCAAGCTCATCACCCTTGAATTTAACCCAGACTTTGCTGCAATTGCTCGTCAAGTCATTGCTTGGGCAGGATTAGAGGAAAAAGTGAGGTTTGATGTCTTCACACAGATTAAAGAAGGTGATTAACGTAGAGTTCAAAGGTCAGAATCAACCTTTCTCCACTTTCTAGGTCCAGATAGTTGTGGGAGCATCTGGCGACTGGATCCCAAAAATGAAGGAGCATTTTGGGTTGAACACAGTTGATTTAGTTTTCCTGGATCACTGGAAGGATCGCTACCTTCCTGATACAAAGCTGATTGAGGCAAGTTTGTTATGCTTTGTCTTTTCATGGACTACTCTTTTGTCCGTTACTGACATCTCGTTTTTCACCAGGAGTGTGGCCTCCTCCGAAAAGGAAGCATCCTGTTGGCGGACAATGTCGTATGCCCCGGAGCTCCTGAATACCTGGAATATGTCCGCAGCAGCTCGCAGTATGAAAGCCAGTATTTTAAGTCTCACCTGGAGTACACCAAAGTGGAGGATGGCTTGGAGAAGTCCATCTTCTTAGGGTAGTGTCTCATGTTTTACACAGAGACTAACAAACCAGAGACCTTTGACTCTCTGGTTTACTAAACCAAATTAGAATTAGCCAAATCTGTTTTTCTAAAAAAGTGTAAGTTAACTTGAAATAAAAATGTCATGTTGGGGAAAAAATCATTGTGTTGTAAACAATATTTCTTCAGTAACCACATAGTGGAAATCCCTACATATTACACCAGCAACAAGATGTCTACAGTGTTTCTAGGTTTGCACATCTAATGGACAAATGTTGACCTGCAAACTGATCTGGGGCCTACTTTCCCCAGTGCATTGACCAGAATCAATAATAAATATAATCCAGCTGCATCCTGCACACACACACACACACACACACACACACACACACACACACACACACACACACACACACACACACACACACACACACACACACACACACACACACACACACAAAGAAAAAACAAAAAACAACAACAACAAATAAAAAACATTTGGTCCTCAGACATTCTCTACTACTGGGCCGATGTTGACAGGTTGACAGTCTGTGTGGAGAGGTAGGTAGTGTGTGTGTGTGTGTGTGTTTTGGGGAGAGAGAGGGAGTGAGAGAGAGAGTATGAATCAAATGGCTGCTCATCTAATCTCTGAAAGTGACAGAGGTCCATCATACTGTTGTTGGGGCGGTGGGGGTGGGGGATGTTTGGTTGAGCTGTATAAAAAAAAAAAAAAAAAAGAAATGGGCTGGTCCACCTAGTGCTTTCTTCACAGACGCCTGTATGATAATCCCAATCTGTGGCCATTAGTGGGCTGAGAGAACTAGCAAGAAGAGGGTTCAACAGAGAGTGAGAGAGAGAAAGACAGAGAGAGAGAGAGAGAGAGAGAGAGAGAGAGAGAGAGAGAGAGAGAGAGAGAGAGAGTGAGCAGACTGAGGGGGGGGGTGTTGGTGGGGGGAGTGCCTGGACAGAGATGCACGCAGAGGAAAGAACGACAGAGAGAGAGAGAGAGCTTTTAAGGGATTTGGCAGTGATTTGTAGAATCTCACTGCTGTCATACTGCGTTTTTTTTCACCACGTTTCCTTGACTTTGCCATGATACTAAAGCCTGAAGCGTTAAAAGTCAATGTTATCATTTTGTCTCCATTCATTCATTCAAAACTACTTCTTTTTTAGTGCATTGTGCTCAGTGTGTTCTGGTTATTTTAGTGAGTGCACAGCGGCTGTCTGAGATGACAGAGGATTTACTTTTAGTGAGGAGTGGAGAGCCTACCCTCTAAATATATAGTCACGTTTCACACCATGGACTTAGGCCTGTTTGGAAGAGTTCATGTGATGGATAAAATGAAGAGTGGTCGATGAAGAATGGACAGGTAAGAAATGTCTTCCCATGAGGAAATTTCTTTCCTTTCAGGTTGCCTGTAAAAGTAATTTTTTTTAAAGGGAACATTTTTTGCATTAAATGTGTAGTTTCCAATACTTAAATTATTCCAAATGTGCAGTATTCTTAAATTGATACTGTTAAGTTTTACAAGTAATTTGATTAATTCTAACTTCCCAAAATTTTCTTTCAGAAATATAGAAATTCAGCATCACGTATATGGATCACACTTTTAAGAGAGATCAAATCTGAAAGCATACAAATATTTGCTCTGTAGAATTTATTTGCAAAATGCATTTTTTTATTGGAAACTTTATTTTAAAAAAAGTTAATCTGATATATTCTTCCCATTTCCAAGATCTGCCAAAAAAAAAACAAACAAACAAAAAAAAACACTTCAAGCATTTCAACACAGCTGATGATATAATAGTCTTTATCTGTTATATCTTTTAAAAGCTCCTCATGAGATAAAATTAACCTGCTCCAACTTTTGGAGCATGAAATGCGGTAAAGCTTTGGTAGATGTTTTCTGTTTTGCAAAATTTATAGTGTTTTCCATCACAGGCTCTCAGCTCTCCTTGATAAAAGCTTCCAATTTTCACTCTTCTGCACACTCATCTAGCATGCTGGCTAAAATCTTCCCTTGGACAAAAGCTTCCTGCGATGTTTGCATTCATAGCTTTTATTAACACTCTTATGAGTTAGATTCAAGTTTTGTTGACCAACAGATGCTGCAGATTGATGTCATATTTTTTAATCAATCCATTTTGGAAAATAAAGGGAATAAATAAACGTGACATCACTGATCTAGTAAAGGGTTTACAATCATAGGGTAATGCTGTGCACACATTTAAAGAGCCCCCTGAAATAAATGTGAGGCTGAAAAAGTGTTTTTTTCCCCCTCTTTTATTCTGTTGGTATCAAGAAATGATTTTTTTATACACGTTGAAACATGCACAGTCTTTTTGTTTCTCTTTTCTATTTTTCAATTGTAAATAAAATTCCAGCATGGCATGCATACGTAAATTCAGATGTACTTAAGTAGTGAAACATCTTTTTATTTAATTTAAATCTTTTTTTTACTTATTATTATTATTATTATTATTATTATTATTATTATTATTATTATTATTATTATTATTATTATTATTATTATTGTGAAATTGCCTCAAACTGATTAAACAAAATTTTAGATAGCCAATAGACCTATTAAACACCATGAAAAAAAATACAGTTTTATAACCATATGGTTTTAACAACAAAAAAAAAAAGACCCAAATGTTTACTGAAATCTTGACGTCTTGGTAATCAACTCTTGAAGCCCCTCTCTAACTGCCCCCAGGTGTCAGAGGTAGAGGGAGTGGCCTGGTGCTATCTGTACCTCTGCTGGTCATCATGACATCAGAGGCTCACTCATCCCATCAGTGCTGCTGGCTCAGTTCACCTTTGGGACACCAAACATGGCTCCAACTGACGTGGTTGCTGATGATGGGTATCTGCTCAAGCTCATCAGCACAGCAGGGAACCCAACCCCAGTCCATCAAAATCGAGGGTGACATCACTTTGGGTGGGCTATTCCCTGTGCACTCCAGGGGGCCTGCAGGAGTGCCCTGTGGGGAGGTCAAAAAAGAAAAGGGGATCCATCGATTGGAGGCCATGCTGTATGCCTTGGACCAAATTAACAGTGACCCTGACCTCCTGCCCAACATCACTCTGGGAGCCCGTATTCTGGACACCTGCTCCAGAGACACCTATGCTTTGGAGCAGTCACTCACCTTTGTGCAGGCCCTCATCCAGAAGGACACATCAGACGTGCGCTGCTCTAATGGAGAACCTCCCATCATCCCCAAACCAGAGAGGGTGGTCGGAGTCATTGGTGCATCTGGAAGCTCTGTGTCTATCATGGTGGCCAACGTGCTCAGATTGTTTGCAGTGAGTTTCCTTTCTCTTCCTGTTTTCAGTGACCAAAAATAGAAATAAAATCTCAGTAAATCCTGTGTGGTAGTAAGTTGGTACAGTGTAGCCGAGGGAAATCCGCTACTCATGATTTTCTTTTATGATCAGTCCCAAAAGAGGACATAAGGACATGTGTTGAAAGGTGGGTTTAAAGTTGTGGAGTTGGGATTTCCCTTCTAGCCGAATATGAAGTTAAAGAGGTCTTAAATAATGAAATAGAAAGACAACTGTTTAATATAATTCCTTTTAATTCCAGTTGATTTATTAATGACCACACCAATGGACGGGTAGCCTTTAAGCTCAAACTAGCTGAACTTCACTTCCACCTTTTTTCTCTGAGCTTACCTGGTAAACAGACTCACTGCTGAAAGCTAAAGTGTACTTTAAGCTAACACAGAGCTGCCCTTCATCTTAAGTCCACTAGTACAGTGTTTCTCAAACTACTTTAGGCCAAGGACTTCTTATTCCCCCAAAAAACCTCAAGGACCATCATGCTAAATAGCCCTGGAACGACAGCCCAGATAACCAACTGATGTGATAGAAACTCGCATCATACATGCACTGGCTACTGGTACTGGCGCTAACGTTAGCTTCCCTGGTGTCCACAATGTTCACTGCAGCTGAATCATCTTGCTGCTGTACCTTCTCCTGGCCAGTGTTGGAGGTTTTCTCTTCCTCATTGATTTTCTTTTTACTGTGTCCGTCATTAGTCACCGATACATGATGATTTTCAAGTAGGCTCATTAATGGAGTAATTCACTCGTTAGCTTGAACGTTTTCTTCGGGGTTGGGGTTCAAAGAAACTTTTGTGAATCCCAGTCAACTTGTCATTTTAATTTATTTTTCATGTTCCTTAAAAAAGACAAAAAAAATGACTCACTGTCAAGGTGAACCACCAGGAGGCCACATTTTGAGAAACACTGCACTAGTAGATGATAACTGGGCCTTTGTTGTCTATAATTCATAGCATGGCCACGGCAGAGTTAAGTCGTAGTTCAGTGAGGGATGCTGGACACCTGAGTTACAAACATAATAACATCTGTTTACTGGCATATTTAATCTTATACAGTTTAATTATTTTGAAACTCGTTTGGAACAATCGATTAGCACTTCTGAGTTGATAGTTTGATCATAGCCATGGAGTCAAAGTCTATTGTTCGGGTTAGCCTCTGCATGTTAATCCCCTTTATGTGTTCAGTGTACAGTGTTTTTTGACAGACGATTGACCTTTGATAATTGATTACACTGCTCATAATGATAAAGGGACACTGAGTCCGTGTAAATCCCACATTATGACATGTTCTCATCCACTTACTGCCATAGTCTGTCAGAAATCCAGAAACAAAAAGAAAATGTCAGGCTGGTTCAAATTGGCTATTCACACATAAAATAAACCTTACTTTTGTGAGTGCTCCTGCTTGAAGCTCTCTTTATAGTGATGATGTTAAGTTGAGAGCCAAGGAAGGCGGCTCTCATACAGGCAGATGTTAACTACAGAATTATAGATCCCAACCTCCACTAAGCCCCTCTCAGCAGCTCAGGACCCTGGGCTGAAAATAGAGCATCAGGGCATCGGGATGACATTGGTTCTGGGATAACAGCAACTTGTAGCGTGGACGACGTGGAGTAGATTTAACTAAATGGTATGTTTCCTCCTGCTGTCCATATGTGCAGCTCTCCGGACTGTGGATGTTTCTAGACTCATGTCAACTTTACATTAAACATCTGCTCTGAGCCAGAGCTGGAGGTGCTTCAGAATCCTACGTACATACTCTCATCATGTTAGCTGTTCTTTGCAATGCATGGGAACTTAATCCGTGGGTCATTTTATGTCATGATGACACTTTTTAAATGACAGAACTTTGTTTTACACTCTATACACTAAATTGTTAAAGAAAAGAACACACATGGTTCATCTTTTTGTACAAAACCTCAAAGAGAGCGCAGGTGTGGCCTAGTGGTTAGGTTGTGCGCCGCCATGAGGCTAGTTGGATTCAACCTTTGGCCTCTGTCCTGCATGTCACTCCCCACTCTCACCCTAATATGTCTCCTTTTTACGTCCCTGTAAATTAAATATCTTCCGATTTTTTTGACCACTCCTCGGACAAAATAAGCAATTTTAAGACGTCCCTGAGCAAACTTTTGTCTGTTTTGATATTTTATGAATTCAACTAATCAAATGGAATCTGTAAATTAAAATAATACAAAATGTTTCAGGGCTCATTGTAATATACTCTTAATATTTAGTGGTCATTAGGCCATTAGGTCAGGGCTAAACCACTATCATGTTTCCTTGGCTTGTATCCCAGAATATCTACTATCTATTTACTGACTGTAAGAAGAGTTCAGCAGTGCTGGATTGTAATTGGATACTTGTTACTGATACAGCTCATTGATTGTACACAATCAATTGGTGCAGATGCTTCTATGGGATTAATTTGGTGAGGATTATGTGCTGCCTTGGTCATCACAAATTTGTATGCAGACATCTGTAAAACCTTGTTGGCATTAACACAAAGTCTTCTAGACACATTGTCTTATCTGTCAGCAGATCAGTCATCAGTAATGGAAGGAAATTATTTATTTTTTATTTTTTTATTTTTTTTTCATTCCGGTGTATGTGGGTTGGAAATAATCACCACCTCTGGTAGAAGATGCGACATGTAACACTAAGGCTGACCAGTAAACTCAACTTCGATGGGGGTGACAAACAGGAGTAAATTGAAGCTGCACGTGGCCATTGGAATTAAATATATTGTATGGCTTACAGCGGAGAAATGCTAGCCTTTTTCCAGTCTCTTGATCTCTGTCTCTCCCTCTGTGCTTAACGTAATTTGACTAAAACCCCTATAATCCTTCTAGATAATCTGTGAAATGGTTCTCTCGTTCCTGTCTCCTTCTCCCTTCACTACCCCTTGTGTCTACCTTTCTCCCCTCGTCCCCTTCAGAAGGCTGAACGTTAAGCCACGCTGGGGGCCTGGCATTAGCAGGGTCAGGGTCGAGACTATCGAAATAAACTGTGTCATTAAAGAACCAGCACACCAGTAAATTAATCTTCTCATCCATTTTCCCCACAAACAAATGCTCTTACAGCTGTGGTTTCTACCATCTGTATTTCACTGTCATGTTAAATCCTCAGTGCGGAGCGGCTTTCAGCATTGAGAAAGTTGCCTCATTTCTTTGAACTGTTGGGTCCCTAGTGATATGTATCTCGATCAAACTCCAGGTTTGGACTTTCAGTGCACTGACTTTAATATTAATGTGAAAGTCCTCCGTTTGACACTGTTAAGGTTTTACAAGTGAGTAAGTGGTGAATCATTCCCTGACATGGGTCACTGCTGCTCCTAGTCACTCTTTCACCTTTTGTATCTTATATTAGCCTAATAGTGAGAGACACTGATTCTTTCCACTCGACTAAGCCCTTTCATCACTACTCACCCATCTATGTGTCTCAGATCCCCCAGATCAGCTACGCCTCCACTGCCCCGGAGCTTAGTGACAACAGCCGCTATGAGTTCTTCTCCCGTGTGGTGCCTCCGGACTCCTACCAGGCTCAAGCCATGGTGGACATTGTCAAAGCCATGGGCTGGAACTACGTGTCTACCTTGGCCTCTGAGGGCAACTATGGAGAGAGTGGTGTGGATGCTTTCCTCCAGATATCCAGAGAAGCAGGTTGTGTTTCTGTCCTTATAAATAAGACTTCACTGCCATAAAAATGTGGATTACTCATTTATCAAGCCACGTTGTTCTTACTCATATGATGTCTAAAATAGGGAAAATAAAACCTTTGATGCATGAGGACTAACAGGGCAAACAGAAAATCTCAAATATGACTAGATCTCAGATTACATATAACTACACAGAAACATATTGTTCATCCATAACCATCATAATTTTATTGCCACTCTAGTGATGCAGTTGGTGCATTGCTTTAGCCCAGACTGAAAACGTACAACCAATGAAATGGTGAAACTACCTCTTATTTCATACAGATGTACAGTAGTGACCAAAATTATTGGAACACTTGGAATATTTAAGAAGTTTCAGTTGTTTTGTTGAACTGGCCTTTAAAATATCCATAAATGTCACCATTATTTCATGATGCTCTTTATACCATAGAACAGAGTCGTCATAAGGAGATTCAAATCATTTTCCTTTCAAGAAGGAACAGTGAAAACAATGGACTGATCTGCTCAAGTCCAGGCCTCAATTCCATCCAGCAAATTTGGGCGAATTGGAAAATAACCTGGACAGATCTATTGTACATTCAAAGAAAACCCTTTTCTCTTGGTTTGCAGAAGAGATGGGATAACATCAGTGTTGAAGCTCTCAGGACACATATTCACACTATGCCAGAGACGTGCTGCTGTAACTGCTGCAAAAGGTGGACAAACCAAATATTAAAGTTAAAAGTTGATAAAAACAGAAGGACTCACTTCATCTGATATTTGTTGTGCTCAGAGCAACCATCTGCGTGTTTCATGATCATGGTTTGGAGGTAAAGAAAGGTCAATACTTTCAGATCTGTCAGGTGTTCTATTAATTTTGGCCACCATTGTATATGGCATGGGGTGATCTCATCACCTTTCCTCTGCCTTTGTGGTTTTGACTGAAATATTTTGATGACCAGTAAACTGTCACAAAATGTAACTGAGCACAAAACCCCCCCAAACAAACAAAAAAATATTTTTTTTTTCTTTTGACTTTTCCTCTAATGAAAACATTCAAATTTAATTTTGACAAATACAGCAGTTACATTACAATCAGAGTTCAGCACTGTTATTAGCCACATGGAATTAGTGAACAACTCTTTGGCTATAGTGATTGATATTTCTCAAAGAAATAATCATAGTCTAACAAGTCCCATAGTTTCAGACTTTCTAAACTCTTTATGTGTAAAAAAAAAAAAAAACTTAGAATAACTTACAGACTTCATGCATGCTTGGAGTTAAGTGACTCTGAGCTCAGTGATATGACCTGACATTGAACATTAAGAGCTAACATCCGTAGACTAACCAGCTCACCACTAGCAGTGTGTCTGCAAAGCAACTTTTACTTATATAATGTAAACCATCTTAGTGTTGTTAGGAGATAAGAATGCTAAGATTTGCTGATAAGGCTGATGCTGTTATGATTGTCATGCGAGACTTGTTTTATGAAAAGTTCATTGTTATTCATCCAGTTATTTATCATTATTGTTCATCCTGAGCCCTGACATGATTAAGTTTATACTCATCATTTTTGGCAACTTAAAGCCTATTTATTTAATCTAAATATGTGATTATATGGGAAAATGGGACATTCACTAATACAATACAAAATATTCCTTATGTCTGTTATACAGGGGGGCTGTGTATTGCTCAGTCCATAAAGATTCCCAGAGAGCCAAGACCAGGGGAGTTTGAGAAGATCATCAAGAGACTGATGGAGACCTCCAACGCTCGTGGGGTCATCATCTTTGCCAACGAGGATGACATCAAGTGAGTCAAAACAGCTGGATGTCAAAATGAGCATGAGAACTTTTTTTTAATATTAAACTTTCTTTTTTAATGACTCTTTTGCCTTTGAACAGATGAGTATAACCCTAAGTGTGTAATGAAACATGATCTGTCCTTCCTCAGACGAGTGTTACAGGCTGCCAAAAAGGCCAATCTGACAGGCCACTTCCTGTTCGTTGGCTCAGATAGCTGGGGAGCCAAGAGCTCCCCCATTCAAGACCAGGAAGAGGTGGCTGAAGGAGCTGTGACCATCCTGCCCAAAAGAGCCTCGATTGATGGTAGGGTAAATTCATTCAATCAATATTACATCAAACGCTAACAAACTATGAATATTTATGATCACCTGACCACATAGATCAGCCTATTATCAATACAACAGATTATTATTTATATATGAGATTATTTATGATGACACATGCAAACGTCATCTTCCAAGTCACTGAAATTACAAAGTAGAGTTGTTACCATGTTTGTTCATTAGAAGTAGTTATTTTTCTGATTTAAAACATTTTTACTAATAGACAAAGTTGGTGAAACTGTTTAGGGTTCGACCAGTACTTCACTTCAAGATCCTTAGAGAACAACAGAAGGAACATGTGGTTCGCAGAATTCTGGGAGGATGACTTCAAGTGCAAATTAACTCGCCCGGGCATAAAGTACGACCTTGGCAAAAGAAAATGTACAGGTGAGCTGGCTGAAGAAGACTTATACACACTATCTTTTTCTGTTGTTTCTTCTTTTCTTTATGCTGCATTTGACATCTGTCATCCCATAGGTGAAGAAAGAATTAGTCGAGACTCTCAGTACGAGCAGGAGGGTAAGGTGCAGTTTGTCATAGATGCTGTTTACGCCATGGCACACGCCTTACACAGCATGCACCTTGACTTATGTCCTGGATCCATGGGTGTCTGTGAGAAGATGGACCCTGTGGAGGGAAGGATGCTCCTTCAGTACATTCGTTCTGTCAACTTCAACGGTGAGCTTTTGACATTGCATTCAGTATTTCTCTTCTGTCTCAGGAGAGCTTTCAGATTCAGATTCCACACTTAAATTAATTTGGTTTTCATTAAATTTTAATTCAGCTACACACTTGAAATAAATGCCATTTGAAAATATGAGCTTACAAAGCTGTTCCTCGTCATAGAAGGTATGAAAAGTAGAAAGTTAGAGACAGCAAACAGTATCAGGAAGGTCAGGATCAAGTCCAAGGCCTTGGAATGTCTTTGCTAATGTACCAAGTAACAGAAGACAGCACATCTCTTCAAGGCCACGTCCCTTCCCTAGGGCTGCTTCCTTGCTCTTTCCTATTCACAATGCTCCCGCTTTTCATTCTCGTCTTTCATAAAAAAGTCAAGGTTTAGAAATAGAGAAAAAAAAACAAGTTCTATGAAAGCATCCTATTTACTGCTCTCTGCTTGCTCGGTGACCTTGGCTTGTGTGGAAGATTTTCTGTCTTAGTGCCTGCAGGGACCTGAGACCAACTCACAATCATGTTAGGGCAACAGAGCAGAGTGCCATGGAAGACTGTATGCATGGAGGAGAGCCTTCACTAAAGAGCATCCTGCACTTAGCTTTCACATGATTGCACAAGACTGGAGATAAGCAAACAAGCTGTATTCAACTGTGTGTCACTAAGGATGGGGATGCATGTCTACAGCTGAGAGAGCTTGAATTCCTTACGTCTTCTGACTTGTTACTTATGGGCAATATGTGGTTTATTAAATCTTTGTCTCTATCAAACAGGCAGCGCTGGAACTGGAGTAATGTTCAATGAAAATGGCGATGCTCCTGGTCGATATGACATCTTCCAGTACCAAATGTCCAATGTCAGCAACCCTGGTTACAAGGAAATCGGCCAGTGGACAAATCACCTCAGACTCAATGTAAATAATCTAATTTTTGATGCATTTCAGGTACAACTTCCACAAATAGTTTGACATTTTGAAACAATACTTGAATTACCTTGCTAGCTTGGCTTCGATGATAAATAAAACCAGATTATTAAATGTGTCACAGAGTATTTTGACCACTTGAAATATGTTTTTTCAGTCAAGGCATAGTAGCAGTAACTGCTTCTGTAAGATATCAAGCCAAACTGATTTGTGGTTGGCTCCAGGTACATAGTAAAATGGATATTATTCTCAGCTAACACGTAGCATAAAAGCCAGTGAGTTAGAGAACTGTTCAAATAATCCTCATGAATTCCTTTTTGTGTTTTTCTCAAGAAATTTAACTTAAATGTTTTGACAACCTCTGAGAAAATCTTAAAACTTTACTGTACTTTACTGTAAAAACTAAAATCTAAGCAAATGTTTATGCCATTTTTGATTAAAAAAAAAAAAAAAAGATCTGAAAGACACAGTTGGTAGTCACAAAAAATTTGCATGAATTTGAATGTAGCATCTCCTCAGGACTCCGTTTAACCCCCACCCTCCCACAATCGGAGCTCCTCCAAAACAACGCCCCCGCCCACATGCAGGAGCGCCACTGATCCAGAATCATATGATTGTGACTGATTTAAAAGCACAGACTCAAACCAGTCCTCAGCAAATTGTTTTTGTTTGCACTACGTTACCAGTAATCGGGGTATAGGTCGTTTTTCTGCCGTTCTCCAGCGTACTTGAATCCCTCTTGGTTATGCACATCGAATCAGGGCTAGTGCATGCCGGCAAAATGTATGCGCAGGAGGTAGAGGGAATGGCAAGTCCAATTAGACACTTTCTTACTACAAGTCCCTGTGAGGACTTTCTAAGTAATCTTGAAAAAGTCTGTTTCTAGATATATGCCTGATTGTAATCCACAACTTAAAATGAGATTATCTGCACCAGTATAGGTTATTTCTAAATGCTATTTCTCAGCTTCCTGATCAGATTGTACAAGACTGGACTGATTTATGGCACTTCTAAGTCCCTATGACGACACCAAGATGACCAGCAAAGTTTAGTAGTGAAAGAATCTGTGTTTTCTTTGCTGAAAAGGATTTCTTGGATTTATTTTGTAGTGATGGTGGACACTGGAGCTGAACGTTCAAAAGAAAAAGGACAGAAGAGCAGAAGAAAGCTAATCATGAGAGTGATAGAGAACAGGCTAAAACACGGGCTAAGCTGTTTGTGATAATGTTCATTCCAGCCCACATGCAGCAGTTATTCTGCAGTGATCTGATCAAACTTGAGAGTCTGTCAATAAAATGAAAAGTGCGTTTACATTTGCTCTGATTGGTGAGGTTGGAGTTGGTAGATGAGCTCTGGTAGGACATAACCAGGATTCACTAACATTAACAGTTGCAGACATGTCTTAGAGCATCAGGCTGTGTAAACTTTGGTACAAATTGAGTTTACAAAGTTTGCTTGTTGTCATGTTTCAAACAATAGCTCTATGTAATTGTTAATAAATACATTATCTCTTCACCTTGTATTCAGTAAAAAGGTGTCTTGAACAAAGAAAATTAGTAATAAAAGAAGATATAATCTCTATTCATTTTTCAAAACAAACAGGCACTGTTAAGAGTCATGTCCTCATGACAGTGAGGAGCAAGTGCTCATGGGAATCAGAGTCTTTATCCTGGAAAAATAGCTTCTCCAAAAAGTTTTCACAGCTTCTTTAAAATGAGACAGAAGAACTAAGATTTCAGTCGTGGCCCAGTTTGTCATGCTGAATGGGTCCATTGGGTTGCAAACATAATTATAGATATGATATTTAAAAGTTCTGTTCTGGATTTGGGGACTCAAACTTCATAAGTACATTTTCATCCAAAGACCATCACATTTCCCTGCCCATAGTTTTAAAAGAAAGGGGATAGAAACCTGTTTAGACCAGCTGACCAAAATACCACACATCAGTTCTGTAGTTTGAGACTAGTTTGCTACATCGTCTTCAGTCATTTAATTAGGCCTTTTGATACTGATGGCTGGCACAGTAGATTATAATGATGTACCCATTCTAAAATAAGGAAGGGGGGACCAATTAGTGGTTAAAATCAGGTTTAATCTAATAAGTGTCTGCCTGAATTAAGGCCAACAGTGTCCGTCTTACAACTTCATCCTTCACAGTGCTTGTTCTTCTGGTGCAATTAGACAATGTTCTGTTTTTATCTCTAGCCTGAGGAGATGCAGTGGTCAGGTGGTGACCGTAAGATCCCAGAGTCGGTCTGCAGTTTCCCCTGTGAGCCTGGAGAGAGGAAGAAGATGGTCAAAGGTGTCCCCTGCTGCTGGCATTGCGAACTCTGTGACGGCTACCAGTACCTCCTGGATGAGTTCTCCTGTGATATGTGCCCCTTTGACATGAGGCCCCTGAAGAACCGCACAGGCTGCCGGCCGACACCAATCATTAAGCTGGAGTGGAGCTCTCCCTGGGCCATCATCCCTGTCTTTCTGGCAATCCTGGGCATTCTGGCTACCACTGGAGTCATTGTCACCTTCATCCGTTTTAACGACACGCCAATCGTTCGGGCATCTGGCAGAGAGCTAAGCTACGTGCTGCTGACAGGCATCTTCCTCATCTACCTCATTACCTTTCTCATGATAGCTGAGCCCAGTACAGCAGTGTGCGCCTTCAGGAGGCTGCTGCTGGGACTTGGCATGTGCATCAGCTACTCTGCCATGCTCACCAAGACCAACCGTATCTACCGCATCTTTGAGCAGGGCAAGAAGTCGGTCACACCTCCCAAGTTCATCAGTCCAACCTCTCAGCTGATCATCACCTTTATACTCATCTCAGTGCAGGTACGAATGCTCAATGATGCCACTTTCACACACATCGTTCAGAATCCTTTAAAGCGCTCTAATACTCGTCTTTGCAGGTACTTGCGGTGTTCATCTGGTTTGGCGTTGTGCCGCCTCACACCATCATTGACTACGAGGAGCAGAAGCCTCCAAACCCAGAGTTTGCCCGTGGAGTCCTTAAGTGTGATATGTCTGATCTGTCCCTCATCCTGTGTCTGAGCTACAGTATTGTCCTGATGATCACATGCACTGTTTACGCCATCAAGAGCAGAGGAGTTCCTGAAACCTTCAATGAGGCCAAACCCATTGGCTTCACTATGTACACCACCTGCATCATCTGGTTGGCTTTCGTACCAATCTTCTTTGGCACAGCACAGTCGACTGAGAAGGTGGGGAATTTTACATTTTATGATCTTTAGGTCTATGGGCCACGTCTACAGTTGTTTGTACATCTACATTATTTGAAGAGTTTAGCTTAGCTGTTCAGTAATTTACTCCACTTCACTTCTGGGGCGGATACATTTGTGACTGGGAAGATCAAAAATTCCCAAACATAATTAGTTTCAAAGCATGATTGCCTCAGTCAAAGAAATTTGACTGCCACACAGCTAGAAAGTCACCAGTTCAAATCCCAATTTGTCTGTGTGGAGTTTGCATGTTCTCCCCCCCCTGCATGTGTGGGTTCTCTTCAGGTACTCCAGCTTCCTCCCACAGTCCAAAAACATGCTCATCAGGTTAATTGGTGATTCTAAACTGCCTGTAGGTGTGAGTGTGAGTGTGAAAGGTTGTTTGTCTCTGTGTCTCAGCCCTGTGATTGTCCAGGCTGTACCCCACCTCTCACCCTAAGAGAGCTGGGATAGCCTCCACCCACCCACGACCCTGAGCAAAATAAGCAGTATAGAAGATGAATGAAGTTAACAATTATAACATAGATAATTAAATCATCTTATTATAATTAGTAATAAAAAAAGTGTACATAAAATGTATTTTTTCTTAATTTCTGGAAACCTCATAGCAATAATGCTATGAGGCTAAGGGTATTAGGAGTTAAATACATATACTTAAAGGCACTGCAAGGCTGCTATTAAAGTTCTTCCCTTTTTAATGGCATCAGTAATTATTATCGTATACTGAGGTTGTTTTTGGCTCTCATAAGGCTTCATAAGTATACATAAAAAAAGTATATATGATTTGTTTTCTTTTAAACCCTCAAAAATACATTGAGATCACAATAAAGCGAACAATTACAAATTAAATCCAACAATTACAAATAAATTATTAGAGAAGGGTGGGGGGGGGGGGGGGGGGGGGCAGTGAGAAGACAAAGCAAAACATGCCAAAAAAATACAGTCGGAATTATTAAAGCCAAATAAAAAAGTTGATAAAAATGAACTCAGAATTTTCTCAGTGGTATAAGTTTGGTCAGTTTAACAGTTAACTAAAAGCAGATCCTCCTACGTGTGTGAGTCATGAGAAGCTGCAGGTTGAGCCATAACTGAGACACTGTGTACGACAGTTACTATATGTGTATGTGCAGTTACTATACACATCTGTTGGAGCTGTCAGTATGTATTTCAGGACATGGAGATAGAAATTAGATGAGGTGGTAGTACTGGGAGATTTATTGAAATTTTAATAATATACCCTGTTTATTTAAACCTAAACATCTAAATAAATAAATAAACAGATAAATATAATCTATTCACTGTCAGACAGCCTTGTACAAAAACCAAGGCTTTTGCAGAAAGCAAAAATTAATCTTCTATATATTCTTGATGTCTGTGATGTTTTTTAAGTAGTTTCTTTTCATCAATGATTCATGATTTGAATAAGGTAACTTTCATGGAAGAAAAAAAAGAGGAGTAAATATTTACATTTGTTAGGATCTGCTTATTTCACAACAAACAAACAAACAAACAAACAAATAAACAAACAAACAAACAAACAAACAAACAAACAAACAAACAAACAAACAAACGGATGACAGCATTTATTTTTAGGTATAGCCATTCAGTCCTTGTGATTCAATCAGTAGATCCTTTTTCTAAATTTGCTTTTGTTATAAATTCAATCCAACTTAAGAGGATCAAGTGTTGTGGTTTATACGTCTCCTTCATGTAGATGATTTGTATAACCGGGAGGGTTTTCAGGGATCTGCTGAGTAAGAATTATGCAATACACAATAACAAACAGTAAATGTAAGAGAGTAAATGAATCCCTCAGATGTTTTGAGGGAAACCCGCGTTTGTTGCCTGTCTCATTGCATTTGCCCCTTTCTGTACTCACAGGACATCCTGCCTCCACTGTACTGACTACAATTTAATTTTGCTTGTGGGCTATTTCTGTTGTCACAAAGTCGGCGACTGTTGAACGAATATTAAAAAAAAGAGAAAGACAGATTTGCTTTGACTAATGGAAAGCTGTATTATGAGTCAGTCAGGCCGAAACAATTAAAGCCGGAGGTGCTTTTAAAGTCTTTTCACCTCCTCAGAATAGAAATGAAGCGAATTAAGAAAAGTAGGGGGAGAAAGGAGGTCAGATGAGCTGAGAGATTGTAGGGACCCCTCATAGACCAATTCAGCCGTCCCATTCAATTAATCATCACTTAGAAAAGAGCTAAATATAGACACAAACTTTGGCACAGCTGATGGGCTGCTGTCCCTCCATCATGTGTAATAACATGTAGAAACGATTTACCTGCCTGATGTCTGTTTTCACACATGAGAAACCATTCGCTGCAGTTGGGTCTCTGCTTGCCTTAGGCCAACTGCATGAATACAATCAACTTTATTCACATAAATGATCACAACTCTTTAATGAAATTGAGAGGTCATTAAGGAGGACAGGATAAAAAGCATAGGACTATATAGGCATCAGCATGAGATACCAGGATGTGCGAATGCTGTGAGGGATAGTGTACAATGTATGACTTATTTATGCCACAAATATATCTTATTTATGGCACATATGGCTTGATTTATTTATGACCTGTACAGTTTGCTGGAATAATGAGTTCATAATTTATTGGAGGCGGATCTCAGGAGCAGTCACTTCACATTATTACTGTTGGATTTGCAATATGAGGAAGAACAGTAAGGAGCATACATGGTCAAAGCCCATAAATAGAGCCTCCTTTCCTGACTACATTTACTGGGTCATAAATCATTCAGCAGGGTAAAACACTGCCTCCCGTGCTTGGAGATGAAAGTTGTAAAGGCTGCATTTTGACAGCCTTGGATAACATACACTATATTATCCTGACAGATCGTTTTACCATTAGTTAACTGCATACTTCTAGGGATTCAAATAATTATGCCATAATCAATTCATAATTTACCCAATAATGTGACATTAAGTGTGCACAGGGACCTCTCTGATCTAATATTTCTCTGTTGCAGATGTTTATTCAGACCACCACCCTGACAGTGTCCATGAGCCTGAGTGCCACGGTGTCCCTGGGCATGCTCTATATCCCCAAAGTCTATGTCATCATCTTCCATCCTGAGCAGAACGTCCAGAAGAGAAAGCGTAGTTTCAAAGCTGTGGTCCAAGCAGCCACCGTGTCCACTCATCTGTCTCAGAAGTCCAACGACAAACAAAACGGAGAGTCCAAGATTGAACCAGACAGATCACAGTGAAACAAACTGGACTATGTCCATTATTTATCACTTTACACTCAGCTGACTCTGAGATGATTGGTGATCAATGAAAAAAAAAGTTCTTTACCTTAGTTTGAACTGTATTTCTGACAGTTTGTAACCATCACTTGAAACACCACTGAAGCGTTCTGGGATGTTTTTTTATTATTCTTACAAAGATAACTCAGATCTTTTGAACCTTTGAGGACAAACAAATGAAAACAAAACTTTTGTGTGCATCAGAACTGGAAGGACGTAAAACCATCCTGAGTGGACAGCAACATGTTTTGTGAAACATCCATGTGTACACATCAATGTGACAAAGGTGTACAGTGTCAGTTTCAACTTCCTCCGGGGAATCACAGAGGACATAAAGCTGGACTGCATGACAGCTCCCCAAGAGTGAGGCCAAAATATTTAGAGCTTCCACAGCGACTGACTGCAACTCTTCCAGATTGGTAACAGATTGGTTAAACCAGCACATTAAAATACACACATCAGCAGCTCTTTTTTTTACACGTGCGCTTTCTTATTCTGATTGTTCATGTGCAAGCGCTCATTTTTGTAAAGTTTAAGTTATTCGACGAGGATGTAGCTTCCCTTTCAACAGTTCTATTGAAACATGTGGCGCCTGCAACATTCTCCAGCCAAATAGCAAGAGTAGATGAGAGAAAAAATATTAAAATGTTAAGAAAACTTGAGTGTTGACTTCAAAACAGCAAACAAGAATCTGTTGTGCTTTGAACTGTGCTGATCTGAGGAACAGTTCAAAGCAGAACGACTGAGTTAAACTTAGAGACAGGTGAAATGAGTGTTTAGGGTAACAAAAGAATCAAGACATCAGTTCCATGACTCCACCAGCCAGACTGCTTCTGTGCATGCTTTGGCTAAAAAATATGTCACCAACGTATCGCATCAGTGTCCCATATTTTGGCTTCATCTTTTTACAATCAGCGAGATAGAGGCACATTGTGCATATTTATAAACCATTAATGTGAGAAACGCTGTTTAGTAAAAGAAAAGAAAAAAAACAAAGAAAAAACAACTATATATATAAATATATGTATGATGACCTTTGCCCTACAGGAAGGTGTTAGTGTGTGAGTGGAATCCCAAGGGGCCATAGGAGCTCTGTTTACCGACTCCAGTTGCACTGCATGGACTGTGATTAATGTGCATATGAATGTTCTGAAATATTGTTTTTATGGGATGTCGTGACTTTTCTTCTAACTGCACTGGAAGGAACTAGGTTATAAATGCACCAACACCTCCTGTTACTATTTATGAAGAAGACCACCAGGAGACTGTAATTAAATCAGTGTACGTTAAGCACTCAGATGAGAATCATTCAATATCCAGTCACTAATGCAACAAAGCATTTCATTTAAGCTATTGTTGTGTACAGTTATGATCATACCAGCTGGATTTCATTGTGGAAACTGTAAATTTATGGGTGCAGACAGGATACAAGTGATTGTGAACAGGATACATATGTTCAGCTTGGTACTTTCATTTTTCCATCAGTGAAAACAATGTTTGGAATTTCCTTATATTGTTTTTTTTAAAATACAATAGCATCTTCTCAAAGGTCGGCCTGTCAAACAACATACTATATCATAGACGAGTTACAGTACACCACTAAGATTCATACCATTGTTTGTATTTAATACAGTTCTACAAAGATTGGATAACCTCTAGAGTTAACGATTTCCAGAGCTTTATTTTCAGTGTGCTTTTTTACTTGATCACATTGTACAACTCAGGTTTAATAGATGTTTTAGATGACACTTTCATTATTGATTTCATCCTGTGCTTGCACTTTTTATGGATCAAAAATCTGCAACTTGCAGTGCATCTATCTTTGCAGTAAAGCTCGACTGTTTCACAGAAGTTCCCCGCCTGTGTGAGAGAAAACTCTGTTTGTACTGCCCCCTGCAGGCCTGCACACCTCAGTGGTTGTGAATAAAAGCACACAGCAGGATTTTTTCTTTTTTGACTCCACACAAATTTTAATTAAAAAAGCTCTTGTTTATTTGTGTTGATTTACATCTGACAGGACTATTCAAACTAAAATACCTACAGCAGAGTATTCACATGTAGGGGTTTAAGGACATGGTTTATAAATAAGTACTACACAAGTAAAAACAAGCTCAGCAAAATTTACATATGTATTCATTAGTTTAAGTCAACATGAAAAAATATTCACAGCAAGAATGTTGATGTTGCCAAAAACCTCAGTTTGTCTCGGCAGCTTTACGGTCCGTTACTTCTTTACAAAAAAAAAAAGGCTGAAATGTGGGGTCCTGTTAAGAACCAAGTCGCAGTACTGCTTCCAAGCTGGTTATTAGTCCCACAGAAGCACAAACATGCCACATCACACGAGGGAATCTGACCTTTGAGGCCAGAAGTCACTCAAGGAAGCTGTCCAGAGTCAGGCAGGTTGCAGCTTTCGGTGGAGGTCTGGACACTTTTTTCCTTTTAGCTTTCATGAGTGGACGAATCTCCGATAAAGGAGACTGTGGTGAAAGGACAGTTAAGGAATATTGAAGGTCACATTAGTGTTTGTTCAGTCTTAATCACAGTTAAGATGAGTCCTTTTTAAGATTTTAAACTTTTTTGAGTGATATCTTGACTAAAAAAAAAAATATATATATTTTTGAGTTTGCTAGTTGGAACTAGAGGAATAAGATCACAAGCAACGGGACCTAAAACGTTAAAGAAGTGTTCAATGTGCTTGTAATACAGTATTTGCACATGGAGCAGAAATCTTTTAGCATGAACACTCGTTGTTTTTGAGCGAGCTGACATGGGTACTTTAAGTTCAATATTTGAACTCTTTGGGTCTGGAAAATCAAAAACATATGCGTCACTTTACCAGCTTTATTCTCCATCTTCCAGGTAACTAAATCACAGCTTTTTCATAGAAAATATAAATAATCTAATAAAATTTAAATTATTGAACTTCTTAATTAAAACATGTTGACAGATGAGAAAATTATGTGGGCTTAGAAACTGTATATATACAGAATAAACAATAAATCCATGCAAAGAGGAAAAGTCATCACCATACAGATTAACAGCTTTACCACTGAAAATAATAGTCTAGTCATTTAAATCCTGAAATGTTTGTTATTATGTTCCCAGTGACAGAGAAAGGATACAGGTTGGATGAACTTTGTGCGTCCTCCTAAACCATCATAACCAGTTTTTACCTGAAACAGGAAAAAAAGAAACTGTCATCAAACCATTTGATGAGGATAAATTCCTCTTTAAAACTTTTTTACACAGGCTGGGCTGAAGTACATACGGTCCCAAACTTCCTCTGTGGATCCAACATGCTCCCAAAGGTCTTCTTTCTGAAGAGGAGGGAGTTCTTCATAAAAGGGTCCATGAATCCCTCTTCATCTTGAGCCTGATGGAGGAAAAATGTCAACAGGCATCCAATCCAAATCTGAAAATGGACCTGAATGAGGGAGCTTGATAAACCTACCTTGCTATGAGCTGAACTTCTCTCAACATGTTTTGGAGCTGAAGATCTAAACGGAGAAAAAGATGATTATTTTACATAATACGTGGCGTAAAAAGCATTTTTCTTTTACAGAACAAAGTTTAACAGCACTGAGACCGAAACACTTCTTCCCACAATCAGGGGTTGTTTAACTTACACTGAAGGGTTGAGACGCATCTTCTTGGATGGTACCTGTGTTGGCTTCTTGGCCACGTCATCTGGCGTAGTGACTTCATAAGTCATGTTGAGGTCAATATCCTCATTGCCTGACGGCTGGTGGAGATGAGGTTTCTTCAGCTCCATTGGGGCTGGGCTGAAAGACAGCAAGAGAAACTCTTTAGTAAATCCCACAAAGGTGTGTGTGTGTATCTTTTATGAAAGACGAGTCAAAACATGAAGAATTCTCTCCAGTGGCTGGGAGACGCACCTTTCAAAAACAAGTCGACTCAGGGCTTCGTTTGTCCGAGTCGGGGTGCTGAGAGTCCTCTGAAGAAACTCCACTTTCTTCTTCAGACTCTGAAGATGCACAAACATGCAACAATTAAACGATTTTCCTGGTGTTGAAAGATCAACCCTAATCCCATACAAGTTGGAACACTGAGCCAAAACCAACCAATTAAGAGCCTTCAGACTTCTCTGGACCTGAAGCCTGTTTATAATGAACTGAAAGTTAAGTGAAAAACTCGAATAAATCCAAATGTGACATTACTTTGAAAGTCATGGACACCATATTTTCCTCTTTAAGGTGGAGTGTGGCCACCTGGCTTAAAATCAGCAAAAGGCAGCATCCATGGTTGGATAGGGATACACAAGTGTCCATGGTATAGTTAACTTACACATGTAAGAGTCACCATTAATCCTGAACGATATAAAAAGGTTTCGAACTGCCAACTTGTCACATATGGAAAATATTCACAGCATCATGACACAAAAATCTCAAAGGAGACCATAAACTGATGAGCAGCTGAAATCCTGTATCAAAAAAAAATTAGGACATTTCATTTTCTTAATCCAGAATCACGTCTCCCAGGTCCCCAAACATTTACAATGTGTTAATAAAGAAGATGTGATGCTTCAAAACATCCAAAATCCCTCCGTCACGACTGTTTTTAAATGTTTTCCAGGCATCAAAGTTAAAGTAGATATACTTTTTATAAAATAATACAATTGTTTTATCATCTTTTCACATTTTCAAATTTATGCAGGCTCCAAATGACCAAATTTCATGTTTATCATCACATTAGACACAGCATCCAATTTCTTATGTCACAGAAGCTGTAAAAGCATATTATTCTTGAAAGAGAAATTTCCCTTACAGAGATCTCTTTGTCAGCGTTGTCCAGATCACTCTGCAGAGACTTCATATCCTCTTTGGTTTGATTCACCTCCAGTGAGGCCTTATGTAACTAAAACAACAAAAACAACATTTTGATTTCAGATATTTCAATTTCAACAATAGATTTTTCTGGGTAATGCCAATTACTAACGTGAAGTTACCTTATTGTTTGAGGAGAGCACTTCTCTCTTCAGCTTCTCACACATGTCATTTGATGATTTTAGGCCTCCTTTGATATTATCGTACTCTCTGGAAAAAGAAGTAGGGCGATATTGACAGCAAAGAATATATGAAAATGACTTAAAAATCACAAGTCGCTGAACTCCTTACTTTTTGAGTGAGATGCAGTAGATGGCGAGCTGCTCCACTGCCGCCTGGCTGATGCCCATATCTGTGATCATGGATTCAACCTCAGCTCTCTGGCCCTGCAACAGCACCTCCAAGCTGAACCAAAAGATGTACTATATTAGCACAGCATCGGCGTAACCTCTGTTACAATGAAAAACTATACCACACAGAGCTTTAAGAAATATTAATGAACCACCAATTCTATTAGAAAGAGTCAGGAATTCTGGGTGCTGGTTTGACCAAGTGGTTAAAGTGCATTCCCCACATACCGAGTCCTTATTGCAGCAGCTGTCACTGCTTCAACCCCCGGACACAGCTCTTTACTAGACGTTTTTCTTCACTCTCGAAAACCCATATTTCTCTATGGCAACAACACTTACAATGCTATGCTAGCATAACTCCAAAAAACAGATAATATTTTTTATGCAGCGACCGACTTTAAATGTGATTGCATTATAATAATCACAGATACCTTTCAAAGGTTTTCATTTTGGTCCTGAGTCGTCTGGCTTCCTCCTTCGCAGCCTGAGCATCATTGTGTTGTGTCTCTAGGTATGTCATCTGTTTCTGCCAGGAAATAAAAAAGCAGTTCTGTTATTCAGAGATGGATATGTGTCAGCAGTGAACATGATTTCAACTAAAACTAATCAGGCATCTTACTCTAAGAGCAGAACAGAGCATGTCTTTCTCCATAATCTCTTTCCGCACACTGTCCAGATCTCTCTTCTGCTTGTCCACAGTGTCCTTCAAACCATCAACCACCTTCTGCTTTTCCCGAAAGTCTTGCTCTACAAAATGATCAGGTAGGTAAAAAGGGAATACTGTTTTTTTTTAAACAAATGTGTATAAAAACATTGATTCTTTTCTTACCTTTAGAGCTTAAAAGGGCTCTTATCCTACCAAGCTCATTCTGTGAAAGGAAGAAACACATGGAGAAAAATACATTTTAAATCCGGTTGAATCAACGTGATGTAAAGACATGGACAATGGTATCTCTCAGACTCTATTCATCACAAATGAAGACAGCTAACCATGTTTTAAAATGCAGACTGTTATGATGTTAAGGCACTTGGATTTAAGTACCTGTAAGCTTTCTGGGTCCACTGTGTCCTCTTCCTCTCCACCAATGTCAAAGAACAGCTTGCTGATAATGTGTCTTGTACTGACCTGTGCAACAAGGGCAGCAGTAGTTAAATTCTGTCTGTTGAAGCGAGTCATTTCAACCTGTGGTGTATGAAAGCAGTTAGGTGTCTAGATGCGTTAGTCACTGCAACGTTACCTGTTTTCTACATTGTGGGCAGGTTTTAGTGGGGGCCTTCTGAAACCACTGGAGCAGGCTAAGAAGAAATATGGAAACACCATTTAAAGCAACCGAAGATACATTACATTATTTGGTGGTTTCAGACAATTAATCGACTTACCAGTCATAGTGGAAAGTGTGCCCGCAGTGGATGGCAGCAACATCTTTGGAGTGATCGAAGAAATCCGAGCAAATTGTGCAATAAGCTCGGATAGGCATTTTACTCAACGAGTATCGCCCTGTTATAAACACAACGGGAAACCACATTAATCGCCGTTGAACTGTGTTACACAAGCATATTCGTGAATGCATACTTTTTGACACAATTTGACTGAAGTTGTTACGTTAACCATGGTGTTACCAAACACGTTCGAGGCCCTGACTGTTCAAATAAATGTAACCCCTTAGCATGCTAACACAGTGTAGCTTAATGAGCGCTGCTATACTTACAAATCAAAGATATTAGTTAGTTACAACGCCATCCTGGGATGAAATAAACAATCCATATGTTCTATATGAGTTAACCTAAGTGTGTTGAATAAGTTCCATCAGACGAGCTCAATTCTTCTCAATATAAACAAAGATGATATTTCAACGATGCCACTGCGCTACTACTTCGCGCTGCACGTTCAAACGTAACCCCGCCCCTAAACTCTGCATTCAAGTGCTGCTCGGAAACGTTGGCACAATCCTGTGTACACATCAATGAATAGGTAATCAGACATACTTTGCCCATTTCTTGCAAGTTAACAAACAAGGCATCCTCTAATGCAAGACACAGTCTCTGGCAAGAAACTAATTTAAGCATTGTAACGCGATTTTTACGTCAAACCAATCGTAACTTTCTCAGAGATGTATCACTGAATCTGTCGACTCTGCTCTGCTCAAACCGAACCGGTTTTCACAGAATAATAAATGTTACACATGATATATTATATAGTCTATGGTTTTTTTTTCTCTAAAGAAGCTGTGGGAAGTTTTTCATTTGCAATTATTTTGAGCATGTACAAGCTTTGTGGTCTCATTTCTTCTTGGCTAAGAACGCACCACCAAGATACAAACTAATCAGAGCAAAACAGAGGTAGTACTATTATTTCTTGTTATCAATGTTTTATTATTTGTGTCTTCGGACAATTTGATATATTTTCAGAGATATTTATTTCAGTTTAAAATTAACAAGTCTTTCCTCAGTTCTCCAGAACTGCATTGTACTACATATCCCATAATTCCTTCTTCCGCAATCGAGCAGGGCATGTCGACTAGCAAAGAAAAAATACTTTTGCGCTGTCTTGTCCTTGCTTGTTAGCTAGTTACTGTTTATTTGTCAGGCGAGTCGTGGAGTATTATGAACATGTGTAGGCGGCTCTGGAAATGAAAGGTAATGTTTTAGAAGTGTTTAACTGTCACGCTCGCTCCTTGTAAGAGTTAAGGCGATGGACAACACTCAGCTAACAGTTAGCTTCAGATGCTGTTGATGATCTGCTAAAGTTAGCGATAAAAGTAGCTTTTAAAGTCCACTATCATCATGTCTGAAATGTAAGCGTCTTATTCAAGAAGGATAAATCATACAAGCTTGGTGTAAACACGGAGTCGGTATTATACGTTACAAAAGTTATTAAGTTATTCCTCCAATTGTATAACTCTTTGCAGCACTGAAATGAACATTCGTTATAAAAGTCTCACAGCATTAGAAGGGTTAAAGCCAGGCAGTGAAACCCAATGACTGGTTCTCTCGGAATCATGCCATTATAAAAGTGACATATAAGCATTATTTGATCTTTGGCCTGTCTCAGTCACTTCGAGATAAGTTGCAGACCTATAACCTGTAAAGATTTTTTGCTGATGGGTGTGTGTTTTAGAGATGCACCGATATGAAAACTTTGGCTGATACCTTTATCCAATAGTAATATTTCTATTATGGTCGATATTTACCAGTATCGATATATGTTAAAAAAAAAATTAAGATCTGAGATGAGAACATGTAGTACAAACTAAAAATCATGCAAACGGATTTTTTTAATTTCCTCTTTTATTTTCAAATGGTGTTTCACTTCCAAATAAGAACGTCACAGGACTACCATAAACACAAGTAACTAACAGCGATACTTTTGAGCAACCCACACAGCTTGTAGCAAGTGTGTAATTAAACTCTTAGCTCAAAAAACTCCAGTGAGAAAGTGTGGATGATAAATTACAAAAAAGGATCATAAATCAAAATAAAATCCTGACAAAGTTACCTTGACAAACTTACCAGTGTTCATGGCAAACCCCTTCTGACACACACAAACAGCAATTAGACAGATATAAGCATCGGCTGTTAATATCGACCCTGTTTTAGTCATAGGATCCATACTGATGTTAAAAAATGACAAACATCGGCCAATGCCTATATTAATGCTGATATAATGTCCTCCCTAGTGTGCTCCTATCGTAAGTAGCTGCGATGGATGGAGAAGCCCGAAGGTCGGCTGTGTCATGGGAGAATGGTACTCTGTCTCCTGGGGACCACCTCCGCTCAGACAGGGCGGATAGCCCCACACCAGGTCTGGTTGAGGGAACTGAACCAGGTAAGTCGCATCCATTCAGAACTTCTTGCTTAGTGTAAACTGGATGATCCTAGATAAGCAGTGCAACTTTGATGACTAGACATGATGACCATCTAGGATTGAAAAACTGTAGAAAACTGAGATTTAATCTTGTCAGAGCCCTTACTTTGTAAATTTTAATATGAAAAGTGTCAGGCTTCCATTTTCCTTAGATGTTCACTGTCATGCCTGTCTTCCATGTGATATTTACCAAACATCCAAATGTTTACATCCCAGGAGTATAGGGTTTACTGTGAACTTGTGTCCTAAATACAAAGACACAGCTTCCAGTTGGGCTGATCATTCAGCTCTGAAGTATCCAAAGTACTGTCTCTCTTTGGAAGTATCAGTGTGGCATAAATTAGCTTTTTGTTGTCTTTGCATATCAACTTTAAAATTAATCTACTATCAACTTTTAATTTTGATAACCCATGTCAAGAGGTTGTAAACTTATCATGCTGTGGCTGTTTAAGACAATTTTAGTTCAAAGGATTATTTGTGTGTGTATTCTTACACAGTAATAATCTGTCCGATAATTTGTCATTGTATAAAATATGGATTCTTTGCTTAGTCCATCTTGATCAGTTTAGTCGGTCCCCTTTTGAGGCTGTCTCGTCCTACTGCATTGAAGATTGTCCCACATGACCCAGATGAAAGAGCCCATGATGCGCTCTTTTGACTCACTGTAAATGTGAGTAAGAAATATGTATCTGTTAAACGCCCCCTCAAGTTTTTTTTTTCTCTCCTTTATTGAGAAGACTTATGAACAGAACATAGCAAAATAGTAAGGCAAGTAAGGGAGTTAGAGTTAAAAATATTGTATGACAATGGTGGATATGTCAAAGTATCACATTAAGCAAGAATTATATAAAACAAACAAAAAACCAAAGATATCAACAGCAAACAAATGTGTAAGAGAGAGACAATCATAAGCAGGGTTTTTTTTGCTTTTCTATACAGATTATTGATTATCTTAAGGGAATTAAAATGTCCCCTTAAGTTTTTGCTCCACTTCTGATCATTCTTCCTTTGTGTGTTTTTTAATGACGTTAAAAAAGATGAAGAAATTTGCAGACTTTGGAAATACAAAAGAAAGAGTTATGATTTTGTGTTTATTTTATCAAATAAACGAACAAACAAAAAAACACTTAAAAAACTGAATGGATTGTTTTACATATGTTTGTCTGGGTCACTGCATCATAGGAGAAACTTTGACTTTATCTTTCTGTGGTCTCAACTGGTGGATGTCATCTCCAGGCTAAGTGATAAACACAGCTCAGTTGTTTTACTGTTACTTATTTGTCACTTTCACTTCCATGCATTATAATTATCCCTATATAACTGCAGGTGCTGGTCAGAGGAGCGCTATGTTCGTCCGTGCACAGTCTTTTGAAGATCTGACTGCAGAGACGGAGGAATTAATTCAGAGGGAGGCTCAGCTGGAAAAGCCCATAGAGTCTGCAGAGGAGCTCGAGGTGCTGGTGGGAGAGAAAAGCTTAGAGGATCAGCACAACAATGAAGCTGCATCTGAGAACAGGACTAAGGAGGAAGATGTTTCAAGCGAAGCATGGAGAAGTCACAGAAAGCATGTGTTTGTGCTGAGTGAGGCAGGAAAGCCAATCTACTCCCGCTACGGCACAGAGGAGGCTCTGTCCAGCACCATGGGGGTGATGATGGCCCTCGTGTCGTTTGTTGAGGCAGAGAAAAACATCATTCGCTCCATCCACGCAGGTCAGAGTACACTTCATAAATTAAAAATCAAAGAAGTATAAATGCATTTCATAAAAATTTACTGAATTCATGTCAACTCTGTAAACATTTTATGCATCAGATGGCTGCAAAGTGGTATTCCTTGCCAAGAGTCCTCTGGTCCTAGTGGGCGTATCCCGAACCTGTCAGTCAGACAAGGAGCTGCTGCGGGAGTTACACTACATCTACTATCAGATCGTTAGCCTGCTCACTCTCACCCAGCTCAACCACATCTTCCAGCACAAGCAAAACTACGACCTGCGCCGCCTGCTGGCCGGCTCAGAGTATCTCACTGACAACCTTCTGCACCGGCTAGACCGAGATCCTGGTCTGCTGCTGAGCGCCGTCACCTGCCTGCCTCTGCCCAGCTCCACCAGGGATGTTGTCTCATCAAGCCTACAGGCTGCAAAAGCCAAAAACCTGGTGTTCTCCATCCTGCTGGCAGGGGATCGCCTGGTTACCCTGGTGAGGAAAAAGGATCAGTTCCTGCACCACATAGACTTGAACCTGGTCTTCAACCTCGTAGGCTCGTCATCATCCTTCCGGGAAGGTGAAGGCTGGACGCCCATCTGTCTGCCAAAGTTCAACACTGCAGGATTTTTCCACGCTCACATTTCATACCTAGAGCCAGCCTCTGATCTTTGCCTCATACTGGTATCAACCGACCGGGAGGACTTTTTTAACATGTCTGACTGCAAGCAGCGATTTCTCGAGAGGTTAAACAAGCGCAGCGCCTACCAGGCCCTAAAAGAAGCACTCAAATGTCCCAGCTACTGTGTGGAGCAGGTCGGCATCCCAGAGCTGAGGCACTTTCTGTACAAATCAAAGAGCTCAGGGCTGTACACCAGGTGGGTAAGATGTCCACTGGAACATGTTTATAGTTATCCTTGTATGGAGTCTTGTGTGTTATTTTTAATACAGAGACTTGCTGTAAGAGTCTTTCTTTGTTTCCGGTGGTCTGTCGTAGATGTGAGAAATTTAAACCCTACGTTTTTTTTTTTAAATAAAGAACTCTCTATATACTTCACAGCCCAGCATTTCCTGGAATTTACCAGACTGATGAGGAGCAGGAAAGGCTGATGGGACTGTACCAGGACCTTCACAGCCGCTTGCATCATCCAACCAGACCTCTCCGCTCCTTGTATCGCTGTACTGAAAGTGAAAACCTGAACGCATGGGTGAGCCTGGCAGTGTGAAGTGAAATGCATTGTCATTTATTTCTGAATATCTTACGATAGGCAGTTACCCTTTACTTGATCAGTTGACTGAATTAATGGAAACAATTTGGAGACATCAAATATTATGTAATGGATTCCACTGTATGTCTGATGATCTGAAACTGAGTAAGCACAGTTATGTTGGGGAACATATGACATTAAGTTAATCCTTCTTTGGTGACTTATTTCCTTCTACAGTTAAGTATCAATTGCATCATGAAGTTGTGAGAAATAATTTGAAAAAAAAAAAAACCTGCATAGAGCAAGCTTGTTCATAAAGTCAAACTTGTTTTCACATGAGGTGTTACTGTTCAGAGGAGGTAGTGCACAATCTGGAGTTCTACACTTTTAATGCAAACAGCATTGTCATATTTAATGTTTTTGCTTGAATGCATTTAGTTTTAGGCTTAGTTAGGCTTTTGGAGTCTGAGAAAAGTCTCTTAAATATTAAGAACAGCATGCCCTTTAACATACATCATATTTTTAAACCTTGTTTCTGCAGGTGACAAGTGGCTTCGAGCTCTACCTCTGCTTTAGTCCTCTCGGGACCAAGGCCCTGGCTGTCTCTGCTGTCACCAAGTTGCTGAAGTGGATCAGGAAAGAGGAGGATCGCCTCTTCATTCTAAGTCCTCTCACTTACTGATTCTTGATTCGTGGGGCTCGTGTGAACAACATCGCTGAATGATGCACTGTTCAGTTCAGTGTTGAGAAAGGTTGTGGGAGCTGAGCTTTATTGTTGCCTGTCAGTTCATTTCTAACTTAAAGATTTCTGGCGAGGTAATGCTGTATTTTAGCTGGCTAGCTTTTACAACTTGAAATTCATGAGAACAAATGGGAGAAGCTTGATCTGTGTGGATGAAAGAACAACAGACTGGTGTTTGTATGCTTTTAAAGGTGTGATAAATACATCATTATTTTACCGAAACGGACCTGTTGAGCCTCTCAGTATAAGAGAAATGCTGCCTGTTTTTCAAATGCTCTGCTTGATTTCTACAAAAATGAAGAATGCATTTTAAATTAAAGAACTGGAACATATTGAGGACCCGCAGAAGAATGGCGTCTCTTGCTGTAAGACATTCTGTTAAAAATATGGGTTCTGCACATTCCTGCGTTCTCTTTATTTAACGACCAATTACTGTATGAAACATCATTTTACTTTCATGCAATTTTTATGCAAAAGGCACTCCAAGAGAAATGTGTTTATGAAGCTGTTTACTGCTGTCATTTTATCTGTAAGATGTGATGTAACTACATTATGTTCTACAATCTTAATGTTTTCATTATGTTTTCTTATTAACACATAACAGTCACTATAACAAGAATAACAGCTGAGAAAAATGCTGTTTAATGTTTTATCACGTTTTTCTAATCATGATTTGCTGCTTTCATTGTCTCCTGCAATGCAGAGGTAGTCTAATGTTGCCACATCTGCTTCCACTAATCATGCCTTAAATTCATGCCTTAAATTATTTTTTTTCCCAAAGCCAATAAAAATTGTAATATTGTAGCTGCAGGTTTATGTCTGCTTTGCAATTGAACAATTATTATGTATAAATAAATAAACAGTGAATAATAATTAAGTCCCTTAACGGATTCTGTGTTTGGATTTTGTCTAGCATTGCTGTCAGGTTAATGGAAAAATGACCATTTTGGTAACTTTATAGTATCAGTGTGATAACACTGCCACATCTATTACATCATGTGTGTTTATAGTATACTGTCATTCATGCCAGAAATTTACAGTAGACCAATAGTAGGACAAGTGAGTAGGCATGCTGGTCTGTTGCCAAAACAATAAGGAAACACTTGAAGCATAATACAAGCAGTCGAAGCATAGTGGGAAAAAAAGAGAGGAAATATTCATCAGATGCTCTTGAATTTATTGCCAAAGAAGTCACTTCTCATTTCAGCTCTATATTATCTGTGAAGCAAATTTCCCATAAACCTAAAATACTTTGTAGAGACCCATAATTGAGAGAGTGAACGTCTGGCAACAGTAGCAAGGACAGATCCCCACCCCCAAACCCCTCATCCCAAACAAGACGGAGAGATGGAGAAGTGAAGAAATGGACACGAAAAGATAAGTTACCTACTTTCATACAATTAGACCAACTGCAGCTTGTTGCCGTAACGCCAATTAAACATCGTAAAATGTGCCTGAAAGCAAGAACAACATGACTGAGCACTGTACCAGTTTGGGAAAACTTTTAAAGTATGAGCACCAACTTTGATATCGATATTAGAGGCCCTGTGCTGGACTTTCATACATGAGAGGAGAGGATGTTTGGTGCTACTGTCAGAGGGAGGAGCGAGCTGAAGCGCCATCACTCAGGCTCATACTGGGAGTTCAATCCGAAACCAACAGTCATAACGCCTCAGTGTGTGAAAAGACGGCCTCTGTCAATCCCATTAATAATTATTTTTATCTCTTTAACTGGTCGGAGATTCGTCAAATCGTCCAGTCAGAGGAAAGATCAGTCACCTTGTCTTGCCTCCCCGAAGTTAGACGAGCACGGTCTGTCAGTGGTTGTTTCCCTGAAGAGGACTCTCTCGAACCTGAACAGGTAAGCTTTCTTACACATTCACACCTTTATCTTCTGAACAGAAAAAAGTTAATTTGATTTGCCAGCCAGCCTCAGATACTCTCCTGTTTTCTCTCGATTGACGGAATGCCAAACAATCTAAACGGCAAAACCTCTTCGCCTGTTCTGTTTCAAAACTGCAGCGATAAGCGATTGAAATTTAATTTTATTAAGCCATTTGTGATCATTCATATGGTCGAATTAAAAAGATTTTTTTTCTGATTAAGGGTTTATCTCAGTAAAGGTTTGTTTCATTGTAATAAAGCTCTGGTGTTGAAACTAATCATTTAAAGGCATTTCTGTATCAGATGATTTAAGAGAGGGATGTCAGTTGCATAATGCGAATTTGTTATGAAGTGTTTCGTTGATAAAAATTAAATATGTGTATGTTCTCAGCAGACATGCCATGCATAAATATGCTACAGCCATTTGTAATTCACACAGAGCTGTGTTCCACTTCTTTTGTCAAGCTGATGGAATATTACAAGATTCAACTAATGAGGAAACAAACAAACCAACCAACAAACAAAAAACAAATAAAAAACAGACAAACACACAAAACAGTAAAAAACAACAACAACAACAACAACAACAACAACAACAACAAAGAGTGCTTCTAATCAAGAATGGATCGACTCAGCTACACTTGAATTAGTGGTGGATTATTATTTGTAAAAAAAAAAAAGCTAATTAAAAAAATAATAATTAAAAAATAAATATTTTAAAATAAAGTAAACAAATAGCTGCTCTGTCCCTCCACTGGTTGGTTCCAGCAGTAAGCTGTAGGGTCTGAGAAATATTTTCCACTATTCAATCAATATGTGAATCCTTGGGGTACCATTCTCTTTGACCATTGATTGCACAGCTGATTGCCTCTTCATATCCCTGTGGATATCTTTACAGTGATGAATGAAGAAGGTGCTCTCTCTTACTCTAATTAACTGCCAACAAAGTGTCTATGTGCAAGGCACTGATTCATAAAAGCTTTCTGCATTCTGTTGTTAAAACATGTCTCCATCCTCCTCACTGTAGTCTCCCAGGATTGTTGTTATATATACTTGTTGTTTAGGGATGCAGCGATATGGAAATTTTTGCTGATACCAAGATCTCATGTTTATATTTCTGTTATGGTCGATAACCGTCTGATATTTACCCATATTGAAATATGTTAAAAAACTAAAGTTTCTGAGATCATAAAATTCTGTGCAGGCATTTTGAATGTCTTCCTTTATTTTCAAAAGGTGTTTCAATTTAAAAGGAGAACATTACAGGGCTACTATAAACACAAGTAACCAACAGTGTTACTTTTTAGCAACCCCCACAACTTGTAGCAAGTGTGTAATTAAACTCTCAACTCACAAAACTCCTGTGAGAAAGTCTGAATCAAAGATTACAAAAAGGATCATAAATGAAAAAAAAAAAAAAATAAATAAAATAATGTCCAGACAAAGTTACCTTAACAAACCTACCAGTATTCATGGCAAACCCCTCCTGACACAGACCCAGTTTTACTCATTCTGATTATATATATATATATATATATATATATATATATATATATATATATATATATATATATATATATATATATATATATATATATATATGTGACAGCTATATATTTTCTTGTATCTTGTCCTTACTAAAAGTGAGAAATATAGCGCTCACGATAGTATTGCACCTTGCATTCATGATTCAAAATATCTGCATGCTGACCAGCCTCTAAATAGCCCTTGTGCACCATGACTGGAAAGTCAATTTCAACCATTTGCTTTATTAACCATGAACATGAAAGTGTCAATCAGTGCCATTACTATGTATACTCATGTCCTCCAACCTTAACCTCAGTTTTACATGGAGCTGCAAATGTTAAAATGTAACACTACATGAGTGGTACTCTGTGAATAATTAATGTAAAGTCATAAGTCACCAAAATTTTCATTTTAAGCATTTTCACAAGAGGAGGAATTATTTTGTCTTTAGAGCTTTTAAAGAAATGTTTTCTGCTGTTACTTAAGAAAAACTAGGTTGATGAGATTCTTCTACACGAGCAGAGGAGCCGTTTCTTTTTCTGCTGGGACTTATTAAGGCACATGGAACCTTATGACCATCAGTCCGTGCACATCTTTTCCCCTGTAAAGCACGTAGTGGCTGTGACAGGAATGCAAAGTAGAGAGGCCGGGGCTCTTGAACACAGCCTTGCCATGATGTTTCTGGTTAATGATCCACCAAACAGCTTCTGTTGAGGATGGGGAAAAGGCTTTGGGTTTGAAACATGGTTCCATATGTTTGGCTGCTGTATGAGGACTCATGAGGATGAGTCATGTACAATGCCACATTTCTGTTGATAGGAAGGTGCAATAAAGCCCCCTCATTTTATCAGAGCAAAATACAAAATACTACATGGGGTACTGGGTCAACCAGAAAAAAACATGGGCTGCCATGTATGACTTGTGCAGGAAATCACAAAAAAATTGTTTATTCACTGGAAACCATGCTAACCTTCACAGAAGTAGCCTTCTCTTGATCACAAAGACATTTCCTTTGATTGTTTGTGTAGAGTCAGAGGAAGCTTTAAACATTACGACCACAGGTGCTTTTATCATCATTTGGTACATGCAGCCAAAATGTTATTTTTCACATCAGGTCTTCAACCACAACAAATAACAGCGAGGCTGAGTGATCAGAGAAGCACTATTTATAGCCTATTAAACGATACTTTATTTGTGTTGGGAGACTGCGTGGTACTTAGTACATAAAAAATCTAGTTTTAAATGCCCAGGTGTAAGTTATAAAAAAGTCGGGCTCATGTTAGATAAGAACATCGGATTTAAAGATTAAAAAAAGCAAGCCCCAGTCTGACATTAAAGGAGCAGTTCAGACATAATGGAAACACTTTTATTTTCTCTGTTGATAAGAACTGGATGGAAGGACTGACAGCTTACTTTACAATTAGTATGATTCTTGGGCCAGTAGATATGGCTAAGTGTTAAGACAACCTACAACCAGGAAAAACTGTTCAAAAGAAAAATGTAAATCATTCACTAATCAATTAATGGATAATTACTTTCATTTTTTAATGTACTAAAACAAATAAAAAAATCCTTATTTGGTTCATACTTAAGGCTGATATACTTGTGCATATTCTAAATAAATGTTATACCGCTGTTTTTAAGTTGTATACTTCTTAAGTTACATTGATGAAGCCCCTCCTCTCTCTTTATTCTCTTCATTCAGATATTGGCAGCTGGTGTCAGGATGCTTTTGTCTGTAGAACAGACCTGGAGGTAACCCCACATCAACAGTGCTGTTGCCCAGCCTCTCATCCAGGAGTGGAGATGGTCCACTGGATCACACAATGGGGGACGTACGCCTGGCTCCAGACTCTTCTGGCCTTTGCCCTGGCCAACTGTTCCTCACTTGCCCCAAGCCCTGTCAATTACTCTGTAGTTTACACCATGCCTTTTTTCCAGGCCAAGGGCCCCATCCAGAACATAGTAAACAACTCATATTACCAGGAGGTGTATGTTGCTTCTCAGAATGTGATCGAAGCTGTCAACCGAAGCTTGGAAAAGGCCTGGGAGCTCCGCACGGGGCCAGTGGGAAGCCCAGAGTGTGAAATATGCAATTTATGTGAAGTCGACAAAGATCCCAATTTCCTGGAGGACACAAACAATCAGGTCTTACTGTTGGACACTCTCTTCATGTATTTATACTCTTGTGGAAGTTCTCAATATGGTGTATGTTATTTTCACCAACTTACCTCAAATGGAGAGTCTCCGTCTCTTTCCAAGTGTTTGTACAGAAAAGATTCAAACTCTGCTGCCTACTGTCCTGACTGTGTGGCGAGCCCTCTGGGCACCAAAGTGACAATGGTTGAAGAGGGTCAGACTGTTTACTTCTTCGTGGCCACAACTGTCAATGACAGTGTGACTCAGCGTTATGGAAGGAAGTCTCTATCAGTGCGTCGACCCCTGGCGACAGAGGATGGTTTCTACAGTGATGTGCGTGGCCTGACAGTCCTCCCTGGCCTGCGAAGGACATACCATATAGAATATGTCTACAGCTTCTTCACTCAGGAGTTTGTCTACTTCCTCTCAGTTCAGAGAGAGAGCCCTGATCAGGGCTCATCACCATTTCAGACTCGCCTCGGACGTCTCCCAAGAAATGAATGGGAGATGAAAAGGTATCGTGAGGTGATCCTAGAGTGTCGCTTTGAACCAAAACGCCGCCGAAGGAACGTGGCCAGTGAACCCTATAAGGATGTGGTGTACAATGTGGTTCAAGCAGCCCATTTTGGCAAGGCTGGCAGAGAGCTGGCGGATGAGCTAGGGGCAGAGGAAGAAGATGACATCCTCTATGGGGTTTTTGCTGTTACTGATGACAATGGGGTCACTGAACATGACTCTGCCCTGTGTGCCTTCCCCATGGACAACGTGAACAAAGCAATCGCAGATGGAGTGGATGACTGCTGTGAGTCGGGACCAGAGCAGCTCTCAAGAGGGCTCTGCCATTTCCAGCCCTGTGAGAGCTGTCCACATGAGGTAAGACCTTCAGCTCATACACAGCCAGTCCAGGTGATAAGAAAATCTTAGAAAAGTTTATTTCAGTAGTTTTATTTTTCAAAAAAGTGAAACTTGTGTATTTTATAGATTCAGTACACACACAACAAAATAGTTTGAGCATTTATTTCTTTTAATAATTATTATGTCTTACAGTTGATGAAAACCCTAAATTGAAGATCTCATGAAATAAAAATAATACATAAAAACCATAAATGAAATTTTTTTAATTTAGAAATGGAGATCAGTCTGATTGTGTTGAGGTGTTATTGAAGCTCAGGGTGCTTTGATAGCAGCCTTCAGCTTGACTTCATTACTGGGTCAGGTGTCTCTCATCTTCTCCTTGACATGACCCCATATATTCAGGACTCTGTGAATTGTCTGGCCAATCAAGCACAGTAATATTATGACTTTTCAACCAACTTTTTTTTGGTACTTTTGGCAGTTGGAAGCATGAAGGGCTTTTAAATTTCCTGGTAAACAGCTGCTCTGACTCTAGACTTCAGAAAACACAGTGGACCAAGAGCAGCAGATGGCATGGCACCCCAAACCATCACTGATTGTGGAAACTTTACGCTTGACTTCAAGCAACTTAGATTCTGTGCCTCTTCCTCCAGACTCTGTGTCCTTGACTCACAAATATAATGAAAGATGACTTTCATCAGAAACGAAGACTGTAGGCCACTGACTAACGTGACAGTTATGCTCCATCTGTGTGTAGCTTAGTCCACTCCTTGTGAAGTTCCCTCAGATTCCTGGTCGGGTCTAGCTTTACAAACCTCAGCAGGCTGTTATTATCAAGGTTGCTTTTGCATCTTTTCTACCACTATTTTCCAATCCACTCAGCTTTCTAGTACTATGCTTGGTTACAGCACTCTGTGGACAGCTTTTGTGGCTTGCTTTCTTGTGGAGGGTGTCAGTGACTGTCCCCTGGGCGGCTGTCAAGTCAGCAGACTAGAGATCGCTCGAAGGCTCAGGAAACCTCTGTAGGCATTTCCAGTTAATTAGCTAATTAACATGTGACACCATTGGTTTAAAATATTAAACATTTTTATGATGTTGTAATTAATGAAACACTGAATTTGGTGTTTTCAATAACTGATAGCCATGCTTGAAGTATTTCCCCCTGTGTGTACTGAATCTGTACGATACAAGGCTTTCTCTTTTTGAATTAAATTACTTATAAAAACAGACCTGTCCAGGATATTTAAATTTCTTGAGAGGCACCATATGATTATATTCAAGCTAGAGTGCATGAGAGGCAAACAGCCATGTTTAATTTAAGGGGAATGACAAATGGTTACTATATTGTGTAATGTTGTACATGTGTCACAGCAACACAGTTATTGCCTTTAAATTGACTTTTGAAGTCTGTATGCAGCTGCAGCTCTGTTGTGGGAGAACTGCTGGAGCAAAAATCAACGTGTCTTCATAGAAACAACAATCATAAACAAAAACAAATTCTCTGTACCGTTTCATACAAGATGTCATATTTTGCACTTAGCACCCTGCAGGCAGCACATTGCAGGATAAATGTAACTGAAAATTACAAAATGATGCAGTAGCTTTTTTGTGTTAAGATCTGTGAATGTAATTTTCTGCCCATGGGCACTTAATCTAAAAAATGTGGTTTAAAACAGTGGTGGCACATTGTTTCAGCATATATTGACAAGTTTACAACAAATTTCAGCTCCACTCACAAAAACACACAGGCCTCAATTAAACATTGAGTGCATTTTTAAAGTACTGTCAAATGAAAACCTCTGTAATGTGTCCAGCTGCAGCTGCTCCCAGTTTTAAAAGAATGGAGGATGACAATTTGATGGGTGTGATCTATGTCACACCAAGTATGCAATCAAAACACTTAACTTATGTACCGGTATGTAACATTTTGTAACAAGATTAAAGCAACAGTTTCCTGCTCAATTATCAGTTGATGTATGTAGAAAAAAAGAAAAAAGGTAGCCAGTGGAACACTGAGATCAAACCTCTCTTGCTTGTTTAATCATGCTGTGTCTTGTTAGATTAAATCATGGCCTGGAGTTATCATTTTCTTGAACCATGATGTCACTGTAAAGATTTCACACATCAGGTTTAGAGTTATTAATTAGAAAAGCTTTAATATGTGACTTTCGTAGTTGCATAGTTTCATAGTTGTAACACAAGTTGTTGTCAGGCTCGCTGTCTCTCTTCCACTTCCAGCTTAATGCTAAACTAATCCAGCTTCTGTTGCTCCAGTGCCATGTTTTTCATTGCTATCACCAGTTCTATTTGTATTTCATCTACCCCTGCTAAAAAAAGCCTAAAAGAATATATTTTAAAGAGGCCCTTCTGAACTTTTCACTATATTCACCAATGGCAACAATTCATGATGAGGATGTTTTTAATGTGATGACAAGAGCTGGTGAAGTAAACTAAATTAAATTTTACTCCTGGGGTTTGATTGGTTATTTACTTTGCAAATACTCTTTAATTGTTGTTTTCCTATGAATGAGACCTTAGGTAAATATTTGCACACCTGTCAGTAGAGGAACTTGAACTACAACCACTCTATTGTAGTTTAAAAGCAATCTACTATCAGGTTAAAACAACAAAAATGTTTTATAAGGAAAAATGATTGTGGGAAACTGTGTGTGAATACTCATCTGTGCCAGGGGAAAGACAGGAGTTTGCTTTCTGACATATTTATTGCATCATATATACGACTCCTCGGGTTATAGAGGGAGAGGTTCAAAAGTCCTCCACTGCATAGTGTTACAAGCCACAGTTAAATTATTAGTCAGTCACTTGTCAAAGCTAAATGTCTTGTTTATCACCTTGAAGGTGCTACTACGTTCATCACATCACTGTTTTGTACATTTTTTAAAAAATGAAATCCTTTTTTTTCCAGTTCGACTTTAAGGATTTAGAAAAAAAAAGTGCTTCGATCTTTCAGAAAACTGATGTGATTCAAAAACAACCCTTTAAGCTCATCCATGCATAAGAAAAGCTGGATGAACACTGGCTTTGATGTTAGTGGTAAAGTAAACATCTTGTGGAAACCGGGAGTTTTATATAGATAGATACATACTTCGACTTTAAGTAGAAACATATTCAAGACTTCTTGCAGTTTGTTTCTTTTAGCAGCTGCTATGAATGTTCAATCACAGATTTTAGCCCTGGAGCCTCCATTCCTTTATTGATTGTTTCTTCCAACAGAGCCTTTAATACCTATTGTGCTTCCCTGCTTATTTAGTGTTATTTAAAATGTGAGACATGAAAAATATTCTAATGAGAGTATGCATTTCTTAGATAGAAACTTACACAACTTATCTTTAAATAAACATTTATTCTAGTGTTGTTTTTTTCACGTGACTGTATTGGGAGATGCATTATGTGTCTAAAGCTCATCAAACATTAATGTTTTTTTTAAATGAGTTTTTAAGGTTGGGTAAAAACTATTTTGACACATGAAACAATGTTAGATGAGTTTCTTTCAGTAACTTTGCCATTCTCTTATTGATTTCCATTTTTCCTCGTCTTTTTTTTTGATTGTTGAGAAAAATGTTCTGCATGCAATTTCGTGCGGTTTTATTGTATTTGTATTGGTAATACCAGGGAGTGTTTATCTGAAGACTGCTCCTGTTCAAACACTGTTTCACTCTGCTCTGTGTCTATGGCCACAAGGGAATCCTTCTGTCACTGATAAAGCACAAAATCATTCACCATAGCCTGTGTGGTGACAAAATGAACATACTGTAAAGACACAATCAAGCAAACACCTCGGCCTATCATAGCTCCTTTTTAAAATTCTGGCAAAGAGTGTATTATTGTCGTAGAACAGCTCTGAGTCATCCAGCTAATTTAAAGTATTTTACAAACATTTACATCACGTTTACGGTGAAACATTGTATGAGTGAAACAGTTTAAGCTCCTTCTGTTGGGCTTTAGGGATGTGTGTGATGCTGTAACACATCTGCTTATATCTTTGAACGTTTACATTTGGATAAGGTTAAATCAGTGTTTTGTAGCTTTGTAGCATTGTTTTGTACAATTTTAGAGTCTTCAGCAGCAGCTAACAGGCTTTAATTTGAAGCTACTGTCTGTTTGTTTAACCCTCAGGATCCCCAGCAGTTTCTGGTTGTTTTTGCTTCTGTCACATTTTTACTCACTGTGGTCTCATTTTTCTCAGCAAAGTGAAGTCCTGCACCTCTATAGATTTAGGACAACCATGGCTATAGACTGATGTAACTTTATGTTAATTATGTCTTCATGCAGTGTGACAAAATTTAAAAGCTATAAAAGCAGAAATTGAATTTATCTGATTAAAAACTGGGAAAAAAAAAAGAATTAGTGTGTACAACATATTTTCAGGTAGCTTCACGCCTAAGGAACATAGCAAAAATCTTGGTGGTGGCACAGCATTCAAAGAATCTACAAATGTTGATGTTTGAATTTTTTTTCACTCAATGTGGTCTCATTTTTCACTGCAGGATGAAGTCCTGCTCCTCTATGGGTTCAGGATAACTCAACAATGTCTCCTGAGCCGTTTACCATCATCAGAATGCAACAATTATTACAACATTATTACACGATATTACTCTTTATAAACTGTTTACAGTCAGTAATGTCACTACTATTCACATAGTCTACAGTCTACATTTCAGAGGCATCATGCCGATCTGCAAAGAAGTTTCTGTCAATAATGAATTTGGTTTTCTTCCAAAGAAAGCATGGGAATCAAAGTGATGTTGATGAAATTCTCCTGTCTTCTCTGGTCTGTTTAGACATGTTGCTAACATCACTTGTGACACATTCAGGCACCTTTGGAAACTTGAGAATCTGATGATTACCTCAGCTTTTGGATTGGACAAACGGCTTGTGAATGCCAGTCACTCAAAAATAAGTGGTATTTTGATCCCGCTGGCTGGATTTGGATCCTGTGGGTGAAATGTTTCATGGTATCATTTTTCTCTCTTTTGTCTCATTTTGATCTCTTCTGCTGTCTGTGGATTTGTTCTTAGAGCATGGAGAACAATGCCACATGCAGAGACCATCCTACTATGGTGTCCAAACCCTACTACAGAGTGGACCTCTTCAACAGGCAGATGACTGATGTCCTCCTCACATCTCTGCTGGTCACAACCATCGAGAACAAGACTGTGGCTCATATCGGCACTTCTACTGGACGCTTGCTGCAGGTATTTGGCATTATTTAAACAAAAAATGTTTTTGCCATTCGTATGCTTTTCTTCACATGATAAACTCATATGATGTTCTAATTGTAATACTTTGTTTTGTCTGTGTTGGCAGCTTGTATTAACAAGATCCAGCCCAATAATATTTGCCAATTACTCTTTGGTGGAGAACAAGAGAGTCTCTTCTATCGCTGCTGTGTACTCTTCAGAGTATCTTCTCTTTGTTGTTGGGGATAAGGTAAACAACCCATCCTATGTTGAAATATTGGAGAAGAATTTATGAACATGGATATTTTTTTCGGTGGATATAATTTCCGTTGAAAGAACAACTCTTTGGGACCATTTTTCACCCACAGTCTAAAGAAATGGTTTAATTACATTATAATTGCAAATGAGTTTGGAGTTTGACTGATAATCAATCCTTGAGTCCTCAAATCCTCTTGAGACATGTGCAGGTAATTTCTCCTGTCCTCTACCCAGCCTATATCAGGATGCTGTGACTTCAGTGACACAGATAATGAATAGGTAACTAAACAAAATCAATGAATGAAATGATGTAGCTCTGTAGTTTGGGGCAGCGTGTATGTGAGAGGCTGACTCTGCATCAGTGATCACACAGGAACACTGTAAAATTGAGATTTGACAGGAAGAAGAGGAAGCAACACCTCACCTTCAATATTTTGAGATTAAGATTGTTTGGGCAGTGATGCTTTTGGAGTCACCTCCTTCATTTGGACAATACCATAGCATGTGAATCCAAGAGATATCACATTTTTTTAAATGAAGTCTTTTCATATAAATATGTTGTTATATTCTGAAATAGAATATAACCATAATGGGCTGACCTTTTGAGCCAGTGAGCAGTCTGCTACTGAATAAAGCCCAGTGTCAACTTACATTTGTCTCTTGTCATGGGAGGAATAAATTATGAAGCAGTAAATTAAGGTAATTTAATTCCATTAATTATTTTAAGGCCACGTTAATAATGAAATAGAATCCCCCCCAACATTGTTTTTTGAGTCCAAGTAATTTGTTTTATTGTCCTCTCAGATGTTCCAGGTGCCTCAGAGAGGGCCGGGCTGTCAACACTTCCTCACCTGTGCTATGTGTCTGACAGCCCCCAAGTTTATGGGCTGTGGATGGTGCTCTGGAGTGTGCTCCTGGGAGAGTGAGTGTCACAGTCGTTGGAGGAATGAGTCCTGCCCACCAGGAATCACTGGGGTGAGATTTGTTCTGTAAGGCTGTGCACAAACATGTCTCTGTGCCACTAAGTATTTCATTTCAAGGTGGCACCACATATTCTGTTTTATTGACGCAGTTCTTTCCACGGACTGCTCCCCCTGATGGTCAAACAGAGCTGATGGTGTGTGGATGGGAGTTCCAGTCTCCTTTGAGACCTGCCATCACCTCCAGAACCCACCTGGTCAGACTGGGTCAGACAGCTTGCACTGTGCTTCCTGTCAAAAGTAACATCACACAGTGAGTGTTCTCTGCAGAGTTTGAAGTGCAATCTCTTGCCAAGTGGTCTTGTTTGGACTTGGTTCTGAACACTACACATTTGCATGTTTGTGCTGATATCAAGCAAGTTACTGTAAAAACTGGTATCAACATTTTATATATATATATATATATATATATATATATATATATATATATATATATATATATATTTTTTTTTTTTTTAAAAAAGAAGAAAATTCTCTTCACTGTCTGGGTAAAAATCCTCTTCCTCTGTGACAAAAAGCTATCTCTCTGTCGGGATCCTGTCTACAGTGTTGTCAGAGACTTAATCTTCTGCATTTAATCAAGATAATATGAACCTCATTATGATTCCAGTCAAATATCTTATTTCAAGATACAGCAATTATCTTGAAATACAACAGTTTTCTGGACTCCTCAGGGGAATGTGGCTCATACTGAGTCTAATAATACAACTTTCACTAAAAATGAGATATTAAACAATTGCTGAGATTTCAGTTTTTAATTTGGATGAGGGTGCAAACTTTTTTTAGTAATCAATTGCAAAATGCTGCAAGTGCTAATGTCTAAGTGACATAAAGCTGTTTATGTGAACCTAACATATCCTTATTAAACGTATTATTATTAAAAAAAAAACCCAAAAGAATTAACAGCAAACTAATTCAATGAAACAATACTGGACACAAGCAGACTATTATCTCTCTCTGAAAGCTGTAATTCGTTGGAGAAAATCGTTTCTTGTTGTGAGTTTGACATTTTGTTTTTGACCCATAATGTAATTACTTGCTTCTCTGTAGCCTGGTGTGTAAGATCCGCTCTGGGGCCACCGAGCTGTCAAAACCAGTCAATATTACCGTGGAGGTCCATGAGGGCAAGGTGGACGGTCGTTACTCTATTGATGGGAAGGCAGAACTGCCAGGTTTCACATTTGTGGTAATCTCTGATTTCTTAAACTTATATATTCATATATATACAAACTTGAAGTATATTAATCATGCATGAAATACTCCATCACGTTTTGAACTTAAAGCTAACTGAACTGTGCCATCAGATTCCCAACATCACAGAAATCCAGCCCAACTATGGGCCTCGTGTGGGGGGAACTCTCATCACAGTGACTGGGCCTCACTTGGATGCTGGGAGGACCAGAAAAGTTACTCTCAATGACGTGCCCTGTCCCATTAAGAGGTGTGGAGTGACATCTGTTTTCATGCACGTTGTTTCTGACTTACATCATCTTTTGGATATTCTACTTTCTTGGAGTTAAAGATGATGAGGTGCTGCTCAAAACATTTGTACTCCCATGATTAGGCAAACATGTTCCAACTTGTAAGTGAAATAAAGGTTTGCGAGGTCTTGGCATCCACAGGCTGACTTAGAGTGCTGCTATTTTCTGATGTAACTGTCTGTAGTTGAGCACAGAAACCTATTTTAAAACTCAAAGCTTTTTGATCTTCAACAGTTGTGCACTTACTGCTGTTTCATCACAGGGTCACGAAGCCTAAAGGCGACGTGTCCTCCATCATCTGTCTGTCCCAGCAAATCTCAGAGGTGAGGGATGTTCCCCTGAGTGTTTTCATCGACAAGTCGCCTGTTCTCACAACAAAGGTGTTTTACTACAGAGAAAACCCAAAGATTACTGCCGTCCTGCCCAGCTGTAGCTTTGACAGGTGGGTTACTGGGAACACGAGTGAAGTAAAGACTGATGTCTATGATGTGGAAAATACTGTGTTCACGAGAACCTTGTTTTGTTGTTGTATTTATGTAACATATTGAACCATATGGGGACATGATATTAACTCACACTAACATCTCTCTGTGTTGAAGAGGGTCCAAGATTGTGATAGAGGGGGAGAACCTGGATTCTGTGTACCGCACCTTCATTCGCTTTAAACCCAATGAGAGTCACTTAAAACCTGTGACAAGGGTAAAGTATCTTCCTTGATGTTCAAACAATAAAAATCTTTTTTTTTCTGTAATTCATCCAAAGTTTTCAACACACAGCATTTCCTCAACTCTCATTTTAGTACTTATTGCTTATTTTTATTACTTATCTCTTATTTTATTACCTTTTTTCATCTTACTTCCAACTGCTGTACTATGTGAAGAGCAACGGTAATACCAAATTTCCTCCTGGGATCAATAAAGTATTTCTGATTCTGATAGGCCAACATTGTACTGTTCTGAGTCAGCATTTAAGTATGATCACATTGTTTTTCAGGAGTGCATAGGGAAGTCCTTGCCGACAAGGATGGAGTGTCTCTCACCTGTGTTCCACAGAGATGAAACCGAAGAGGGAGAGCTTTCCTTTGACATGGACGGAGCTTTGGGGCTGTGGAACAAAGAGTTCTCTTACCACCCCTATGGCGAGCCCATACCGTTTGAGACTGAAGGCCATGTGCTGAGTTTGTACCCTGGATTTGACGAAGTGTCATTACATGTAAGAGAGAGCTCTGAAGATGTTTGTCACTGAATATTAATGAATGAATATCCATATAATATCTGTACTACTTCTTCGCTCACAGCATCAAAAGCTGAATCTGGTGAGCTCCTGTATGACCATCATTATGACGGTGGCAGGGGTTAACTGTGACGCTAAAGTGCTGGATAATGAAATCACCTGCAGGATACCCAAAAATATGACCATTCCCAGTGAGGGCCTGCCAGTGAAGGTAAAGAAGATGACGTATGGCTGATGAACCAGCATGTAACAGGATTATACCAGATCTTTGCATTTTATTAGATACAGTGTGAAGCAGAGAGGACAAGAGGAGCTGTAATTATAATAACAATAACAACCAAATAATAATAATTATAATAATAATAAAAACTATTTATATATTCTTTTCAAAAATAATGTTACAAAGTGTTATACAAAATAAAACAAACAGTAAAAAGAAATAGAAGAGAAGTAAAAGAGAAATGTGAGGAGGAATACAACAATATATAAAAGGCTAAAAACCACCACCAAGGAGAGTAAAACATCAGAAGAAATAAAAACAAATAAAATATTAAAGCAACAAATAGCAGATTACAACATTATAACAGATTTATAGGATATTTTGCAAAATAAATGACATTATTTCTCATCACAAACAAGTGGGAAGTTGTGTCCTATCAGCTTACCTTCATGTTAACAGAGGTTGTATAGGGTTTTTTTTTTGCATCAGAGAAGCTAGAAATATATTATTTTAGAAATACTGACACCAATCTCATGTTTGTTTGATAATGACTTATGGTCTACTGCCAGGAGGCAGTTCACTCAGAAACAGCCTGACTTTGTCTGAATACAAAAGTTTAAAGCGAGTTTTCCATCCATCACTAGATCTAGTTTGCCCACAGTTTCTGTTTCAGGGACGTTGGTGGAGACATCTCTCTCCCAACAGCTTAATTCAGCTTCTGGTGTCACAAAACTAAATTCAGTCAGGTGTGCAAACAAAATTTAATCTTTACACTGAGAACCCAGAAGGCCAACAGAAGAGTTTAATTTATTCAGTTTATACTCATGATCTCATTATTACCATTAAAGCTTATGAGCACAGAGTGCTATTAATCCTCTTTGATCCTCACTTACAAACAGAATAAGTACATTAAATGCAGCTTAAATAAGTTCTTTAAATAGTTAAGGCATTCCTTAAAAATAATGACCTTTTAACTTTACTGACTGCACTACATTAAGAAGAGCAATTACGTCCAAAAAGTAATCCTCATCTGAAACTAATCCCTTACACTTTGGGCTATTAGGTATGTGTTCTGTATGAAATTAGTTTTCTTGAGTGAAATGAAATTTTAAACTAAGCATTTGATTGAAGAAGTACAGCTGTGTGAAGAAAAAGAGCGGTGCTACTGTGACATTAGTAATTATCTGTGGTTTTGATGGGCTGTTCTTTAGATCTCCATCAACGGACAGGTTCACAATGTTGGTATGGTGGTGAGGGTCAGCAACCACTACATGGTGGGCATCGTTCTGGGGATCCTGGCGGCTCTTGTGGCTGGAGCGGTGCTTGCCTTTGTCGTCATGAAACACTTGAGGAAGAAGAAAAAAGGTGGGCTCCATTCTGCTCTGTGGACCTTGGTCACTCTTGTTTTTATAAAAGGGAGCAGCAGTGGGTGGGATTTTCGGGCTGAATCACTCAAGTCTGTCAGCCGGAACATCCCTGGTGTAGCATGAGATGTACACTACTCCTGCTTCTGAGTTGATGATTAAAAGAATTGTGAAATGTTTTTCAGCCTCCATGGTAGAGAGCCGTTTGTCTCACAGTGTGAACCGCTCAATAACAAATAACGTGGAGCTTTCGCCAGTTGGGGACTACAGGAGAGGTGATTAACCACAGCTTATATCTTTACAGCTCACAGACTGTCTGAATTGTCATTAAAAAGCCCCTCTCTCTGACTTATGCCAGTAATAGCCTTGAATCCTCCGACCCCATTGGTGGGCCCTGTGGTGGGCCCCGTGGTGTTCCCCAGCCTGGCTTATGCTGCAGGCAGCATTGATCCTACACTCACCCCCCTCATGCCTCCAGATAAGATCTCCATCTCCAGTTTCAGACCAGAGCTGCTGGAGGAGGTGAAGGATGTTCTTATTCCTGCTGAGATGCTGCTTGTGCAGCATCACCGCATCATAGGGAAGGGTAAGAAACCCCACAGTCTCTTTCTGAAACTAAAAGCTGGCTATAGAAAGCTTCACACACTTAAATTCATACGAGCTGTATTCATCTGTCATTTTGTCTTTCTTTACCTGCAGGCCACTTTGGGACTGTCTATCATGGCTATTTCACAGACCACAACAACAGAGAAATTCACTGTGCTGTCAAGTCTTTGAACAGTGAGTAATTTCGGCACAGAGACTCTGTGGTTCCTTTGGTCTGAGGCAAAAAAGCACAGTATTTTAAACAGTTTTTTTTTTAGTATCCTCTCTCCATAATGTTTATATATTTATGTGTGTGTGTGTGTGTGTGTGTGTGTGTTATCAGGAATAACAGATGTTGAGGAGGTGGAACAGTTTTTGAAGGAAGGCATCATAATGAAGGGTTTCCACCACAGTAATGTGCTTTCTCTGCTGGGCATACTCCTGCCGCATGAAGGGCTCCCTCTAGTGGTGCTACCATACATGAAGCATGGAGACCTGCGGCACTTCATACGCTGCGAGAAGAGGGTGTGACTCATGAAAGACCTGGAATTTAGTCAGATTTATTCACAGCCTTTTGTTAACTTTCAGCTATTTTTCCACACAAAATATGTCACCTGTCAGGGTAATCCAAGTTGTGTGTTTGTTTTTTTTGGGTGTATTTAGAACCCGACTGTGAAGGATCTGATTGGGTTCGGGCTGCAGGTTGCCAAGGGGATGGAATATTTGGCTCAGAAGAAGTTTGTGCACAGAGACCTCGCAGCACGTAACTGCATGTACGTGACCAAGATGTGAATTTATTTTCTTAATGAAGCCTGAATTGCTGTTTGATTATTCATAATGCATGTTAGTTTAAGATTGTAACATCAGAGTGCTCAGTTATTGTGTTTTATGACACTAATGTCCTCTTCATTTTTCATTGTTGTAGGCTGGATGAGTCATACACAGTCAAGGTGGCAGACTTTGGCATGGCCAGAGATGTTTTTGATAAGGAGTATTACAGTGTTCAGGATCACAGGAAAGCCAAGCTGCCTGTTAAATGGATGGCTATTGAGAGTCTGAAGACACAGAAATTTACCTCCAAGTCTGACGTGGTGAGCAAATAAATATTGAGTATAATAGCATTCATAATATAATAATTTACAAATCAAGCAGGTTTAAGTACGTTTTGGAGGCTTAGCAGGATAGAGAAGCATGGATATGACATCCAACATTCAAAACTGTTGCAGTTTGTACCAGAGTTGTTAAATTTGACCCTGAATGCAAGACTGCACAAAAGCAGAGATAATAAAAAAGGGGAATTTACACTAAGCAGCCTGATGAATGGAGATGACCTAAGCAGGATTGTTGTGAGATTTCTGACACTGGCTGAGAATGGATGATTGGAGGCAGTTAACAGGCTTCAATCCAGGAAATCAGAGGCTGGGCATGAGCGGTGAGGTGCTGGGCTCAGTGGAGACAGGCACTGGATGAAAACACCGGCAGATAATGAGACACATTTAAATCCAGTAAGAGAACAGAGGAAAACACACAAAAGAGTCACTGACAAAGAGCCAAACATACCACTTGGCAAGCAGAACAGCCTGGCAGCTGGTGAGGTGAAGACCAGAGCCTCAGTGAGCCAGGTAACCAGGAACAGATGTGGAACAGGTGAATGAATGGAGAGTCCAACATCTGGAGAGTACACCCAGCCTCAGAGCAGGGAAAGCACACTTATCAAACATGAATCCCGATCATGAAAAAAGCATCATATCCATTGATTTTTGTGAACTGCTTGGACAGCGAGCTCATCATAGGACTTTGGTAGCTGGTTAAATCCATTTATTTTTAATATAGCACAATTTCTAGTCTTCTGACCACTCAGTGCGCTTCTACACTGCATATCAAACTCACACCACAGCCACACACTCATGGCAGAAGCTGCTATGCAAAATGCCCATCAGTGTTCATAACACTGTGTCTTGTCCAAGGACTTTTTGGCATGGGGTCAGTAGGGATTGAATCCTGGACTGTTGCTTTGAGCAACCACCAATTATCCCCGACTTTTTGCTAAAAGGTGGGCGGTCTCAGGAATTCTGGTTCATGTTTTTTACGTTTTCTTGTGCTTCTAAATGTGTAACACAGTACTGGTTGTGAGTCTTGTACTTTCTGTACCTCTCCTGATGCAGTGGTCTTTTGGTGTGCTGATGTGGGAAATGCTGACCAGAGGAGCAAGCCCCTACCCAGAGGTGGACCCTTATGATATAACACATTACCTATTGAAAGGCAGGAGGCTACCACAGCCTCAGTACTGCCCGGACCCTCTGTAAGTACTTTGAATGTTTAATGATTTCTATTCCTTTGGATTTAAGAATGGCAATAAAAAGAGATCAAATATTCTCTTTAAAACTTCAAATAATGAAGCACTGTTTTTTTTTATACTTATACTGCAGTCATGTTAATGCAGACTTTCACCAAAGTGGTGAGAGGTGTAAAAGCAAGATGTTCCTTTCATCACTTAGTGGTGTGAAACTTGTGAATTGTCCACTAGTTGGTATTCTAATATAGTTAGGCAATGCCGTTTGAGAGTTAATGTGTATTTCAACAAGACACCTCAAAGAAAACTACCTCCCTCACACACACACACACACACTGAACACTCACATGCATGCCTGAAAAACCTCTTACACCAATGTTTTTTCATTTGTAATGATAAACCTCATGGTCCGGAAGCTTTTCGCAACAACTCACAGATTTATAAAGCATGAATCAACTGTTCATTTCCGCTGTCCACTCCGGCCTTGTCACTCTTCCAGTTTGTGTAAAGAGTGAGGGATGTGATGACTAACTTTATTAACACTCTTGTGCATTTCCTTTTGAATGCAATTGGAACAAAGCTAAACGCTGCACTGAAAAATAGCCTAAAAGAAGCAGTGACCAACTTCCTGCTGGCACCCCACACTCTCTGAAGAAGAAATAAAACAGATGTTTTTACTTCTTATAGCACAGGTTTTATAGTGTCTTAGTACAGAATGAGCTAAGAGTCAGCAGAATTAAACTATATAGATTCAGCATAGTGTTATTAAGTTGTTAACTCACAGGTAAAAAACATGTTAATTAATTTTTTATACTCCAAAGTCCTCCACTACCTGGTTGAAGTTTAGGACAACCTATTTTTCTTTTTTTTCTTTCTTTCTTTTTTTTTTTTTTAACTGCATCTAAATATTACAATAACACCAGTATGTTGGTCATGTTTAAGTTTCTGATCACAGCAGTACAGCACTGCACTGTCACACCAGTTATTTATCACTGACTCTTTTGCAGCAAAATGAACTGTCTGATTAAAGAAATGTTACTCACTGTTTGCACATGCGAGCACGGAGCCCTCAGAGTATGGAAGTGTATTTAAGACACAATTCAAATGAAAATGCAAGATGATAAAGAAAATGCAGTGAAGAAAATATGTTCTAATTTTCAAGAATAAAGACGCATTATTTTAGTCATAATTAAAATAAAATTTCAAACATTCAATTAACCTTTTTCATGTTCATCAACAAGACTGCATATCAGAGGAGGTCCTTAATGAGAAAAACAGCCATGTAGTTAAACTTAACATAGGGTTGTTGTTTTTTTTAATTATAACCCAGTAGTTTTTAGATGGTGTAGAAATATGATGCTTTGAGTGTCTCCTTATTTCATCTTTTAATTAAAAATTTAAAACAATATTTATAACAGAAATTCAAACATTTTTCAATTAACTAGGTTGATTATGTTTAGACTAACAGATAATATTAAGAAATAAATTGGCATTTCAGTGCTTGTTCTGACAAGACTGTTTTATTTCAGATACAGTGTGATGCTTCAGTGCTGGGACCCTGATCCTGAGCTGAGGCCCAGCTTCGCCACGTTGGTGTTAACAGTCTCAACAATTCTGTCTGGCCTGGAGGGAGAGCACTACATCAGTCTGAACATCACCTACGTAAACCTGGACCAGCCCCGGCCTTACCCTGCTCTTACAGAGTCTGCTGACGAATATGACTCCACGGATGTTGAAGACTCAGGCTCAGTCTCCTCCTGAGCCGCTCTTCTCAGACTTTATACTGATATCAGTGATTACAACAAGAGCATGAAAAAAGAGGCTTCACAACAGTTTCTCTTACAGAACAACATGAGCAACAAAAGTTTATGTTTTCAATGTTTGGGTGCATTAAAGCGTCTGTAAAATGCCTCCAGCTGGCTTATAGGATTCTCAGGAAACCATGCAAGTGTGTGCTTTTTCCTCATCAGCTGGGTAATGTTTGACCTGCCGGACCTGGTAATCCTAAAAACGTTTGGTTTCTCTGTCTGTATTCTCTGCTGCTAGACATCAAAAATGAGACATGTAATCAGTTTTTTAAATTATCACGTCTTGTTGACACTTGTTACAGCTTCTATGAGAAGCTGCCTTACACTAGTTTAGAGTGCAGCTTCCCTGGCTGGCGCACAAAGGAAAAACAAACGCGCAGCTGAACACTGTGATTTATAAGTCTGCTTCACATACAGTTCATTCCTGCCCAGCTCCATTATTAAGACAAATCTGAAAAAGTCAGTTTTTAATTGTGTTGCTGTCAGTATCGAGGAAAGCGAAAATGCAATGCAAAGTGAAGTTTGTGTATGTGTGTATAAGTAGGCTATATTTGCCTAAATGTTTAATTCAACAGTGCAGAGTATCTGACTTTATGAATCCTGCACAGAGGTCATCGCTCTTAACTTTTCATCCCATGTTCAACCATAAAGGTGAATCCAGCTGAGTGCTTTGTGTTCCTGACACCAAACACCACAAATTCCTCTAAAATATTTATTTTTCTACCTGCTACAAAGAATAGTTTCACCAGAGGCCACATGTTACTTTGTTTTGGGCATTAAATTCACACTTATGCTTTCAATTTTTTAACTGTGCGTTAAAAGTTCTCAGTGTTCTGCAACCAGCCACTCTTTTACTTGTATATCTGACACATTGTTAGTGTAATAAAATGAGTATTTATTTGTTTATAGATATGTTCTCATGCTGTGGACCTAAAGTAAATGTCTGATTAACAACTCTACCTTTTTTGCAGTCCCTCTTTTGACTCATTTTCCTTTACTGCAGTTTTCCTCTAGAGGGCAGTCTTCTGTCAGATATGAGACTTCAGAAAGTGTTCCCAGTAACATGGATGCAGCCCTCTTTTTTGTGCATTCACTAGCATTGAAATGTGAATCCCAGGTCTCCACCTCAGCCCTACAATCTGCCCAGTAAGTACTCTAAATTTAGAATTTCATATTAAAAGCCCAAGAGCAAACTTCCATCATTCATATTCCCTTCTCTTTCAAATGTTCTGTCATCACATATTTGGCAGAAGCAAAAACTGAATTTTCGATTGAATGAGCGATAGTGACAGCCAACATAGACAAACAATCTGCCAATCTTACAAATAAGCCAAACAAATGTTTTATCAATATACAGCAGCAACTTTCTGTGCTGTAAACAAACACACACAATGAGCACACTTTACCCACAACAAAACTGGAGTCAAATCAAACCAGAGGAATGAAAGTCATAAAAAAATTCTTGTTTGTTGTACTGCCAAGAACAAAAGTCAGTCCCCTCGTGGTGAGGCCTTTGATATAAGTGAGGAAAGTGAGCCCAGCTTATATCGTCAAAATTTCTCTCTGGTTGACTCTGTGTGTGTGTGTGTGTGTGTGTGTGTGTGTGTGTGTGTGTGTGTGTGTGTGTGTGTGTGTGTGTGTGTGTCAGGCCACAGCGTGCAGAGCAGAGTCCACAGGATCCACACATTACAGGAGATCATCCTCTCTTTCTATCTCTCCCTTCCTCGCTCGTCCCTGCTGTATTATCTGGGCTATAAAAAGTGAAGGACCTGAAAAAGAGTGCCGCTGTCAGCTGTGTGACCACCTCAAGCTTTGTGGCTTCTCTCCTGAGCTGGGTTCACACTAAATGCCCTTTGTATGGGTCTCTAAATGTATATCTCATGCAACTCAAATGTTGTTTTTTTCCCCAAAATTTCTTGTCTTCTGTTGGCCCCCCTCTGTCCATTTATACCTGAATATCAGGAGACAGCTACTGCTACTGCTACTTAGTGTGGAAAGTATGTGGGGTTTTTGTCTGCACACTGTATATGTTCATAACAGTATTGTCAAAGGGAGCATGAAAAAACGGCGCTGAAGTGCTGTGTCAAGTTTGCAGGAAGGGAAAGCAATCTGTGAGACTGGCCATCTGAGACTTTTTGAAAGCAGTGGGCTAATTATTTCCGTTGCTATGTGATGATGGCAGGCCCTCACAAATAATTGCTGGAGCTGAAAACCCGAGCTCTTGGATTTTGTTCCAGTGGGATATGTTATAAAAGAAGTCCTGTTAGAAACCCTATGGAACCGGTGAAGAAAGATTCCTATGACATTGTGCAGCAGGAAGCAACTACATGAACAGACAAAGCAGAGAAGTCTTAAAGAGACATCCAGCAATATTCTCCTTTTCACTTGTGGTAATAAACCTTTGAACCTTAAACTTTCACCCTGGATACTGCCAAGTCACTTCTTTTACAATCCATCCTTAATCCACCCATCTTCTGCAGAGCAGAGTCAGTGTGTCATTCATGGTGAGATCAAACTATTTTAGGATGCTGAATTTTAAAACCTTGCACTTTCAGCTCCAAAGCAGCTGTGACAGATACCTGGATTTAGCAGGTCAGAGAGCATTGTTTCCTCGCTGCAGTATTCGGTTTTTCAGGTCTTTTTCCAGGCAGATAGAAGCAGACATGAAGAGGAAATTCTTATAGTACAATGTTAAACCATTACGGCTCAGCATGCAGCTCTCCACGAGCAAAGAACATTTTGCTTTCTTTTTGTCAACCTGATGGCTGAAAAGAAATCCTCTGATCACAAAGATGGCAGTAAAATGAAAGTAGTTTGTCTCAGTTGGTTGACTTATCTGTCTCTTGAAAGCATAACAAATTTATTGTGTGCTTTTTCCTAAACTGAATGCTCCTTGTTGCCTCTTCGTAATCGAATGATCATAAACTTGATTCAGAAAGCACATTTGATACATAAAATTGAGTTTCACATTGTATTGGTGTTAGAGTTTTTATGAATTCTTGGTAATGTTCCTTTTATAATCAAAGTTAAGTTTACCTCCTTCTGATTCATGCACAGCCTGACTTTTTACATGCACTCATACATTACATGTTTTAAAATTTTAAAAGCACAAACAGAAACAGACTTCACTTACCTGCTCAGACTTTACAATAGCAGCATGATATGTCATGGTCTGATTGTTTGGGTGTGGTAGGAAACACGAGCAGTAGAGGACCCAAGTGCAGGTTTAAAACAAAAATTCTTAACTAAACTCAAAAAGTCAATAAAATAAAATAGAAGTTAAAAAAAAAAACATCAAACAAAAAACAGACAGAACCTCAAAGACTAAACTATGAAACAATAACACATAAACACACAAGGGAAACAATAACCACCAGACAAACACAAGGAACACACATAACAAAAACTCCAACAGGTATCACAGGGTCCAGCCTGGATGTGTTTACTGTGAATCTGACAGGACATGATTGTAGAACAGCCCGGACAAAAACAATGATACATATTTAAAAGAAAGACTTTACACTACTTAAGATTGTGGAGGAATCAGTCTGTTTTTCACTGGTCCAAGTTTGTCTTTTGTCTACTTAACCAATGTGCTCCTTTCATCCTACTTTTCTAAGGACTTTAAAACCCCTTTTCCCCCCATCTAGAAAAAAAACAGCACCATGACCCCGAGATAACAAGACAAATAATCAGTATCTTGAGAAAACCACTAGTACCCGATGCTTAATCATTGTATGGGTCCATGTCTGCTCAGAGCATCTTTATAAAACAGATTATTAAAAAATGTTAAGTGTTGGGCTCATCAGGCAGTAGCGTAGGCTGTATAATTAATGGATGTGGTCTCCTTGACGTCACCCGTCTGTTTCTAAAACTGAGTTTTGAAGAAAATCGTCTGGGACGGCCATATTGGAAATGGGGTGGACTTTGAGTCTCCACACAAACAGCTGAAGGGCACTCTTCAGTCACGTGAGATGAGCTGTGCCACTGATTGGGCGAACCTGTAATCTTATTATCTTCTAAACTGTGGATAATTAATGTGAATTAACGTTTCAGACGGGAGACTTTTTTTTTCACCAGGCTGTAGACATGTTTTTTTATGCTGCAAAAATGGCTTTATTTGGCTGGGTGTGTACATGACTTCCGGTACTTCCGGAGCCAGCCTCAAGCGGACACTTGATGAACTGCAGATTTTAGCACTCCTGCATTGTGTCATATTTTTAGAGTGGAGGTTGCTGCATGGGAAGTAGCAATATGTACCTTCATTATGTTAAAATGAAAGAAATGAGAGATTCAAGACTGTGGATCTCTGAGGACGTGTGAGAAATGATCAATCTTTGAAATATTCTTCAAGGAGTTCAAAATATGAAATAATGTTATTTGCAAAGATGCAGCATTTATACTAACTTGCGTATTGGTTAAGTTATGTACAACATGATTACCTTTGTAAAGACAGGTGTCCTTTGAGAGACTGTTCTGGGTGTAAAAAGTTCGGCACTTCACTCGTCTAACTTCTCAGCCATTTAAATCTCATCTAAACTTTGTTGTTGACTAGTTTGTTACAAGTAAATGAAGGAGGAAAAAAAAACGTTGTGTAAGCAACCTGCAGAAGTTATTCTGTTCGTGATCTGGCAATGATAGCAAGAGCTGTCCATCAGCAGCTGAGGCCTCTGAGCTCTGCTGAGTTGAGCCCTGCAAGCTGCAGCAAGATGAGAGGAATGCAAACTGTTGTTAGGCTGATGTCAGTTCTCTACAGGGGGAAAAAACTTTACTCCTTTGAGATTTCACTCCTGCATCTGTAATATATGCCATGAATAATTAACACAATCTTTTTTTTTTTTTTTTTATCATTTTATAACAGGAAAAATTTAACTTTTTCACATTGCTTATGGAGGAGATGCACTTTTCCAGGCTGATACTTGTAGCTTGACCTGTACATGTTAAAAGCTATTGATTTTACAGCATCATGCCTGACTTATTCTACTCAAAGGGAAGAGCTGGAGGTCAAAAAATTTGGTGACGTCTACAGAGAAGACTTTGAAAAGTGCAAGAGGTGTACCTATTTCATAATATTTCAATGCAAACTTCATTCACCTCAACTGAAAGTGGGACCTTATGAGCAAATCCAGCAAGTTTATAATCTCAAATAATCCCTCCCTTTGCTGTCAACTGTTTATGGCTTGCAAGAACACCATATTTGGGCAAATGTGCCAAGTCCCCTCAGCTGTTTTCAACAAAGGCTCTCAGTTTTTTTTTCATTACTGCAAATCACAATAATTAAAAATAAAATGAGGCCAGTTCAACTTCTCACTACTTTGGCACTGGTGGACATATTGCTTTGTCTTGATCGAACATGGAGCGGGGAATTAATGATTTCCTGCCACTATTAATCTTTATCAAGCTGTGGCAGGCTTCTCAGCTGTCCTTACACAGCAGTAAATTGTAAAGAGGAGAGCAAAAAGCAGAGTTGTTCAAGTCCATTCACACCTCTATGCTTGAGTGCAGAGGATGTTAAATCACTAGAGTGGGAATTGTGCATTTAAGTGGCTAGAGCACCTCCCAGAGTACTGAAATGATAAAAATATTTCATCAGAGTGGATGGTATGTCAAAATTCATGGTTGCCTGGGGATACACTATTGATATTTTGGATCTTCCTACTTACCTTTATCACAAAGTTCATATGTGCTGCTTGAGTAAATGTCTCAACGACTGCAATTAAATTTGATACATATCTCTATGGTTTTCTTACAGTAAAAAAAAAAAAAAAAAGAATAAATAAAAAAAAAAAAAAATCGTGAATATTATCCCCTGACCTTTTTATTAAAAAAATGATGGGAGTACCATTTTTTTTTTATGTTTGTAAGTGTGTGTGTGTGTGTGTGTGTGTGCGTGTGTGTGTGTGTGTGTGTGTGTGGTGGTGGGGGGGGCTGTGGATCAGTGGTAGAGTTGTCGCCTCTCAATCGGAAGGTCGAGAGTTCGATTCCCAGCTCCTGCAGTCACATGTCGAAGTGTCCTTGAGCAAGACACTGAACCCTAAATTGCTCCCACTGTTGTTCAGTGGTGTATGAATGCGTATGAATGTGTTAGATAATACTGATGGCCTTCAATAGATTGTTGTGCCATCAGTGTGTGAATGTGGTGTGGATGGGTGAATGACACCAGCAGTGTGAAGCGCTTTGAGTGGTCAGAAAGACTAGAAAAGCGCTATATAAGTACTGGTCCATTTACCATTTACCATTTAAAACATTCGTAGCCTTCAACCTCATTCATTTATTTTAGTCTCATACAGGAAATGCAATTAACAAATAAATAAATAAATAAATAAATAAATAAAGTGACTTATACAAGAGAAATAAAAAGAAGAGATGAGTAAGAAAAATGCTAATTTTCTCTTCGCCATGTGGACACTGATTCATATTTTAACTTTAAAGCCACCATTGTTAGTCACAGAAAACTAGCACAAATTTGAATGTAGCATCTCCTCAGGACTCCTTTTGGCCCCGCCCTCCCACACTCATAGCTCCTCCAAAATGATGCCTTGCTCACATGCACCAGCACCACTAATTAGTGACCATATGATCGTGACTGATTCAAAACCACAGATTCAAAATGTATGCGCAGGAGGTGGGCAGAACAGCAGGATGGGATTTGATTGGTTTAATAAATTGGATCCTAATTGCTTGGATTGGTTGGTGTTTTCCCAGGTTTACTCCTGCTGTAGACAGCGGATATTTTTTGCTCTCTTTTAAGAACACATCATGTATTGATATCGGGACTTTTTTAACTAGAATAACAAAAAATGTATCTAAATCTGTTTACCAACCCTGCCTTCAAGTGTGACATGGTTTCCTGAGCAGAGTGGCTCACGTCATTGGTGGAAATTGTTAAAGGGGATTTTTATGAGTCAGGCTGATTTCCATGCTCTTAAAATGGCATTTAACTGCTTGTAAACAGGTGTCACTAACCAGCAGAGCTATCTGCTCCTCAGTTTGTATCTATGATCTTAGCTTCATAAACTTCAGATCCAAACCAAGTGATGATTTTAAATAAAAAGAATCATATTAAATAAAATAAATGAAAGAGATGAAAACTTGTGTGTACATGCAAACACAAAATCTTTAGCTACTAAAAGAAAACAATAAACACACACACACACACACACACACACACACACACACACACACACACACACACACACACACACACACACACACACACACACACACAGAAGTGTTAAATATAAAGGAATCCAGGTAAGATTATGGCGACTGCATCATTCTTTACTATTTTAGAGCCCAGAGCAAAACCTTTATTGAATGTGTTCTTGATGAGTCCATTAGTATTCTCATTAAATAACAGAAAAGCAGTCCTTCAGAGAAGAGCTCACCTTGAGGAATATCGAACAGGGGGATTATGATTTTTACATCCATGAGGAGATGCAAACACAGAACTCCCCTGGTCTTGAACCTGCATGGTCTACGCTGTAGGTGGAGAGATCATCCTGTTTGAACAGTCCGAAAATCAAATTCCCGAGGTGGGCCTCTTGCACCTCTTTGGATCTGGATTTTAAATAATTTAGGTCTTTTTTTTTTCCTGAAGGCTAAAGCAACTTCTACATTTGACTATGATTGACCCAATAGTTTGCCGAAGTAGGTTGGACAGCTTTTTATTTTTTGCTTGAAAATGTTTGTGAATCATTATCTCAGATTAGAAATAATCTTTGAGATGGTTATCAGCTCAGGTGCTCAGTGGTCCCCTGTGTCCTTGAACCAAAGCTGAACTGAGCCCAAGCTGTGTTTATGTGTGAATGCTGGAGGAGAGCAACACGAGGGAACGCTGAGAAAAAAAAACAACATTAACATTAATCTTCCCTGGGCAAATACAGATACACTGAGGAAGATTTTCATTTGAAACATCACAGCCTTGGAAACATATTGAATTAATGATACCTTGCCCGAAGCTGAGGATGTTATACTGAGAGTTCTGTTATCAACAATACTTGGAGTACTACTTGGTTTAGGGCAAACTTATCTTTTCATCGTGTTTTGTTGTCTTCACCCTAAAAGAACACACAAAAAAGACTACTCTTGCTTGTTAAGAAGAAAAGGTTCATCATTATTTTTCATTTCAAGGAAGAAACACAGTTAAAAAATAAAAACCCCTTAAGATAATACATTTGTACTGGAAACTTGTCACACACTTGAACTCTGATGCTCAGTCAGGAACATGTAGCCCGGGTTCAGCGTTGTCTGTCAGGACTAATCTGATTAACATCCCAGCGTGGAGGAAAGTAAGCTTTCCTTTTGCTAAAATATATAGCATGTTGGAGTTACATTATTGAATCATTATTCCCAATGGTTTCCGCTACACAGTACAATACGATGCTATTTTCATAAAACACTGCCTCCCCTGAAAAGTATGCCTCATTAATTCTCTAAAAAAAAAAAATCACGTAGAAGACGTGTCACAGCACAAGAGCTGAGTATCAACTGAAAATCAACCTCAAATTTTCCCTGAGCTTAATTTGTTGCCATTCAATATCAGTTTTTTGTTAACCTCCGCAGCTAGGCTTTGTTTGGCCATCAGTTTAGAAATGAGTCACCAAGAATAGCTTCCAGTGTGACAATAGTGTGGTGCCAGCAGCTTGAGGCAGAGCTCAATTATGGCAGGCTTTGTGTGAGTCCTTCTCCTCCAGCCTTGTATTGTATTTCCTCAGCACATAGCAGAACTAATGATAAGCACATCATTTGGACACTCTTGTCACTGGTTTGTGCCACAGGGTGTACAAGGTGATAACACCGGAACACAATGGGGGGCGTGAGAGGACCGAGTTGGCTCGTCTGTGTAATTGTCACACTTAGTTAATGGGAGGTCTCAGCTATTGTGCTTCTTTACTTACTTTGACAGAATCTCTGTTCTCTTCCTTATCTCCTTCATCCTTTAGTTTAAAGGGAAGTGCTGATGGGATAGAAAACCCCACTTCCTCCAGTAATCATGCTATCATAGGTTAACTGGTGACAGCAGGGTGCATGTGTAAAGCTATTAGGCTCGTTTAGGGTTATTGACCAGCCTTGTGTGAGTCAAATGGATCATTCAAACTGATGTGGTTGGACTCAGATATCAGGACTTATGTCTTGCTAATCAAAAATACATTAGAGTCTCTTTACAATGTTATCTTTAAAGAGAAAAACAAATGCCACTGGGAGTTCTTGTGATATAACCCATTTCTTTTTAATACGTAAGTCGTAATAATTTACATTTTCCTGTAAAAATGTAGTGTTAGTCTGAAAAATGGGACAATGTGCTGAAGATAACTTGTAGTGATGAACATACAAATACTTTCAACCTGAAATCGGTTGACAAAGTTTCAGCTTTGTTCTTGTTAGCAGTCCACAACAACATCTTTTTATTGTATCATATTGTAAGATGCTTCTAAAGGGCCTTTGTTCACATTTTCTCCAGCAGTTTTCTTCTAACTTTATTGAAAAGATAAAGCAGTCATTGAATAGAATACAATTCATTAACAAATAGATCAAAATGCACAACTTTATCCACCTGGGCTGACAGTCATCACACACTGTCTCTCACAGTTGCTTTAAGATATAATGAATTAATAAATAATCCCATTTCCAGTCCTGTCTGATCAAAAGTATCGCTCTGAATAATTCCTCTTGAATTTTATTCATATCGCTATACGCTACAGTCCTGTGTCTTGACTTTTCAAGCACTTTTAGAAAAACTTTTCATTTTTTTTGCATCACATTTTCGTATTTCGACTCTAATAAGATAACTTTTCAGGGGAGTGTGAGAGCTGAATAACCAAACAGCCAGCACCAGCTGTATCTCTGCATGCACAGAAACTAAAGCTTCTCTTTCCTCTAACCCACAAATGGAAAAAAAAAAAAATGATAATGAGAAAATATTTTTTTCCTGCTGCCATATATACAGTATGAGGTCTACAGGTATTCAATATTTTAGAGCTCACATCTCCACAGTTTCCATTTATCACCAGGTACAGTGTGTGTGTTTTCTGCTGAGCTGACTCGCTGACAAGCCGAGGATACGCGCATCGTAAAGAAAGCATCAATCATGCAAATCTTCTCCAGGAACCATCCTGTCTCTTAGCACACTCTGCTCACCCAACATAATCAATAACCCACCAGTGAGCGTCACATCCAGAGACAGCGATCTGACTGCTATTTTATATGAACGTGTTATGGCAGCATCATGCTGACATTCTCTCTCGCATCAGCATCCATTTTTAATCATGGTATCTGGCCTCGGTGCTGCTCCTCAAGTGCTTCAGCCTCCTGTCAGAGTTGGGGCTTGCAGAGAGGGATAAGAGCTCTTACTGCTGCTGTGTGGAAATAGATGTGCTGGAAAAACTGCCTACCTCTCCTGGACCATCTGTGGAGAGCCAGTGCAGGGTGACTGTTACATAAAGCACACACACACACGCACACACACGCACACACACACAACAGGCCCACATTATGCTAACAAGCCTTCAAATCATTTGAATTTATGTCTAGCTTCGTCTTAAACAAAGCTTCAGTAATCAGAGAGTGAGTCTGGCTGTGTGGCAGAGACTGTAATTTGCCTGTTTGGTTGATGTCTTGAATCTGACAGTTTTTACACAAAGCAGGTTTCAGATTTAATTGTTTGATTGTAGAGCAGAGATTTCGCTGTGAAGCTTTCTGGCAAATCATAATTATGTTTGAGTAAAAATAGGAGATGGTATGGCTTGTCTGCATCGAAATAAGTACTGAAAAAATGTCACAATGAAGTCTTACTTTCATATTTTAGGATCTACAACACGATGACAGCCGTGAAAGTACTGTGCAGTGGGTGTGTATTTACTTGAGGCTCTGAGATTTCTCAGGCATATCGAAAGAGTTGGGACGTTTACTTATACCTGCAAATTAAATATCTGAGCTAATATGGTGAAGATATTTCAAAAAGAAAGTCAAACTGATAAGGATTTTCCTGAAGACATGTTATGACTCCAAAATGATTACTCTGAATAATTCATAACCGCATTAGAAGACACTGTCATGGTTAGTGTGTTCACAGATTCTTCTCTTATATTGTGCTCAGGATTATTCTGTGCTCAACTCATCAAGGTGCGTGAGCAGAGCTCTGCTGATAAGTCTTTTAAAACTGACAAAGATTAAAGTGTCAAAGCATCTCTATGTAAAGTAATAATCAGTGACAGAATAATGATTTTAAATCCATCAAGATACATCTGTAAGGGAAAATCATAGACTGTATAATTAATGGACGTAGTCTCCGTGACGTCACCCGTCTGTTTCTGAAACAGATTTTTGAAGTAAAATGGCCGGCGCAGCCATATTGGAAATGAGGCGGGCTTTGAGTCTCCACAGTAACAGCTATAGGAACCCCACAGTCACGTGATCTGAGCTGTGCCTCTGATTGGACGAACTGGCGATTTCTACATTGTTGAATCTGCTGAGTTAGAGAAAAGTTCACACCCCGTACAGTGCGTGTTGTTAGTAAAACTAACCATTCAGATGGGAGACATTCTTTGTACCAGGCTGTAAATGTGCTTGTTTTGGCTGTGAAAACAGCTTTTTTTTGGCTTGGTGTGTTTGTGACTTCCGGTACTTCCAGAGCCAGCCTCAAGCAGACACTCGAGGAACAGCAGACTTTAGCACTTCTGCATTGCCTCATATTTTCAGACTGGAGGTTGCCGCTTGGAGAAAATGTATGATTTTACCTCCCAGCTCATATGTACAACTTTATAATACAGAAAGCTTAAAATTTAAAACTTGATTTGTAATCAGTAATAGCATACAGCGTCAATCAAAAGATGCTCAGATATTTTTGCGCATGTTATCACTGAGTTATCGGTGTCACCTTTTGAAAGAGTCCAATGGATCAGAAGACAGAAACAAAGCAGAGGATGTAATAAAGAAGAAGCAGCAAAGAGAAGTCAGTGCAGCAGTGAGGGTATCAGATGGAGGCTGGAAGTATGAGAAGAGATGCTGCTTACTTTCCTGTTTAGGCTAAGAAGAGTCGTCCACCTGCGAAACAGCAAAATTAAGCCTGCAGTAACATCAGTTTTTAAAATTAACCATGTTCATTAGAATATGTGACTAATTTAAGAAGCCAGTGAATGACAGATTACTGAATGAATGAATGAATAAATGTCTGATTTACTATTGATTGATTAAAGTCAGCCAAGTTTCAGGTATTTCACCCAACCTAAATTGTGCAGCCAACGCTGCAGCCTGATAACTAATTAATGTACTACAAAGTAGTTACAAAGATTCAAAGATCATGCACAAGTTTGAGCAATTTATTTATTTTTCCTCCTTCTTAACAGACATATACATAAAAAGCAAAACCCAGATAGAAAGATGTGTTCCATTAAACCAACAATGGATCAAGGAATGGGGCATGGTTAGAAAACTTTGGGTTTTTTGGGGTCGGATATTATGATCTGAAACTGTAAACCCTTCAAACAAAATGAATGTGATATGACAGAAGAAAAACAGTGCTGTGCAGGTGACTAAAAATGGTAAAGCAGGAATTCAAAAACTGTTTGTTGAAAAGTGTGTTGAAATTCCATACAGAAGTGTCCTCTGGAAACTCTTTCACTGTGTTGCAGCACGTGTTTCTAATGTGTTGTGTTCTGGTCTTTGCAACACATTTTCTAAATGCTGCACAGGTGTTGTCAAACTGATGAACACGTTTTCTTAATTTGCTTGTGTTTTGTCATTTTTTCATGTATTCTCTTAAGTTACAGTGCTGTGAACTTTCAGGGCCTCTGTACAATAGTTCTTTCAAAGCTAAGGTCACTGATCATTACAGAGGTCTTGTGTGTAATCAGTTTAATTCTTGTTCTACTAGGACTGGTCTCCATCCAGGATGACAAAACCGAAAGAAAAGGGATCGCATAGAACTTTGGGTACCAAAATCCTGAAACAGAAAATAGAGTCTCTGGTCTGTGCTCAAGCTGGAACCTCCCAAAGGAGGAGAAGGTGTCAAAGAAGGGAGCAATAAGAGTGTTCTTACCTTTTAGTGTCCCTTCAAATTGATGCCGTACTGAAAGTATGTAGTCAGAGGACATAAGACATAAAAGCTTGGTGACCAATTTTTTTAACCTTCAACAAACCCATTAACTGTATAAAATATCATGATATTTAACTGAGAGGTAAGGTTGCTTCTATGTGCATGTGTCTGAATATATATATATATCTTGCTATCTTAAACATAAAGCGTTTGAATATTAGGGAAATTACCCTAATTACCCGTATATTTTAGTGCTCTTTAGCAGTCAGTCTATACTCTCTTAAGATTGGAACCCAGCAGACCAAACCTTTGTTTTTATTTACTAACATGCCCTGAGGTACACAGATGGGTGCTTGTACATTTCTGAACTTTCTGTGTTTGATAAAAAAAAAAAGACACTGACAGCTAACTCAGCCGGAAAAATATAGAGATGACACGTATGTTGTACCTTTGTGTCAAGAGTGAAAGAACAGTGAAAGAGCCCTCTGTTTGATTTTTTTTTTTTTTTTTTTTTTACAATTTGTCACCTATCTTAGTGGGGCTTGCTGACACTTGCTTGACACAAGCAGCCATTCCCTTTATGTTTTATATTCTTTCCATTCTGTAAACGATAAGCACTCATCTCTTGAACTAATGAAAACCTGGAGCTCCTCAATCCCTGCAAATGCAATTTGCATAATAATTACAATACAGCAAAAACAGTGGGGGATGATAGCAAAACAGTCCCCCCAGCCAATAAGTATCAGTCAGTGTACTGTAAAGATGGCTCTTCTTCTTTTTTTTCCCAACAGGGGCAAGTCTCTGCTTTCAGTCTTGTTGATTATTAAAGATACCAACATGTGTCTAGAGAGATGTTTGTGTCAACATGAGGTTTTCTCCAGAGATTTCTGACTGCCTGTGGTAGGTAGCAGAATCATTACACAGATACTTTATTTTTTTTTCTTGTCTGTATTGAGAAAAAAACATGATTGAATTTTCTTGTATTTCAGTGGAAAATAACAGCACTGATCTTTTACCCAGAAACTCAGCTAAAGGACATTTAAATGTCACATCTCTTTAATGAAAACTGATTGCCGATAATGGGACGTCATTTGCCAACATACAGAACCTTCTGGATCCACAAATGATTAAAAAAATGGAGCTGATGCTTTAAGTGCTACTTATTTTACCGGTTCAAAGACTAAACAAAACCAAATAACTGGAAAAAGACAGCAGCAAAAATAGAAACTGTGGTAGGCCAGAGGAATGGTTCAAACCAAAACAAAAAAAAACTGTAGAGGCTAGGTCTGTCAGGAGCCACATGATGTCCAGCCAAAGGATGCTACTGTGGACAGCTAAGTCTATGTTAAGCTTTTCAAAAAATGTTCAAACCCCAGCCTATGTCTGTTCTTTGGTAGTAATTTAAAAGTTGCCTGGATTTTAACTCTGAAAGGAGGCTGCAACTCAGAGGTGAAGTCAACTGTCTCTATTTAGAAGGTTGCCGGCTCAATCCCAGGTTTTACTGACCACAGTGTTCTCGTGTAAGACACGTATGTAACCCTGAAATGTGGCTTTGCCAAGGATGCATGTATAGGATGAGGCAGCATCTGCCATCTGTATCTGAAAGTGGTGTGAATGTGACATATGAGTGTCGGATAATCATAATAAGTGCAACATAAATAGAGTCTGTTTTGTTTACATTTGACCTTGTGCTCTGGTCAGTATCACTTTGCACTGTATACATCATAGAGCTCACTGTGCCTTGGAAGGATGCGATGGAGGAGGCCTACAAACCCAAGAGCCTTAAGTACGACGAGCTGGCATCTGATGCTGAGCAGTGTGGCTGAAAAGCTAAAGTTTGCCCAGTGGAAGTTGCAGAGGCTTTGTGGGCAGGTCAACTAGGCTGCTTAAGGACTTGGGAATTCATGGTCAGTCCCAACGCCAAGCCATCAATCTCCACGACACTAACCAGCCCTGAAAACTGATTCCCTTCTCCAATAAACAACCACATGCCATCAAACTCGTGGGGCTAAGGGCAGAAACCCCACAGTCCACTTACATCTAGAGAAGAGCTGCTGGTGGTGGGGTGGCTGCCTCTACCTCCCCCTGGTGCCGGCTGGGTGTCTGCGGAGGGGGTTGGTCCCTTGCCACCCCCAGTTCTCAGCCCTACCCATCAAGTGTAAAAAAAAATGGATGTCATCTTGCTCTGCTCAAACTAAGGTCACCACAAAAACTGCTCCCCCTGGTGGCTGGCTGCAGTATAGGTCAAAAACTCTGCCTCTCTATTAACTCTAGATGGGCTAAGGTCAAAACTTGAAAAATGAGTACACCTTGTACAAATATTTCTCACATCTGTATGCTGTGGAGATATTTAGATATTATCGGGCTGCATTGTCCTCAAGTCCTCTCTTTTCTGAAAAGTTTCTTTTTCATTAGTTATTATGTTAAAATCAGGGTTTTACGTCTGGTTTGACAATGATTGACAGCCACCATTCTTGCATAGTTTTTTCTGGAATAGTAAATAAATATGTCAGGAAGGAGAGTTTAGAGGAGATTAGACTGTCGAAAGAAATGCAAATACATATTTTTGTCACCCGCTTCCACTCAGATTTTCTCAGAGTCCTGCATAGTCTCTACTGCGCAGACTCTGGCTGCACAATGGTGGAGCCACGCTGTCAGTTCTATATACAGTCTATGGCCCCACCCCACACATGGCACCACAGTTTCCACTGCTGGTACTCCCCACTCATATTTCAGGTAAACGATCTTAAGGGATTGTATCATCTAGTACTAAATAGAACCAACAATCAACATCAATTCATCAGTGAATTTCTGAAAATCAAAACCAATGACAGAATCCTTTAGATTTATATAAAATAGTATTTATGTCCATTGTCGTCCACGGTGTCATTACCTGAATTCTGTTGATGGATTCTTGGTGACGTTGGTCTGCAGTCAGGTACAGATAACACCAGATGGTCTGGCATGTATTGGTGATTAATATCACCCATTTCACTGCACAGCAGGACGGGCAGACACTCCAGCTGCATTCTCCTTTGGGTGCTGGTTTAGATGCGTTGTTTCTCTCTGTCTCTGTTGAACCTAATGTTCCAGCTCTGCTGACACCTTGATTCACACAGTCTCACCTCCTCTCTCCCACTGAACACCCTCCTGTCAGTCATTGCAAAGATGAGTGTCTCTGAGCTTCACAGGCACAACTGCCAAAATATCCTCTGTCATTCATCTTAATCCAGGTTGAAGGTGAGTTTTCTCTGTACAAGAATAAAGCAATAAAGACAAATGTTGCTGGTTAGTTGTTACATTTGCTTGTTGTGTGTTTCTGGTGCTAGCTTGTGCTTGTTGTAAATCAATAAGTCACCTGCATTTTTCAAGGGGAAAGGACAGAAGGCTCTATCTTTTTGAAAAGCACAACTTCAAAGATCTCCACAGTCTAAACAAAAAAGAGAATTAGTTACTGAAGAATTCTCACGGTGATAAATCGACAGAGAATACTCTCTTATCCTCACTCAGCTCAAGGTGTTTTCAAAACCCTTTATTCCACATTGCTTTGCTTTTCTTCAGTATTTTTTCAGTAATCGATTATTCTCAGCAGTGTGGCTGCTCCCAGGGAAAAGTTCTTACAAATTGACTGTAAACTTCCTGATCAGTGACACAAACAAAGCAAGCTCTCATCCACAGTGGTCGAAATAATTGAGAACTTAACATTTTAAACAGCCACACATTTTACTTCTAAAGGCGAAGACAGCTGCAGAGACAAATCTACTACACAATGATTATTTATAATATTAGATTATTTTTCCTGACTCTGCTCTAAACATCAAAGATAAAATATGCACTAAGATTTAAAGTGTGTGAGTTTAAAGAATCATGACTTTCATTGTTACAATTTAGATAAATTAGTTTTGATAAATTCCTCTTGTCCAGATTTCTGTTGGTTAACAAACAGGGTTTCTTGGCAAAACAAAACATTTTGCAGTTGAAAAACTAACACGAACCAGACTGGATTTTAGAACATCAACAGAGGATTCAACAGAGGCCGTGCTTTGTGAGAAGTCAGAATGATGAAACAGTGGAGTAATGCACCCTGAAACAGCTGCTACTTTTTCATTAAAAACATATTTCTGTTTCCTATATCCACCAACACAAATTCTACAGAGGAAACTTATGGAGGGATGAGTTTTAGGAAGCTAGTTAATCAGGCACGGACAGATAAAATGAATGCAGTCTCACAGCAGCTCTGAAATAACACTACCTTTATGATGGTTGCAACATTCAGTTGATCCTGACAACAATGGTTACAAAACTTTATGGAAACTCTGGACCTGCCAACTTTACTTTAGTTAGTCTGTCACATCGGAGACTGGTGGTAACAATCCTGTGCTAACAGGAGGTGTAAGACAGTAAACAATGCTTTTACTGAGTCTAGACAAGAATTGGCATTTACAGTTGGAAGTCCAGCCTGTTCCTTTCCTTAATTCAAAGATGCCTTGAGCAATTTGTAAATCTGGCTGCTGATATAATTCTTACAGAGCATTTGGAGTTTGAATTTATGTGACTGCTTGCTACCCGATTGCATAGGTGAAAAAAAGTATATATATATATATATATATATATATATATATATATATATATATATATATATATATATATATATATATATATATATACATATATATTTTTATATATATATATAAGAAAACAAAAAGTGTAAAAATAACACAATTCAAGCATCTACCTCTAACAGCCTGAGAACAATGAAACATTCAGTGATCACCACACCTCACAGGGATGTCTGTCCACACTAGCTCGATTTATTTTGCTTTCCTACTGTTGTCAAAGAAGTATCTCTTATTCCACTTCTGATTGCTTGGTGGAAAAGCAGAGGCTTGAAATAGGACTTTACTTTTACAGAGATTAATCACCTTTGAGCACAGCTGAAGAGCACAAAATTCAGCGGCAACACAAACATTTAATTCATGAGATGAAGAAAGAGATATCAGAGCAGACCAAACACACACTGCATGTATTTTCTTCTTCTTCTTTTTCTGGACTCATAATTTAATTTACAAATATTATCTCAATGTCAGATGATGAGGTTGAATGGACATGTTAAACTGAAGTTAATTTCAAATGATTAGTGTTTGTCATTGTGCTGCAGTTATTGGCTGATGGTTGTTCTTCCAGAGAGATGAAATTCTGACTCACTGGGGCCTTGGGATTTTGCTTCCAGCAACAGAAAATCAAAGGGCTTGGAAGCATGCATTTTTCAACGGGGAAAAAACTGCACAGATCAGGATTGACTTCAAAAGGTATTACATTGTAGATGTGGAATATGAACACTGGCTTGTTATGCAGAGTATTTCAGCGACATCTGTCTTTAGGAACTACTACTTGCATCCGTGCATCTGTGGTCAATATTTTTGTTGGTCTTACTCTGCCATTCTTTTCAGGTCTATTGGCCTCCTTTACTGTCCCTGAACTCATCATTTTGGTTTCATAACTCTTTGGTTTATAGATTTTACTGTAGTCAACACAGTTAACTACCTGCCAGAGACAGCACAGCTGAGAGACACATTTAGCCTCTAGCAGGTAAACAAAGCGGAGGATTTAGGCAGAGTCTGTTCAAAGAGCCTGTCAAGTCCCTTAATTAAAAAAAAAAAAACCCACAATGTTTGGTGCCAAACACAGAGGCACCAAACTAAAGATGCTGCCAAAACAAAACAAAACAAAACAAAACAAAAATATAAAAAAACATTCTCCTTGTTTTTGGGTTAACTTATAATAGACAAATCAAGAAGGTTCCTGTCTGATCTCTCAACAGGCAAGAAACATTTCTAACCTGCTCAGCTGGATATTCAGTAATAAATCCATTTATATGTAGTTGCTGTAGAAAATGAGTCTTTGGAAAAAAATATGTATTTTTTACCTTTTACACCTAAAATAACATGGAAAGGATTCACTGAGTAAACTTGAAGAAGACAGAGTTTCTATAGAGGTCCATTAAACTACTACAGCTTTTATTTTTAATCCCAGTCTAGCTTTTTATAACAGGGTACGAGTGAAGCTCATCTAATGTGACACTGCATAATTTTAAAGCATGCAGGTGATTCGGAAATAATTACAGTAAATGTTGATACTTTGTGCAGACTAAGACTTGAAAATTGTGGTTAATTAACTTCAAATAAAATTGAGATTCTCCTCAAGTTGCAAAACAGTAGGACAGCAAAGAGGGGGAAAAAGAAATACCAGGACAAAAATTCCAAAAAGCACATGGTGGATTCAATCAAAAAGTCCTGCAGAAAACCCAGTGGAATCAGCCCTGGGATTTGTCACTTCAAAGTTTTAGGACTGACTGGCAGATCAGATCATGGGAGGGGATGAGGTCCTTGTCTCCTGTCACCACAGGATGGATGTATGCAGGTAAGCATCTGGAGGGTTTTGCTAGCTGGAAAAAGAATCAACTGTGTTCTCTGTACATTTTATAACTCATTCATTTATTTCACACTTTATTGGTTCCTGTCCATCATTTTTTTATTTCTGGTAGCCCTCTGCCTTTTGTGGATAACGTATCAGAAAAAAATGATGTTTTTATTGGATAATCCTCAGATTAAAACCATACTGGTGATCTGGCTTTCTGGGTGGTACAGTCAGATTGTCTATCAGTTAACCATCCTGCAGGGCCTAAAAAACTGATGACTGTTTCAATTGAATGATGAATTGCTCAAAATTTTGCACAGACATTTGTGGTTTTCAGAGGATCCTTACTCTAACAATATAAAACACACTCCTGTCGTCTGACCTGGTCATTTCCAGCCACCATGAGAAATCAAGACATGCCCAAAGCTCTTGTCTCTGAGTGTTAAATCACAACTCACAAAAATAAACTAAGAGTACATGAGTACATCTGAAATTACCCACTTTCAATTATTATGATTACCAAAATGCTTATAATTCTCTGTGATTCATGTTAAAGCTGCTAGTATAAGATCTTGTCTATTGATATAAAATAATTTGAGGATCTACAGAGAAGACTGGGATATGGTGAATGTGTGGAAGTTTCCGGTGTACTGCGGGCCAAGATTTAAAGTTTATTTCCACCCTCCATCTGTTCATGGAGTCCAGCATCTGTCTGAAAATGTTTTTCATTAGAAGAAGTTCCAAAGGAGTTTTTATGCAAGGACTGCACACAATCATTATTTCTGAATTATTATTTATGCGGTTCATGAAACTAGTATATATATATATATATATATATATATATATATATATATATATATATATATATATATATATATATATATATATATATATATTCATGAAACTAGTATATATATATACATATATATACATATATATATATATGTATATATATGTATATATATGTATATATAACTCAATGCATTCAGGCATGTAGACATGGTCAAGACGATCTGCTGCAGTTCAAACCGAGCATCAGGATGGAGAAGAAAGGTGATTTAAGTGAGTTTGAACATGGCATGGTTGTTGGTGCCAGACGGGCTGGTCTGAGTATTTCATAAACTGCTGATCTACTGGGATTTTCACTCACAACCATCTCTTGGGTTTACAGAGAATGGTCCGAAAAAGAGAAAATATCCAGTGAGCGGCAGTTCTGTGTGCAAATATACCTTGTTGATGCCAGAGGTCAGAGGAAAATCGCCAGACTGGTTCGAGCTGACAGAAAGGCAACAGTAACTCAAATAACCACTCATTACAACCGAGGCATGCAGAAGAGCATCTCTGAACACACAACACGTGGAACCTTGAGGCAGATGGGCTACAGCAGCAGAAGACCACACCGGATGCCACTCCTGTCAGCAAAGAACAGGAAACTGAGGCTACAATTCACACAGGCTCACCAAAATTGGACAATAGAAGATTGGAAAAACGTTGCCTGGTCTGATGAGTCTCGATTTCTGCTTCAACATGCGGATGGTAGAAGTTGGCATCAACAACATGAAAGCATGGATCCATCCTGCCTTGTATAAACAGTTCAGACTGGTGGTGGTGTAATGGTGCAGCAACTGCATGATGCTATCATGTCAATATGGACCAAACTCTGAGGAATGTTTCCAGTACCTTGTTGAATCTATGCCACGAAGGATTAAGGCAGTTCAGGCAAAAGGGGGTCCAACCTGGTACTAGCAAGGTGTACCTAATAAAGTGGCTAGGGAGTGTATATGTGTGTGTGTGTGTGTGTGTGTGTGGGGGGTGGGGGGTGGGGGGGGGGTATACAGAGTAAATTACAATTCTTAAAATGTTTATCCTGAAGCAGTATAAGTGATCTTCATATTTTCCTCAGTGCCCATCATGTTATACTTGAAGGAAAATGTAGGAGCCAAAAGAAACAGCCTGTTGTGGGACTTAGAATGAATTACAGAGAAGCCCCTTGATGAGCGGCTGGCAAAATATAGATAAAGAAAATGACAAATTAAATTTTTCACTAAGAAAACAAATCATATTAATATTCATGAAATTCATACAGTTTTTCCAGTGATCAGTCAGTCTAGTAATGGCATTCCTCTGATATACTAGGAAGAGCCAAAAAGAGACACACAAATACTTCATTTCCAGCACCAGCAGGTTCAGCACCATGGACAGCTCTGCATTTCTGTGATCCAAGGCTGTGTGAAAGAGAGAAAACCAAACCAGGAACGTCTGCTCTGTTCATTCACTCAATGTGCTCGCTGTGCTTTTAACAGTATTGTGGTTCTCCACTTGCCAGTTAAAATGCTACGGTTATACAAGACAATCAGCTTAAGTGTCCACTATGTTCACTCACATAGCTCAGTCCTCAAAGACGTAATTTCATCAAGGTAATAATACTAATTAATAATACTACTAGTCTATGTTGAAATTAAACTTTAAATGTGTTGTTGACATGAATTCACAAGGACACTCAGCCAAAGAGCTCTGAGATCAGAATACATCGGGAAACAAGACCACAGGGGAAAAAACAAACAAATTATGTCCAAGACTGCAGCAACAGAAGGATCTTTTTGTTTCAGTTTAACTTCAAACACTGACCTTTTATTGGTGCATTCATTTGTTTCCTGATTTCTTATCTCCTCATTGTTGTGCTCTCAGATAAAGTTGGCCCACACACGCATTCTCTGTTTAATTCATGAAGAGGTTTTTTTTTTTTTTTTTTTTTTTTTCTGAAAACATATGCTGAGAGTATGCAGATTTGTCCTGTCCTCTGAAATAGACCTCTATTCTCCAGAAATGTTTGGCTGATTTGCCAGCTTGCATGCAGTGAGCTTCCAGTCAGGTTGTGTCAGACCTAACTGTGCAAACGAGACAGAAACATTTCTTGAGCTACAGATAGAGGCATGGTCAGGGCTACACAACATGGTTGTGTTAACTGACAGCTTTATGACAGAGTAATTCTACAGGTTGTCACTGTTATAAAACTAATTTAGTCCTGTCTTGGAGCGGAGGCTTGGACCATGAATCATTTCACCTCCACAGTTTAGAGGAGTGTAATAACTGAGATACAACTTGGAATTGTGAACTGCACTCAAGTGTGACAGCCAATATTTGTCAAAAGGAAATATATTTTGATTGAAGACCCCTCTTATTTTCAAATAACATTTTTAACCAGTTGAACCAAAATGTAAGCACATACACTGTAGGTAAATATATCATCCACATGATTGATGGTCTTGTATTTGTTTGGAGACCAAGGACATCCTTGTATCTGGTAAATCAAATTGAAGCCCCTTAGGGGCTCATTAAAAACCCCATGGTGACGTCTTCATTGACTTTAGCCTGCAAACACAAAATGACGTGTTTGAACCCAAATTCTCCAAACCAAGAGTTAATAATGAGTGAATGATTACACGAAGAGCTTTTATTTTGACATCAGTGTAACCTTTGTCATGTTTGTTAAAGCTTACTCAAGGGCTAAAGCAGGTATTACTGTATTTCAAGAGAGTATGTGATGGTCTATGACTAGAAACTAGCCCTTTTTGTTGGGCTGCTGAGGCTCGGTGCTGAAGTTGCCATCTTGAAATAAGAAGGTTGGTGGTTTGATCCCAGGTCCCGCTGCCCACAAAGCGTCCTTGGGCAAAACCAACCCCGAACCCTGAAGTGCCCCTGGTGCTTTGCCATCAGTGTATGAATGTGGTGTGAATGAGACTTACATTGTAAAAGAGCTTTAAGTGGTCAGAAGTTCAAAGTCCATTCTTTCACCATTTAAATATTGTAGGAGAAAGTCACTGACTGACACTGCTATTTTTATTGAAAAAAAATCATATACTGAAATTTGCTTCTGCCCTTCCAGAAAATACAGGACATTAACATAAAAGGGAAAATAAAGCTGATTTTAATAAAGAGCAAATCCCCTCCGCACCCCCCCCCCCCCCCCCCCGACCCCCCCCCCCCAAAAAAAAACAAAAAAAAACAAAACAAAAACAAAAACAAAAAAAACAACAACCTGGTGACAGGGCCCCCGTTTCTGTTTGCTATTGAGGAAAGGGCTGGTTGTAATTATTTTAAATGAGTGCTGTTCTTTTAGACACACACACACATAATGTAGGTGGTCATTTGTTCCACCCACTGTCATGACTGCCTTGTTACTTGGACGCAGCGCATGTTTGTTGTCCTGGTGTTTACTACAGACTGAGCAGAAACCAGAACAGCTCCTGGCTTAATGACACTGACAGTTCTTAACCTAATGTGACAGCACCAGCTACTTGAACATACAAAATGTCACCAAAACTAAAGCACAGAAGAACAGGCTATGACAAATGTAAAACACAGACGCAGCTCTCTCTTTTTTTCCCACAGCCCACTGAAGCAAAGCCTAAATGTGTATTTGGATATGGCTTTCGGCTCTCCTCTGAAGTCTTCAGTTGGTAAATAAAGCTAACAGCTGTGGCTACAGGGAACATCTGTTGGCTTAAATGAACAAACTCATCCAATTACCCCCACTAAGGCTGCCCAAGGCTGCATGTTGAAATTAGTAATGTGCAAGTGCATTGTTGAGGAAACGTTGTGCCTTTAAGTGTCAGAGATATATAATATTCTTTCATTTGTTAAAGTGTGAAAATCCTCCTGTGAATAAATGCTGGCTGGGGCTGGTGAGAATATCATCTCTATCTTAAACACCTTTTGGGTGTTGCTGGTGAGACGTTTAAGATCACTGCAAGAGGGGCTGTACAGTAAATGTCCTTGATTATGTAAATCTATCACACGGCCCCAGCCTCCACAGTACAGCACGATTTGTTTGTCTCCTAAGATGCCCTTATTGTGGTGTGCTTGTTACCAAGGTAACTGCTGTTTTCACAATGATAATGTGTAGGATGCCAGCAGCTATGCCAGATTTTGGTTCAATATAGATAACCCAGGCTTTACTTGCACATTGCTGCAGATTTGTAGAAAACAGATATGTACTACAAATGGCTCCAGTTATAGTAAGGAGCATTCAGCCAAGTCAGTTTTCCAGTGAAGGAACGTCTGCTCAGAATGGATCAAGAGAGGATGCTTTAAGTGATTCTGTTGGAAGAACAAACGTAAACAGGAGATTAAGATCAGTATGACATACACAATGTTTTGTGGGTACTTGGGCAATTTAAACCCTGGGCAGAAATATACCTCTGCTGAAATGCAGATGTTAGAAACCATCCATAATTACATATATTTTCACCCCACAAACTACACCGCATTGGAATATTCACAACAATGCAACATGCAGTAACAGTAGTTTTCTTGAAGTGTTACCATATTCACATTAAAAAGCAGCCTCTAAGCCATAGTATCTTTCACAATTAAAAAATCAAGATATAATTTTAATAATCGCCTGCAAAACAATTTAGTTAAAAGTTATCTCCTCCAAACACACACAACAGTTACAAATATTTAGCTGTAGAAATAGGCCTATGTATTGTTTTAGGTCATTTAGGTCATACATTCAACTTCCTTCTTTTTACTCTTCTTCTTTGTAATAACAAATAAGAAGATTACCGACTCTCTTAAATTTGTCTTTTATAACAGAGCCATGACCAGGAAGTGAGGAGCTCAGCTTTACACAAAGAGTGGGAGCTAAAAAAAAACAACTCGTCTGAGTGTCCCACAAGTAAAACCTGCCTACCCACTTATGTGCTCCCCTGTAAACATACTGTTCAACACACACACACACGACACAAGTGTAAAAATATGTAGTGTCTGGTAACCCGGGATTTAAAGGTGTGAGCACTGTCTTGAAAAACAACTACGCAAATGAATTTATGTGAAATTTACAAAGTCTTGTGAAAAATAGTAACACAGGTAATGCAAGAGTCACTGTTTAATAGAATTGAATAATGACTGAAATATGATGTAGTGTTCACCATGTGCATTGTATTTGTTCCAGAAAATGATATGATATACTGTTTAGTTTATTTGTGACAGCCATCTCACATTTTTCAAACCTCTTAGGTTTCAGAAATAAAAAAATTCATGTCACATTTCTTTAATTCTCCATACAATAGCAATGTTAAGAAATGAACCTTTTTCCATCTTAGCAAAAACACAGATCACTTAACCCATAACTCTCAGAGCAATGCTAGTATACCGAGCTGGTCAGTTTTAACAACTTACCTTATTATTATTATTATTATTATTATTATTATTATTATTATTATTAATAATAATAATAATAATAATAATAATAATAATAATAATAATAATAATAATAACAATTAAAAATGTTTTTAAAAATACTAATCCTTTTTTGAGTTAAATTGGAATATTATCCAACGGAGTTTGGTGTTAACAGAAAGTAGTAAATAAAAAGGTATGATTTTTTTTTCTTCATTGCTGATAGTCTCATGTCTTTGACTCTTTCATGTCTTTCAATGATTTTTTTTCTTTCCATCTGTGTTTAAACTCCATGCATGACGACATCACCGTGGTGATTGCAGCTGTCCATATAATCTCACAGAATGAGGCCTGAGGACCAAACCAACAACAAGGTACTTACCCATAGAGGCCGAGTGATTCACTGAATAATTCAGCTCAATCAGGCCACTTTAAACATTAATAGGTGAGTAGGAGTTCTTCTTGGTACCTCCCCTGGGGCATAGAGTAGTTCAGAAGACAGTAATTGCTAACTCTTGTCCAGCAGAGGTCTTTAATTAAGGACTGCAGAGTGCTGGATCTTCTTCCTCTTTGCCTGTTGACCTTTGGAGAGCTGCTGAGGGTGACAAGCAAAGTGTTCCTCCTGTGGCATACTCTCTCATGCAGGAAGACTGGCCTGACAACATTAGGGCACATTAACTCAGGCAGGTAGAATGTTTGAATCCATGCAAACTGATGTTTATTATGTGACGTACGCTACAGTTGAAGAAAGTCAGATATTTAGGTAGTGTTTGTAACATTGCCTCTATGGATTCCCAGATCACGGTTAATCTGCCCAAGGCTTACTGAATACACAGAAACTTCTCCACTCTAACATATTTTGTGTTCAAAACAAAAAGAAAGGTAGCTACACTGCAAAACCTTAAACCTAAGCAAGTGTTTGTCTTATTTTCAGGAGAAATTGTCTTATTAGACTTAATATTGTAACCACTCTAAAGTGCCCTTGCGTATTTAGAACGGTGCTTTTAAACAAACTGTATTATTATTATTATTACTATTATTATTATTATTATTATTATTATTATGAGCCAAATTCAGCTGACGGTTACATAAAAATTTCGTATTTCAAGATATAACAATGATAAAATGATGCCTTGTTTATAAGAGTTCAAAAAAAATCTTTTAAGAAAAAATGGTTTTTTTTTAAGTTTCTTGACGTAAGAATAATGCATTACTGCAAGAAATTGAATAAGTAAATGTTCCTTAACCATTAGGCAGATTTTTATACAATATTAAGAGAATATATGATAAGAAATAATGAATGGTGAGCAGGTTATTGTAGCAGATCAAAAACTTGATGGGGTAAGCAGGACCCCAGCAGAAGTAAAGTGATCTTGTAAAGGCTCCTTTGCTATAAGATCCCCCTAACTGAACATTATCCATTATCCTTATTCTGCTGCTTCTTACTTGAATAAAATAAAATAAAAAAATTATAAAATAAAATAAAAAAACAGTAATTTTTCATCAAATGATTAGATCAATGTAAATATATTACCCCTACTTACCCCCTTTCCCTGAATCTTGGGCCCTGCTTATACGACAACGGTATCAGGGTGAAACGCAGGTTTTGTTGCGTTTCGGCCTTTAGTTTATACGGAAACGCCATTTCTGCCAATCTAAAAGGCAACTTCTTTAAAATGCCCTCCAGAGTGGGATTTTTCTGAAACGCTGCAGCCTCAGTTGCCGTATAAACGGCAAGCCAGCATTTTCAGTGAAAACGCTGACGTCATGCTCCGTTTTGCACGTGCGCATTCCACTTTCATTGTGGGAACTTTTGCGAACCGGACAACAACAACAGTTAAATGGTGGACTTACCAGGTTGTGCTTGTGCTGCTGAATCTGTTGACTGCCTTTCAACAAAATGTGCATCTGTTGCTCCACTTCTGCACTCAGATAAGACACATTTAATATATCCACCAGACGATCAGCCCACCTCTTCTTCGGCAGCAGACTACCAAAAGACTCTACACATATATTGCCACCTACAGGCCTGTTATGCATACTACTGCGTTTTCAGTCCCTCTGCGTTTCCGTATAAACGTAGATTTTTTTCTCTGCATTTTTTGTGTTTTTCAGGTGAAACACTGTGAAGCGTTGTCGTATAAACGGGGCCTTTGTCTCACTTCTCAGGTAGCTTGATTGTGAGCGATGACTATTTGATAGAATAATTGTACATAGTTTGATCACACATTCGCCTTAGAGTGTTTGCTTTTCTTTGTTAACCTTTGATTCCTCATCTAAGCAGGTGTTGCCAGACCAAGGACTTCGACCTCCATGTGTGATGGAAGAGTACCTCTACGTGGAGAGATATGCTGATAAAATAAACTGAACATATAGATAACATGTTTATGATGCGTTGCACTTGCTGTGGACACATGCAGTGAGCGTGCATGTGCTACGTGACAGTTTCGGTGATCACCCCATCCTTTAGATTGTAATTATGTAACCAGGGACCTCCTTAAGGGCAATAAAAAGAGATGAAACGTAGACTGTGTTTCAGAGTGTTTTGAGATCTGTAACTGGGCACATCTCTGCATTCTCCTTGCAAGTAAAAACTTTAGACCGTGTCTTTGCCTCATTTGTGTGTTTTTCCTGATGTTCTAGGTTGCTTGAACCTGACACTATTAAACAGAAAATGGTGTCCAGACCCTAAAATTTACATTTCATCTCTGATCCCAGAAACACTGGCTTTTATTATCAAAGGGTAAATACTGATCAAAAAGCACATTAGCTACAAAGATTGACAATCAAATGATTCTCTGGTATTGATAAGATTTCTTTTGAAATCTTTGCTCTGTTGTCCTTGTAAGTTGTCTTTGTAAGGCTGAATAACATCTCCAAAAGCGGTCCATGTTTGATGAGAGTTTGTTTCACAACTACACTTAGCAAGAGCATCATACAAATTAATGAAAGTTATCAATATCAATAATAAGAGCCATGTGTTGAAATGAACAAGGTTCTTAAAATGAGCCATTTACCAGTGCCACTGGAAACACTGGTAATGACATACAACAACTGCTCCAAGTAAAATTAAGAAACAACATTTACAGTCATCACATTAGGCTGAGGAATAATTCAGCTAATATTTTAATGCTTAAACTAGGGACGCCTTTCATGACACAACTACAGCACTAGTTATTAGCCAGTGTTTTGCCAGAGTGAAACATTTTTTGTAGTGAAAAAAAAAAAATCAATTTCATCATTAACTACAAATGTAAACAGCAGAAATGGGACCAGTGCTTGCAGGATATAAGAAAAGAATGGTGAGTGTTTCAGAGGAAGGCATTTATTAAAAGTTATTACTGCAACAACACATTAAAAGAATATTCTGGGCTGCTAATAAGTAAAAACTGTGTTGGAGGCACTGAATAAAACATGAAAAGACCACAGGACTATCAGAGCAGGAAACAATTATTGGACAGAAGAGAAATAATTCAACTCCCTGTTCAACCTCACTGGTCTTGTTTCTGTATATACTTTATGCAGTGTGTGAAGAAATTAGATAAATATTTCATGTTTATCTCAGATTATTCATTAATACAGTCCTTTTAGCATTATGAATGGCATGGACTAGTTGATATGAATCAATAATCTTCAGCTCAAATAACACACTTGCTTTGAGATATTGAAAAAACCACAACATGTTCCAAATTCATGCAGTCTGACCATGAAGTATTACCTAAATTACTATTCTTATCTGCAGCATGTAACAGCTGGACTTCACAGCAACAGGACAGCTACATTTAGCATTCAGTCCTGAGTGGTGTTTATGTAACTGTGTGGACTGACCTGAGTAATCATGCGGCAGAGTCATTAAACAGACAGAAGTAGCATTGAAGAGCCCTCAGCTCAGCCCTTCCCCCATCTGAAACACCATTAGCACCACAATCACCACCTCCGCTCCACAGGTCTGCCTCCCATCAGATCCACTACCCACCCACCTACCCACCCACCCCACACCTCCCTGCACTTTTGACCCTGCTGATGTCACATGTTTCCATGGCAGCATCGATAAAGCCATTGCAACCTAAATCGAGTGTTTGGGAGTCTATTGATTGTAATCACCCTCATAGTTATTCTGGCACTTCAACTGCTATCTTCATCCACTCTTACTCCATATGTAGGTTTAAGAAGACTGTCTCTTCCTGTTGTTTCTGAGTGACAACTTTATTACATGGGCCAAGCTGAGAGCCTCTCCTCAGTTGAGAAAGCCATGAGGGAGAAGCTTGGGTGAAGTTTGAGCCCTTCCTTGCTGGTGTTCCTCATTGGTCCATGATACGATAGAGGACATGGCCGAAAATATATGATTATTAGCGATCATTCAAAAAAAAAGTTATCTATACCTGGTTTGCGATAAACAAAGCAATGATTTAGAATGGGGTCAGCAATTGCTTTAGGATATCTATCCATGATAACAACAGAAACGTCAAAATTTCAAAAGAACATCGCAGCAAGAGATGATAAAAACCATTCTCTGGAACTGTGTGGTCCATGTATTGTCACAAGTCATCTGCAGCCATTGGATCATAGATATCCTTATACTTTGGGAAATATGCTTATTCACACTCTTTCTCAGAATAAGTTGGGAATATTGATAACAACTGTATCTCAGTGGGTTATTTTTAAAGGGATAAGCCAGCCCTGCATAAATATGCATGGTTTAGAAATATGCCTTGCAGCACATCTGACGCACATTAGCAGGGTGTATCTCATTCTTTCAGTCTTCTCACAGTTTTCTTGGGAAAACTGATTTTATGGTTGTGGAGTGAGTTTATGTCTTGGTTCAGTCTTGTCCTAAAGAGTAGTATTTGATAGCCTGGCAACCTGCAGATTGACTATGCAGCAGCTCTGCACAACTGTGCAGGTCTGCGCATGAGTTACATAATTAAGACATTACTGAATGAAATCCTGAGAATGTGTGCTTTAAGTATTTTCAAAATGTGTTTAGACAATAACTTTTACATGCATCCACTTTAATGTTTGTGAGATCATTGTTTGAGAAGAAAATACCAAAAGAACAGAAACATGCAAATTCAAATTCTTTGAGACACCAGGTGACTTTTCCAGACAATAATAATAATAGTAATGATACTCTACTGTACTTAAAGCTTTTTATAAACAAGTAATCTACAAACCACATTGCCCAAATAGAAGATTTTAAAAAAGAGCTATTCATGTTGACCACTAAGAGCTTTGCAAATCTTTGTTGTCTAATCAAACAACCGTGTATCTGTGTCAGGTGAATTTGGAAGCTGATTAACCTTTTGTTGCTTTAGTTCAGGAACAGAACAATTGATTTTCAGTGAGGACTGGCTATCAGCCTTTCATATAAACCTGGGATAAATAAAAGGATATGCATGTTGTTTGATGATGCATTGGATTAAGGACACAGCTGAAAATGTTGCCAAAATATTGCATTAGAGGGGGGATTTTTCAGTCCCTGTTTCCAATAATACACGTATCTATCACAGAGTTACTAAATGGACAGCATCCAAAGTAAGGCTCAGTGTCTCCACAATGCCATGCTATTTTTTTAAATCAACTGTGTATTGTCTTCTTTTAGGCACAGTGTAACACAGTGTTGTGCGTGTGTGCAGACAAGCTTGATGCAAAAGATTTATTTTTTTAGTTCATTAATTAATAATTTCATCACTCAGATACACAGTGTTTTCCACTACAACTAGGCAACACATCACATTTTCCTGAAGAGGCTCTGATTGTATTTAAGGGGCTCTGAGGACTATCTGTTTGAACTGGATTGCAGCAACACCTTTTGACTGAAATTGCGCGCACACTGTTATGATGACATGACTCTTAACAAGACGTGTTTGTTTTGAAAATGAATGGAGATCAGCTTTTCTTTTTAACACTAATTTTTTCTACTTTTTACCAATTACAACTCGATGAGTTAAGGTATTTATCAACAGTCACACAGTGCCGTTGTTTGAAACATGACAACAAGCAAACTGTCAGTAGTTTAGTAAGTGGCTATTTTTGTGCTACTCACAGCCCATTGTAGGCTGCAAGTAGCACTAACATGTAATATTAGTGAATCCTTATGCCCTGCTCATCTACCAAGCAGAGCTAACGTAACCCCACTCTTCATTTTACTGACAGACTCTCAAATTTGTTCAGATCACTGCAGTATAACTGCTGCATGTGGTTTGGAACAAACGTTATCACAAACAGTTTAGCATGAGTTTTAGCCTTTAGCCCGTGCTTTATCACTTTCCTGTTTAGCTTTCTTCTTCTCTGATGTCCTTTTTCTGTCTGACAGTTCAGCTCCAGGGTCCACCATTACTACAAAATTAGTCCCAGAAATTGTTTTCAGCAGAAAAAACACAGATCTCTCTTCTCACTACTAAACCTCATTAGCCGGCGTGGTGTTGTCATAGAGACTTCAACTAGCCATAAATCAATCCGGTCCTGTCCGACCCGATCAGGAAGCTAGGAAATAGCATTTAGAAACAACCTATACTGGTGCCGATAATCTTATTTCAATTTGTAGATTAGGTCCAGGCATATATCTAGAAGTGAGACTTTTTTCAAAATCACTTAGAAAGTCCTCACAGTCCCTTTAAGGAAAGGAAAAGGGGAAAAAGTTCTTACAGCACACTACCATTCTGACTTTTGGCTTTATAAAGGCAGTCCAGCTTCCCAGTCAATGGAGAGTCTCTCATCTCAGTGGAATAAACTAACAGACTATCTGCCCACAAGGAGACGTCAACCACATCTCACCACCTACCAGCTGCTTGTAATGCAGACTCTGTGTGGGGTGCAGCGTGCAGCAAGCGAGTTTGTGAGGCTTAATTCATATCTGAGCTTGGCCTTTACTCACTATTACAACACATCGCATCTCCTTACCATGTTGACTTGTCTCGCCTTTCAGTTGCTGTAAGCATGTATCATTACTCTCTGAGTGGCTTCAAAGCTTTTTCTTTTCTAGTCTGTATGTTTTACAGTGACACCCCAGAGTGGAGGGTAGGCTGAGCTTCATTCTTAAAGGCCCTGTGAGGACTAATGAGCAAAATATTCTCACTTTTATATGTTTTCCTGTTCATAATCCATCCATCCATCCATCCATCCATCCATCCATCCAACCAACCAACCAACCAACCAACCAACCAACCAACCAACCAACCAACCAACCCAGCTGTCTTAGGGTGAGAGTCAATCACAGGGCTAACACACAGAGACGGACAAACTTTCACACTCACACCTACGGGCAATTTAGAATCACCAGTTAACCTGATGACCATGTTTTTGGACTGTGGGAGGAAGCTGGAGTGCCCATCTATGCATGCATGGGGAGAACATGCAAACTCCACACAGAAAGGCACACTTTGCCAGCCCGAGGATTCAAACCAGCGACCTTCTTGTGAGGCAGCAGTGCTAACAGCTGTGCCACCGCCCAGCCCTGTTCATAATCTACAACTTAAAAAAGAGATTATCAGCACCAACATTGGTTATTTCTAAATACTATATCTCAGTTTCTGTTCTCAACTCAACAATGGAACCAATTTAGGGCTTGCAGACCGTAAACCTTTGATGACACTAAGGCATGATGCAAAGTTTAGCAGTGGGAGGTAAGTTGGAAGTCCTTTTCTCTAATGAAAACAGATTCTTGGATTTATTTATGTAGTAGCTGATCTGGTAAAAAGAAAATGAAAAAGGACAGAGGAAAAGTAAACAAGAGAATGATAGAGCATAGGCTAAAACACAGGTTAAGCTGTTTGTGATAATGTTCATTCCAACCCACATGCAGCAGTTATTCTGCAGTGATCTGATCAAACTGGAGAGTCTGTCGATACAATAAGGAGCAGGGTAAACAGATAGTTTCCTCACTTTCTGTACATTAAATTATGCTACAAACTGAGTTTACAATGTTTGCTTGTTGACATGTTTCAAACAATAGTCAACATAACATGTCGCTTTTTACCTGGTAAAAAGTTGCCTCAAATAAAGAAAAGTAGTGTTGAAAAAGAAGATCTACTCTCCATTCATTTGCCTCCAAAATAAATGCACTTCCTGATTAGAGACATGTCTTTACGACAGTGAGTGCTGGATAACCAAAGATAGATGCAAGATAACCAAAAACTGGCACAAAACAACTTCTGAATAATTGCAAAAAAAAAAAAAAAAATGCACAAACTAGAGACTCATCAGTGTACAGCGTTTAGTTGGAAGTTTTTCAGTGTTCCTCTCAGACTTGTCTTAGATCTATACAGTATACAGTATCTGAGAGGTGTCAAGGGCTTTTACATTGTCTTGTATGCCATCCATGCTCTCAGGGCTCTGGTAACATTTATGCTCTGATGCACAGTAGAGCCCTCTCAGGTAGCAGGAGGTCCATTTGTTGAAAAGAGTATAGCTCCTTGGGGAGTTAGCCTCCTGTTTAGCATTTGTGCTATTCATGCCACACAAACGTCTTTAGAGGATCATGGGGCAGCTTGCTAAAGATCAAACTTTGTACCTGAAGCCATCACCTTGCATGTTGCCATTTATATATTAGTTCATGTTGACAGGTTGCTTGCACCTGCAGGGTGAAAAGAGTGACAATAGCATAATCACAACCTTTGCAGTGCACTGTTTATTGTTTAGGAATAGTTTTGGAACAGGAATAGTGACCATTCAGGCCTTATTAGAATATGCTTTGCATAAATTATACACCATACTCAAAGGTTAATGGAATGGGTGGTGTATTCACTGCTGCTGTTCAATACTGTGCACCAGAGATTAGATATAAAAATTGTTGCAGCTTCATCATAAATCATTTTATGTTAAACCCTGAAAAAAATTAATCATGCCAAAAACCTCAACTTTAAGTGATTTAATCACATGTAAAATTGCCATGTGGTTTTATTACATAAGTTCGAAAGAAAAACATGCATTAAAAGCAGTGAAAGCTTAAATAAAAAAACAATGATCACATGAATTTACTCAAACTGTTTAAATCGTGTGCACACAGTATTTACTGAATATTATAAATTAACTTTAATATTGAATTAAATATTGGTGTATTTTACTCTAAAAGAATTATTTTTCATTCCTCAGGCCAGGAATAATTCTTTTAGTGAATGTTTAGCTTTTTCTTTCTCAATAGAGTGATTTTTTTTGGCAGTTTTTCCCCTTACTTTCTATCTAAAAATCAGACAGTCTCATGTCGACAATTTGCCCATCAGTCTCAGGTATTGCATTGAAAGAATGCTAATTTTCTTCTCTATATCTAAAGCCACCCATGTTATAAATGCTTGTGGTTTATGTTATTACAGTTTAAGGAGAGAAAGATACCCATTTGAGGTATCTTTAATTCTTATCTTAGTTGTACACCTCATTGTAATTTTTTTAATGCAAAATAACAAAAAAAGTTTAAATAGATATCTAACTGTATCAATTCACTTGTCAAACTGTGAAGATCATCTTCATAGTGTTTTTGTCCCTAAGGAAATAGAATGGCACTAAAATTTTATAGTCAACAAGTGACCCCCCCCCCCCCCCCCCAATTGTATGTGTGTGTGACTGCAATCCTCTGTCATGATCTGATTTAAAAACAGAGGGGTTTGCAAATGGAGGTTTCTCAAAACACAGAATATGATTGGTTTTGCAGCCAAAAGAATGTTTGGAGTAAAAAGTGTTGCTCTTTTCACCACAAACACCAGTCATGGAGCAGCTGGGGGGCCTGAGGGATAAACAGAGTTTGAGGCTGACAGAAAGAAGCTGAAAAGGGAGACAAAACTAGTCTGCTGGGTAGTAATAATAGCATAGAAGTCCTTAGTCTTTGAAAACTGTTTGCTTTAAGTTTTAGACCCTGCCTGAAAGCAAGGAGTGAGAAAGGTAATGGGATTTGTGTTATATGTGATTGTACATGTGTGGCTGTGGCAGAAATAAATAAAGAAAAAAACAAGGCAATAAGAAGAGATAGGCTGGATAACGGATGATGTTTTCCTGCAGCATGTGCAAGGACTTTGCTGGGTCTTAACAACCTGCATTATGGATGCTTCTGTGCAGTCTGATCTGTTCATGTGAAAATCCCGAGATAATCTGAAACAGACCGAAAGCAAGCAGAGGAAGCCTTTGATTCACGGCTCATTTCTGGACGGTGGAATTACAATGATTTTATGCTCTGATAAGATAGAGAATCTATACTTCTTAATTCACTGGTAATAAAAACATTTTTTCCCCCTAAAACCATCCATATAGTGGCTTTACATTTGTGGAAGTGTGTGCATAGCCAATCAGGCTGCAGGCAACATATTATGATCAAGCACTGCTCATCCAAGAGCCACTGACATAGCCTTGGCTTCCACTTCCTTAGGCTTTCAGACTTCGAACACAAGAGTTCCTCTTTTAAACATGGGTCGCAGAGTACACAAAGGCACGATGCTACAGAAAAGGTAATCAGGCATCGAAACAGAAATATTTCATGCCAAGAAATAAAAGGTGAGATATGTTATGTAAGTGATGTCTCACCGTGTGCTGGCAATAAAAAATGACAAGATGAGACAAGATCCCAACATAAAGTGAACCTTATACAGGTGCTTTTTCTTTTTTTTTTTCTCTCTGAAATGAAATAATCTTCAAATCAGTACCTGTCAGCTTGTTTGCATCTTTTGTTGGTCAACAGGTGTTAATCAAGGTTGTTCTCCATCCTCTACCAGTGCTAATGGAAACACAGGTTACTGTCTTTGCTTTAGCTAGCTGTAGCTTTAAATTCAGACTTTTAACTCCCAGCACTTTCACCTGCCTTCATATGCTGTCCTGGAGCATTTATGTATTCTTGAGCTACAGTTTCTCTCTGAGACATTTGGTTGAGGGGGAATTTGAGGTTTACTTTGCAGTTGGCTGACGGGTAAACATGCCTGACTGCATAGAGGACAATTGATGGGAATGTGTATACAGGGTGAGACAGCTGTCTCCTCACTCTTGTGAATAACAACAGATATGCATTGAAAATAAGCATTGCTTGCCAGCATCACACCCAGCAGACTAACTGTAAAGGAGAAATGTACCTGCTGTGTGGGTGTGCACATTCTCTGTTCCAGCTGTCTCATTTGATGCCAGTTTTGTTAAATAATCAAGTTATTTTTTTATATTCTCTGTCAATCACATGAACTGTGCACCTTTAGTAGGATGGGAAGATTGTCTGTTTTGAACAACTTTATATCACAGGTTTGGTTTCTGTAGCTAATCTGTTAAAATGCAGCCCACTCCAGTCTAGTTTTTGCAGAGATACAAGATACTTTGTAAAAATCATTTTGTGTTTTTGTGTGTGTGTGTTTGTGTGTATGTGTGTGTTAACCTGGGAGACCCAGTGGATGTGATCTTCCTTATTCATACCTTCATCCAAGCTCGATATGCCTGGGATTAACAAGCCTATAACAGTTTATTGACAGAGGAACAGCACTTCTCCTCAACATGCCCGCTTGCTGCTAGAAGATATGTATTTATAGATTTAAAAAGAAAAAAATCCATCACAAGCAGGGATTGTTGGCCATGTGGTGGCAAAATGAAAGATGCTTCTTCTCACCAAAATTCAATTTCTTTGACATCTTTAGAAATACAATAAGGGATTGCTGCCCCCATCTCTCTCTATCTCTGCGTGTGTGTGTGTGCGTGTGTGAAAGATGGATCAGTAGAAATCAGTAAATCGTGTCTTTGGGGTATATGTTTGTGAAATTGGATTTAACTTGTTATTTGATACATTATCTTCAACACAATTTGCTCGTGCAGTGGTTCCACTTAAGGTCATATTGAACTTTGCTCACTGTGAAATATATGCTTTGTGACATGGTCAGCTCTTACAGAAGAATCCAGTATGTGCTGAAATCCATCCTGAACATTCCATTATCACATGCTTGTGTTTTCCTCATCTTTTATGAGACTCATGGGCATTGTGAGTCTTAAATAATAAAGCTAATAGGTTAACATGTTGGTATAATTTGCGACCGCTTGTCATGGTGTATAAAATTGCTAATAACTCTCCATCCAATGTTCTCTCATCACAGAGAAGGATAACAACCACAGACTGGTGTAGTTGGGTAAAGCGGGTGGGTATGTGTGTGTGTGTGTGTGTGTGTGTGTGTGTGTGTGTGTGTGTGTGTGTGTGTGGTGGTTGAAGGAAACTGAGGATAGTTTGCAACTAGTCAACAGCCCCCTGCAGCTACTGACCCCGTTCCATACTGTTTTTAAATAAATGCCCACCAGTTATTCCAAAAGTTGGTGCAGGTGAAACTTCCCGCTTTGCTGAAACATCATTAAATGAGAAAGTGACAAAGGGCTGAGGCTGCATCAGCGATGCAATAACGGGGTTTGCAGAGCAGGAAAATAAGAGCACAGTGCTCACAGCACAAATGAACATCTCTGCTCTCGCTGGAATTGCCAGTGATTAAGAGCAAAGACAGTGTCCTTTTTCAGAGGTCAACTCCCCTGCTCCCCTCTCACTGCTGAACTCCTACCATCACATGCACAGAGTCACTTCTTCATTGCTGCATACACAAAGATACTGTAAGTTCAATGTACAAATCCACAGAATAATAATTTCCCCATTCAGCTGAGGAAAAAAAAGCATCTTTGCTGTCAAATCTTTAAATTGGACGAGTAATGGTCTCTCACATGTTAATAGACTCCTTGGAAGAACAGAAATTTGGCTGCTCTATTCTTTGATTTCAAAACTGCTTCGTTTTGAAATCAATGGCAAGCTCTTTCTAAGGAACAAAGTGCTTACTGAAATGAAATGGGTGAAATGGCGGTCATGTGTCAGAGCAAAGTCACTGCATTAAAAAGCGACTTTCATTCCCCCGTTGCTTGCACACCCATCCCCCAACACCCACCCACCTACTGCCAGCAGCTTTTACACACTCAACCACACATACACATCTTTTTTCTCCTTGTGCCCTGTGCTTTTGCTCTCCATAGCGTGTAAAATTGCTTAAACAGAGAGACCAGATGAAATATCATGACAGTTTAAACATTTCATTAAAGGAGCAGCAGAGGCTTTGACAGAGGCGAAACTCTCTGCAGCTCAAGTCGACTGTGAGTAGTTTATTAAATTTTTGGGCTGTGCTAACCTGTGTGCATGCACTTTCACACACATGCATTCACAGGCACACAAGTGTTGAAAAACAGGCTGATAATTTGTGCAAATTTTCATCTAATTTGTATTTTTTACACTTTGAGAACATATAAACCACAGTTGATCTTTGACCTTTAGTGTCACCTCTGCCCCTCTTCCTATAAACAGATATTATCTGTTCTACCATAACACATGAACATTCACTGCAGGTACAAAGATTTAAAGAGGAACACATCAAAGCCAAGGTTGAGAGCCTTATGTAACCAGGCTGCTTATTCGCAGCAGTGACAGCCTATCAAGACGTAGCATCCTGTTCTCCAGGTTGCCATGGCTGCGTCAGTAAAGTTGGTTCACCCAATCTGTGAGTGCTGTATTTCATTGTTGATACATCAGAATTAGCTCTTGCTGGTATGTAAACATTTGGCGACAACTAGTTTTTGCTCAATGCAAAGACCTTCCAAAAGACCTTATGGAAACACAAGGTTCCCTTTCAGTAGAAAAAAGAAAAACCTGACGATGTTCTCTGATAAATCTGGGTTTGTGGAATGAAACTAACACGGAGTGAGACAGGAGGTACATAATGGACTGCCTGGACAAGCACTTTGTAGTGCAAAGTTATGAATAAAACCCTCACACAGCATGAGGTATTGTGGCAAGGACACTTCTGCATATCATTGCTGAACAAACAGATCCAATTCCCTTCTGGGAAAAGAAAAAGTTTCCACATGCTTCGTTTGAATTCTATGTGGAAATAAAGTAAAAATATCACCAATATAAAATATTCTTAATCAATCTGACTAGCTTGACTTAATTCTCTGTCATCATGTTTCTCTGTGCAGGTACACTTCACTCTGTCTCCTCCTGATCTGTTCTGACACTCTCTGGCAGCACATCAGTGTCAGCACAGTGACAGCTCAGATGCTATTGGAATTCGATTTACAGAGATAGTGTTGTCCTTCACCTCTGCAGCCTCTGCCATCGTGCAAACCTGATGTCCAAATTGCACCAGCCCCTGACAGTGTTTCACCCACCACTTTTTGACTTATTGAGGTTGACTTTGAATTCCTCTCATTTGATCATTTTTGGAGAGCTTCTCATGTTATGTTGTCATGGAAACCACCTGTCTATGAACCACCTCTGTTGGCAGATGGCTGTGATTCAAAAGTATGAACAGTGCAACAAATCACATCATCCAGCTCTAACTTTATTTTGGCCCATTGCATTGGCGTAACATTGACTTCCAGTAATCTTTTCCAGGGTTTAAAACTGATTCTCTCTGGAATTTCTAATTATCTTAAAAACACTGCTCACACGCAGTCCTTTGATTTACAGTGTGTAATATTAACCTACCTCCAGGAGGAACAGCAGCTGTGTCACATCAGTTTGAAGAGGTGACTTCTTTGTATGCTGTCATTACACAGCCAGCCAAATATGATCTTTTTTTAACAGTTTAAACCGCATCATGCATAATAGTTCCTTTTTGTTGGAGACTAATGTTTTGATTAAATTTCAATGTTACTTCAGCCTCTCAGTGCCCACCAACAGACTACCTTTGTCCAACTCTATACAACTTTATTTTAGTAAAGGCTCTTATAAGAATTTTCATGTATAATTATGTTTATGTAAATATATATTCAGCAGTGACACCAACAGTCTGAATTCTGATTTCTTCTTCTGTAAAAGGAAATGTTACCTTTTCCAAAGGTCCAGTGATGATAACTTTCCCCTCCTCCCAGATAGATGTTGCGGTGAGTATGGGGCAAATTAAATGTTGTATGATCATACACTGTATATAGAATGGACAGAGTGGCTCCGCCTTTTACCATTGTACGGTTTTGAAGCCAAAAAACCTCCGTCACGGGAGCTGCCATTGGTCACCATTGTGCAACCAGAGTCTGCGCAGTAGAGACTTACGAGGAACCCTGGGGAAATCTGAGTGGAAGCGGGTGACAAAAATAACTTATTTTAGACCATCTAATCTCTTCTTAACTGTCCTTCCCGATGCATTTTATTATTCCAGAAAAAACTAAACATGTGCGACAGCTGTTAATCATCGTTAAACAAGACGTAAAACCCTGTTTTTGACCTCTAATAACTAATACATAAGAAACAAAATGCAGCCCAATAATATCTAAATATCACCACTGTACTGCAGCCAGCCAGCAGAGGGGGCAGTTTTTGTGGTGACCTCAGTTTGAGCAGAGCAAGATAATGTCCATTTCTTTTGACAGTCTTTGTGTATGATCTACGTCACCATCTAAACAGCAACATTAATGGATGAACTGTCCGACAAATGTTGATGACCAAATACAACACTATCCACCTTATTCCTGACTTTGTGAGTTTACCCATGATTCATAGTGGTAGTTAGTTTTGCTCTTCTGGTTGAACTCTGTGTTTACGTAAGCCTAGCTGTCATACCCACTCTAATAACCAGCTTTTAACAGCAAGAGAGCAACAAAATGAACAAAAATCAGAGGTGGATTCGTAGTTTTAAAAAGTCTTGTGAACAGCTCTGTAATAGTGCCTCACCCGTCAGTTCTCACGGAGTGGGTAGATTACATGAAGTTATGGCCCGAAGTTAGCTACATCAACATCAAGTTAATTATCTTGTATTTTCTGAAGGTGTTGACGGTGAAGAAATACACAATTACAAAAGCACAGACGCATACAACTACAAAACATCATATAGTTAATGTCTTATGAAAAGCGTGTTTTGTTTAACAGGTGGATTTTTTTTGGAAATTTAAATAACAGAACAAAGCATGCACATTAATTTATCACAGTAGAACCATATCAAAATGTGGTGAATCGATACAAATAATCGTTAATGTTATCTGTTTCTGGACATTATCTTCTGTTAAACTGATAGTGTTAAAGATTGTTATGTGATATGAAATAAAATGAATTATGTTGATTAGAATCGCTGTATCATGATGTTATTACCCGAATTTCATAGGTATTGTATCATACCTCATTGCATCATGAGTCACCGATAGTTCCTGCTCTTAAAATTGAATCTGAAAACAGTTCCCACAACGACTTAGCATTAAACACTCAGGTAATCTTGATCTTACTGCCAGTTCAGTGGCTTCCAAACTGTAAACATTGGCAAGTGTGCTCTTGGGAGCACAAAACCAAGCTAGAGGTGTTGTTGCCAAGAATCAAACTTGGAAGTGTTGTGCTCCTGTTCCACCTGGATGCCCCTGATTATCCACTTTGCCTTGAAAAAAGAAGCTTCCCACTGATAGTTAAAACAGTGATGCCAGAAGTAACAGCTACACATGTGTTCCTTGGCTACAAGCAGAACTTTAACAGCATGGCAGTTAAAAACAGCTATTACCACATGGCTGACCTGTTCTTTGCCAGAGGCCCTGCAGATGGTCGCCTCCTAGCAATGAGCACAACTTCCTCCTCACAAGCTTGCCATTTCAGAGGAACTTCCCATTTACAGTTCAGGGCCATGGAACAATATGGCTCATCTGCAAATCCATGTCTGAGAGGACGGATGTGGAACAGGAGGAGACTGTGTGTCTATCTGCAGTTCAGTTCAAAACATTACACACATAAAGACAGGAAATAGAAAATATGGGACTAGAGCCTTGTTACATGATCATAACGGCATGTTATGCGTGTGTGTGTGTGTGTGTGTGGGGGGGGGGGGGTCATACCAGTTTGGGATTCAGTGATGTCCTCCTCAGACTTAAAAATATCTAAATGTTATACCATAAATCTAAAATGAAATGAAGATGTTAAGCTTTATCAGTAGGTCTAATCATTTGGTGCCCAAACATCTGAATGATTTAGTAATAGATCATCACCCAGCAGTGGTTGGTTTGCTAGCAGGAGCTGACAAAGGTGACTGCAGACAATGAAACTGAAATGAAGAATTTAGATAAATACAAGTTGCCAATCAATGTAATGTCTCTTGGTTCTAATAAATTATTTTTTACAAAGGAGTTATTATTTCATTAGCGTGTGCTTTTTTCAGACAGTAGCCCTTGTTTAAAGACAATGTGAGTATGATAATGAAGAAATATGACTCCCAGCCCTCCTCTCAAAAGATCAATGTCAGCCAAGTGTCCAATGGATCTTAATGAAGTGATACATGTTTAAAAAAGAAAATTAACTGCACTGAGTTTATTGTCTGGGGACATAAATGTGTGATGTACTTTAGAAAAATAGCAAGTATTGTACACTTGGAATTTTAAAGGAAATTTAACAGAAGGATGACTGTGATAACAACCTTCAGGCATCATTTTTAATAAAGCAGTTTTGCACTCATGATTCTTGACTATGAAATAGTAATACCCTTCTAAAGATGTTTGATTCTCAATTACAGTTATTCATTTTATGAAAAACTCATTAAGATAAGGGCTAATTTAGTTTATATGCTCAAAGTGTCATCAAAATGGGCCGGAAGCAACTCATTTGTTTTTCACCCAGCTGTGTCTATTTAGATCTAGAATCTTGTTTCACCATTGTCCCTGTATAATATAACCTTCTAATAAAAAAAAAAATGTAAAAGAAAATATTTAACCAACCTAACTGCTGATGCATTTGGGTTGATAAGAATACAATTTATTAGTATTATTATTAGCTTTTCACAGAGCCCAACAAAGACACAGATCTCACATCTACACCTGGATGAACTGACAACTCTGCAGGGAACTATGAAGTGGGATTAAAGGGTACCCAAGTTTGTTAACCTTTAACTGTCCATCCATTCTACCACTTGTCTGGAGACGGGTCATAGGAGCAGCAATGTCATCAGCAAGTGGTCCCTGTCCTTCCATCGTTTCCTGGGTCTACCCGGGGTCTCCTTCCTGCTGGGCATGCCCAAAACACCTCAGCAGGGAGGTGTCCAGGAGGTATCCTCATCAGATGCTGAACCACCTCATCTAGCTCCTCTCGATGCAAAGGAGAAGCGGCTCTACTCCGAGCCTCTCTTGGATGTTTGAACTCTGAACCCTATCTCTAAGGCTGAAGCCAGAAACCCTGTGGAGAAAGCACATTTCAGCCATTTGTATTTGCGATCTTGCCCTTTCGGTCACAACCCACAGCTCATGACCATAAGTGAAGGTTGGAACGTAGATTGACCGGTAAATTGAGAGCCTTGCCTTCTGGCTCAACTCCCTCCTCACTACAACAGACTGGTATAGCATCTGCATCACTGCTGACCAGTGGTGGACAGTAACAGAGTACATTTACTTGTGTACTGTACTTAAGTACATTTTTTGAGTAGCTGTACTTTACTTGAGTATTTATTTATCTTTCTTTTTTTTTTTTTTTTTGAAACTTGTGACTTCCACTCAACGTCATTTCAAAGACAAATATTGTACTTTTGACACCACTACATTTATCGGAAGCTTTTCCTTACTTTTTCTTTTCATGCTGGTCATAGCTGTAGTCAGCTGGTAGTGTTTTTCTTTTCTAAAACCCAATTGGTGACACGCTGTGCTCCTCCCAGAAGGGAACTAATTACAGTCACTGTTAAAATCTGGGACGGATTTGGAAATCCATCAGCCTTGCTCTGTAACAAGCTCTCCTGCCTTTATTCAAACATAACTTGGCAATGGAGATGGAAGGAGACACTAGCTGAGAAACCAGTGCACCCATGGCCATATCTCAACATGATGTTTGAGATTTTGGAAATCTTTTAAGGATTTCCATCTCTTTCCACTGACATGGAAAAATGCCAGGCGGATATTGTGTTTGGTGAACACGTTTTAAAAAGGCATGTGTTATGTTGCCACGTAGCCAAGTGGTTCAACCAGAGGATGAAATCTTGAAAGCAGAGTTGGGGTTTGTTTGTGGTAATGGACTGAACGGTAAACTTGCAACTCCCCCAAAATTAATGTGAGGGGGAGGAAAAATGCTCTCTTTTTTTTCTTGTTATATTTAAAAAGAGAGTATAAATGACACAAGCCATCCTTATTGTTTTTGATTACATCTTTATGCTGAACTTTTGTCTTTTTGCAGAGTGGTTCTATGTATGTCAATACATCATGAGGTAGTTCAAGTTACAAGGTTCTGTAAAAGCACTGAAAAAATAATAAAGCAATGTACTGATATTAGAAAATGGACTGTACTTTTTGAGTACTTGAGTATTTTTAAATGCATGTTCTTTTAAAAAAAACTTAAGTATTTTTTTAAAGTACTTCAGTACTTTAACTTGAGTCAAATTTTGATTGAGCAACTTTTACTTTTAGTTGAGTATGATTTTACCACGAGTATCAATACTTTGACTCAAGAACTGGAGTTGAATATTTTATCCACCACTGCTGCTGACGCCATCCTGATCTGTCTGTCTATCTCTCGCTCCATCTCGTGACCAGGACCCCAAGATACTTAAACTCTTCAAAGACTCTCTCCTGACCAGGAGTAGGCAGTCCACTCTTTTCCAGCTGAGAACCATGGTCTTAAACTATGGCCTATAAGACCTCTAACCATCTCTGTAAAATTACCGTCTAACTTATGCTGTACACCTCACCCGGTCATAAAGTCTGTTTTGAGTTTTCCACTTGGCTCAGTGCCATCTCCTCAGAGATTCCACTCTGATCTCTTGATTTATTACATTATGGAGATGTAAATACATTAGGTTCGTAGTGCAGGAAAACATAACCCCCCCCCCCCCCCAACCAAATTTTCTGTTTGTGTGAGTAATACTTGAGTTGTTATCAATACTCTGAGCCAGTGACATAAATACAAATACTGACACCTCTGAAAAAATGTCACTAGTGTACCCTTTATTATGAAACCAGAATGATTCATATAGACCTTGTCGATGAAGACATATACTCTTTTCTATTAGTGTATGTCATTTTTCGTGCAGAAAATCACAAATAATGGCCAGTGCCTTAAAGGGTTGACCAGCTTTTCTTTTTTTCTTTCTTGTTTTTTCTTTATAAATTAGACAATTGCTGACCCTATGCACATTGGCTAAATGTGATCAAAGATGACTGAATATACTGTATCTCATATTGATTTCTCCAAATCATAACATACATTTTTTCCTCACTGACAGTTTTAGCTGAACCAAATTCAGTGTTGGTGTAATACAAGGTTTTCTGCCATAAGCATAACCTCGTCTTACACCAACATGACAGTTCCAGACAATGGAAACAAGATCAATAGAGATTGCTCCAACCATATTGTGCTGCGGCTTGAAGGCATTTTTGGAGCTTTTTTTTTAGGCCTGGACCTCAGTGGGGGACCAGGAGTCCTCCTGGGATTTCTCCTTAAGAAACAAGCCCTATTTTGATTCTGTTCTTGCACTCTGGGCATCTTCTTTTACTCAGACTGACACACATTTTCAGATATACTGTACTGTTAGTGGGTTACTGTATTTCATTCACTGAAGTGCCTTCACCTCTCTCTCCCTCTTCTCCTTCTCTCAGTCATTTACTGATTATCTCTGTCTCCCTCACAGGCTGTCTGTCTGCATTTCTTGATTGTATAAATAGATTGGTGTGCTCTGTGATCACACAGTGGGAGACCGTTAATTAAACAACAATAAAATGAGTTTGATGAGTTACTTCAGAGATGCAGTCCTTTCTTCAACTTCTTTTTTGAACAGTCAAGGAACGCAGATGTCTTTTTCTTCCTGTTGACTCAAACTCTGTGGCATTTCCCCTGTTTTCCTGCTGTTAGTTGAATCAGCAGTGCAAGGTCCTGAGTGTAGCAGAGCAGAAGGAAAGGTTAAAAAGCAAAATTCACGGTCTGCTGTTAGTCTTTGAAGTTACAGTTTCTTAGTTTTGTTATTTTTTCCCCGAGTCATTATGTATTGTTCATTTTCTAAATGTGCCGTAAAATTAATTAATTAATTAATTCTTTATATTTAGTATTTTATTTTTGGCTGCAGTCATAAGGGTGGTGTTTAGACATGTACAGACTGGCCATCTGGCATACTGAGCATTTCCTGGTGGGCCGACGTGCTATTTGGGCTGACAGTCCTCAAACACACACACACACACACACACACACACACACACACACACATATATATGTATATATATATATATATATATATATATATATATATATATATATATATATATATATATATATATATGTATCTATATATATGTGTGTATATATATATATATATATATATATATATATATATATATATATATATATATATATATATATATATATATATATATATATATATATATACGGTTTGCACATTTATTAGGCAAGTGTGTATTTTGACCATATCATCTTTTTTTGTGCATATTTTCCAACTCCAAGCTGTATAACCTTGAATGCTTATTGGATTTAAGCATATCAGGCAATCTGTATTTGTCTAACGAGAGAGGTTGTAACCTAAGGACATCAACACCCTATATCAAGGTGTGCATAATTATTAGGCAGTGAAATGGGCCAAAAAAGAGATTTAACTGACTGAAAGGTCAAAAATTATAATAAGTCTTTCAGGGGGATGCAGTGTTCCTCAAATTGCCAAGATATTGGAGTGTGGTCAAGAACCATCAAACATTTTATTGCAAATAGTCAACAGTGTCGCATGAAATGTCTTGTGAAAAAAAGACACAAATTAACTGCAAATGATTTGAGAAGACTCAAACATGAAGCTACCAGGAACCCATTATCCTCCAGCGCTATGATATTCCAGAACTGCAACCTACCTGAAGTGCCCAGAAGTACAAGGTCTTCAGTGCTTAGAGACATGGCCAAGGTAAGTAAGGCTGAAACCCAACCACCACTTAACAAGACATTAGTAACAAGACATAGCAAGACATAAGTTGAAACATCAAGAGTGGGCCAAAATATATTTGAGGACAGATTTTTCAAAGGTTTTATTGACTGATGAGATAAGAGTGACTCTTGATGGACCAGATGGATGGGCCTGTGGCTGGATCAGTAATGGGCACAGACCTCCACTTCAACTCAGACACCAGCAAGGTGGAGGTAGGGTACTGGTACGGGCTGGTATTATTAAAGATGAACTATTGATCTATTGCTCTTGTGTTGATGGCCTGTTCTTATGCACCCATGATTAGCGCCTCTGTGCTGTCTTTCAGTCCAGCCTTTTCCAGCCATTGGTATGTTTTCCCCGGTGTCAGCCACTTCTTCAATTTGTCGGTGGTACATGCCGTGCAGGAGCTTGTCTTCCCATGACAGTCCCTTTAGGTCCTCCTTGTTACTGGGCTTCTGTTGCTTGAGGCATTCACTAAGCAGGTCATCACTGGGAGCCATCATGCTGATGTACTCCTCGAGGCCAGCTGTCTCTTCCTGAATAGTGGTTCTGACGCTCACTAGCCCTCGGCCTTCCTCCTTCTGTTTAGTGTACAGCCGGAGCTGGACTTCAGGTGAAAACCTCCATGCATTGTAAGGAGTTTCCTAGTCTTGATATCAGTGGCTCTCATCTCTTCCAGTGGCCAGGATATTATACCAGCGGGGTGTCTGATTACTGGCAGGGCATAGGTGTTTACAGTCTGGATCTTGTTCTTCCCAACAATTCAGGACTATTCTGACTATTCAGCACCTGTCTTACTCTCTGTAGATACTTGGCTGAGGCTGCTCCCCCCGCACCATCATGGTCTTCTACTTCCCCTTCTGGCTGAATTCCAAGACTTGCCAAGTCCTGCCAACTCCAGCCCCAGCCTGATAGCAACCATATTATCTTGGTATGTCAACAGAGCTATGCTTAGTCCGTATTCGGTCTGGCTAAGCTGTTGGCATGCATTTTAATGGTCTGATCTAGTGCTGAATAAGCTCATAGTCTGATTTCTGATGCTGCATGTAAACGTACCGAATGATCTTGACATAAACAAACTTTTTCATGTAACACACAAAGTAAAAACTGTATTTGGAATATCTGCAGTTAATATCACTTATTTGAGGTTAACTGAGGTTGGATAAAGAAGACACATTAGATAACAGCTGCACATGTATAGTGTAAAGTGTTAAATGTGACCCTGTTAACTTGTGACTGTCAGCTGACAATCACTGACACAATGGCTGAGAGTCACCAGTTAGCATGGTTCCAATTAACTCCAAAATCCGGTTGAACTGTAACTGTCAGAACTTAATAGAAGTTGACTTTGTGGCATAGTATTGTTTCTGACAACTGACCACAGAACAACAGACATTTTTATGCTGCTTCCAGGTTCAAATGAGCGTTAAAACAATGATAACTTGTCTGAAAGATTGGAGCTAAATGGAGCTAAATGCAGCTTCAGCTGCCCAAATGCATGTGCACTTTATGATGACGAAGTTTGTAAAGAGGTCTGTGACAAGCGACCACGGGTGTCTTGGACAGGATGTACGTTGCATGCCATGTTGTGGGCCAAATAAGGATAGGATGGAACAGAATTGCTGCTGCTTTTTGCTGCCAAAAGTGCTAAAATTACAGACATGTTTGTCACAGCAGGGCCTTCATCAGCCCCCATGGCTGGGGGCCGCCCTGGCAGTGGCTCTGTACAGGATCATGTAGAACCTGCAGCAAGCTGGACCGCTTTCAGCTGCAACTTAGTCAATGTAATGAGTAGGCTATAGCAACCCAGCCCCTTGGAAAATCTAATAAAATTATAAAACATCAATAAAATGATATTGGCTTATGTTCCATGGCCAAGTTTATATTATTAAGGCAAGTGAAATAGTGTGGTAGTGTCCTTACCACTAGCAGCTACTTATGAGACATGCATTGACTGGATGAGAAAATGAGCCTAGCCTAGTACTTCCAACTAAATAGTCTTGAATGTGAGAACACTTTAAAACCACCATTCACCAGCGATAACAGTAACTCAATGGGCAGCATTCTAGTAAGCTGGGTCAAGGCTAAGCTACTTTTTGGACCTAGAAAAATGTGTTTTCAGTTCATTTTCAATGCAGTTTTTATGTAGGTGGTTAGGGGGCGATGTACAGAAATTAAAGAAAATCAGACTTATTTAGGTTGGCCTAGACTGAGCTACTTTAAGGCCTGGAAAAAATGTGTTTGATGCAGTTTTATGCAGCCTAGGTGGCTAATGACAATGTGGGCTATAATGAAAGAAAATCTTTTAAAATGATATATAATTTTTTTCTCATTGCCAGTGTTATGCCAATGCAGTTGTGTGTCTGTTTACAATAGAATCCTGTATGTATGTATGTATGTATGTATGTATGTATGTATGTATGTATGTATGTATGTATGTATGTATGTATGTATGTATGTTTGTATGTTTGTATGTTTGTATGTTTGTGTGTATGTATCAATCAATCAATCAATCAATCAATCAATCAATCAATCAATCAATCAATCAACTCACTCCACAGTCCTTGTTCATGTTTTGTTGAGCTAGGTTGAGATAGCATCCCCAGAAGAGCACAGAGTCTGCAAAAGTGAAGAGAGCAGAGGGCAGGAGGACTTAGATTACTTTGCCTGTTCTGAGCCCTCTATGTTACTGAGATTTTTGGATCACCACCCAAAACAAAATGCCATAAATCAAGTAGTGCAAAAGGGTATTCACCACCATTAAAAACAGAACCAACAGGAAGTGGCTCACATACTGTGAGAGAAGTCACGCATCGTTTTGTTCCGTGTGTAAGGCTTTTAGAAAGATCAAGCACATTTATCACTGGAATGTCTGATTGAAGGCAGCATGTGCACCAGCGCATTAAAGAGCATGAAAGAGAAGTGCACACCGAATCTGTGCTGAAGCTTTTTTACTACTGTTCTCAAAAGCAGATATCAGCAGCATGTTTGCTAGTAATCAGCTGCCTGCCAATAGGGAACAGGTCAGAAAGAGATCCCAGGTATTGGAGTGTGTCGTGGATGTAGGATAGAATAGAATAGAATAGAATAGAATAGAATAGAATAGAATAGAATAGAATAGAATAGCACTCGTATTGCAGGGTGGGAGTCTCAATCTTCTACTAAAGAAGCTGCTTAAGGCCCCCACAGTCTCATGCAGCAGGTGAGAGGGATTGTCCATAATGGATGCAAGCTTTGCCAGCATCCTCCTCTCACCCACCTCCTCTGGGGAGTTCAAGGAGCCGTCCAGGACAGAACTGGCCCTCCTGACCAGTCTGTTTAGTCTCTTCCTGTCCCTCTCTGTGCTCCCTACTCCCCAGCAGACCACTGCATAGAAAACTGCAGAGGCCACCAGAGTCATAGAATGTCCTGAGCAGAGTCCTGCACACTCTGAAGGACCTCAGTCTCCTCAGCAGGTGACAACAACTTTGGCCTTTCTTTTACAGGATGTCTGTGTTGTGAGTCCAGTCCAGTTTATTGGTGAGGCGAACACCCAGGAATCTGTAGGTCTTCACCATCTCAATGCCATTTCAATGTGATGAAAGTTTTAGGGACGAGAGGGCTGAGCTACCGGAATACAGATAATGAGGCAGCCTACATGCTAGATGATCACATAGTTGACCATGGCAATTTTTTGGAATTCAACCTCATATTAAAATTACACAAATCCAGTAGAAAAAAAGGTTGAGGGTCTCTTATCACCCATCTCTCAAAAATTACAGTTAATACAGTAATTGATTTTATTAGGCAGTTCATTCGAAACTGTATTCCAAGTGATGCACAGAAAGCTGGAATGTTCTCCATTAAGCTGGATGCATCGCAGGACACACACTCTCAATATAACTGTTCAGTCGTTTTAAGATTGACACTGTGCTGGAGAGGCTTGGTGCCTTAGTGAGGTGTGAGGCATCCACTGGGCAATACCATATGAAGACAAAGGCATGTGCATAGGAAATGCCATAGATGGGATGCCAAATATGCAAGGCCACTACAAAGGATTTTCAGCACTGATGACCTCTCAGTCATCCACTCATACCCCTGTCTGGTGTTATGCACATGTACTTAATCTTGTGCTGTCTGACACAACGCAAACTGTCACTGGAAGTAAATACTGTTCATTCTACTGAATGACATTGCTGTCTTCATTAAGATCTTCTATTAAAGGGTTAATCTGTGGGAGAACCAAGCAACAAGATAAAAGCCACAGACGGTTCTCTCCAATTGGGGAGAGGACGTGGTGGCCCAAACCAGTGTTGTAGTACTGGAATTCAGGACTCAGGCTTGAGGCATGGCTGGCACATGTTTGTTTACCTGCATTTGCGTCCACGTGCTGTCTCTTGGCAAGATGTCAAAGCTGGCAAATGCAGAAAAACATGTTTGCTGTAAAAAAAAAAAAAAAAAAAAAAAAAAAAAAACACAAACCAAACAAAATAAGGCAAAAAATTGTGGTGATGTGCCACTCGTAGGAGAGAGCAAGTGTTGCCATTTTTCATGGCCATAAGATCACTTAAAAAAGCTTTTTTCCCCCCTTCATTTCTTCTAGTGTTTTTAACATTAAACTTGTTGGCTGCATGCTAACTAAAGGTCACAATCTTTTCACGTTGCCATTCGTAAGACCTTTTTCTCTGTGCGTTTCATTTCAGTGCTGTAAAGTGCCCCTCATTTCTTTTTGATTGACAGGCAACTTCAAAATAATAGCACCATCTGTAAAATAAAACTACAATGCATGTGATTTAAAACACACATATAACCCAAATAACAAATTTAAATTTTTTTAACTTTAAAACATAAAAAGGTTGGTTTATGATTATTTATGATGACAGTTACAGAGTGAGTTTTGCCATCTTTAAAAAGGGTTTTTTTCCCTGCCTTCTAGTGGTAGTTGGGACATTATTTTTCCTGATTTTCTATCCACAACACAAAGGGTGCTCTTATCTCTTTTGTATGCATTTATACTTACAGTCTGTGCAAATAATCCAAGGTTTTAAGCAGAGCTTCTTTGCTTAACTGCCACATTGTGAAATTCAGCTCAACCAACATTAATGTTAATTAACTGAAAGTTTTCTCTATACATCAGAACTGTCGAACACCATCAGTCCAGGTTTACGCAGCCCATGATTTGCAGTCAAACAGCAGAATTCCTTATCCTGAACACAATCTTGGCTTTATTCATTATAATAATTTATATACTAAAAGTTAGATACTTAAAGTTCCACTAGGGAAGTTTCCTGTGTCCTGCTTTGGGGACTTTTCCTGGACTTGGGCTAAGGTACTGAGGACTTGACCTGGACTCAAATTCGGATGAAGAGGTGTCGACCTGGACTTGACTCAGGTGAAGAGGGCTTGACTTGGACTCGACCCAGATTTTTTCTTTGGTGACTTGGAATCGACTCAGTTTTTTTCTTTTTTTTTCTTTATTTTTTTGTGGTGACTCAGACTTGACTCGGAGTCAAACACTAAGGACTTGAGACTCGACTCAGACTGGAACACTAAGGACTCGACTACAACACTGGTCCAAACATGATAATGTCAAAAAAAAGTGTTTGCACATTTTGGAGACCACAGAATGTTTTGTTTACAGATGCAGTCCTGACACTGGCAGTCACAGCAGACAGTGATCATGAAAAAGCAACTCTAAGCACAAGGTTTTAAAGAAGGCCTCTTGAAAAATAAAACCATATTAAAAGTTCAGATATTACTGAGAATATTTGAGCAAAAACACCCCCATTTAAATACCTCCAGACAGAATTAATGAATATTCTTTCAGACCATCGTATAGTGATAGCCATGTGAGAGGGACTGAAAAGCATTGCCAGAGATTTTAAAAGCATTAAAGCAGCTGCAGACTCTTTTGTGCAATGGACAAATGAGAGTATTGAGAAAAGAGAGGAAGAAGAGGATTTTTAAGTTGATAATGTATTGCCTCAAAAAGGAGAAAAAAAAACAGTGGAAGAAATGGCTCAAGAGGAGCTTCTAATTGATGCTGACAGAGCATTTGATCCACAATAGAATTCTGGAAACTGGTTTGTGACACATGGCACTCCTCTTTTCAACAATTTGGCATATGGCTGAACACCAGGAGCTTTGGACAGATCCAGACCACTACTCTTCCCAATAATGCTCTCAAAGTATTGAGCAGATGATGAAATCGACACTGGTGCAACAGTGGACGAACTCCACTCAGAGCTGAAATGTTTAGCAGGACAGCGGAACAGAGTGAAAGAATTTGAGGATTACGGGACCAGAACAGCGGGAGATGTAGCCGAAGGACAAGGAGAAGAAACAGACATTGTGAATAAGGCCCTGATTATACAGCAACATTTCACAGCCTTTCACTCGAACATGCAAAAGACGCAGTGAAAAAAATTCTGCATTTACATGAAAACGCTGAGGGACTGAAAACACTGTAGTATGCATAACAGACCTGTAGGTCTTTTGGTAGCCCTCTGCCGAAGAGGGCCAGCCACCCCCTCCTGGGGCCTGTACTACGAAGCAGTGTTTTTTAAAGTGTTTTAGGTGAGGCCAAAACTCAACAATACTTTTGCGTTCCATCCTAAAACTGTTGTCGTGTAAATGACCCCTATAACCTGTGCCTACTGTAAAAGTTGCCCACACTGCTCTTGGATGATCTCCTTTGGGTTACTCATAAGTTTTTGCTGACCCTTTCCCTGACCCAGGTGTCCTGTGAAAGAACATTCTCCACCCCAGAGTTCATCAATCATCAGACTTAGTATCAGCCTGTCAGCAATCAAAAAAGGAGGTGTTTATGCAGATGGCCACTAAGAAAGACATCCTTGTGGCACTGGACGTAGACCGTCATAGAAAAGGTGGTTGAGAAGAGAGAATTACTGCTCTTGTAAGTTAATAAGGTGAGAGGTACTTCTAGAATTGATTATCATTGATTATGAAAATATTCAGTGCAATGTAACTTTTGTCTTTTGATTCCTACAAGCCTGAACGTCTCCTTTCCAACAGGATTCTAACATCTACTGTCTGTTTATAAATCTGTGGTCCTTTAACATGAGGTGTAAGGATTAATTATGTCTGGAGCTTTTATAATGACTTAATGTAATGGATTCATTTGATACAACAATACATATCATTCGGTGATAATGTGGATGCCTTTGCTTTTGGCACTACAGAATTTTTTTCATCCTACTTCCTTGCACACAACAGGATTACACGCTGGCAAAGCTCCGATCTCGTTGTATGATCTCAGTCTGGCAGATGGACCCAGAGAGCCTGGCAAGAGACGTGGCAGATGACTTTTAAAGTAGAACAGCAGAACTGAAGGGAACAGTTTAAATGTAGAGAGAAGTCCTCTAGCTTTCCTTCGTCTGTATGGAAAGGTAAGAGGACAGTGATGAGCATAAAGCAAAACAGAAGGCTGTAATTTCAGCTGAGCTGTCGCTAACATCTAAACTTTTATTAGACATGCATAAGAACACCTGCACAACTGAACACACACTTTTTCCTATTGAACGCTGTGAAATAATAGTGTATTGTAGACAGAGAATGAGTTAAAGAGAAACATCCTTTCATATGGTTTGCAGAAGCCAACACGATAAACTTCATTGTGTAACTTCTGTCTCACTTTTAACTTTGCGGTAGTTATTTTTATAAAACACTATCATGTTGACAACTCCTACCACATCACTGGTGAAGTCTGAAAATCCTTCACAGGGAGCCTAAGATCTGTTTACAAGAGAGTGCCAGACGATGTATCTGTTTCAGGGTCTTTGTCTTCACAAGCTGGAAAGGAGAATAGTATTTTCCTTTGGCTCGATGCTAAAATCGAGGGTAGATTTGAAAGTCTATGCAGATCTATAGGCGATTGGTTTTGGTGCCTGGGTAAACATACACATCTTCATCTTTGAAGTCAAGGTGAGTTTATTCCTTATATTAGGATGAGCAATATTTATTTTGTTTGACTTCATTTCAATTGAAACACACTGACACACCCACTCAATCCCACACAGTGCTTTAGTTGCACAGTGAATGACTCTGAGACCTTTCAGGTGATCATTTCTGGAAGGTGAGAACACATATGTAGCTCTCATGTGTCATTTTGTTTATGATACATATTTCTGTATCACATTTGACACATTGGGCGGTTTTAGCAACTTTTTGAGTAAATAAGAATTCTTTCAGAGCAGAAAATACTTTTGAAAAATGAGTAACAATTAAGATGTTAGTCTTACTGCAATTTCTTGAAAATTAGCTGAATGATTTTCCTGAATAAAAGTGTGTGGAAAATTTCATGAGAGCAGCTATTTTGAGAAGTCCAGAATACAACTTCAGTTGCTTGTAGTGGTATGATAACATTTATTTTATTTATTTATTCATTTATCTAATAGGGTTTTATGGACACTGTTTATCGTACTAACAGGGATTTACATTGGTTACAAAAAAGGCCAAGTACACAAATGAGTTCAGGATGGAACACTGTTATTGACTGAGATTTATTATATGTATCAATTAATAATGTAGTAATTGTGTAAAGAAATAGTTAAAAACCACAAAAACAATGGTGTTTTTTTTATTGTTTTCCATGTTGTGATGTTTGTTTTTCTTTCATCTTTGATAACCCCCCCCCCAAAAAAAAAAAAAAAAAAAAAAAAAAATCTGATAATTAATTACTAATGAATACTTTTTAAATTTAGTGAAGTTCACACTCTCTCTGTGGCAGACGATCAAATAGATTCTGTCCTGTTTTGTCACTGCAGTGACCATGAGTTTTCATTCATGTATAATCCAGGCAGAGACCTCAAAGCCTTTGACAAAAATGTGCTTACTGTGTTATTTCAGGAGAGACAGAAATAGCACAGAGAATATTGGCAAGAACCAATACAGTACCTGCCATGAATAAACAGGCATGAAGACATTTGTACAGCTCTTCCACTTGGCTGGACGCCTGCAGTGAAAAATCCCATGAGCTCTGGTACTTCTTGTTCGACTGTAACCCATGAACCTTCTGAAAGGTAATTAGCTCTGACAAAAGAGGAAGAGTTATTAATACACTCCTGGATCAGTTTTTAATTTCTATGACCAAAACTCTATGTTTAGTTTCACTCTCATCCTAAAATTCTTCAGACCTAACAGATGACAGTAGTACAAACACTCAGGGATTACCTACCTGCCTCTCAAAAGCTGGTGAAATTTTACATTGTGTTGCTCCTCTGGGACTGACATCACTTAGAGCAGAAATTGTTCAAAAGCACTCTCATATATTGAGCAAAAGAGTACAATATAGATCCTATACAGCCCACCATCAGCAGCCTCTCAGGGGGTTACTTTTAATTTCAATCATAATACTACTTATTATGACGTGGAATGCTAAGAAAATCCAGCTCAGGGGGGAGTGGATTCATCCACTGGCTGAAAAGAGGCCTCTGAGTGCTGTTACGGGCTGTAGTGGGGAAATTTCATCCACCCTGTGGGTAGATGTGAAAGGCAATAACAGTGTTCATGCCATGAAATCACTGAAATTTATACGGTCTTTCCTCTGAGGAATAACAATAAATGATTCTGTATGCTGACACCAACAGAAAGACGGAGACAGGAAGAGAGAGGAAAGAGAAAAAAAGCTTGGAGTGAGTAAGGAAATGTTTAGATACTGTGTGTGTGTGTGTGTGTGTGTGTGTGTGTGTGTGTGTGTGTGTGTGTGTGTGTGTGTACATGTGAAGAGGAAGTATTTAAAAAATATCACAAAAACAAACAAACAAAAAAAGAAAAAAATAGATTTTCTTTGCTGTATGGCTATGAGGTAAACCACCTACATCACATGCACAGACATACTACCCATCAAACTCTAATCCTCATAAGCTCTGGATGCCTCCAGCCCTGACCTTTTAAATTTGGCAGTGTAGTGTCAGCTCTTTGTAGGGGTGATATGAAATCATGCTGTGCTCATCATGATTTCGCTTCTCAGAAGAGTTCCTCTTTGAGGGCTTGTTTCACGAGATGCTGTCAGGCACGGTTATTTATTTATTTATTTTTTAATTTTTTGCCTGTGGAGCCAGCCACCCCCTCCTGGGGCCTGTACTACGAAGCAGGATTAACACATTTGGGATCTCCATAACCCTCTCCTTTACTTGGGTTGACTAAACCAGTGGGGCTGGGACGATGTGCTTTTCTCCCGATTCGATTCTTTTACGATTTTAAGACAAATTCACGGGATCTGACATCATGTCACTAGATAGTGAGAGAAAAAACATTTTGCCACCTGCTGGAAATAAGCAGTAATGTTTTTTCAACCAAATTTATAAACAAAGACTGAAATGAAGGATTTAAATTTTGGAAAAAAAACTTTTTTTTTTTTTTTTTTTTTTTTTTTTAAACAAAATCGATTTTAAAACTGTAAAACAAAAAATCCAGATTCGTATGTAAAAGGAGCTTTTCTCCCACCTCATTAACCAGACATCCAAAGTCCTGATAAGCGGTACTACGAAGCTGGATATCAACTCGCTCGGTGAATTCAGGATTTTACAGTAATGATCAATGAGCATTCAAATAAAAGGGGTGGAGTTTGCAGCGTCTGACCAATCACAAACAAGAGAAACCCTGCGGAGCAACTGAATTTACCATGGAGGATCTTCAAAAATACCAAGAACTCAAACACATCATCAAAAATCATCTTTATTGCTGCAGCGAAATCCAGGAAGGAATGCTGACAGAAAATCGCACACTCTGTTAATGCGTAAATTTGTGAGATTATCCAAAATTAATTTATGGGACAATATAAATGGACAGCACTCTGATCACTCAGTTTGACTTTGTTATGGCACAGACGTTTGGAGCAGAGCTCTTCCTCTGTCCCTTCCTTTCATTTATATTTTTCATTGAGTTCTTTTGAGGCTCAGCAACTGGTGTGAGCGTGTTTGTGTTGGAATAATAATTCCTCACTGTGACAGCATGAGTAGTTGTGTGTTCTGTAAATTCATGTTTCTGCAGCTAAGCCATGTGTGACAATCCTTATTAACATTATTTAAGAAATTCCTGACTGTAACATTTTTAACATATGACTCTATCAATGACATGACAAATGTAACGCAGTTCATCTGATGAAAATCTGTATCTTTTATACAGGATGTCAGTGGGGACATTCAAAGGATTGCATCAACCCCTCATAATTCTTTCTCTCCTAATTTGCGCACCAACATCGATTATCATCAGGATCTTCTAAAAATGGGCAGGGTATTTTCCAAGAGAGCCGATTGATCAGGAGTGCTTTTCTACTCGTTGAGCTCTTATCCAGATCTTAACCTGCTCCAGAGCAGGTTAGCCGTTCAGCATATGTTACCTCCATAGACTGTGCAAAATATGGACATAGTCTCCACAATGTCACTAACTGTTCCTGATACAGTCATATGAAGTCAATCATTGGACAGGGCCATCTTGGATATGATGGGGACTTTGAGCTTCCTTTCTAACAGCTATAGGTCGCTTGGCAGTCACGTGAGCTGAGCTGAGCCTCTGATTGGACAAACCCGTAATCTTAATAATTTAGAATCATCAATTAACCCAGTGAGCATGTTTTTGGACTGTGGGAGGAGAGAACCCACACATGTACGGGGAGAACATGCAAACTCCACATAGAAAGTCCACCAGGTGAAATGGGATTTGATTGTGTGACCTTCTTGCTGTGAAGCTGCAGTGCTAACCGTTGTTCCACCGTGCAGCCCGCATCTGAAACATCTTATTATGATTTAATATTTGATCACTTGATTCAAAATAGTTTTGTTGTAATACACTGAGGTCACTTTCAGCTGGTAAAGATGGGTCTTAATTTACTATTAATTAACTCAAATTACCATAAATAATGTAAATCTGTAAAGCTAATGTTATGAATTTCCTCTTTTTTCCTGTTGTGGATTAGAAGGATTAGAAGTATAACATAGAATAAAGTAGGAATACTTGTGATCAAATAATAATGCCGTGTTACACATAGTACTTTAATAAATGATCTTATCTGCATTTCATTTCTGGTGGGGAATAAAAAAATACTTTGTAGGTGGTGACTGATTATAAAATCATTTTTCCCCCATCACCTCTACAATATGTTCACAAACACAGAAAAATAACCCCACTGATCACTCGTTGCCATAGCAACTCCAGCTTGAGTGCCGTGATGCTACAAGGCCATAGTTGACGTTGTGGTATCAGCGGAGAAACAGCACAGTCTGTCTGTGACCAGGAGTACTGGGTGCGCTTTAAGAGAAGCTTAAGATGATGTTTGAGAACTGAAAAACAACAAAGACTCAACAAGCATCAAGGAAAGAAAAGGTCATGTATGAATCATGTTATTGAGATAGACTGAGGGGAAATAAACACGTATTACAGCCCGTGCTTAACAGGAGAAGTTATGATGATAATCAACTATCATTTTTTCCCATTTCCTCTTATGTAGGACCTTGTGATGCTCAGAGTGCCCTCCAGTTAACTATAAAAACACAGATGTAAAAGCAATGAGTGAAATCACAGGTTTTTTTAAAGCACATTTTGAAGCAACTGCTGCACGCTGAGGAACTGTGGCTGTGCCCTCAAGAACATGACATCCTGCTGACATATCCCCAGCTGTCACTTCTGTCCCAGTGCTGAGAGATGACAGCTGAGTCTACATTGTGCAATAACTACTGCTTGCTTCATTACATCATTGATATTGTGGTGACAGAAGACAAAGTGACTGGCTGTGCTGAATATATCACATCATTCTGTATTCACTTTTCAGCTTTCCTTAAGCACAAAGCTATCAGTATTTTGGCTTGACATGCCACTCTGCTTTATTAACTGTTGGAATTGTAATTAAAATAAAATTATCTGATAATTAACTCACTCATTTTCAGGATAAGTTTTGGCTGATCTGGTTTGTGTAATAAAACTTAGGTTGGACTAAAGTGACACTGAAATGTCTGGCGTTTGGACTTAATAGAAACTTTTTATAGGTAGAAATGATGGCCAATTAAATTCAGTCATCTGATTTTTGAAGATACAGTTAAAGAGTGGGTATTATGGTTTCTATAATTTAAACATGGATATAAGAAAATGCTGGTTGTCAATGCTAAAAGTGCAAATTTTCAAATGCTACATGCTCATTTGTAGAATAGAGACTTAGGCCCCATTTAAACAACAACATTTCACAATATTTAGTTCTTAAATGCAAAAAAACAGTCGAAGAAGAGGTGGGGTGATCATCTGGTGTATACACTTACAGCCATTTTATTAGGTACATTTGTCTAACTGCTTGTTAGCGCAAAACTCAATGCATTTAGGCATGTAGACATGGTCAAGACAATTTTCTGCAGTTCAAACCGAGCATCAGGATGGGGAAGAAAGGTGATTTAAGAGAGTTTAAATGTGGCATGGTTGTTGGTGCCAGGTGGGCTGGCTTGAGTATTTCATAAACTGCTGATCTGCTGGGATTCATGCACAACCATCTCTAGGGTTTACAGAGAAAGGTCCGAAAAAGAGAAAATATCCAGTGAGCGGCAGTTCTGTGGGTGAAAATGCCTTGTTGATGCCAGAGGTCAGAGGAGAATGGCCAGACTGGTTCGAACTGATAGAAAGGCAACAGTAACTCAAATAACCACTCGTTACAACCGAGGTCTGCAGAAGAGCATCTCTGAATACACAACAGGTTGAACCTTGAGGCAGATGGGCTACAGCAGCAGAAGACCACACCGGGTGCCACTCCTGTCAGCTAAGAACAGAAAACTGAGGCTACAATTCACACAGGCTCACCAAAATTTGACAATAGAAGATTGGAAAAACGTTGCCTGGTCTTATGAGTCTGGATTTCTGCTTCAACATTCGAATGGTAGGGTCAGAATTTGGTGTCAACAACATGAAAGCATGGATCCATCCTGCCTTGTATCAACGGTTTAGGCTGGTGATGGTGGTGTAATGGTATGGAGGATATTTTCTTGGCACACTTTGGGCCTCTTAGTATCAATTGAGCATCATTTCAATGCCACAGCCTACCTGAGTATTGTTGCTGATCATGTCCATCCCTTTATGACCACAGTGTACCCATCTTCTGATGGCTACTTCCAGCAGGATAACGCACCATATCATGAAGCTCAAATTATCTCAGACTGGTTTCTTGAACATGACAAAGAGTTCACTGTACTCAAATGGCCTCCACAGTCACCAGATCTCAATCCAATAGAGCACCTTTAGGGTGTGGTGGAACAGAGATTCTCATCATGGATGTGCAGCCGACAAATCTGCAGCAACTGCGTGCTGCTAACATGTCAATATGGACCAAACTCTCTGAAGAATGTTTCCAGTACCTTGTTGAATCTATGCCACGAAGGATTAAGGCAGTTCTGAAGGCAAAAGGGGGTCCAACCCAGTCCTAGCAAGGTGTACCTAATAAAGTGGCCGGTGTGTGTATATTGAATGTGTCTCATCTGAGTGCTGAGTGATTAGCAGTCGAGTGATGTCAGTTTTTTGACAGATGATGCCTGAGCCAATAATCCAAAAGTAGATTCAATGGCTGATGTATCGTGCTGATATTACCTTGGTGTTTCTTTGCATTTGTTGAATTACAAAATTGTATTAATCCATGAAGCATCCATTACTCTACACACATTAAAATTTATTGTACATGGGTATCTTAGCCAGATGGATCAATTTCTTGCTGGCTTTCATTCATGAAATAGAAAAGCACACTGAGTTATGCTCTAGATTTCCAAATATGACTAATATCTATGTGAGAAACAATAGTGAACTGTTTTATACTACACATCACATGTTCAACACATGCCTGTAACTGTTCTGATTTGAAATGCTATCATGTAGGCTTCACAGCAATGCAGGGATTATCTGGTGCACTGTTGCTTCATAGCAAGAAGGTTTCCAGTTCAATTCCTCAAACTGGGTTGAGTTTGCATATCATCCCCATACATGCTCGGGTTATTTCAGGGTAATCCAGCTTCCTTTCACAGTCCAAAAAGATGTCATCAGGTTGATTGGTCACTCTAAATTCTCTGTAGGTGTGAGTGTGTGCATGAATTGTTGTCTGTCCTTTAAAAGCCGGCAACAGTTTTACAATCTATCCAGGGTAGTGCCAAATGACACCTGTGATCCCAAAAGGGAAAAGGCAGTAAAAGAAAATCGGTGGATGTATTCTGTCATGTAGGATAAGAAAAACGTGTTATCCTTTTGGGGGTGTGTTTATTTTTGGACAGCAGACACACTAACTAGGCTGCCTGAAGACATGATTTGCTCATTTTATTTTCATTTGCCTTGTGAGCTTCCTTTTTCACTTTTATTACCTCCTCCACCCAAAAAAACTATGCAAGACAGAGTGAGTTCTCATAATCCAAGAATCACTCACTGTTTCATGCCTCTCGTGGTATTAACCTTAAATAACAAAGCAAATGAATGTAATTAAACCTGGGCATTAAAGCCACTTAGAAAAAAAGTGAAAAAGGCTGAGTTGGCTCGTCAGCCTCCTGAGCTCTGACTCATTCACCAAGTGACCCGGCTGTGCTATGATGCTCTTTTACTGTTCCATCATGGCAGTGACCAGGCCTGGCTAGCACAGGGCAGCTGAGGGAGCAAGCTTGGCAGGAGCAGTAAATGGTCAGTATGGCAGCCTGGCTTCTCTCAATGGTTACAGATGGCACCCAACAACACTAGGGTCGACATTCAGTCTGTGTCCCACCAAAAATACCTAGCCTGGGTGAAAGGCTGCATCTTCTTCTGCCTCAGCAGATTTCTGCACATGTGGGTGAGGAGGCAGCAGTGTCCGGAGGAGGAATGCAGTTCTTTTTGCAGGAGGTGATACAACAGAGACAGCTGTCAGTTTCATGCTTGGCGGATACACAATTTGAAAATTAAGTATTAGCAACTTATTTTGCATTAGGACACATTTTATGAAAAAAAAAAAAAAATACAATAAAAATAAATAAATAAGCACATGTTTCCAGTTTGTGCTGAAGGTGCTGGAATCTTTTGACCTTTGTGTTCATCGGTTAAAACATATGTAGGACATCTTATAGCATCTGTCACATCGAGGGAAAACCATCTGTTTACTGAGTAGAGTGTTTTCACGTCTTAGTTGCAAGCGTATATGGTTCCTCTCATGCTTCATTTGTAATGTGTGTGGACATGTGGACCCTTGGGGGTTTGGATAAGTCGACAATGTTTGAATATGTTTTCATTTCAAACCACATTTAAGGCCAACTGCAAGATGTTTCATTTGACAATTTAAACAGTTACACACATAAAAACAAAAAAGGACATTATATTTTCATGTATTGCACTATTAAAACCATGCAGCTTTTGGATTCATTTGCCCAGGTCTTGAATTATCCATCTGAGTCACTTCCTTGAGAATTTGTGTCTGTATCAACAACTCAAAAGCTTGTAAAGTCATCTTCCCTGGAAAGAGATATTGCATTTTACTGTTTTGATTTAATTTCAGATTTACTGAAGATGCAAGGCCTAATTGAACAGTTTAAGGCACAAAGAAAATAAATAGAAAACGGGAATGATTTCCAAATCCGAAGCGATTGAAACAAACTATCCTGATGCCAGCTGATTTTGACAGGGGAACATTTAATTTGTTATTTATGGTTAAACAAGCATCAAAATGGGTCAGAGTGATCTGGAAGATGAGACAGTTCTGAGATACCTGCGAGCAACACTCATAGACTCAACATGACTCAGCATCCAGTGGCTGATTGGATGGTCGTTTAGTGCCGAAAATGCACCATAGTATATAGCTGTCATGGATTTCCTGTTTTGGTTGGTGAACATGAGATCAGCAGGGCGGTTGTATTTTCTAATCAGTGATGGAAACATTTAGAAAGCGGGCTCTGTGATTTTTAAAGACTTTGATTTGTAAATAATAATAATAATAATAATAAATAAATAATAATAAAAAAGGCATCAAACAAGTCTGCATATTCATCTCTGTGGGACCAGCCTTTGTTGCAGCAGGGTGGTCCTGCCATTTTTTTTAAACACATTTGTCCAAATAATGATAGCTCGTTATTTTCTTTTCATTCTCTCTCCTCCACCATGATGCATTCATGCCTATATTCCTGTCATACTGTTCCTGCTGCACTTCTTTCAATTCTGTCCATATGAAGTGTTTTTTTCCTGCTCTATCTACTTCATATTTTACTCTACTGCTTGCGTCACACCATGTAGTGTTTTTATTCAGTCTGCCTTGGAGTGAGCCTCTTGGCAGAGCCTCTTGAAATGGTGAGGATGGAGAAGGATCCTGTTTATGTCCTGAGTTTAAGTACAGTTCGCCTGTTTTAGCTTCTTTCTCTTTTTTGAAATATGAAGACCTTTAGTGTAATTTGCAATTATCCAAGGCAAAGATGTTTTTGCTGCATGGCTTAGGCTTAGTGTGGTGGGAAAAGGTTCAATAAACGCAGCCAAATACGAGCTGCTTGCTTATCAGTCTGACTGATTAACTCTGGCATAGGCTCTGTGTTAAATAGGCTAAAAGTCTGAGTTTGCTCAGATCGCTTGTGACCCTTCTCCTCCAGTGTGCGCCCTCCTATCCGCTGTGCGCTCTGGACACCCATATCCCTCCTCCTCTCCTCTTCACTCCTCCTTAGCGCTTGGAGCTCGACGCGCGCAGGCACAACAGATGGTAACGTACTACAAGCTGCAGGAGCGCAATAATTCTATGCACAAGTACTTTTATTCCTCTGAACTTCACCGAACAGTCTAGAGTATAAGGAGAAGGGGGTTCTCTGAGGACACGCGCGACTTTGTCAGTAACTGGATCCTACGGTTTAGAGGCGACGTTTGGTGTCCAGGTAAGTTGTGATGCCTTTTTGAATAACGTGAGCCGTTCATATTTTGGATTCAATGAACTCAGAATAAAGCGCAGAGGGTGAAAAAGCCACAAGTGAATGACAATAAACATAGTCTCTTTCATCGATATAGTAGTCATGGACCTTTTTTTAAAAAAAAAAATACTAATTCTAATTTAAACGTGTTACATAATATTCAACATAAAGAAGAACAATGGACTTATGAGACAGCGCGCTGGCGTCAATTAACTCGTCATCGGATCACGCTTTCACAAAAAAATGTTGCTTATTTATACCTATAAGACAAGAAAAATGTTCTCAAGCAGATTTCAAGTTATCTACAGGAGAAGATTCAGACAATATACAAAGATGATATTTTCATTCAAACGGCACAATAAACTTTGGGGTTGCAGCACTGGTGCAGGTGTGAATTATGAATGAACAGACATGAGTGAACAAACATCAGACATGAACAAACATCAGTCTTTCCAGTGATTCTGAATCCTGCTTGTAACAGAATCTTTAAGATGTTTATTTATGGATTTGCAGCAGCACTGAGTCTTCACTGGCTTCGTAACTTCTGTTTATCCCCCTACAGGCAAACTTAAATGTGTAAAACTATACAGACACTTCCATGTCAGAGGTCAGTAATGCTTTCTGACATTGTCTGCAGCAGTTTTTCATCTCTCGTGAGAAAAGGCCCGGGTTAAAGATAGCTTAAAACAGGGCATGCTTATCATGGCTCTACAGCGGATGAATCAAGAAACAAACACTAAAAGCAAAGACAAGATATTTAATCCTTACTGTGACAGTCTACATGCATCACTTTGAATGTAACTACAGTTTGTAGGTGCCCATTAACCAATATATGCAAATCTCCTGTTATTCAGAATGCATGCACTGAGGGGTTTTGTAAAACAGAAAATGAATTAGCTTTCAGGGACATCACATAGGTGTTTCTGTTTAGCAAATACTGAAATACATCAGGGCTTCCTCCTATTAGCATCATGTAGTGATGATGCTTTTTACTGCCACAGTGTGAGAGACAGTGACACTAATCTCTCTGAACTCTTGCATGCACCCAGTCTCAGAGGAACATGAAAGAGCAGGCACTCTGACATTTAGTTCAAGTGTTTAATAAGACTCAGAATAATCGAGTCTCAGTCTGCCTTTTGACATTCATCATTATTGAGTTGCTTCTTAAATATAGATTCAGCTCGGTGCCTTTGACAGACCAGCAGTCCAGCTTCAGATTGCAGGAGTTAAAATCTCCCATTTGAGCATTTTTTTGCATGTTAAAGCTGCTGCATCATGACAGTCCTAAAAGATGTGCGCAGGGTCACAGTGAGCTGTATGTAATGATTTCTTTGAACCAGAGGCGGTCCAGACCTGTGGCAGACCCCAGGTGGGCTTGTGGAAGCAGCAGCTACAGGAAAGCACTTCAGATTACCACATAGGCTCATAATTTGTTCACAATTAGATCTCCTGGGAGAGCCGCTACAACTTTGTGTTGCATCTGCTCTCAATTCTGTGCAAGCTGCTGGCACGAGAGACTTGTGGAAATGCAAGGATTTCTTCGAAGAATGCAACTTCAGATGTAGAAACTGGTGAAGTAATTAGGGCAATAGCGCTGTGAATTAATGGAAATCAATACTCGGAAGACAGTGGAGTAGGTTCTCTTGTATAAATAGATGTGGGATCAATTTCTGGAAGTCTGCTCATTTGGATGCTTTCTTGAAAGCACCTGAGCATTCCAGTATAGAGTGTCTTTATTACCATCTGCTTTTATGAGTCCTGTGGCTCTCGTCGCACATTACTATACATGTTGCATTGTGTAAGTATCCAACATCCCTTCCATGCATGTGGCTTATTCTGCTCATTAAACATTTTATATGAGACCTTTGAAAGTCCTGAGCCTCTAGAACTCCTGTGTGGGAGATATATGACAGAGTTATTTCAATGTGAGGACTTTTTGTCAATGAGTGAACCATGCTGATTTTATGACAGCCAAACGCACTCATATTACTGGAGCATGGATTACTTACTGCATTAAGGATGTGAGGCACGCTGCAGAGATCGTCTGTTATCTGAGCTCATCTGTCTTTCACTGTTCAAGTTTAAGAATTAGACCTTTGAATTCAGCAAGACTGACTGAAAAAAAATGTGATTTATCCAGGTTCATACTTGTTTGTTGAGCTTTTATTTATGAATCTTTGAAGAGCATGCACATCTCTTCAAAGTACCCATGATTACACTAAAGTAGAAGGGATGTCACAAGAAGAGGTGACTGCTGCTGTCATTATGAGATAGAATTTTTGATGGAGATGCTCCATGAATACTTTTTTGTTATATATCCCCGGTGTGAGAATTGAGAATATAAAGCCTCTAGATGGGGGATTTGAAACATATAGTTTATGGGAGTTTAACAGCTTTAATCAGGGAAGACATCCCTGTATCATGAAATGGTTGGATCTGAAGTAATAAGACTGAACTGGCTCTTTTTTATGAGAACTACAGTGTGTGGACTGTGAGTGTAGCCTTCTGCTTTGAAGAGTGGAATCAAAAGCGTGTGGATACTCAGCCACTGCAGAGGCTGACTGTTCTATTGACTTTATATAACCCACATATGAGGTAAACCTTACTTTGATTTTTACCACAAAGACAGTTTTTAATTGAGTTGTTTTTGATCCAATCACCAAACATTCTAGCATGGTGGAAATTAAATGCCCTGACACTTTCTTGATAATTAGAAAACACACATCCGAACAGCCAACAGATGCATTCAGTTTTACTAATCTGATGTCCTGCACATTTGATTTGAACATTTTTAGCTGTGTAAACCACATCTTTTGATTTGGTAAATTATTTTTTCATAACATTTGTTCAGTGGTAAACACTGCCATCATTATTTCTGATGCAGTGTGAAATATTCTGATTAATCGGGTTCATTAATGCCTTTGCAGTTTTACTGGTGATGTCTGACCATTACACACAGGCCAAACTGTCCTTACGTGACTCAAGTAAGAAAGATTAGGAGATGCCATGAAGTCAGAGAATAGCTGCAGCAACATATGGGTTATTTTTTCTTCCTGTGCGTGGATCAATACCCTGCTGTGAGGTGTGAGTAAAAACCAGAAGCATACAACGGTGCATAAATCCTGCAGTGATACCTGTAGCAGCCGTTAAGCAGCTGTGCCATGCAGCAGCTGAAATTAAGCTGCTAATCTGAATATTAAAGATAAGTTGCTCGTGTTTGTGACAGAGCTGACGGATGCATTAAAAATGAACAGTGGATTCAAACATTTCTGACTGATTATCAACAGCCCTGTTATAACAGCTCATCCAGGAACACAGCCCTGCTCTCAGTCTGTTACTTATTAATCATTGGGTGTCGTTGCTTCCATATCAAATCCTTAAGATCAGCTTTAATCTGCTAACACTTAACAGCAGCTTTTTTCCTTCAATCATACAAATTTACAACCCCAATTCCAGTGAGGCTGGGATGTTGTGTGAAACATAAATAAAAACAGAAAACAATGATTTGCAAATCTTGTTTAACCCATATTCAGTTGAATACACTGCAAAGACAAGATATCTATTGTTCAAACTGATGAACTTTGTTTGTTTTGCAAATATTCACTCATTTTGAATTTGATGCTGCAACACCTTCCTAAAAGCTGGGTCAGGGTCATGTTTACCACTGTGTTCCATCACCTTTCCTTTTAACAACACTCAATAAGTGTTTGTGAACTGAGGACACTAATTGTTGAAGCTTTGTTGGTGGAATTCTTTACCATTCTTGTTGATGAACAACTTCAGTTGATCAACAGTCCGGGGTCTCTGTTGTCATATTTTGCACTTCATAATGTGCCACACATTTTCAGTGGGAGACAGGTTTGGACTCCAGGCAAGTCAGTCTAGTGCCCGCACTCTTTTACTATGAAGCCACGCTGTTGTAACACATGCATGAACGGAGCTAGATAACGAAACAGGCAAATTCTCCTTCAAAGCTCTCCCAGATGGCTTCACTGACTCCACCGAAGTTATTTGCAATTAGTGTTGATGTGAACTTAGTTACTATGAAAGCTGAGCCAAGGCTGAAATACCAACTTAAGTCAAACACACAGCCAATGTAGAGAGCTCTCCTCCTCGCCAAAGTTGCCGCAGCGTTGTGGTTGCAAAAAATTCCAGCGTGACTTCATTTTCCCCCATGTGAGGTTAGACGCAATACCATTGAGATTATTTGCTTTAAGTGTAAAAGATTCAGGGGACATCATTTAAGTATTAAACTAAGTGAAAGTATAAAAATATTTTAAAGAGATTAAAAGGTGTGCTTAAACACAATAAGGATGAATGGTGGTTGAAAGAATAATCACTTGAAGGCTCTAACCAATAATATTTGGTTTTACGACTTGATGTCCTTTTCTTGTTACAACATAAAGAGCTTTAAAAATACTGTGATAAAGGTGATGTCAACTGCAAGAAATGATTGCATTTGGAGACTATGCACAGCTTTTTTTTTTTTTTTTATTATTTTTTTTAAATGAACTAAGACTGTAATATCCACAGACTAAACACACTTTTTGATTGATTTTTTTTTTAGAACATTTAAAGAACAAATGGGTCTAGACCAAACATATGGTCTTCTACCAACACTTTGTTCATTCATTGCAGACTCACAAATCTTGTTGTCCTTTTTTTTACTGTGTGAAAAACAAAGGTCAGTGAGTAAACTCACCAGGAGAGCCAGCTGTAATTTATCAGTCTTCCAGCCAAAATGTTTCATCCAGGCTGGCTTCATTTTATGGGAAGAATCCAGGGACAAGTTGCTGACTCTGCCTCTGTCATTAGATATGGGGCATATAACAGCAGTTAAGTTTTAATGACATGACACACTGCTTGTCCTGAGCTTGGACTTCTGTTTCACAAAACAATTTTTGTCAGTTTGATGGATGATAAAACAGGGATGTTGTTGTTATTGTTGTCAATAACCAATTATTAAGACAGGGAGAGACAGAAAAAAAGCCTCTTCTCTAAGTGAATCAGATAAAGTGGAACCTTGCAGCCTAAATGAACTTTCCTACCTTACAAACACAAAAAGAATCTTTGAAGGGGAATTTTAAAGAAAATTTTAATATTTCACTAATTTAAACCAACCAAAATTGATGCAGTAAGAACACGGAGTACTGTTTGCAAAAGCAGAGAGAAATTTCTGAAATAACAAAAAACAGTCAAAGCTTCCAGTACCTGTTTATCGTATTTCATACTTTTTTATTAAATTTGCTGTCCAGTAAATATTACACCGCTCCATGTTGTACTTGTCTCTGACGCACATTGCACAGGTGAAGGACACTGGAAATCTATTTTAATTAAATAAGCATGAAAGAGCCTGAAGACAACCGGCAGTTGCATGACTTCAATCGATGCTGCTCTCTCATGCTCCGGTAGTTTGTCACTGTGGTGATGCTGGTACAGATGTGCTTTGAGTTGACCCTTGAATAAAGATTTAATGATGCTTTGCTGCTGGCCTGCAGTTATTTACCAAAGCACCTTTTTTTAGACACTTAGATCTTGGAGCACATTACAGGGGATACTGACTTCGAAATCAGTGTGTTTAGTGTTGTTGAGTGGGATTTAAGCATAATAGCAAGCTCAGCTCTGGCAGTTTCAAAAGGTGCAACAGTGCAGCTTTGGCTTCTGGCAAAACAGGAAGAGGGGGAGGACAGGGGGAAGGGGCTTGTTAATCTGGCAAGCAATCCTGCAATAGACCGTACGCAGTTTAACAGAACGTTAAGGGCTCTGAGTCACACACACACACACACACAAAAAAAAAAGAGCGTGAGGATGTACTTTTGCCCCTGAGCAACTCAAATTAATCATTTTGGTCTAGCTGGCTTTATTACTCAAAGGACACTGAGTCATACAGATAGCTTACTGGCAATCACAAACTTGTGATTGAACAGATTAAGTATTGTTCAGAGTTAAAAACATAAAGTATTTATCTTTATCTGTAAGAAGTTAAGCTGTTTGGGCAGTTGGTTGGGCAGATGTTGTGCATGCTCTGCTGCGACGACACTATCAGTACGCCTGTCTGCATCTATGCGCGCTGTCTTTCTGTCTCTTATGTCTATGAATGTTCTGGAGAAGGCAATCTTTATCTTATTCTGCGTCATATGGATCATAACCAGTGACTGCAGTGCTTTACTAAATCTGGCAGCAAAAATGGACTCACATACTCCCTGAAAGCTCTGCTAAACCACGGTTTTCCCTGCTAAGCAGTGCCAAACTGTCCATTGTCCTCCCAGCAAAGATCTGACAAAGGAAAAGAGAGAGGCGAGGTGAGATGGGTGCTAGGTTGTTTGAGAAGAAGCGCTCACAGGTGTCTTGCAGCGCAGCAAGCATTAAGCAAGAAAAGCCAAATATGACTGTAGAACAGTTCATGTTGAGAAGTACAAATATTTGAACAGTTAAACGTTTATTTTCTTTTTCTGTGGAACACCTGAAATGGCTGTCTTGTGACAAGACTGGATCTTCAGTGGCCTTCAGGTGTTTTGAGTTTGCCTGCTCCTCACCAACCATAACATTCCTCAAATGCTCCATCAACACTGCCATACTTGCTCTCCTTAAGGACAATGACTGTATTTTAATTTACCTGGACTTCATCTCCCACTTCTCCCAATGGTCCCACAATTTCCTGCAGCTGAAACACACCACTGACGTATACAAACTGCCAACAAAGTCTATCTGCCATCTGAAAACTTCTTTCTTTCTGAGTTCTTTCTGTTGATCCCCCCAAAAGCTGCTGTTACTTTACAAAAGCATCATACAGACCATTCTCCTGCAGCCATTGCTCTTCTTGCCACTATGATAAGCTACCTGTCTCCAACAAGTCCCCCCTAAGTTTTCAGACTTCTTCAGTCAGGACATAGATCTAGATCCGAGCCTATAAATGGGCTCATTTTGCCTGGAGCTTTTTCCTTTCAGCGGTTACTGTTAGGTATGTTATATATGGGTTCATGTCAGTGGCGGCTGCTGGTCAGTCAAGGAGGGGAAGCTCAATTTTTTTTCTGGCCTACATCATAAATTTGTTCATTTATTTAAACCTAAATTCTAAAAGAGAGTGAATATTTAAACACAACGCTCGTCGTTTTTAAGAAAGGTAAACTCGCTGGGGATCGATAAAGCCTCCGGATCAGTCCAGAACAACTGAATGTAGAAGTTAGAAAGTCTCCGGTAGAGAGTTTTACTTCAAGGTCGCTGATTGGCTCATTTTACTGTCAATCAAAAAGGGATTCAGCCTCAGAAAGATCATCCAATCATCATGCAGAAGCTGAGCGTCCAGGCCAGCCCAGTGCCTCATAGACCCCCAGAGACGCTGAGCGTCCTATAGGCGGGACAAAGCCCAGCGTTTATCCAATGACCGTCCAGTTTCCACAGTGGAACAACCCACTCTGCCCTACACTGTTGAAGTCTGAAGACGCTCAGCGTCCGACTGTGTTAAAGCGCTGAGACGCTGCGGGGATGAATGAGAAGGAAGTCGCACCAGTTACCTGTGATAAGTAGCTGATTCAGAACAAAAGATGAAGGTATTCGAGCGCATATTTAGGCAATGAAATGTACACACAGCAGGACATATCACCACTTTTTTGGGGGGACATTTTAGGGGAAGCTGAGCTTCCCTTGCAGTCTCCACTGGTTCATGTGCATTGTTTGGTTTTCAGGTGTGTGGATATTAGGTGCTTATGTTTTCTTTTTATCTATGTTTCAACTGTGTCTACAAAGGTCTATCTATCTGTGATTCATTGTAGGTAAAACCTTCACCAACAGACTTTGTGTCTTTAAAGCGAAGTGCAAAATGATAAAAGAAATTTGCATATACTCTCTTTTTAGTTGATGTGGTGAATTAGGATGCATGCAGTTCATAAGTTAAGCTTTAATATATAGTTGTATGTTTGCCCCCCCACCATGCATTGATGTTGAATACTGATTCTCTTTTATCCCTGTTTTTATTACTGCCAATTCCCGAAGGGCTTGTACGGTCATTTAGCTGCCAAATGCGCAACAGCTAGTAGTTAAGTATGTCTGTCTTCTGTGGGATGCTAAGCGGATAGTGTACAGTGAGCGCTTCTCTGAAACAATTTCTTGCTGAGGCTGAAAAAACAGTGTTTTGAGAGCGTAAAGTGTGAACCACTTGAGAAAAGTTGTGGGCCAGATGGATAAACAAAACACTGAAACTTGCTAAAAAAAACTCCACAGAGCCGTGAGGAGCAGCAGATTTAATGATAGTATTCTTCTGGTTCATCCTGTGAGCCTCTTTGACAAGGCTTTACGTTGCTCCTTTTTTAAGATGTTGTCAAAGCTGTAAAGACTACCATGGTTATGGTTTTGAGATATTTCACTGTAACACTGTAAAAAAAAAAGAGAAACATCAGACTGCTGGTAATACTCTCTTAGTGAGCCTTTGCATGTGTGATTGGCAAGGAAGATAATAATAATAATAATAATAATAATAATAATAATAATAATAATAATAATAATAATAATAATAAATGAGTTTTGAGGTGTGATTTGAAGATAGAGAGAGAGGTGATGTCACAAATGGTTTGTGGGAGAGAGTTCCAGAGACGGGGCCCCATTGAAGATGGATGGGCAGGAAATGTGGAGAGGAGCATGGAGAAGGAAGATCGGAGAGTCCTGGAGGATGTGTAGGTGTGAAGGAGATCAGATAGGTACGGAGGTGCGAGGTTATGAAGAGCCTTGAAGGTGAGGAGGAGAATCTTATAATCAGTACAGTATTTGATTGGCAGCCAGTAGAGTTGTTTGAGAACAGGTGTGATGTGGTTTGTGGAAGGGGTTCTGGTGATGATCCGGGCAGCTGCTTTCTGACCAGTTGGAGTTTATGAAGAAGATGATATTCAAAATAATAATAAATGGTCATATATTTTTCATTTAAAAAGCTTTGAAATTTAATTTTACATTTCAGTTTATCACATAAAATGCAACACACATTGAATAAGATGAGATTCTATGCTGAGAGACAATTGGCAGACATTAACAAGCAGATCCAGTACAATTGATAGAAAACTGACCGTACTCCTCGTGTGTGAAAGACACAATAGTAGTATAATTTATGTAGTACGGAAATTAATGTTGATCCAATTTTGCCGTTTGAATACATAAACAAATCCTCTAAAAATATAAAATAAAAAAGATCCCTCTAAATTTAGCAACCTGCAGCATACAGCATAAGCCCTCCTCCGAATCAAATGATGTATTCTCTGTATTGAGCTGAAGCACTACTGTACTATGATGCCACACTGAAGGACTTTGTAACCAAGGCAACAGACAACAGGCGCAGAGAATGGTCAAATTAGCCGCTGAAGTGTGAAGAGGAAGCATTTCAGATTTTACATAAAGCAACATCACTAGGCGTCCTTGCATCAATAGAGTGTGTCAAAAGCTGAAATAACCCCTTTACTTTGTCAAAGACTCCCTATCGCTGCCTTTCTTGTTGTCCTCTCACTTCATCTGTTTAACAAGTCAAAAAAAGAGTTTGCCTCAACACCAGATCTGCACAACTGTTGGTAAATTCAGACACTTTTTATAGTGCACGTACAGGGAGGAGGATTTGAACACAGGCTCAAAGGCAAATTCACTGATCACAAGCTGGAGATGAGCTAATCATGTACCTCAGGAAAAGAACTTGGTGGAGGTGGATGCCTCCATTAGTGACAGAGATTCACACCTCAGTCATTCATTTCACTACCTCCCACTAAGCTGACCCCTGTCACATGTTCTGAGTCACCTGGCTCCACGCCACTCGCCCTGGCTTGTTCTCTTCCCATCATACACCAGCCTCTCTTCCCATCTCCCCATTAAGCACACCAGCACACCAAGAGTAGGCAAAGTGCATCACTACCTGGACATGGCAAGAATAAACAGAAGACAGAATATTTGGTACAGACTGCCACCATTGACTGGCAGGAGGCTTCACGGACATGCTTTTTTCACTCACGTAGAAAGGAAAGAAGTATGAGCCGAGCTTTGTGGAAGAAAGTAAGTTTTTATTGAGCAGTAAGTCAGGTCATTTACACACAAACATTTCCACATTTACTATCCCAACACTTCTTCTGGTCTTTGGATACTTGTTGCTTCCATGCAGCATTGTGTTTAATGTGTCTTCAGTTAAGAAGAGCCTTTTTGTGCTGGTACAATCACAGGTTATTCCCAGAACTTTGTTAAATGGAAGTGTAATGATAAAGCAGCCCTTTTGTTGCAGTTCTGCCAAACTCACAGCACATTTATAGTACTGCTCACATTCGCTCATCCCACCATCAAGTATAAACTAATTCCATTTGTTCCTACGCATTGCTGCCTGTGTTGTCAGGATTAATTTGGGTTTTATGTCTTGCCTGGGGATGCTAGAGCTTATGACTGCAAAAGCTGAAATCAAACCTCCATCCTTACAAGTGGGACACAACTGTTTTTACCGCTGAGCCACAGCCACTCAGTGACGGTCAGGCATTAACATCATGAAGATGAAACTGACTGCATGTCAAAAAGCTCCAACATGGACACATCATTACGGGAAGCACTTTGGTTAAAATAGATTCAGATGAACATTAAAAATGGTTTATTTGATCATCTGTGTAGATGTGTCATTATTGACCTTGTAAACATCATCTGAAATAGCAAAACCAAACCTCTTAAAATCCATCTTCCCATGGTCCTCCCATGTGTCAAGTAATCCTGCTTATTTTGTCATGCCAAAGGAGAGTCATGTAATTTTATCACCCTTAAACTGTAGACTGAATACCTGTCATGCAGAGATCCATTCATTTGTTTACAAAGTCAACATAAATAAAGCACACCTCATAAAAACTAAAACCACAAAGCCTGGGTCTCTTGTATTATATTTGTAGCAAAATATGTCATCCACATGGTGATCACTGATTTTCTTCCTCTCGTAGACCCATCATTTAGCTGTCAACAGGTTTCCCTGTTGACAGCTATCCTTCAGGATAGGTTCTGTTGATCCTTCAGGATCACCAGAACTCTGTTAGAACTTTAACACACTTTCCTAGTTTTCACTGGCTTATGTTAAGTTTTTCATATGTACGGCATTACAAGATGGCTTCCTACATCAAATATTGTAAAGCTTCCTGCTCTTGTCAGAGCCTGATGGGTGTTTTCATCAAAGAGTTTTCTAAGGGAAGCACTCAATACATTTGATCCATATAGTGCAGGAAAAAAAGTGAAATGTTTTTCACTGAAAGTTTTAGATAGTTGCAGGCAAGGGTGTCTGTGCCAAAAATTCTAACTAGATATTGATTAATAATAATACACAATCTGCTGAATGCATGTTCAACCTGGGAAGAGATTGATCATTTATGAAAGCTGGCATGTGTGTCTTTTTTGGTTCCGGGGTCTAATTTTTTTTTTTTTTTTGAGAAGATAGGACAGCTGATAAGGTACAAAACTGTGAGAGATAGTGAGGAATCCCATGTGACACAGGACCCTGCTTTGAGTACTATAAACTAACAAATTAGGTCCATCGGGCCAAAGTGAGAGTTAGCCCAATGGGGTAACCAGTCTGAAAATTTGTCTCTGACTCTAACCCAGACTTATTTTTATCATTATTATTTTGCATCCACAACTTTTCTATCAGTGCACCCTCTCTTTCTCTCGCCTTTCATCTCTCTGTGGCACCGTAAGATGAGATGAAACACAAGATGTTTGATTATTGTAAATTTAATGAACAGCTCATGTTCATTTTAGCAAATTTAAAGGTCCAACCTCCCAGCAACCTGTTCAAAAAACACATTAATAATGCTTAAAAGAAAGCACACACACACACACACAAAAGAACCATTCAACCTAAGTTTAGAAACAGATTTGTGTGACTTCTTAACATGCTAACTCTGTTTGGGTGTGTACATGTTGGTGAAATTAAATCTGATGAAAGAAAAAAGAAAATTAAATAAATAAACATCTGAATTTTCCTTAAGAGGGGGTATTGTGCTTTGTTTTAGGGTTTATACTGTCCATCGGGTACCATTGTAGTACCTTTACATCAGTTACAGCTCAGAAAAATCTCCTTTTATCTCACCCTGTTGTAGAAAAACCCTTATTGCAGTCTCTGTTTGAGCACTTTGTTTTAGATGCTGTCTCTTTAAGGCTCCCTGATTCACAAAACCCCTTCACGCTGAATCACCAGTCCTCTTGAGGCCTGTCTGGGGCAGAGCTATAAACAGACCTTGGTGTTTGAGGCCTGCTACTCCAACATGCCCTCCAGTTAGGAGGTGCTTATATGATAACTTCATTTCAGCAAGTCTCATAAAGATGTTGTGCTATTTTTAAAACAGCTGTTTTGATCCGTTTGCAGGCAGATATTAGGAATTCTACAACTTGCGAATATGTAGAGGTTTGAAAATCTGCACATGGTATCCAGTTGTTACTGCAGACTGTATATAGAATGGACTGGCGCTGCTTTTTACCATTGTATGATTTTAAATTAAAAAAAAAAAAACATTGTCACAGGAGCCCCCATTATGCCGCCAGAGTCTGCGCAGTAGAGACTATGAAGGACTCTGAGAAAATCTGAGTGCAGCCGAGTTAATTTTTTTTTTTTTCTTTCAACAGTCTCATTTCCTCTTAACTCTCCTTCCTGATGTTTTTCAGCTGTCAATCACAGTTAAACAAGATGTAAAAACCCATTTTTTAACGTCTAATAACTAACAAAAAAGACATTTTTCAGAAAAAAAGAGGACTTAAACAATGCAGTCTTGTCATATCTATATATCAGCACAGCATATGGATGTGAGAACCATTTCTGCGAGGTGTGTTAATTTTTTGACCTCAGCCCATCTGGAATGAATAGAGAGACAGAGTTTTTGACCTATACTGCAGCCAGTCACCAGGGGGAGCAGTTTTTGTGTCAACAACTGTCTGAGCTGAGTGAGATGACGTCCATTTTTTTCTTACAGTCTATGGTTGTTACTTCATATCCATATTTAAGATATGGGAAAGAATAATACCCCCTTTTAAAGTCTAATGTTAACTCCTCATGGTGCTAAACTAGGACACTCACTCCTCCTCAGTAAGGAGACTTTCTTGGTCCAAGAAAGTCTCATACTAATGACTAACAAAGCAGCAGACAAGTCTGCAGCCCAACAGAAAGGGAGTAAACCAGCAGCAGGGTGTATGAACACCTGGTACACACTCTAATCTTCATGCCACTTGACTTCAACAACCTTTTTAGAGTACAGAGGTAAAATGTGTAAAAACAAATCCTTGTTTTGAGGTGTCAGCGTTAGGTTGCGGCTCAGCTCCAGTTAAGGTTTGAATCGTACTTTTTTCCTTTTGAGCTGGACAAATGTGATCACACTGTGAGTGTGACACATGCGTGAATGCCTAGAACAATTTAAGCATTGGTGATAGAGTAAGCTATATGACATTTTCTGGGCAGTGATGTATTTACATGTGATGAACAGGAAATGTAACCAGCGTGAGGAGCTGATTTGCTTGGCTCTTGTTCGGAGCAGGTGGGGCAGACTGGTGGGCCTGCAGCGCTGTGATTCTGTGGGGACTGTAAAGGACATATGCAGGACAGCTCAACACCCCTCACTGGGTCTGTGTTTTGACTTGGCTGTGACACATACGTACTCTCTTCAGTCTGAGGAATGAGAGCGCATCCTCACAGCAGGTTAAGTTCTGTCTTCACCTGTTTTGGAAACAGTCCTTTTTTGTTCCCCCTGTATGATAACTTTGTAACCATGGAAACAGGGCGGTGTCCTCCTTTTCTTTTTTTGTTTTTTTTTTTTGTTTTCTTTTATGTTTAAGCTGCTGCTGCGCTATTCAGTCTGTTGTATTGACTTGGATCTGTACAAACCACTCATCTGTATCTCCAGCATCTGTTTACCTGCACACAGCGAGAACTGCAACTGCTCCTCTCCACTGTAATTTGTAAACAGGTACAAATGCAGTGCAAGCTGGCCTCTCTTGTTTAGAACCCAAAAGCACACAGCAGTGACACCATCCCACTTTTCATGAACATTCTGTCATGAGAGATTACACATCCCTCATCCCGCTGCTTTTTTTTTTTTCCCCTGGAGAGAGACGCATAGATATAGAGAGGGAGTGGAACGTATTACAGAAAAGACTCACATTATGAGCAAGGTTTCTGCAGTTCTTTGTGTGTGATGCGAGGCAGAAAATGAAGCACCAGAAATCTTTTGTCTTCTTAAACAAATAGTGGTACAGTTGTTGCAACACCCCGATTTTTTTGATTGTATAGTTGCTGTTAGTAATCCAGCAAGCGTTTTCTTTTTGCAGTCAGAGCTTTCTAAGTTATGCTCATACATGAAGCAAGTTGCTGGTCTCAAACATGGCTTAATCAGAGTCATCCTGCCTGCACTGCATCATGAGAGAGAGACAATAGAAGACCTCTGCAAACATTTTGCATATTTATGCCTGCAGCTTTCTTTTTTCAGAGTGTCTGTCAAGTTGTTTCTGATCTAATGAATGACTAAGAAGCAATTTACTGATGGCTCATTAGTGCAAACAAACTCTGCCAATGGGTCATTATGTAAGCTAACAGCTACAGTAACTTTCACAGTGGTGCCTTATCTATTCAGTGTAATCACCCCAGGTACTTTGTTTATGTAACAGAGCTCATTCTCAAAAGCTTCTTTCTGGAGATATATTGTACCAGTGAAAAGACCCCCCCATGCACACACACACACACACACACACACACACACACACACACACACACACACACACACACACACACACACACACACACACACACACACACACAACACCACCACCATCGCCATGAGAACATATACACGTTTTCTTTTTTCCTCAGCTCACAGCAGTGCTGAGAGAGAGCATGGCTGTCGGATCAAGGTACTGTACTTTAGACACTTCTTCAAAATCTCCTCTGCCACACGCATACTGATCATCCTTCTGCCTTGAAGTTTTACCTTTCATTTTTTTCCCCCAGATTCTTTTCTGAAATTAACTTATCAAGTGTGTAAAACAGTGTCGACATTTTTCCTTTCAATTTTAAAATTCTAAAAAATTTTAAAACGGACTAACACAACATGGAAATTATGTTTCATCCTGTCCTTTGTGCTGTGCAAAGACACGCTGGATGCCAGACCAAGAAAAAAAAAAACTGCCACATGCTTATCCGTACCCAAGGATTTGTGTGCTGCACATAGGGATTTGTAATCCTTACCCACAGATTTGCAAACCGTGAGCACAATCTAAACCTAAGTTTACATATTTGAATATTTCTGCATGAAGATGATTATCAATAATTATCTGGTAGCCATGCATTATTAATGTCACCGGACTCCAAAGGAGAAAGACTTCATGTTTATAAATCTGTGCATACAATTTACTTCTTTGTGAGTACAGAAACAACTCTGTGGCAATGAATTTGCAAACCAGATTTGCCCACAGCCCCTTCTTTATTGATCAAGCATCTGGAGGACAGCGCAGTGCTGATTTTTTTTAATCATACTTATTAGACTACCATTAAAATCTGAAGTGTATTAGAGCACATTTTGACAGAGGTAAAATAAGTGAGGCTAATTCTAATTACCTGCTGTTTGCACTGCAGAACAAACAGTTTACAGACCATCAAGGTTTAGTTAACTTTTCACCAAAAGATTACTCAAACATTTCAGTATGGGCTGTGAAGCATTCTAAAAACTATTCTGGATATTTGTTAACATGCAAACTGTCAGAAAGTATAAAATATCAATCAAGACCACAACACCCAGATATATTTTCTACTTTATGCTTCAGCACTGAATGTGAGAAGATGCTGAAACATAACTGATACTTCCCCAAAGCGGTCCTATCTTGCTGATTTTAAGCTTTAATTCTTATTCTTAGATTCTATTTGAGAAGATTTGCATGATTCAGAGGTCATTAAAATTTTCCATACACTTCCTTAGTAAAGCCTCTCTCTGAAACAGGCTGTTATATTCCCTTGCACCCTCTTCCCTGAAAGGGCACTTTCTTCTGATTGGCTGGCTATCTGCGTGGATATCTAAGGCCAGTGAAAGTCAAATATTATCTTGACTCATTAAGGTAAATATTCAGTATTTACAGGGCTGCATACCACTAAAGTGCTGCATGAAGAAATGAACTGGTTGGCATATGACAAGCTGTTCTTGTTAGACTGAATATGGTATTCATGTTGGAAGAGCAAGTCAATGACGGCAAACCAAAGGGTTGAAAAGGGCAAACCACATGTTCCAAAACTCAAGAATCTCAGAAGGTCAATGTGCGGCTGGTTATTTGTTCAATTTAGACTTCTGACACTGAACATGAGTGTTACCATGTGCTGCAGCTTGCAGTCAAAAAAAATCACACTCAACCTTTACTGCCATGACTTATTACATTACACATTCATCTCACTGAAATACAGACTGTTTTTCTCTGATGTGCTCTGATGTGAGCGCAAATTCTGATGAATCTGGATTTGGATGATTTGTTTACCTGATTCTCGTGTACAAGTGTTGGCAACACAAAGCAGGGCCTGGGGGTACATGCCCCATTTTCTGCCGTTTGTGACACATAAAATCAAACCTGATGACCGTAAATTTGTGAGCTAGAAAGAAAATCCTGGCCCAGGCTTGCACACATTTTTTTGGAGGCAATTTCACTGCACAAATGGTGAGCTGTTGAATAGACAGCTAGGTTGTGTATTGATGCCTCACACCTTTAATTTCACTAAGCTAAAACATCTAATTACTGACAGACATTTCAAGTTGTAATCATTGTAATCATCCAAACCAGCAGTGCTATTTTCTGCTTCACAGTAGCAGGCTTTTTCAATATAAACCTGACAGCAAAAGACAAAAGTGAGACTGTCTTCACATATGAGGAGACTTTCCATAAAAACTTCCACAAGTTTCGGGGGTTTAACTACATGTTGGAATTCAAACAGCCAAAATTTTCACCCTATCTTTAACCAGACATGTTTCTAAATCTGTTGTGAAAACCCCATAACACAGCAATGAGTAGGGATTATCTCCAGTCCATACTGTCCCAGCATAATACATACATAATAATAAATAAATAAAGAAATAAAGAAATAAAGAAAGAATGAATGACTACATAAATATATTAATAAAGATGATGAAAATGTACCATTGTACGGTTTTGAAGACAAAAAACCTCTGTCAGGGGAGCCGCCATTGTGCAGCCAGAGTCTGCGCAGTAACTTACGAGGAACTCTGGGAAAATCCGAGTGGAAACGGGTGACAAAAATAATAATTTTGTTTTATTTAGACCATTTAATCTCTTCTTAACTGTCCATCCTGATGCTTTTTATTATTCCCAAAAAAACTACACAAGAACGGCAGCTGTCAACCATCGTTAACCGAGATGTAAAACCCTGTTTTTAACCTCTAATAACTAATAAAAAAGAAACATTTCAGGAAAAAAAAGGACCTGAACACAATGCAGCCCAATAATATCTAAATATCACCACAGCATACGGATGTGAGAAACATTTCTACGAGGTGTATTAATTTTTTAAAGTTTGACCACATCCCATCTGGAATGAATAGAGAGGTGGAGTTTTTGTCTTGTACTGCAGCCAGCCAGCAGAGGGGGCAGTTTATGTGATGACCTCAGTTTGACCCGAGCAAGATAACATCAATTTTTTCTACACTCTATGGTCTAAACCCATAGCAGCATAACTAAGAGCTGGTTCAAAGTTGATCCAGTTCTAACTATAAGCTTTTTAAAAAAGGAAAGTTTTAAGTCTACTCCTAAAAGTAGAGAAGGTGTCTGCCCCCCACCCCCCACCCGAACCTCAATGAATGGCTGTAAATGATTCTAGAGAAGAGGAGCCTGATAACTAAAGGCTCGACCTCCCAGACTACTTTAAGAGACTCTAGGTACGACCAGCAGGCCTGCATGCTGGGAACGCAGAAATCTGGACGGATAATACGGCATGACGAGCTCTTTGAGATAGGATGGCCCAATACCATTAAGAGCTTTGTAAGTGAGAAGAAGAATTTTAAATTCTATTCTAGACTTTATAGGTAACCAGTGTAGAGATGCTAACACTGGAGAGATGTACTCCCTCCTCCTGGTTCCCTTTCTTGCACTTTAAAGGATAATAATAATAATGGTAAACTCACTGAACACACACAGCAAGTTAGGCAACACTGTATTCTTATTGTATCTGTGTCAGAAGTCAAGGATGGGATTACATGCTTACACAGAGCTTTTGTCTGTCTTTTACTTTGCCAACTATGCTTTCAGCCATTTATAAAAATTATTATTTATGTTTAACTGCTCATGAATCTGAGGGAGAAGATCTGGAGAGGGCTCAGACATTTACATCGAAGGTTTTTTTTGTATTGTTCTTTACTTTGTCAGAGGCTCCAGCAGTTACAGTCCCTGTGTCATGGCACTATTAATTTTAATCACATCACAGTGCTTCCCAGAAGCCAACAAGTTGCACATGCATAAGCATGGTTAGACTAAATCCAGGTTCACATCCTCTATGGTGTACAGCTGATGAAAAAAAACCTCACCATTTCTCTTTGAAACATCAGTTTGCCTCGCCTCTGTACTTTTTAATCAGGACTGCCACTGCAGTACACCTGCGATTGCTGACTCACTCGTTAAACTGAATAGCAAAAATTTACTCCAAAGGATCTGGAATTTTTGTTGGTTAGTCACAGGATTAAGAAAACAGATCTGTGGTGCTGCGTTGCATAAAAACTCTTCCTGAAAGCAAATCGTTACTGACCTGACTTGAATTTAGATATCCTGCAGTTACAAGTTGTTAGCTTTCTATTTCTTTTCTTATGCATAATTAAGATAACTTTCAGCCTCATTTTATCTACTACAGGGTATAATTCAAAGAATTTTGTTGAAAAGATCAGCCTTTTGCACTGCTCTACTCCCCGCAGATTGACTTTTTCATTAGCAAAGAGACATCACACAAAATGAATCTATTCCATGCAGAATCCCACGTCTTCATCAGGCATGCATCGCCTTTGAGCGATGAATTCATCATAGTTCATTTACTTTAAGTTGTGGTGCACTTCAGACAAAACCCTCCAGAATTGCCTAGGTTTTTAAGATTCAAGCTCTGTGACATCCCGCCAACACACACACATACACACACACACACACACACACACATGCACGCACACACACACACACACACACCTTCCCAAACACACACATGCACAAGCGTCAAAGGCACTGTCATGCTCTCAACTTCCTATTTTTAGTTCAGTGAAATGATAACACAAGATGCCTCCTCTGCTCAATGGAGAACAGAGCTGTTAAACAGAATGAGAAGAGAGAATGAAAAAAGAAGCTAGCATGCAATTCTACTCAGAGATACAGCAGAAACTAATGAGAGCATTAGGCACAATCTGTTTACTCAGAGAGGAAAAACACAGCAGCCTATGAGTACAAGGAAACAGCACTAGAAATGAAATATCATCATCTCAGAGTTCAGAGTGTGTGTTTGATTTCTGAGGAGCCTACAGAGATTAATTTCTTGTCTGCTAAAATTATTCAGGTAGCCTTCTCTCTCTGTGTAATGAATCCTTGGTGCTGAGCATCTGTAGTAGTTTAATCCCACATTGGTCAAAAATGTATTATTCCTTGAAATTTACCTACATTCTAGGTTCAGAGAGGTTCACTTCTAATGAGTTTAGGGATTTTTCTAAGTTCACCATTTGTGAACTTTTAAACAAGCTCCAAAAACAGTAGGCTCACAGAGAAAAAGGCTTGTCCTCCATAAAAACAATAGAAAATAAAGTACATCATGCTATTTATAAACTGAGTATTGAGTCAGGTATCAAGTTTGTACTGTACGTAACCCAAATAACCAACCTGGTCTTCAAACCCTCCTTCTACAAACTTCTAACAAACTCTATAAACATCAGGCTCACAGAAAAGAAAGCTTGTTCTGTATAATCACATCTGATGCTAACTTTTTATAGCACTGCTAATGTGTGCATAAAATTTGGCCACCAACTTGCTGTCTTCAGGCAAAATTGCTACAACAAATTAAGTCACTTTCCACACTTACAGTGGAGTGCTTCACAGTAGAGATCTGCAGCTAGACCCCTCTCAAAAGCATTGCCACACCTCAGTATGACATCACAAGAGAGCAAGCATCTCTAAATAGAGGTACATGACGGCAATGAGCCAGCCAATCAGCCTGTAGAGCCATCAGTGACCAGCCAGTCTTGTCACATATTTCTAACACTGTGCCATTCTCAGCTCTTCGCACACAGCCAGCATGTGTCATGCCAAGCATACAGTTACACAAACACCGACGCAGCAGTCACTCACACACAAGCTTACATGTTGGCAGTGTGCACGCAAGGTGCCTATCAGCAAAGGCAAAAAGCACTGACCTGCTGCACTTGTCAGGAAAATATAATGTGTAGATCTTCCAAAACACTCTTAACCTGCTGAGAGCTCGTACATATTAGACAGCTGCGTGCTGTGTGAAAAAAGACGGACTGTAGTGTCCTTACTGCCCTCGTCCCAGTGACAAAGCAGGCTAGTACCTACCCATTGAAACTCATGCTTTATCCTTTTTATTTATCCTTGTGAAATGAAAATGCAATACAGACAGTTTCCCACAGAAACACACTCTTGCTTGCACACTTCCTGTCTCTATTGTTGATACATGCTTTTGATTGTAGGTGATCTTTGCATGTATTCTTGGGGATCAGGTCAACTCCTTTCTCAGTCAAAGCTACAGACAATAGTCTGAGCATAGACCATGGAGTCTCAAAATGCCAGTTAAGGGGAAGAAGACCTTAAACTTTGACGTTGTGTATGTTTGCTGGTACAGAACATGGCTTCCTAACTTCTGCAGAGACTTCAGGGAACATTTTTGTGTTTCTGTAACCAAACTTAACAAAGAGCCACATCATGTTGCTTGCCATTGAGCCTTCATAAGTTTATAACGTTTTAAAATGTTTGTTACATTTTTTTATTATATCTTTATTTTCATAAACAAAATACCAATAAAAGATAATGTGTATTTTCATCGCTTTGCAGATGACTTCCAGATTTATCTGCCTATAAAAACAAATAAAATTCAGTGAAAGGCAGGTCGAGCTGTCTCAAAGTCATTCAATATGGCTGGAGTTCTAGAGTCTCAATGAAAATAAAACTGAAATTATTGTATGCAGTGAACCTGACCTGTTAACTGGCAGAAACAGTGTAACTGGCCCTTTAACATTTTACAGTTGCATGTATTTTAGGACTGTGGGTGTCATTGTTAATGTTCCTTCAAGTTAAATGAACAAATAAGTTCAGTTATTAAGAAAATGTTCTTTCAGCTGAGACTCCTTTCATAGATAAAAGCAAGTCTTCCTCCAAACTAGTTTGAAAAGGTCATTCATACCATGTTTATCACCTCACAGTTGATAATGTCTGTTGTAATTCTTTGTATTTTGGTGTTTTAATCCAGAATGCAGCTGCATGCCTATTCACTGGAAAGAGATGGTGGGATCACATCCCGTATGCACAGGCTTCCCTTCACTGGTTTCGTTTCCTGTCAGTTTCAGGATCCAGTTTAAGATTTTTTTGCTGGTGTTTAAATGTTTACATACATAGGCTGGCTCCATCTTATTACATCTTCGATCTGAGTGTTGGCACTTACATGCTGCAGCCAGAGCACTGAGGTCAACACGGCAGATGGTTTTCAACATCCAAAGATACAGGCGCAAAACCAACCATTTTTTTTGCCCTGGCCTTTAATATTTGTTGAGCAAGACATCCTGTTGTTTTTGTATTTGCTCCAGTTTGCTGTAAATTAGCCAGCTGACAGCAAGACTGTGTATAGTTTCCAGTGGACATGAATAAACAAATTCTGATGGCTTTAGACTGGATCTCTATGCCGTTTATAAAGCGAAAGTAATTTTGATAATTTAAAGTTTGTGGCCTTAGTTTAGGTAAAGCCTCTGAAGAAAGACAAGAGCTGAGAGCAGAAGCTCACACAACCAACATGCAGTGAAGACAGACAATGAGGATATGATTATGGCATGAGCCAGCATGCAGCAAGTCTACAGCAGGACTGATGATAGTCCTCTCTCTTTCTCTTCCTTTGATGCATGAAGTAAGGGGTGATGTATGGGTATGGAGGTTAAAGTAAGAGACCCCGACTAGGTGCTCTCATACCATAACTTTGGGGAAAGAGGGCTCTTGCCCAGCTTGATGGGGCTGAGCTGGAGCTCTTTGATTTGTCAGTCATTGAAACAAATTGTGAAATTATATATAAAGATACACTCATGGGATGAGAGAAAATATTTCTTCAAGTTTTTAATTTGAAGAGCTGCTTCTCCTGAAACGTCTTAAGTGCTGACATATCAGGTTTTTCCTCTTCACCCTCTTTAGGATTATGACAGCTGAGATTGATGAGTGTGGATTCAGGAAGAGGATTAGATTAGAGTCAGGTGGTTTTTGCTGTTTGAGGGAGACTCGTGTAGAATACTAGAAAATGTTTTTCACTGTGCGTAATGAGATTTTACGTATTTCCCAAAGCAGGGAATAAGAAAGAGAAGCTTGAAACCATCACAGATACAAAGCTGGTAGTTAGGAATCTATGTATAGTTATAACCTGCGAGATTTAAGTATCTGCATGCTTGCAACTGTCCACACAAACTATTTAACAGGACTTAAAGGTAAGTGTAATAAAATAAAAAACTGAGTCTGCTCAGTGTTAATGTGAATATATTTTGTCTACATGAGTTTGCTCTTGACCTGTCATAAGCTGTAGCACTGTAAAATGGTCATGTTGGACAAAATTGGCTAGGACTGGTTTACGAAAGATTAAGAAGCCCCCTGCAAGTTTAGCTGCAGTGAAACTTGATGACCCGAAATCCAGGACAAGAAAGAATTGATTCAACAGCAGAAAGAGGGTCGCCATTTTGTTTGCTCTCAAATTTGATCAATATCCTCCTGATAGTTTAATAAATGGGCTTCCTTGAAATTACTGCTCATAACTGCGTATCTTTTGCATTGCCTTGTCAATGTCAGCACTCTGAGGGGGCTTTCAATTAGTGCGAGCTCAACATTAAACTGAGTCTGCTTTATTTATCCCTTTCTTCAGATGATATTTCACGTAATGTCGATTTTATGTGCGGCAATTAAGTTGCTGTCCACTGATGCGGCACAGAGGAACTGAAGGCTAATGAGATTGGCAGTGCCAAGTCTTCTGTGTCTGAAATGAGACACTGAACCATTGGATTTTCTCATGAGAACAAGAAACTCCCAGGAGACATTGTGTGACAAAAATACAGAAAATTTAAGTAACTAAAAGAACAAACAGAAAAATATAAGTAACCAATAGAACTGCTTGTATTTTTTACATAGTAGTTTTACATCTTATATGATTCAGTTTAGGGCTGACTAGGCCAAGATAATGAGCTCAGAAAAGTGTGTGTCGATAAGCTAACCTCTACTAATCACACATATGGGACATGGTTTAGACAACACAAATGAAATACTAGGGGTGGCTTAGATTCTTTTTTTTTTTTTTTTTTTTTGAAAATGTGATAAATCAGAATTTCCACATTTAATTATGTTTAATTCCATTTTAATTGCCTGTTAATGATTGTATCATGTTGTATTTCAAAATTGTTTCAAAGACAATTAACTGTTTCTGTTGATGTAGTTCTTATGCACATTTATGCCGTAGTATTGATTGTTCTGATCTAATTATAACTAGATTAAAAAAAAAAAATCAAGGACACATTATGAATCATTAAGCTTGTGAAAATACAGCTCCCACAGTGCCATCAACATCAAATTTATAGTGAATAAGAGTAATGTAAAGACGAAACAACAAACACCAACATAATAACCACTGAACTCTTCATGTATGTGTTATCTGCTTCAGATCAACACATAAAGCTTACATTGTGGACCTGAAGCATCTTTGCCATGTTTCCAGTATGTTACATGTATGCTATTAAAGGCAGTGTTGGTAATCAGATTTAGATACACTTTTTGTTATATTGGTTAAAATCATCTTTTTGTCCTGATGGCAATCGATGCATGATGTGTTCTTAAAATAGAGTGAAAAGTATCTGCTGTCTACAGCAGGAGTAAACTTGGGAAAACACCAACCAATCCTGGTGTTCATCAATCAAATCCCGTCCTGCTGTTCTGCCCGCCTCCTGTGTGTTCATTTCACCGGCATACACTAGCCCTCATTCAGTGTGCATAACCAAGAGGGATCTAAGTACGCTGGAGAATGGCAGAAAAACTACCTATACCCCGATTACTGGTAACGTAATGCAAACAAAAACGATGTGCTGAGGACCAGTTTGGAGTCTGGTTTTGAATCAGTCACGATCATATGGTTGTGATTCAGCGGCACTGCATGTGAGTGGGGCGTGGTTTTGGAGGAGCTTCGAGTGTGGGAGGTTTGGGGGGGCTAAATGGAGTCCTGAGGAGATGCTACATTCAAATTCATGCTAGTTTTCCATGACTACCAACCCTGCCTTTAAGTAGGATGTCAATATAACAACTTCACAAGATAGATCACCAAAATAACCTTTGTGGAATTTGTCAGCACTGTTCTTGAGGGAATTTGGCTTCACAGAATAATAAAAGGGAGACTTGGCCTCAATGAAAAAAAAAAAACAAATCCAATATGTTTAGTCATAATTATGAGAAAGTAAAATTGTTTTATAAAAAGTCTAAATTAAGAGATTGTACTTTTTTAATAGACTGCAGCACAGGTTAAACTAGGTTTGTATTGTTTAACTTTGAACTCATCATTTCCTGAAGTTCGGGCTGCACAGTGTTATAGTGTTCAGAGCTGTTGCCTCACAGAAGGATGGTTAATGATTCAGTTTCCAGTTTGGGCCTTAGCCCTTACATACATTTTTAATGTATGTAAGGGCTCTTTCCAATGGTATCTACTTGTCAAGTTAATTGTTTGCTCTAAATTGCCCGTGGCTGTGGTTGTGTTTGGTTGTTTGTCCCTGTTGTCCAGGGTGTAACCCACCTCTGGTCTAATTATAGCTGGGGCTGGCTAGAGTCCCCTGTGACCCTGACTGGAAACAGCAGTATAGATAATGAAAAGATAGAAGGATAATTTTGCAGTCAGTAAAAATCGGGACAAAAAGACACTGTCCAATTAACGAAGCCAAAATTTAAAGGTTAAATGCACCACGAAATGCATTAGAGAGCAAACTGGGTTACTTGCATGCATTTAAATGAGCCATTGCTCATTTATTTGGGGCAGAATAGACACCCTCTGTGCAAATATGCCTCATTTCCAAAAATACCTCTATCTATAGCAGCACTAACAGTCATACGCAATTAGAGTGAAATATGTACCATCTGCTGAGAGTTGTGATGGTGCTGGTGTTCAACACACACCAGTTTGTCGATTTAAACATGAGGACTTCATCCAGTAAACAGTTGAAGTTCCAATGTCCCAAGAACAACGTATCAGTACAATACGTCTGTAAATATTACTTTGGAAATGCTGTTTTTAAAATATAGATTTATTTCTTTTGTTTTTTGTATTTTGTAAAGCTGCAGTGTGTAGAAATATGACAATTTAGCAATATTTTGTATACAGCGTATCGAGACTTGAGATTCTGGATTAAAATGCTCCCTTAACTCACCTTTTACCTTTGGTGAAACCCTGCAGGTGAGGGTGGCTGGCTGCTGTGATGCATGGTAACTAGAATTCTCATTTGTACTGTTTTAACCATCAAAAACTCATCAATACTAATTCATTTATACACAGAAAAACAGCAGCTCTCTTCTTTTTCTTTGTACATTTCAGATTGCCGTCTATCAAATACTGATGTATGTATGGCTGTTAAATGTTTTTTTTCTGTTCTGTTCTGTGCTGTTGAAACATATTGTGAAAGACAGCAGCTTACAGGACAGTTATAACTTGGGAAGCCTTACTATGTGTGCCTCCTTACTCTATGATTGCACCGTATAAATTTCACCTGTCCCACCTGTGTCTAGTTAATCTGTGTGTTTAGTCTCCAGCTGTTTCCCCAAACTCATGACCTGCAAAACCATTTCATACGGCCCACGACTTGATATCAAGTTGTAGTAAAAATCTGGCCCACTGCCTTCATGGCCCAGCTTGCTGTTAGAGCCAGGAAGAAATACCTAATTTCTGAGTTGACCCTGAATGCAGCATAATCACAGCATGAACCCAAGTGGAAAAAAAATCCAAACGTGGCACGCTGCCAACGTCCTCAAAATGATGCTAAAGGAAGAGTCTTTATCAAAGGCTCAAAGAAAGGTTGATGTCAGGCACAAAGAGTTTCAGGAGAAGTGGGAGAATGATTATTTCTGTCCAGTTTAAGGAGAATTATGTCTCATATGCAAAGAGAAAGTTGCCATTCTTAAGGGGTATGACCTTACACAGCATTTTTCAACTAAACATTCGTAGCAATATACAAAGTACTAGAGAGATGAACGGATATAACAAGCTGCACAGTTAAAAAAAAGAGCTGTCAACACAACAAAATTTATAACAAAGAGCAAGAAAGGAGGCAAATTAAAAAACAGGTCCAGACTTAGTGATGGTCGTCTTTGAAGACATGCTGAGGGTTTCAAGTTAAAACCTCCTTCAGAGCAAATGTGGCCCAGATGTCTAAGAAGAAGAGCTCTCAGGCATCTGGCAGCTTAGCAAGTATTCAGCGGGAACAGCTAAATATGACTGTAAAATAGTTCACATTGAGGAAACAGTTGTGTGAACAGTTAAACTTTTTTTTCACTTTTTGTATAGCACCTGAAGTGGCCCCCTTGTAACAAAACTGGATGCTCAGCGGCCCTTAGGTAATTTGAGTTGAGACCCTTGACCTGCTACCTACTAGATATGAATGTAGTAGGCAGTAGGTGCATACTACAGACTGCTTTTGAATGTAGTCCGTAGTCTGACTGTTCTGTTGGGTCTGTTTTGTAGTATGCTACGCTGGTTTTCCAGTTTCAGAAAGTTGAACTGAAGCTGAATGAGAAGTGATGGAAAAACCACTTCTGTGTAATCCAGGTACAGTCTGAGAAAAGTTAATACGTGGTTTATATTGACATCACTGAATTTTGTAGAGGTGACCAGTTACTTGTTAGATGAATATCACCTCTTTTAGGACTAAAAGTGTCAAAATTTACAAGCATTTATTCCCCTTCACTTCAACTCTATCTCCAGACTGTATAACATCAGGGTTGTTGTATTGTAGTCGTAATAATAACACATCCCAGAAGGTGGCGATAATGAACCTAAAACTGGATGCCACCTGCAATAAACTGAGTGCTGTGCATTGTGGGAAACAGTATCGAAGGTTGACTGCCCCGATGCATATTGGGGATTCTCCCCAAAGCAGTGGTTGGGTATTTTTGGCGTACTGCAGATTTTGCTCTTTTACTCACAATAATTTTTTACCAAATCCGTAGGCAGTGATGATAGCCTCTGTTACCTCATGTCATTTTCAGTTTATTCTGTCACAGCAGAGGCAAAAATAAAGATGGATATCTAAAATCAGAAACAAAGCAATAACCAAACTTAACAAAGCTTACTTAACAAAATCCATAAGAGAAACAAGAGCACAGGGAACAAACCTTCAGTGAACTGACAAAAACAGGAGAAAACACATGCTCTTCCTCAAACCATGTATTTATTTTTTTACTAACGTGCTATTTTAAGTACAGATCAAATGATGAATAACAGCTGTAATAAATGATTAGCAGAAGAGCACCTGTGAATAGCTGTGAAATGTTATGGTCATTTAATAGGAAGTAACATAGAACATAGAAAGAGTGAAGCAGTACTGTTTAGTGTTCGATTTGGGACAACAGTACCCTGTCAAAGTTTGTGCACTGCTGTTGTAAGTACATCATGTACGAAGGGTACTTCATGTCGGTGTACCAAAAGAAGTATCCAATTTGAGACACAGCAGCAGATACAGTTTACACTCAAAGTAACAGGACACAGGTAAGATGCAGTCAAAGAGGGGGGAAACACACAAGAGCAAGAAGTAAAACTTAACCAGAAACACAGGGAGCAAGAACTAAAAAAATAAAACACTAAAGATTTAACATGGATGAAAATAAACACAGAACACAGAGTACATGACATGAAACAGAAGGACAAGAGTGCAAAAATAACAATTAAGGTACCAAACAGCAAGGAAGCGAAAACATGACATGACAAACTAATCCATTTTGGTTTTCACTAGAAAACTGTGACTACAGCTCTTGTAAACAGGGAAAGGGACATATTCCTATCTGAGTTGTATGTATTTGCACTGTAACAGACAAGCTTGTATGAATTCAGACATGCACTTATGTCTCTGCTCACACACATACGCTCCCTGAGGGGGAATTGTCTGTAATGGTTTCATCAAATAAGCTTTTGTTCTCACACACTCTCTATAGGGGAGGCCCTTATGAGCCATCTTACCTGAAGAGTAAAATCAAGTACAAAATAGGCTGCCCAGGTCATACTGAAGCATCCTCAGGCATCCACAGTGGAGGTCAAAAATAGCTGTGCAGCCATGGTTGGACTCCAGAGGAAAAGCATGAGGTGTTCCACTGGGACTCGGTCATAGTTGTTCAGTTTCAGGTGTTTTTGCTGAACACATTGAAACTGTTCCCAGTAACAATTACACAAGTGTAGCTTTGTTAATGACAGAGTAGTTTACATGCTTGGAGATATAGCAGTATGTTATGACAATCCAACGATGGTTGGATTGAAAAACACAGTAAACCATAAAATGGTTCAGTAAGTGCAACAACATATCCTTAGAAATGTGCATTTTGGAAAAATGTAAACTTTGAGATTTAAACCCCCAAATTTCTGTGTGATTGATTATCCATTTAAACTTTGCAACTCTGCACAAGGTTGTGTACTGATCTAGTAATGCAAGATGCAAGGTTGGAAAAGGAGCCTGACATACATCATAGCAGTGAGCTTCTACCAAGAAATCTTAATTTTTCCATACTTATTTTCTGTAATTAAACTTCTTTATGAAGTTTGCATGTTCTCTCTAGTTTCATCCCACAAACTAAAAGTATGATAATCAGGTGATTTGATCCGCATAAACTGTCTGTCAGTGAGTGTGTACAGGAGTGGTTGGCTGTCTCTTCATGGTAGCCCTGTGCTATAACTTGGGTAGCTTGGGATTCTACCATGACTTGCTATCAGTGAAGATAATAGATAAATGAATGGTGACAGTAATTCAAAAGCTGTCTGATGATGACGTGCTGTATTTTAAGATGACAGAGTAATAGAAACAGTGCTATTATGATTTGCTCAGGGCCTAGCCCTCTTATTCAACTACAGTCACTTCTGGTCTTAAGAGAGGGAAATTACCTGAGGCTTGATGACATTGTTATTAACAGTGACTTTGATTGGCTTCATTAATTTTCTATTATTTTTATGAAATTCTAATGAAAAGATTGGAGAAATGTGAATGAATTTTTCCCAAGTCTTTTTTAAGCTCACTCTCAACCACTAAAGACGGCTCTGTAGTGTGTTTCCTCATTCAGCTAAGGATGAGAAATATGTGGAAAGACCTTGCTTTGGATGAATGTGGGCACAAAGAGTATTACTGTTTTTATTTTCCAAAGGAATGATTGGGGTCCCTGACCTTAACTGAAGACGTATACCAGGTAGATAGCGATAAATCAAATCCTTCCAATTTGTTTGGGATTTGCGATGTGTAAGACTGGAACAGACCCTAGACAGCAATGCTGCGCCTTGAACTGGGGTTAGCAGAAAGCTTAGGAGACAAGGCTTGTAATTATTACAGCAGTGCCATAGCTGACACGCTTCTGCTCACAGCACACTGTTAAGGTAGTACCCCGGGACACACTGGCTCCTTTATTCTAGAAAGACATGAACCGGCAGTCCAGTGAGACAGTGTGGGAAAGGAGCCTGCCACTCATGAAGAAATAATTCAGTTTTGAGTGTGTGTGTGTGTGTATGTGTGTGTGTGTATGTGTGTGTGTGTGTGTGTGTGTGTGTGTGTGTGTGTGTGTGTGTGTGTGTGTGTGTGTGTGTGTGTGTGTGTGTGTGTGTGCTTCCACTGTGAAAACCCTTGCCACCAGCTCTATTCTGATCCTACTTCACACATGCTGCTGATTGATGCAACTTTCTATGCCTTAATTTACTTTCTGTTTGCTGTTGTTTCCCGGCTCTGCTCCCCTTGTTGTTGAACTGTTAGCTCTTCTGGCCCTGCAGAGGTTAAAATAGCAAGTCTCACACGGCACTGCAAGTTTAATTAGCGTCGGGAAACTCTGCTGAGACAACTCGTGCAAACCTCGATGCCGACATTTCCAAGGAGCCATTTTTTTAAAGTCAATATAAAAACATATTATGTTTGTGAGGCACAGAAATGAGTTAATGTGATGATGCTGCAGAATATTATTTCTCCCTCCCTAAAGTTCTATACACTAAATGAGCACAGACTAAAGGCAGTTGCAAGGGATAATGTACAGTGAGAAGGTGGTTATGTGAGACTAACGAACAAATCACCCATTCAGTGTATAATCCAGTTTTTTTGTCCTGGTTAACCACTGAAGACATAAACAAGTTGACATTAATTATTGATTGAAAGTTAATTGTATGGTTATTCCACCATGGCTTCCCTCTGACAGGACTAAGTGACATTAAACTGAACATCCTTATTGTGGTCATATTAAAATATAAGCCCGCTTTCTTTAATATCCTCATTCCCTCTCAGAGCTTTGCATTTGGCATCAGCTTAAATAGATCAATCAATCAATTAGCACCAATTCATAACAAACATTATCTCAAGACACTTTCCAAAAGTGTTAACAGGTCTAGACCTGTAAATGATAATAAATTTTATTAACAGAGACCCAAATAGATGAGACAAAAAAAAATGTAGTACTCTCCACTACTTCCTGTAAGTCATTGTTTTCTGACTCTCAATATCTGTCTGAGATTAAACCTTTTTTTTTTTTTACCATGTTTCTGGCTTATAATGGTAATGGAACAACAAAGCAGGAAAACACAATCAGTTAAACATTGTTATTTGCCTCTTGTTACTTGTTTCTGTTTCAGAAATGAAGTGGCTTATTTGAACTTACTTTTCTACACCTGTACACCCTTCTGTGCATTCTTTGATGTTTGATTTGTCATTACTTTAAACTGATATGATTTGTATAGCACTCAGAGTGTTGTTTCATCTTTATAAATATGACCTTAACTATAGTCTGCTCACATGGCAGACAAAATCTGATGTTTTGGCATATCTGGTATGAGGCATAATCACATAAAACAATGTATAATAACAACTTTTACTTTAGATTCACATAAAGTCTGATTTATTTTTTTATCCAGAAGCAGGATGGTGAAAAGCAAGCAGCTCCAGCAAGGGGCAACTATAAAATGACTCAATAACCTTTGGCAGAAAGTCTGAGTTAGGTTGTAATTTTACTTTCACATTATCAGGGGAAAACTGTAAGCCGAATGAGCTGATAAGGTGTGTAACTTACCTGTCAAGTTGGCTGAAGTCAGTGCCAATAAGAGGATAGTTTTGAGTGGCAGCACCTTAAAGTTCTCAGACTCCTCAGGCACTGAAGGTAACCTTGAAAATACCACTAAATTCATAGGCAGATCCCATAGAGCAATACCAGATGCATCTCCAGTCTGGCTCCATTCTGTTGCATGTTGACTGCATGCTTTCTCATCCATGAGATCACACCAGTTACATGTTCAGTCCGGCACCGTGCAGGACACGAGACAGCTGGAGTCACAACACTGAGGAGTTCCCATGCTTCCCACTCCATTGATAAGCCTCTCTTCATTCATGTTGGGCTGTAAAACCTCAAACCAGTTGACTCCTTGTTTTATTTTGAAAGTCACTTGCTCTTTTTAGGTAGTTTCCATGCATGACTTCTTGTCCCGCTTGATCTGCCCTACAGTTTGTTGACATGCCACATCTCTGACATCGGGCAAACAGGGATGCAGCCACCTCACAACAGAGCAGATCCAGTGTGAGTTTACACATTGACTTGAATAGAAGCCTGTCTGATCCAGTGCTGTGATGGAGCAGAGCTAGACCCCAGATGCAACTGGGCGTGAAAAAATTTCTGTACCCAAGGGAGGGCATGACAATAATTAACTGAGAACCTATGCCATAGAAGAACTTAAGGTTCATGTACAGGTCATGGCCTGCGTTAACCCATTATTAATTTCCTTACTGAGGAATGCTGACCATTTGGCTTATTACCAAAACCCACAGGGCAAGCTGACATTGCAGAATGAAGCAGTAGAAAAAGACTTTACCCATATCCAGTGTCTCCTCGGTGTCGTGACTCCAGCTGTCTGTCAGTCATGCAGCTTGCTAGACTGAACACGCAACCAGTGTGAGTTGATGTCCGCAGTCAACATGCAATGAAGCAGAGCTGGACCAGAGACACATGGTTATTTGAGCCATGAGCGGTTACTGAGGCTTTTTTATGTGTGTTGCAGCTGCAGTAGAAGGAGACTTATGCACCCTGAGTTTGTTTCTTCAGTGAAGGCATTTATTCTGGCTACACAAGTTATCTATCTGTGATGCAACTGCCTTATATTCTGGTTTCTATAGCCATAGAGTTGTTATTGAGAGGTGGATTAATTCAGACAGAGCACTACTGAAGGCCTAGGTGAGAAATGCACAGTCCACCACTGCCGCTAACACATCAAGTACATCTTAATGTTAGCACGACATGCACATTGGTGCTGTTGCCTCACAGTAAGGATGTTTCTAGTTTGAACCCTCAGTCAGGCAGGTGCCTGTCTGTAGTGAGTCTGCATTGTCTCCCTGTGCATGCACGGCTTCCCTCTCTGTGTTACAGCATACATACAAAAGCAAGCTGATCAGGTGGATTTACTTAATTTCCCATAGGTCTGACTGTGTGTGTGTGATGTGCAGCTAATGACAGCAGGAATAGGCTCCAAATAGATGTTTGGTTTTCATGAGCTTTAAACCATTATCATTGAAATATTCCACTTTAAATGCCCCAGATATAAGATTATTTGACAGTGAGTAGACTATATGTGTGTGTCTATATATCTATCTATATATCTATATCTATATCTATATCTATATCTATATCTATATATATATATATATATATATATATATATATATATATATATATATATATATATATATATATATGTATATATATATATATATGTATATATATATATATATATATATATTCAAGACAGACATGCCATTATTCCAGATATGATTGGAAAGCTGAATATCCTATTTAATATCCTCCAAAATTTTAAGGTATGGATTTAACAGTATAAACTGATCATCAATCAAAAACTAAATGTTACTTAAGCAGTGAATTTTATTTTATCATAGATATATTTGGCTCAAGGGACCGTGGTATGCATGAAATATAGTTTGTACATAACTGTTGGGCGTCAGCACTACTTAGTTTCACTTCAATAAATCTGTAATGGCCTACAGTCAGCACAAGTGTGATGCATGGGGTCTGATCTTTACTGTGCATCCTTATTAAGATGCTGCTGAGCCAAAGGGAGAGTGCGGAGGAAGGGGTGAAAGAAGGACAGAGGGGAAAACTAAGCAGCGATGAAAGATTTCAGAAAGATAAGGAGGGGTGATGGTGGTGGCGATGGTGGTGGTGGTGGTGGTGGGGGGGATCCTTTCTTCTTTGAAAAAACATCTGAAAAGTGCTAATGCTGTGAGCTAACCTCCCAAACACTAGCCATTTCTGTTTTTAAAGTCACAGAAACCAGTGTAATACCACTGCAGAGTAAACCGTATTACCTTTCACTGCCATGTTAAAAAATCACTTGCACAATACACACACACACTGTAAGTTCTGAATTCAGCCTAATACTTGAGGCTGACAAATGTGCTTAAAGCTTTGAGAGAGTATCATTTTCAAGAAAGAACAATGAGTGAAGAATTTAAACAGCCCCTCCCATGGTTAGAGGAGGTGCTGTGCTCCCTAATAAGCCCACAATCTTCATCACTATCTATCTTCTTGTACATCTTTATTGCAGAAAATCCGACCTGGGAGTCCCAGTCACACAGTGGGCCATAAAGCATTATAAGCCATCGATTGGTTCTCCTGCAGTGAAAATTACTCTCTGAATTTCTGTGATAATGCCTGAATGTTGCTGATGGTGGTCAGTGCATAGGTACAATATGCTGTCTCTGTTGTATGATAAAACCTCTATCTAGCTCTTTCTACTTGAGTTGCCTCACAGATATTCATCCAGTAGGATGTGGGTCCATTTCTGTCTTCGTAGCAGCTAAAACTGGCTGAGGCTCTTTGGGCAACTACAGTCGGGGTTGCTTAGCCAGTCTAAATTTTGTAATAATGTGCCATGATAAGCTTGTAATAGGCTCCACTTTCTGGGCTCAGGAAATAAAACAACACTACAAAACAACAAAGGCGTTATGAAGCTTCTTACCAGCCGTCGCAGCTTGCCAATCACAAAGCGTCTTGTTACATAATGACGATTTTATTTCAACAAGCTTGATTTTGCCTCTTTCCCGTCAGATTACTCAGAATAACCTCTATTAAAGCAATCTGCCCTGAAGAACTCCTCTTTTCTTCTTTGCTGCATAACTTCACCGAGTCAAAGCATTCGCCGCAGAGAGACATGTAGAATATATTGAGGACGAGAGATAGGGAGCCAGAAAAGGTCAGCCCTTCTTGTTGACTACACACCATGGCTTAGACTCCAGTGTCAGATGAGAAAAGGAAGTTCAGAGTGAGCAGTTTTTTCTCGGCGATTTAAGACATCTCTCAAATTAGATTACAAGTCAGTTCGCAGAGCAACAGCAGACAGATTGCCCTTCTTACACGTAGTGCTATACGCCTCATGCTTGCTGCACTGATTTACATGTGGATATCCATCACCCAGGCCGTCAGCACAGATGGATCCCATGTGGCTCCGAATATAAATATTTTCTACCTTTTAGTCATCTGGAAGAATTTTTACTGTGCCATCTTTTTACAGCACATCTCTGATCTAAAGTCAAGCAGCTCATCCAACACAATATTCCATCGAGCTCAGTCAGTAAGAAAAGAGAACAGGAGCAGTCTAATGACACATCAGTGTCCAGGAACTTCATTTAGAGCTGATCACAGAGCTGTTTGTTTAGTTATGATCCTATCACTAATCTAATGATTAATGATCTAATTACTAATCTATCTTGTTTAACCCTGAAAAGCCTGACCTATCAAAAAATAGCAAGAATTTTTTTTTTTTTTTTTGGAAGTGGGATGCTTATTAACCCTTTAAACAAAATCTACAAACTATTGATATATCATTTTGTTTATGATATATTTTTGGTATCATATTTGACACACTGGGTGGTATTTGCATTTTTTAGTAAAGTTTTTTAGTCAAATAAACATTCTTTCAATGCAGAAATTGCTTATTTTGAAAAAATGAGTAACAATTTCAATGTAATTCTTACTGTAACTTCTTAATAATGATTTTCCTGGAGATAAAAAAAAAAGTGTGTGGATGATTTTATGATATTTTATGTTATTTTTTTTTTTGCTCAGTTCACTGAATTACTTGAAGAAATGGTTTTGACCAGGATTAGAAGTTACTCAAAAGGTTTTGAGGCACCTGGCCCAACAACACAATGCACAGAACACACAAGTGATCCTCACACTACCTCTCAGGGTGAGATAATGAGTCAGCACAGGGGAATGGAGCCAAAGAATATATATAAGCTTCCCCACCTGCTCCAATTCAGAGGCAGTCAAACGCACCCGCCTAACCCTGCTCTGAAATGATCTCCTCCCAGAACTCAGAGTGTCCAGACTGAGGGGCCCCCACAGTGACAACACTCAAATCCCAAAGCTGTCCTATCAAAATGGTACATTTCCTTTGTATTCGCTACAAAAACTTGAATTGTTAAATAATAGTTTGATGTTTCATGGGTTATTTGTTACTTTTTTTGGAAGCTACCTAAAGTCACAGCTTGTTGCCTGGCAACTGTTCAGGTTGTCAGTGCCACTTATAGTCTGCTTCATACTGTCAAACACGGTTTGATTGATTCCATCCTGAATCAGAGGATGGGGAAGTTTGAATGCAGAATGTGATGGAAATGCAATACTTAGATTTTTTGTTTGTGTGCAGAAATCGTCAAAGGTCAAAGGTATCTTTATTGTTCCCACAGGGAATTGTTTTTGCAGCCCAAGACATGCAGATACGTAAACAACACTGATGATAATCTAAAAAACAAATGTATAAATACATAGATTAGGAAGCCCAATGGGAATATTCCAGCAACAAGATAAAAAGAGATACAAGATACAAAGGGTAAAAAGAAAAGATAAAGTGTTGGATAAAGTTGCCAGTGCCAAAAGAAAAATAATTCAGTGGATATTTGATAGACAAATGGCAGCAGGTAAAAATGAGCCCTGATACATTTTAGTTGTCACCACAGGCAGTCGATACCGTCTGCCTGAGGGTAGAAGACTAAACTCTGCATAGAGGGGCTGATCAGGGCTCTTCAGGAGCGAAGTCGCCTTTCGAACCAGCTGCCTGCTGTAGAGATCACTCAGCTGGACTTGACTCCTCCCTGCAATCTTGCTCGCCTTGCTTCAACAGCAAAATTCAAAGATGAGCCCTCAGTTTCACTACCCTGTCAAAAAAAAGCTGTTTGAGGATTAAAAATCAAATCCACTACACTACATGTATCACCTCTGCTCTCTGATAGTGCCACACATTGTGTCATGTAGTTGCCGTTAGTACATGTGCACATCAGCTCCGTCATTGCAGCTCCATACTGTTAGAGTAAAAGGAAAAGTTACTGAAGTTACCATGAAGTTACTGACCAACAACTGCAATAAAGTGGACTACAAAAACCTTTATTTCTAGGGACAAAATGAAATCATCCTTTTTCTTTAGCCTACATAGCAGCATGTCTTTTTTCTTGTAATGTGATTTTTTTTCTTTTTTTTTAAAGATTTTTTTTTTTTTGCAGCTTTTTGAATTCATATAAGTTTGCATCAAGCTGAGCCTCTGCAGCAGATTCCTCCAAAACCCCTCCAAATATTAAAACAGGCTCATGTGAGGCTCACTTACAGCATCAGTGAAACAATCCGCTTCAATGTAGAGTCCCTTGTGTCTATTTAACCTTTCTACTTCTGAAAGCCTTCCTCAGCATTATTGGAGTAATTGTTTATGACTGAGGGAGGGGCGTGCAGCAGCCTAGTCATCATCCTGTGTAATAATGTGGAAGAGTGTGTGACACCAAATTGAAGCAAGAAGATCAGCTACTCAGGATGATCAATGAACATCCTGATAGATCCTATTAAACTTACCAAGTTTCTTATCGAGTCAATTCACCAAAAAAATGTTATTTCAAGATGCTTATTTTCTCCTTCTTTTCTTGTTCTGTTTCAGGTCAGAAGCAGCCATGCCATTTGGCTGTTTAACTATTAGAGAGAAGAAGGATTACAACAATCCTTCGGATGTTACGGACAAATATGACCTGGGTCAGATTGTTAAATCGTAAGTATCTCCTTAGACGCATGATTATTTGAATGTGTTAGAAAAATTCGTCATCACTTTTCAAGAAATGTGTCTGATCTACGATGATAATAAAATCTGTGAAACTATTCTTTTTAGGGAGGAATTCTGTGAGATATTCAGAGCCAAGGACAAAACTTCAATGAAGATGTACACTTGTAAAAAGTTCTTGAAAAAGGATGGAAGGAAAGTCCGCAAAGCTGCAAAAATGAGATCCTTATTCTGAAGATGTAAGTAATTAGCTGTATTTGATATTCCCCAAAGAGTCAAGCTCTTGTAGTTTATCCTTTTTCATCATTTTAATATCTTCTTGCAGAGATAACAGTTCTAAAAGTCCTCTACATCTGAGACAGACCTCAGAACTAATACCCCAGCTCGTAGACGACTTTTTTAAAGCCTTAGAACAGGCTGGCAAACAGGGGAGGAACAAAACTTTCTGATCTTTATGACAAACAATCAAATGGTGTATGTGTCATTTTAAATAAGTCTAATTTTGTAGTGAGACAGACTGCTCCTTTAGAAGCACATTTCAGAGGCAGAGAATTCCCTTTGATTTTATATAATGTTGTGGAGACATAATGTTGAGCTCCGAATTTCTCTCCTACTTGGAAATCATTTAATGTCTGCTTATTTATTTCAGTGCTGGATTTTTGAATAAAGATTTGATGTATGTGGTCATTTAACACCCTCCAGAAGGAAATAGAAAATGTGCAACAGATTGACAACACCTTTTGCCAGCAATCCCATAATGAAGTGCTTGTTCTTGGCTTCTGTCATAGCAGGAATGTAAATGGAAGTTATGTAATATCACACCTGTCTGTGATGACACATAAGATAATGACAAATATGCAAAATGTTGAGTCCTGGGTAAATGAGTAAGAAATTTCAGAGATGATTCTACTGGCTGTGTTCAAAACACAGTATAGCTGAAGGCAATGAAAGTACAGCCAACTCCATGGCAACAACAATCCTCTGTCTTGAATACCGTTGCCTTATGGACCCAGTTCCCCAAGAAGTTTTCCCATCTGATGCTGCACTGTTAAATTTTTTAGTGTTAAATAACAGTTAATTACTGGCCAAATTTTGCATGACTTTCACAGTAATCTTCACAGTTGTTTACTGCTAAATATTCTCACTTCCTGTAACTTCACTGCAGTAATATTACAGGAATTCTTCATGAAATTACAACTTTATACTGTAGTTTTACAGCTGCAAGACCAAAGTAATTCATGTGATATTGCATTTACTGAATTACAGCATCTAGTTGTTTTTGTGTTACAACAATGGCCTACACTGTAAAAAAAAAAAAAAAAAAAAAAAAAAAGTTTAATGTAAATTACTGGCAGGAAATTTCGTACAAATAAAGTACAACGTACCCTAACAAAACCACAAATCTTTCTGCACAGATTTTTTTTTTTTTTTACAGAAATAACATCTTTTTTTGTTTGTTTGTTTTTTCCTATTCACACAATGTATTGTGCCACTGCACTCCATTCTTTCACTTAACTGTTGCAATAATTATGTTTTGAAAATAAACCATTCTTTGATATAAACTGTTCACACAGAAGTTGTTTGTAATCAAATTTTCTATGTAAGGTTTAATTATAAAAAATTGTTGAATTATTTAATCTATTTAATTAAAGTCTACTATAAGAATGTGATCACTGAGAGCACTCAAAGTTCTGAGTTATAAAAACTTAGAACATCAGGTTCTAGCCAAAACACACAAATAGTTCAAGTTTTTTCAAATAACTTTGAACTTTTGTTAGACTAACCTCATTGATTTGAGTCACATTTTTAACAATTTGCTCCTCTACAGTTTAAGAAAAATGGTTTTAGCAAAGCAGTTTTTGTTGTGACAGTGTTTTGTAACCATGAGCGAGGAGGAAGCACAGTGGATATGAGACCCTGCTTTATGTTGAGATGTTGTGTGCTGTGCTACAAGCTGTCTGTGCTCCACATGTCATGGGCTGACTGTGAGAGCTCCACAGCATAGACTATGTGCCATATCATTTTTACAGTATTTGTGTTTAATAGATTTAAAAAATGAGATGTACTGATGGTTAAGAGGCTGTGGATTGATGTGGAGCACAGCCAAAACCAAGCCCTATAGCCCCATATGTATCATCTCTGTTTTTGAGCAGGTTATTATATCCACGGTGTTCCTTCCTCACTCATGGTTGCAATCATTTTTAAAAATAATTATTTTATTCATTGAATTCAAATCATTTATCTAGATAGTTAGAAAGAAAGCTTAAATTTCATAAATAAAATTAGTCAATATAAATCAATATCATCCAGATATTTAATAAATAGAAATCAATTTTATCTAGATAATTATTTAAAAATAAATTAATTCCACCTCATTAATTGTTATAACTTAAAAACTTTTTTGCAATTATTTGGTATATCAAAATGACTTTTTTTCCCCAGATAGCTAGTAAATATTCTTCAGTTTGCCCTGTAAAATACAGCATTATTGCAGATGAGTTAGATTTTATATTTAATTGTGAAACAGGTGTTAAATGCTGTGAAGTCCCAGTGTCACAGTGGTTTTAAACAGGTGTTATTTGTAATATCACAGAGGCTTTTGGTTACAGCATTTAACTGTAAAATCATACTGTTAAAAATGGTAAAAATCCTGGTAATTTTTTCATAGTGTTGATTGAGATATGATAGATTGTTAAACTTTCTCTTTCTTTCTTTCTTTCTTTCTTTCTTTCTTTCTTCTTTCTTTCTTTCTTTCTTTCTTTTCTTTCTTTCTTTCTTTCTTCTATGTATTATTCCTCCATCTGAATGATGCAGTTCTTCTATATGAATCCCGAAATTATTCTTTCTCCTTCTCTCTGTTTCTCTCCATATCTTGTCTTTTATGACATCTCTCCTCAGGGTGAAGCATCCCAATATTCTCCAGCTGGTGGATGTCTTTGAGACCAAAAAAGAGTACTTCCTCTTCCTTGAACTGTGAGTTCAGATGTCTTGTGAGCCAGGGGAAAAGGCTCTCTGCTTGTCTTTACAGCAGCTTGGTCCTGCTGGGCTGGTGTGTGTTGATTATACACTCGTGGGGAATAAGCTGTTGTAGCCTGAGAGGCCCCAGTCGATATGAGAACAGCTTTGAACTCTCTTATTTGGTATTCAGATATGATTGCTTGCTAGCTGCACCATTCTCATCACCATGTTTTCTTGGGGAATTAGATACAGTGCTATGGATATGCTAAATGTGCAATAGTGGTTTCATCCTCTGAGGACACATGATTAGTGGGTTTGGGGTTCTAGTGTAAAATAATATCTAACACACACATACACACACACACACACATACAAACATACATGGCTTTACACATTTATTAGACCACCTGTAATGAGAACCAGAAAACCACCAAGTGTCGTTAAGCACTTTAACTCTGACCCTTACTTTCTCAGTGACTTCTTCGTGCTTCCTGATGTCATCCCAACATCCTAACATCCCAGTGGATTAACCATTTCAGAAAGAAAGAAAGTGTTTTGGTGATCAGCAGTACTGTTCATTTAGGGCAGCTGTGAGGGAAACAACCTTACACTGGGTGGTGGTCAAATAAATCTAATAAATTTGTTACGTGCTGTATATCTGGAAAATAATTTGACTCAATTTTTTAAAGTAGGTCGGTTGAATTTTGCTATCTAATTTTTGGAACAGTGTAATTAACATTTAACTCTAGATATTCAATATAGAAGCACCTCTACATATACTCCTGAGAAAAATATTGTGATAGACAAATATAACCAAAACCTTAAGGTAAGAGAGAGGCTCAATGTCACCTTGAATAATCAGTATTGTAGCTGAATTGTAATATTTTCAGACTCCAGGGTAAAATCATACACTAAAATTTTGTGTTTATGTCATTTTTATTCAAGTGCAACAGGTAGAGAAGTGTTTGACTGGATCCTCGACCAGGGCTACTACTCAGAACGAGATACCAGCAATGTGGTGCGTCAGGTTTTGGAGGCTGTGGCCTACCTCCACTCCCTGCAAATTGTTCACAGAAACCTCAAGGTAACATCCTCAGCTTTGTTTCCGTTCAAAGAACTATCAGTGGTGGATGCTTATTGTGGTCAGTGGGCTTTTTATTACATTTTAATGTAAGGTGTCCTGCCGATAAAGTATAGTAAACAGCACTTATATCTGTTTAAGTAATCTGATTGGAAAAGAGGAATTTATAGGTGCTGATGGAGAGTATGTCACCAGCAGGTCTTTTAATTTGTGCATTACTTCACCTCAGGTGTTGTTTTAGTTCACTAGCAAGGACCACACATCAACATGATGATAAAGCAGTTTTATTAACATAACATGAATAAGAATTTTGCTGGTTGTATGACGCTGTGAGGAAGCTTCCAGAAGGAATCCGTTGTAGCTCCCGGGCATGACGGACCCCCCTATTTAGGACCCTATGGAGACAGAAGAAGTGAGAAACCAAGAGAGAAAGGGAGGGAAGGGTAGGGCGTACGAAGCGAGAACAAACAGGACTTGTGGATTAGGAGGGTTTAAATACTGGTAGGGGTAAGGTTGAGGTGTCGTCCTGCTCCTGAAACTCTGCTTAAAGCTCCACTTAACTTTACAGCAGACATTGTTTGTCCTGACCAAACAAATTAGTGCTTCAGAGTCACACGACAATCTCTTCTTTCATTGGCAATGCCAAGAACTGAAACATACACTACTCTCAGTAAGTTGATGATATTGTGAGGTCCTCAGTGGATTTCATACATTAGGTGTTTGTTTCACTTCAGTGATTTTTGAGATATGGAGGCATTTGTATTACAGTGGTAGACACACCTCATTTTGTGTTTTCCACATAATGGTCTCACTGTGTTCAGTGAGCCTTACATATTGGGGCCAATACAAAATAATTCAAAAAGACAACCCTTTTTCAATGTGGGATCATTTTCAACATTCAGGGGGAGTAAAAAGCTGGTATTGTCAGTAATGCCTCAAATACACTGGCTGTATCTGCGTTGCAGCTCCGTTCCGCTGTGTGTTGAGTCACGAGACCACAGTTTTCCAGCGCTTTCCTCTCCATTAATAAACCTCTCTTTATTCATGTTGTGCTGTTAAACCTCAAACCTGTTGATTCCTGGTGTGTCTTCGCTCATTTTGACTTTTTTTTTTTTTTTGCATTGGTAAAGCTAAATATGATCTAGTTTTGACACAGTTTGTTTTATTTTGAAAGTCTCGGGCTCTTTTTAGGTCTTCTACTGAATATCATAACTTCTCTGATTATCTTTGGCACTGGCCTGAAACCCCCTGCACACAGCTAAATTACTGCAGTGCTGAATTTCAGCAAAACAGGATGGAATTTGATCAGTTTAACAAATTGGCTGCCAAACACTAGGATTGGCTGGTGTTTTCCCAGGTTTACTCCTGCTGTAGACAGCAGATATCTTTCACTGTATTTTAAGAACACAACATGCATTGATTGCCAAGTTAATTTTAACTTGTATAACACAAAGTGTCTATGATGGAAATATGTCAAAATGTAACAAATGTTAGCTTTTGTCTAGTCATACTAAAATGACCAAACTACACTGATTGTCTCAGATTTTATGTTCTTCGTGCTTTAATCCATGCTGGCTAATTAAACTTTTTTTTTCTGTCAGAAAATTATCTCACAACTAAAATTCTACCTCCTCACATCTCATTACATGTTTAACTATGAAAAAAATAGCCTCTCAGCATGAATAATTTATCGGCAACTGCCCTTTTTATTTTTTTACAGTTGGAAAACTTGGTTTATTACAACCGCCTGAAGCACTCAAAGATAGTCATCAGCGACTTCCATCTTGCTAAGCTGGAGAATGGACTTATAAAGGACCCCTGCGGAACACCAGAGTACCTGGGTGAGGGTATAAATAAACCGACACTTTAACATGAGCTGATCATCAGAGGATGCCATGTGGCTGCCTTTTGTTGCTCAGATTTTAATTAAGTGTCTTTCTTGGGTGCAGCACCTGAAGTGGTTGGCAGACAGCGTTATGGCAGACCAGTGGATTGCTGGGCAACGGGTGTCATCATGTACATTCTGTAAGTTGTAAACCAAACAGAAACCTTTAACCCAGTTTTAATTCAGAGGAATCACTGTAGACATAAGGTCATGCAAATATGTTTGCTTTTTTATTCCCCCTCATCAGGTTGTCAGGAAACCCTCCTTTTTATGATGAAACCGATGACGATGATTATGAAAACCATGACAAGAACCTGTTCCGAAAGATACTGGCTGGGGATTATGAGTTTGACTCTCCTTACTGGGATGACATTTCTGAATCAGGTACTTTAATGTTGAACAAACCCTTTTAGAGTGACACTGAGCGAAATAGAGGACTGATGCAAGACTGAAGAGGCAGGCCCATGCACAGGTGGTCAGTCAGAAGTACCCAATAAAAGTGAGCCAGAATTCTGAGACAAAATTGCCAGTGTTCAAAAGACCAATAGCAAATGGGGAAATTGACACTAGGTACAAAACAAATTAGCCCAAAAGAAAGAACAGTTGGGGGGCTTAAATACACACTGTGAATGGGGCTAACAAGACACAGGTGCAGCACATTAGGACGATCAGGGGAGCAGAAAACACAGAGACAGGAAGTTAATCAACCTGAAGCAATAAACGATGGTAAGAAACAAAATAAAACAGGAAAGACAGGACAAGAAACTGAGTAAGCACAATGCAAGATCAGTGAATAAACTAATTTTAAACCAAGAGTTTCTCCCATCTTACCTCAGAGCACACACTGACAATTAACAAAAGAAAACCCTCTTCTTTCTATGTGATTCTTTTCTGACAGCAAAGACTCTGGTTGCCCGTCTGATGGAGGTGGATCAAGACCAGAGACTGACAGCCCAGGAGGCTATAAATCATGAATGGTGAGCAGGAGAGCCTCACTGTGCTGTGCAAACCTCTTTAACTGGAGCTTTTGTTTCAGGCTTGATATTTCCTTTCAAACCGTATCAAGTAACTATAGCTTATCATGTTAAGGTAAATAATCAATCAATCAATCAATCAATCTTTATTTATATAGAGCCAATTCATAACAAAAATGATCTCAAGACACTTTCCAAAAATATTAACAGGTGTACCTGTTAATGATAATACATTTTATTAAGAGACCCAAGACATCAAGACAAGATAAGAAGTCTTATCTCATCTTACTTATCTCAATTTCCCTTCAACGTGCAGAATAGTAAATAACTGCTGCATGTTGCTGTTTAAACAATAAGTTGATGCTGCTTACATTTCTAGTGTGACTGAGCTAAAAAAAAACGGTCTATGTAATCCTTTAAGGTTATACAGTCCTGCTAAAATTTACACGTTAACGTCAACATCATGTTGCATCATACTGTGTGCAGCAGCCATCTGGCATCCATAGACAGGGGAGAAGGAAGACTGATGTAAGTTGAGTTGTGTTCTTGTTTTTTTGCAACAGGATCTCTGGTGGTGCAGCTTCAGATAAGAACATCAAGGAAAATGTGTGTGCGCAAATAGAGAAGAACTTTGCCAGAGCCAAATGGAAGGTGAGCCTTTTTGTTCGTCTTCACAGAGCTCAACAGGACATGTTCAGTCCTTGAACTGGCAGCTGCAGTGTTTTATAACTGTGATGGCAGTCCACTGAGAGATGATGATGTTCTCTGAGAAAGTCTATAGAATACAGCACCTTTTTGAGTTCACACTGCTCTTCCTCCTACAGAAAGCAGTGCGGGTCACCACCATCATGAAGAGACTGAGAGTCCCAGAGGCAAAGACAACTAGCCCAGAGGCAGCCGCTCCAGCAGACTCCACAGCTCCCCAGACAGCTACAGACCCCCCTGCGCCTTCCTCTACAGCAGCACCTGAAGGAGCGTGTGCTGAAGTCGCAGAGCCCCCTGCAACAGCAGAGCCAACAAGCCAACCAGCACTAGAAGCAGGAACCGGTGAGGTTGCTTCAGTCGCTGAACCCCAGCAACCAAGCCCCCCACCGCAGGAGGCTGAGCCAACATCACGCTGTAATGGAGAGGCTTTAGCTGCTCTCCATGCAGCCTCTGAGGCCGGAAATGAGCAGGGTTAGACCCCCTTCCAACCCTCCCTGTGCGACCCCTGAAGTCCCCACCAACTCCTGCACACTGTACATTAGCTGCTAGCATGGTGACACTGACTCTGCTTCTTTCTCACGTGCAGCATTAGAATCATCTCATGGAGGCTGTGTGCTCCCTTCCCTGAGTGCTGCCTTGTATTGGTCGTCTCTCTACATGTGTTGAATTTTTCTTACCGACCTGCCAGCGTTCTGTCAGTTTATATAAAACCACTTTTATCTTTGAATACTTGAGTTTGAAGGGCAAAAACAGACATACTGTCAAACTGTGGCTTTCAGCTAAACTTTTCTTTTTGCTATGATTCTTTTTAATGAGCCAACCTTAGAAACTTCTCCATCCCAGTATTGCAAAAGCAGAATTTGTTCGTTGAATCAAAAGAAAAGTTTTGCCTGTGAAATGTCGATCTGAAACTCTAACACTCTGAGCCTGTTACAGGACAAACATAGTGACCTGTTCACCTGAAATCGTCAACACATATTTGTGTTATGATGCCGAGACTGGTGACTAGAAGTCATCCCGCCCAGTTCAGTATTTTTGAATGAGGCAGCTTTAAACACAAGAACACACACAAACATTTAGTTTCTTTGCTGACTTGCTGCTCAGGAAAGCACCTCATAGCTGTATGTGTAAAGATTCTGTACATAGAGACCTTTCTAGAAGTAGCCAAAACAGCATGCGTTCTCACTTTTTGCTGTTCATTCACATTTACAAACACTTGATGGATAAAGATGCTTATGTGAATACTTTGTCTTAACATAGCTAACTGCTCCCCCATCCTCACTTTTTTCCCCACAAACTTAGTGGAATTGTTTTTGAAAAGCACATCATGCTGTCTATCGCTGCCGCTCTTTTCACCCCTCTCCTGTCAGTCAAGTTTTTGAAAAGAGAAGTCTCCATTTTAACGCACTTCTATGCATCTTAATTTGTAGCTTTCCATTTGAGAGATGTTACTTCGTCACATCTTTATCCATCACGTGACTCTCGCAGTCCTTTCGGGGAGGGACTAGATCTCAGTTTACCTGCATCTACTGTGGTTTACCCTTGACCCCTGTGTAAGGCTATTGACTTAAATGCCACAAATGTCTTAATATTAAGTTGTAACTTAAAAACAAAATGTGCATTAACTGACCACATGCGGCTTTCAAGAGAAGACGTGCATCATTTTGACTTTGTGGTATCTAGAGCTCTTTTCATCAACACAGCTTTTCTGACATGCATTCTACTGACGCACATGTTTGAAGCAAATGTTTGCTTTATACTTTTATATTAATTATTAATTTATATTTCCGCATCACACTTGCTTTTTCTATTGTTTACATTTATTTCATTTAATTCAATAGTTTTCTTATGAACAATAATAAAAATCTAGCCTTTGATGACACTGGTCCCCTTGAGCATTAATAAAGAGCTACAGAACAAGTTCTCTGTAATCACTCTAGAGGATATTGAGCAATATTCGACTGGCTGCAGAAACTGTGATTCCTGGTGTCCTTTCGATACAGTCCATGTACCTGTAAGTGGAAGTCTTTAGTCCTCGCCAGCTGTCAGGCCCATCACGGCCACTTAACTAACACGTGGCTGCTGTCAGATAAGTGTGTGGGGGCTGATAGATACGACCATTTTGCTTCTCTGGCCCCTGAGTGCCCACATGGTTCCCTGTGTTAACACACGTTGAGCCATGGGCTTTTATTCCCTGGTCACATGGAGACAGCCGTCATGCTGTCAGCACGAGTATTTGATCAAATATAGAAAGTGGATTGTTATGGCAATTTGTCCCACCAAATATGTTGTGAAGAACACCCTTAGCACATGAGACTTTGTATAAACATGTGCATGTAAAATTAAAAGGGGCTCTGGACAAAACGTATCATGTTTATAATCCTTAGCCTCACAAGTTTGGCTTTTTGGTGACACTTCCACACGCATCTATTCTAAATTTGTAAAGAAGTAGATTGGTTGATGCACCACTTATTCCGATTATACAGCTGTATTATTTCTTACATTGTTATTTCTTTCTTACAAGAGTAATATTTAGATATTAAAGAGAGGCTTTAACAGAAGATTCAAAGAGACATTTGTGTGAATAGATTAATTCATGTAGTCTGTTTTCTTCGTTTAGATGGCAAATAAATACTGTGTCAATGCTGTTACACAGTTTAAAGCAATGCTTTTTCCAGTAGATTCCTCACTGTATTTAATATTTCATGTTTGTTCATTTTGCCATGCACTTACAGGTGTATTTGTAGATGTGATGTTCGCCAGGACCAGTGGTCACCTGTAGGTCCTGTCTCGCATTTGTGAACTCTGTACTGTTCTCCTTGACTGAGTTGATGACTTTGATGGTATTAAAGTTTACTTCATCTATTTCTTCATGTGAAGCTCTCATCATTCATCTTCTTAGTCGACAGTCAATGGCAGAGGGGGCATGGATATGATGGATTCCAGCGCAAATGTAGGAAACAGCCTTTGCCATCCCACTCTACTCTCTTTTTACGCAGAGGAGAGCATCTGTGTTACACGCTCTCCATTAGCACAAGCTTAGCACCCATCCTGGTGCTGTGTGAATTTGAGCTTGAAAAATCCCAGCAGTGCCATTTGGCCACACTTTCCAGGGTACTTGAATTGCACAGCATTTGGATAATAATACAGAGAACTCACATTCTCGGCCCTCTGGGGATTCAATAGGTTTTTCCTGGGAGATTTCTATTTTTCATGCACTTTGTGCTATGTTATGCAGCCATCCGTTCGCTCTCGGGGCTCTGGGGGATACTATATCTGTGCCTGTGTTGGTAGATGACTTCATTATGAACCATATGGGGAAAGTGTCAGTCTCATGTTTGTCTCAAGCAAGAATGTTGAGACGAAGACTTTCAGTCAGAGATCTGTTCTTTCTTAGTTAATAAATATTACATTAAATTTCAAAATATTACGAGAAGTCAAACCAAAATCAAAGAAAAGAAAAAAATTAAAAAGTCTGACACACCAATTAAACTCAAATCAGCATATAAGACAGTAAAGGAACATTGCAAATGTATTTTCTCACAATCACTGATGTTTCCATCTTTGAAGAAATTGTGTCAGGCCTCACACTCAAACTGATGACTTCAGGTGCAGAAATAGGATGGTGATGAATGGATGTGGTGAGTTGCATTGATTTCTTGGCATGTACATGTTAAAGCAATAAATCACATCAACTCCCTCTACTGCTTTGCTGCCTCAGCTTACTGTATGCAGCTGAGGTCAAACAGTTTCCTACATTGTTGCTGTGCCTTCAGTAGTTACCCTCAATCAATGGCAGCAGCTGTCTAAAACAAAAAGCTCTGCTGATGCAAAATAAATAAAAAAATAAAAAATAAATGAAATAAAACAAACTAAGAAACACAGTTACTAACAAATAAACAGACACTCTCGAGGCTTTAATATGGTACTTGCTTGAAATTAGGAGTATCCACCTTTTTCCTGACTACCCATAGTTCATCGCGATTGCTGGTTTTGCTTGTCCGGTTGAACGCTCTGTTCACATCGCCATGGAAACCACAAAGCTGATGATGTTAGCCTATCATAATTGCTCTAATAACCAGCTTTCAAAAGCAAGAAAGCAACAAAATGGAGGTTGAGTCATAGAATGGATGTTTTATTAAAAAGTCTACACTGAGCCTTGACTAGCATTATTAATTTCATGTGAGTTGTATTGAACTAGCTTGGTGGCAACTGGATGTCAATAACCGCTGGCAAAAGTCAACACCCACTGGGTTCTGAAGAAACAAGTGGATAATGAGTGTATTTTTATATTCAGTATCTACCTGCTTTTGTTTTTGTTGCTTTTTTGCTCTAAAAAGCCGGTTATTGGAGCAAATGTGACAGCTAGGCGAACATCAGCTTTGTGGTTTCCATGGCAATGTAAACAGAACATTCAACTGGAAGAGCAAAACTGGCAATCGCTATGAACTATGGGTAGTCATGGAAAAAGGTGGATATTTTAACCCTAGGGTTTATTTTTCCCAGGGAGTCAATTCAAAAGCCATGGTGTAAAAATAAATGAATAAATAAATCACAAAAATTAAAGATTAAACGTCAGTGCTAAGACTATGTAACAGCAAAAAAAAGTGCAAGCAGACTGAAAATAAAGAGTCTATGCTGAGGGGAGGTTATTCTGTTGTGTTGAATACAACACATTCATACAAAAGACTTTGTGAAAACAAATATTTTAGCTTTGATGTCTGGTGGGTTTATTGGACAAATACATCTGTCTGATTCTGTTTCTAAAAACTGATTCTATAACTCATCTTTAAATGTTTAAAGAAACAAAAAAAAGTTGTTTCTTTGCATTATACAAAAAACAGGGTCAAACTATTTCATTTTAATATACAGATGTAGTGTATCAAAACTATTTCCCATGAACTGCTGCAGTAAGCCACAAAAATGTAATGCTCACACATGTCTTTATTACTAATAACCAATTTAATTTCATATTTTATCTACATTTTGATGAAAACAAATGTGGTTTTAACTGGAATAGTCTGAATGTCTGAGGATGGATTGTTTCCTTTCTGCTTGTGAAACAGCATAACATCCTGATACACAGACTCATTGAAAAATATATTCCCATGGTCCTTTTATTTTGGACACTTGTGAATAAAGCTCCTGCCTTGTAGTTTCTGTTTTTCCAAGTTTTCCAAGTTTGTTTTTTTAATTTTATTCTTTTTTTTTTCAGTGGTGAGTCGGTCAGACACTGCTGCAGTCTGCCATCTGCTGTCTGACAGTGTGCAGTACAACTGCAACCAGGACTCATGTTGGAATCGTGTGGAAGCAGCAGAGAGCACTGTTGCTCCCCTTTTCTATGCTCTACTTCAGAGGGCTCTGTTGGTCCACAAAGACTACTCTGCACCTTCCCCAGAGTCTCATCTGCAGCTGGTAACTGTATGAGAAAATCTGACAATATGAGGACTGAGATCAGCAGAAATACTTACTTACCACACTGATGAACTCAGTTGTTAGTTGCCCCTTCACAATGTAAGAATTGGAGACCAGGCCAAGAATGGATTATGATGTGATACACCAAACAAAACATCCAGCAACTTAAGGGCTGAACCCGCTAACACAGTTTAAGAGAAGCCTCTGGGGTGAAGTTTAATGAGTGTCAGCTCATCAACCTTTCACTAGACTGTGATTACTATTTCTATTTTTTTTCACTGGGCCAGGTTTGTTGGTCTAAAGAAAGATGGCGATGAACAAAGAACCAACTTCATGCCATGCCAAACTCTGCCCCCTTCCAACCTCTGCTCCAACAATGCAGTAAGTGTCTGGCTGCTCTCACTGTAAGAGAGACAGAGCAGATAGCCACAGAATGCCACTGCTGACTCTGAGCCACCCTGCACCAGATCAGACTCAACGATAAGACAGAGTAGGATTCCACATCTGAAAAGTCAGCTGAATGACGTTAGTGATGCCACTGACATGGCTATATGTCATGTGATATGCCACTGAGGAGGTAATAACCCACAGAAATAAATCTGCTCTGTGTTATAAAGAATGCTCCATAGAGCTGCCTGATCAGATTGTGAGAGGTTAACATTTGTTGTGGGTAGTTTTGAATTTCATGTGGATCAGCCTCTTGGTTTAGAGCCAGTTTCTGACTCAGAGGCAGAGATGGATGGATTTGAAGTGATGCTGCGATGATACAGACATAATTTGAACAGCCTAAGTGTGGGAGGTTGACCTTGATCATTGTTGTCCTCTATTCATAACTGTAACACTCCCACCCTGACTCTGCTGCTCCTTGATAGGAGTTAGATAAGGAAAGAGAACAGAGCTCTGTCTATGGAGAGGAATGAAAAGAGGACAAAATGCCACCTCGGCCTTGAATGCCCTGTGATGTTGTTCAGCCCATCTGACCTCTTGTCTACATGTCCTCAAACAAACCAATGCCAGGGTGAAACTGTGTCCCCAGACATGTTGTCATGACCAGATTTTTCAAATATGTCACTGAGGCTGGATTCAGACAAATAAGTTCTCTTCACAGGAGGACCTTTATAGCATCCACATAACACACAAACCACACACATGTAGTGTCTGTGCAAAGATCCCCAAATAAGGGTCTGCTAAGCACCTTTTATTTAGTTTAAAGCGGAAAAAGAAAAAAATCCTCATTCAGACAGATTTTATTTATAATCTGAAGCCACTAAAATAAGAGCACACTTTTGAGTGGCTTCAATACTGATTATCAAAAAACATACTGTATGTACTTTGTCTCACCAGGGTAAGTCTGAATGTTTAGCATACGTTCATTCATCCATCTTCTATATTGCTTATGCTGTTCAGAGTCGCAGGTGGCCGGAGCCTATCCCAGCTGTCTTAGGGTGAGAGGTGGGGTACACCAACCCTCACCCACCCTCACACTCACACCTACGGGCAATTTAGATTCACCAATTAACCTGATGAGCATGTTTTTGGACTGTGGGAGGAAGCCGGAGTACTCGAAGAGAAACAATTCATGCACAGGGAGAACATGCAAACTCCACAAAGAAAGGCCAGCGAGCAAACCGGGTTTCAGTCTTGTGACCTTTTTTGCTGTGAGGCAGCAGCTCTTACCATTACACCACCGTGCAGCCCTTCAGCAAACATGATTATTTTTATTTGTTCACTGATACACTGTACTTCTTTTATGGCATCTTAGAGTACTTTCAGATTGTGAGCACTATTAGTATATCAAAACACCAACAGATGTTGACCACAGTAGATTTTATGGTTGATTTAGCTTTAAATACTGTTTAACAGAAAATCTGGTGAAATATTTCCTGGGTTGAATTTAATAAAAATTGACAGATTCTGTGGTATGATGGCATTATTTGAGTTTCAAAGCTTAACTCAGGGTTTAGTTTTTTATATATATATATATATATATACTTTATTGCTGATTTTTTTTCCTCAGATATTTGAAATGTTATTTAAAAAATTATCCATAAGGTTAATACTGGAAGCACAGCATTTAAGAGTTGCTGGGAGTCTGCTGACATCCAGGGTAAAAATAATGCTTAGTACTGTAAGTACAAAATCCTATGTTGTTGTTTTTTTTAATGGTATACTCCACAATCCCTTGAATTAATGTTTTTGTCTTGCCTTATTGATCGATTGATAATGAAGTATTTGAGATAATGTGATTTAGTCTCTGTAACGGTCAGTTGTGTCAAATATGGATGGGTAAACTGTCATTAGTGCTATCTATCTTAATGCTATCTTATCTATCTTAATGCTATCACTCTGAATCTTGACTACAGTCTAGAAATAACTGTTTTGTCTATGTACAGTATAACCCCCCCCATCCTTTTGCTGTGGTTGACCTGTGTCTGTGGGAGGATGTGAGCCACTCTGGTATGATCAGAGGTCAGCTCAGCCATCAGGGCTTTAATGAGGTGTAGAGACTCTAATGGGCTTGACTGAAGCACACTACTCTGACCTGACAACAGCTTGCTCCCTGTGGTGCTGTGAGCTCAACTAACATCCTCAAGCTTTATTGCACATTCCCTTTGCTTCATTAACCCATTAAATCATCTTTTTCTGCAACACAGACGCATAAAAACAAATAAGCTTACTTTCATTCATTCATTCATCTTTGATACCGCTTATCCTGTTCAGGGTCGCGGGTGGCTGGAGTCTATCCCAGCTGACTAAGGGAGAGAGGCGGGGTACATCCTGGACTGGTCACCAGTCAATCACAGGGCTGACACACAGAGACAGACCACCTTTTCAGGGACACACACTTACAGGCAATTTAGAATCACCAGTTAACCTGGTGAGCATGTTTTTGGAATGTGGGAGGAAGCTGGAGTACCCGGAGAGAACCCACGAATTGGAGAACATGTAAACTCTACACAGAAAGGCCACCGGGCGAACCAGGATTCAATCTTGTGACCTTCTTGCTGTGAGGCTGCAGCTCTGACCGTTGTGCCACTGTGCAGCCCACAAACATGTGTGTTAAATGTAATTTACATCTTTTCCTGAGCAATAAAAGGTCACAGTGCTGCAGCTTTTGGTATGTGATGATTTATGGAGGGAGAAATCCTGCCTGTGGTCAACTTGTTAAGAGAAGTCAAAAGATTTTCGACCTTTAAAATCTCATGCAGGGATATTCTGATCATGTCAAATTTCACACTTAACATACGAGTTAAAAAAAAGAAAACCTTTGACGACTGATAGCATATTTTTAATATTCTTATCCATTCTTATTCTTATCCTTAATCCATTTTTTTTATAATTCTTAGAGTTTATGAAGCCCTGATACAACAGAGACCAAATTTGTCCTTTCACTTGAGGTTTTTTTTATCTTCCACAGTTTCAACTCATAACACAAAAATGTGTGCATTTAACAGAAGTATGCATCCATGTCTTTTTAACAGGTACAACTTTATTCCAAGGATCCAGAAGGCTCTGGGCAGAACATGGAAAACATCAGATATTAAGCCAATCACAATGACGGGGGGAGCATTCCATTCTTATAAAATATAGAGCTTTAATTTATTAGTCAGCGACAACAATGGAAAGGGAAGATAGAGTAATTTACACAAGTTATTACGATAACATCACCTCTGCGCAATGACTGTTTTTTTTTTTCTTTTTTCATTATAGTCTGATAATGCAAAAATACAAAACAAACAAAAACACTCAGAACTACAGACACATACTTAAAAATACAAACAAATTGTACATCTTTTCTTTGAACTGTTTTGCCAGTATCGGCTGTAGACAGATAGATATCCCAAAATTGAGGAGCAGGGACAGATACCCCTGTAATAACTCTGGATACATCTTCTAAAAGGAATTCATAATGGCTTATTTACAGCCCAAATACATGCCAGGCAAGGTGTCTTAAAAGCCTTCAAAATATCACAATGGTAGGGAAATGAACCTGCAATCTTTTCAGGAACTGTTTCTTTTTTCATTCAATTCTTCTTTGAAGATAATTCTGTTAAATATGAATCTCTGTGATAATGTTGATAATAGCTTGGTGTAACATAAGGTGAGTACAAAAGTCAACTTAATATGACCTTCATTCACCTAGTTAACAGCCCTGTCACTGACACAGTACTTAGCCATTTTCTACATCATCAACATGCCCTTCTAATATTTTAAATGATACTTTCACATTCTGTGTGCTGTTAAAACACAACAGAATAATTTCACCTAACACCTTACATTAATCTCACTGAATATGAGTATCATGCAACAAGGGAAATTTGGAATAAAGACTTCTTTAAAGCACTTGTCTTGCACATTTTTCTCTGCATCAGTAATGTTCCTGTGTGACTTACTGTACACCCTTAGAGATGAACAAAACAAACAGATGAAACAAAGAAAAAACACACAGTATCTTATCAGAGTTACAGTACAAATACAGGTTCATGCACACAATGAAAGCCAGCTTCCCAATATTTTGGTTAGTGTCACAACATTTTTACAACGCTCTGATGTGTAAAGGGGCAATTCATATTTTTTCAGTACATGAAAAAAAGAACAAAAGATGCCTTTTGTGCGTGGAGCTAATAGCTGCTGTCTGATCTGGCACCTCTACTGTGTGTAATACGTTTTTTTTTCCTCCATTTTTACAAAAATCAACTTGAACTTTTTTCTCCATTTTTACAAAAATCAACTTGAACTTGCAGTGTGCTTGTTAGATTTGGCCCCAGCCAATGTCCCTTGAAAGTAAAAAAAATAATGCCCTTTATACATAACTATGACCCTTTATTGCACCTCAACCTCATTTCAAACAATGTCTCATCTCAAAAGAACCAAACTGTGAAGTCCAAGAGGTTTCTTAAAAAAAGAAACCATAAGTCTCCTGCTTCTTCAATGTACATTTTTTTTGTTTTTGTTTTATTTTTAGTTCTCTGGTCCTTGTCAAACTTGAGCTAAACAGACAGAAGAACTTTCAGGTGCTCCACAAAAAATACAACTGAGATTTGCCAAATTTTACTTTAAATTCTTCTGTCAAGAAGGAGAAAAGTAAAGGAAAGCACTATTATTTAAAAGCCCAGTCAAACACATTAAACAGTTACCTTAATGTCTGGGTTCCCATGGAGGAAAAACAATTTCCCTTCCACCAGCTGGACCATGGGTCTATGGTCCCCTCAAATATCAAGTCTCTGTCATGCAGCCACATGAGGTTACGTTACAGGCATTCCTGGAGTGTCCAGAAATAAAAGAGTCCTGGCATTGAGTCAAAGTAAAGGAAGAAACAACAGTGAACCCATAACCTCTCATTAACTACTCATTTTCCTGTGACAGAGAGCTCCTCAGAGCTCCTGCTAACAGCTTACATGCCTGATAACACATTCCAAACTGTCATGGTTACGACAATGAGTTTTTTCAATGACAGTAACAGCAACAATAAAATTAACATCAATAACAATAATATTTGCCCCACAGGTACCTATACACAAAGAGCATGTTTTTTTCTATAAGTACAAAGAAATCCACAGAATGAGACTATATACAACCTACAATAAATACTGTCGTATATCTTACTGTTGAAGAGGAAGTGTGTGGGGTTTAGTTTGTAAGCCTCTTTTTCTCAGTTTCCTTTTTTTGGGGGGGGGTTGTGGATTTTTTCATCTTGCTACTCTGAATGAGTCTCTCCCAGTTTTCACAGGGTGGGGGAGGGTGGTTGAGAGTGTAGACACAAAGGTGGGCTCCTCATGTCGCTACCTCCTGTCGCTCCATTTCCACTTCCCCCTCCCCATGATGTCGGCGGTTACGAGGCTTCTTCTGCTCCTTTAGCTCCTTCAGGTCTTTAGCCTTGAGGGCACCCAGCAGTGGGTCTCCAAATTGCCAATAGTCCTGGCAGTACTGATTGATCAGGCTCATTTCTGGCTGGCTCAGGATGGTCAGCAGGTCCTTGTACTGGTCTGAGCTGGGGGTCCACTGGGTGCTGGAGGAGTGGAGAGAAGACGTCAGCCCTCCAGCGCCCTCCACAAGCACGTTGTTGACAGCCCGGCCTGATAGCACTACCAACTGCAGCTTGACCAGCGTGTGTTTAAAGTTCTTCTCTGTGGCTGTGCACTGGTACATGCCAGAGTCAGAGGGCTGCAGAGAGCGCAGAAGAAGACCCTGCTCTGTCTTCAAAATACGACCATCAGAACGCATCTGTGATGACGGAACGAGAGAAAGTCCATGTGATTAACTTCATACTTATTGAAATATCATCTTTAAAAAAAAACATACCCATTTGACCTGTACAGTGGATTAATCCCATTTAAAAAGATGATCAGTTAAAACGCAATAAATGGCAATTCTAGTTGATGCACTTTTATGTTTCTAATCCACACCAAAGAATCTGAGCACGGGGAAGCTAGTTTTTGAGCTCAGAATCTGAGGAAGCAGCAGAATCTTCTCTGCCAGTGGGGAAAGAGAGCATCCAACAGAATAGTCTATAAAGAGAAGCAGCAACACTACATAGCTTCACAGTAAAAATTTAACTAGAACCTCAGGGCTGTATATCATAGCAGAAGCCTTGTTCACAGCTCTGCTTTACGTGTTCTTCCCTTGGGCCTGAGGACAGTCAAAGGTCTGTGTGAGAAATCAGGCATCATTCAATCAGGGCCTGAATCACTTACTCATGTTAACATATAATATAACAAGAATTATGCTGAGGTCATTTTTCACTTGAGTCTCACTGCTTATAAATCTCCCTCTCTCCATGACAACACAATGAGAAAATGAAATGAAATACTCCAGTGCTGGAGCGGCCCCCAGCCCCATCTGGGGTTATGAAAAAAAAAAAAAAAAAACAATGAAAAAAGAATGATCATCTGTTAAAATGCTCATCCTCCACCCATCCACGACAGGCAAGGTGAAGTCAGTAAGATACTCATTAAATTTCAAGTGTGTATATAATGGAGGAATTTTTATATGGTTGTTTTTAGCAAACTCTCCACAGAAATACAGCACACAACCAGAGTGTTTGAGAAACACGCAATGTGGTGGTGGCTCACCTCTTTCCGTCGGTCGCTGTTATCCCTCTGCAGATGCCATTTGATGACAGCGTGCGGGGAGCGGGCCTGACACTCCAGGAAGGTACTGCTCCCCTCCACCCCATACTGCACCATCTCCAGAGTGTTCTTATTGGCTGTAAGGCAGGGAGAGAAGGGGATTTCCATGGCAACCAAAACACTCATTACCATGAACTCCTTCAGACCAAAATCTCAGTTGTGGCAAATCAAAGTCCTGTTGGTGATACGACTTTCTTTGATTACCATAAAGCTGCCAGCATACGCTAATAACTGCCCCTATCAGTGACAACCTCTAGCAGTTTGAGCTGCAATAATGGGACGTGTCACCACATCTCACCTCCTGGAGTCATTAATAAACAAATTAAAGCAGAAAAAAAGGTTGAAGAACAGACATCTTACCATTAGAGTTGAAGCCTCTGCATTGGCGAATGGGGTTCCCGTATTTGACATCCTGCCGCCGGCTTCTTCTAAACGGGTCAGACCAGTAATGCCGAATAAGGAGAGAAAACAGGTATAAAGCAACTGCAAGCCATTCAAAGCCATCCACCAAAACACAAAGCAATGAAAGAGTCACATCTAAATGCCTCTAATGACCAACCTCCACCCAGCTATGTTATCACAGTGCATCACAGGGATGGGATTTCCTCAGGTTATTCTTATAACATTACAGGAACGTGATTAATTAGCAGTTCTTTTACAACAGGTAACCCAAAGACCAGGATTAATTAACTATTCAAAAGATCCAATGCCATTTAAACAGCCACTCAGCCATCCAGGCGGTTTACTTTGAGGACACTACTTGAGACGGTCTGTTAGTTATGAAGTTAGTGTAGCTCATGCTATCTCTGGTGCTGGTGCTCACCTCTTCTGTGAGGCAGAGTAACGGGAGCATGACTTGCCATCCCAGGCACAGTAAGGGTCTCTGGCCAAACAGCAGTCAGCACAGGCCTCCCCGTACACATCGCAGCGATGAAGAGCCAGCTGGGTGAGTCCCAATGTAGACGACACGTATAGCTGTTGCTGTTGAAAGAGAAATGGTGTTACTTTCACCTACCTGGAAACACTATGTCAAAAGTATAATAAGAAAAAGAGAACTCATATGCACTTTTTTTTCAAGGTAGCTGAAAAAAGTAGAAGAAAAATAAGCGGCATTTAAAAATTCAATTTAAAGTTGATCACTTTTAAAAGTACTTGTAGTACACCGTTATGTACATTATATGTCAAAACACCTGATGTCTGAAAGACTTCACAATCTGTGTGTTGTGAGAGAAGTGTAAAATTTGGCACTCTATGCTGCTGAAACATCAGCGGGCTCCGGATCATCTGGCATGATATTTAGCTCATCTCTTTCTGGTGGACATCATAATTCAACGATCAGCTGTTATAAATTTGTCACTTTGGCAGGCTGCTTGTAATATAACCTCTCTGTCTGTGGGATGATGTCACTGAATCAAATGGAGGGCAAGGATTAAGGCCACTGAGTCCTTTATTTCATATGAAATTGAGGCACATTAAAAAAGAAACTTGATCCCATGTTATGTCAGTCATGTTTGCAAACCGATGCCAAAAATTTTGTCTCTCAGAAATTTTTTTTTTGGAAGAGGTTTCATTTTCTGCTGGGTTTTTTGGACCCATCCAGGTCATTCCAAGTGTTGTTTGTATATTCAGAGACACTATAGGCTACTTGCAATGTCATCTTTATTAAATTTATCTGGCAGATTAAATTATCAACGACAAAAATGTCCTGTAAGATAGGCCGAGACATTTTCTGTCATTTTGGGCTATGTTTAGATGATGAATGAAGACTTGTGTGTGTGTGTGTGTGTGTGTGTGTGTGTGTGTGTGTGTGTGTGTGTGTGTGTCTGTCTGTCTGTCTGCCTCTCTTCCTTGCCCTTTCTCTTTCTCTTTCTATTTCTCTCTCTCTCTCTCTCTCTCTCTCTCTGTTTGTGTGCATGTATGTGTGTGCCTAGCTCAAAAATACTGACAGCTGCAGTTCAGGATCAATTGCTTGATCACTGCTTGCTGATTTTTCTCATACTGCTAATTTTCAGAATTAATAAAAAAAAAATAAACACATTGGATTTTGTGTGCAAGGTCGAAAGAACACATCTGAAAATAATGTAATCTGTGCAAAGGCATTTGGAGTCATGATTCTGTAAAGTTATGAAGGGAAACAGTAAATATAAAACCTAAATAAATTGGATTTCTTTCCCTTTTCTTGGATGATGACCTCTTTTCCTTTAATCCCTAAAAACTGTAAAATGCCCAAACATACTTACTCTTTTGGATGAGATCTTCATTGTTGTAACTGGTGTCGGGACCTTAGTAGAGAAAATATTCAAGTGTAAGTACAGTATCTGTCTTCTTATTGGAGAAGAAAATGTTTACACTAGCGAAGTGGACAAAATTCAAAAGAGGAGAGCAAAAAGTAGGAGAGCTATGAAAAATAGTAAGCAAAAAAAAAGAACAATGACAGACTTGAAAAAAACAAAACAAAACAGCATATTAAATAAAAGGAGTCGAAGTAAAGCCCACCTTAAAGACCTCTACTTCCTCCAGGACCAGCTCCTCAGTCTGCAGGTCATCTCTGGGCAGAACAATGACTTTCTGAACAGTCCCCTTGTCTGTTTACACATACACACACATGCACACAAACATACACACACACATGAACACTTGTCAGCGACAAACCTGCAACCTCACACCCCTCTGTCTGTCAACAGCCCCTTGAATCTCAATTTATTCTTTCAGCAGCCTCCCAGAAGGGATAATCCTCACATCAACAGGCTCCATTGTACTTTTTCTCTTGGTTATGAGTTTTCTCTTTCATTTGACCTTAAAACAATAAAATCGAGCTCTACTGCACATGGTGAAATAGAGATTCAAGTTCAGCATACATGACAAACCTCTCCTGTCATCCTCAGCTATTTTCCTGCCATGTCTTTTAGTCTGAATGCTACAAACATTTGCCTGGCATGTTTGATTTCAGCAAAGTGTGAGCCATTCTTGTGAGCAGGACACCTGAGATTTATTATGACTTTTGCATTGAGCCTGGAACGCAGGGCTGAATGGCTCGCTCTGACAGCGGCTGAAAGCACACACATTCCTTCACAGTGGCCTCCATCGCACACAAACCCATTCGTCTGCACAGATCAATGTAAAAGCCAGTGTACTGGCGTCATATGCAACATGTGAGGGCTGCACACTGTGTGGTGACTGCTGCTGTCAAACTGAGGCCTGATTAAAGGTTGGAGGCATGAAAACAAACAGATAATCTCTCTCGCACCAGTGGGCAGGATTAAAGTGATGGACACCCTAACTGTACCCCCCACCTTTCTCCTTCTTCACACCCCCTGTGTCTTTCCTCTCCTGCTGTTGATCCACCCCCTGCCCTCCAGGTACAAATCTCCTGTTGTTTACTTCATGTGAATAGAGCAAGGTACAAACCCTTTGATTGGTTAAACTTCCACTCCAGCACAAAAGAGAAGAATTCTTTTCTCTTGATGATAAATGATTACAGGGGAGACAAGCCCACCACTTACATGGGATTTATTCTCAGGGGGGGATTTTTTTCCTCCATCACTCAACTTCCCGCTGACATTGTCACCAAGCATTGTGAATCTGGTGAACAGGGTTTATGAGTTCAAACTGACTTGTTGAATACTTCTTAAAATAAGCTCATGAATACTGTAGTAACTTTATAAGCAGACCAACACTTTTTGTTTCCTCTCATATTTAATGAAGGAAGTTTACGTTTAACAAACACTCACCAGTTCCTAGGAAGAGGACTTCATAATTTCCATCTGCAGCAGTCACTTGGTCCACAGTGATGGTGGTGAACTCATAATCCACGTTTGTCCGAACCACCAGGGGGCGTTTGTGTACTGGGTACACAGCATTGTACATAGCAGGGTGATTCCTCATAAAGTTGATCACTTCATCTGGATAGTCCTTGGTGGACTTCATGTTGGGGGTGAAGGTACCTCCAGGGCACTGAGGGAGAAACAGAAGGATTAACCAACTGAGGAAAATGATAACATGTATAAAGAATCTTTAAAAGCCTAACTGTACTTGTGAACTCATGTATGTGAATAGTAAACTTACTGTGCCTGGGCGAGGATAAGGGATCTTCCCGGTGTAAGCGACCCACTGATAATTTGGACCCTCCTTATGAGCAAAGGGTCCGTTGAAGACCATACGAATGTCAGCCATAGAGTAGACACAAACTGCTGAGCCTTTGAAGACAGAGCTGTTATAGAAAGTAAATGATAAAGAAAACAAGGTCAGGAAAACATAAACCACAAAGTATAAAGAGAAAAGACTCTGCCAAATTCTTCTAAAGCAAATCCTGCACACTATGGTACACTGACCCAGAGACAGAGAAGACTCCATAAATCACAGGATTTTTTGTGTCCTGTGTTGGCTGTATGTAAACATCTCCTGCAAAAGAAAAGAGGGAAATCATGTCAGTGGAAACTAAACGGATGAAGGGACCATCATGCTTCATGGCAAAACCACTCTCTTTTACTAATATTTACACAGCTTTTAGTCAGACCCTCAGCCAGAGGGACCTTTAGGCTACACCTTGCTGGAAGAAGTGATGCGCTGACAAAAGGCTGAACCTTCAGGTTTATTGAGAACACATGGGTCACACTACTCATCTGAAGGTAGCAAATAAAAAAAGAAGACTTTTTCAAGCTTCTATGTGACTCAAACATTGATTTTTACACCAACCAACAAAAACAATGTTATAGGAAGGCTCTAATATTGTTTCTCATTGTACTCACTTTTTAAAGTTTTTCATCAAAAAGAAAACAATTGAGGTGAGTTTCTTCTATCCAGACTTCCCTTCAGTCATTTACGAATCCCCAGAAGAGGTGATGTAAAAACAAAACAAAGAACTGTTCAAAATGGAGTTCCCATCAGTTGAGGTTTTCTTTTTTTTTCTTAAATAACAATAGAAACTGAACCGGCACGACTTTATCACCTTATCCTTAACAAAGCATTTAAATCCAAGTACAAGGGTAATGATATTCAACAGAGCAGGGAACTCAAACTGTCTGAGTTTCTGCAGACGAGACTGAAACAAAGTGATTGCTGAACCACCAGAGACGACTCCTGAGGAGACAGAACAATTCAGGCACCATGTGGAAGGATTCTCCTGGTTCATGAATTTGGGAACGGAAATATCTCACAACTCCCAGAGGAGAACTACATCATACAGTATCGAGCCAATTTTAGAGGTCTCTAAATCACAGACGGTCACATACTCTGTCCTACGAGGCTCTGACATCGGACACTGTCTGATTTAGACAACTCTTTTGTTGATTCTGGCGAAAGGTACACAGCAACAAATGAAGGGAAGTTAAACATGTGATGGGTGATAAGTCTCTCTCTTGTTTTGTACCTGACCTAAATACTAGTCCCGGGAGGCATATTCACTGCCAACAATAGGAAAACAGCCTTAAGCATGAGAATGTGGACCCAACCTAGATGAGAGGAGAAATGTCAGTGAAGTAAAGATGGGTTCAGGGAGAGGGAGTAAAGCAGCAAAGTGATGATGTTAAAATTGTTGGAGTACTGAAAATGTGCAATGGAAAACAGCATGAGAAATTAGCTGTCAGTACATTATGACTGACAGATACATAAAGGGGTTGGATATTGTCTCTGAATCTATACCGCCATGTTCAATGTCCTGTCCACATTAATGAGTCTGTAGAGTCCAGCTATTCTCCAGAGACACTTCACATATCATCAGCATATTCTTCAGACAGATAACAGGCTATTGGTAATTAATCCTTGGTAGATAACTCACACACAAATCCATCCGTTTACACACATAACACGAAGCCGTCCTCCACAGCTGCAACAGCCAGAGCAGTGGAACAGTCGTGGGTTTGCATGGACACAGCACGACGGGCTTTCACGGGTGTCGCACAACAGATGATCCTTGTCATGACACACATCTGCTGCTCTGACGAAATGGTTGATTTGCACGGAAGAAGTGTATGTTCATGCAGACAAGCTACAGCAGAGGTTAAAGCAGAGCTACCTCTTTACTACAAGGAGATCAGACCTTTACAATAACGGGTCTGAAAACAGACTGACTTTAAATCAACAATATTGGTGTTAAAATTCTGAAAGATCTATTCTCGAAGCACTTCTTGAATGCTTTTCAAAGTAAAAGAGAGATTTCCTCCTTTTTCACACAATGTATTTATTCCAGGTTATTGATAAAGTGTGTGTCAATTTTCAGTATTCTCTGTGTAACTTAGGGCCCCCATTTAAATTTAAACAGGGTAATTTTCTAGACACTTAAACCCCAAATAAGTCCTGTAAAATCTGGAAAACAGTCTATTAAATGTTGGGTTAAACATGTGTTTTGATTATAGTATACAAAGAAACAAATGCCTCCTCATCCTTTCCTGTGAAGCACTGATCCTGATGACTTCAATTAAGTCAAGACATAGAGAGGTCAGAAAGAAAGCAGCAACTTACGCAGCCACACGCAGCCAACATGCAGCCTGTGCAGAGATCTGCAGCCTTCAGATATTAGCCTCTTTAGTTGTTAATTGATTAGATACTTATTATTGATGGACTGTTGTTGAGTATTTATTGTGTTTGTTTTTATTATTTGCATTATATTTTTTTAACATCTTCCTGTCCAGGGACCACAGATGAAAATTAGCGTTATAGCTACATCTGGCTTGACAGTTTGTCTGTTTTGCTTGGTCTCTGTCAAATAAAATAATAAATAAATAAATCCTTAAGTGTTCCCCATCTTGAATGGAGGAGACTCTTTCTATTTTTGTATGGTAAGTGAAAAAAAATGCTGTGTCTTAAATCATTGGCTAATTTACGCACAAGTTGTAAGGGCCAATATCTGCTAAATATTCCAACTGTAAAAACTCCCCAGGTCTCAGTCGTGCTTTGCCATAATGCCTTTCTAAAAACCGCGCCAGAAGCACAGCTGGTCCGGACATTTCAACAAACCTCTCACTAATGACTTACAGAGTTGTTTTTATTAAAGGTCTTAAAGGAAAGGAAAAGTTCAAGGATCTTCTCACTCAAGCATGGCTAAATGATCTCTCTGAGCTCTACCTGAACTTGTCCTGGCTCGAAGCACTCTTCTACTGTACTGTGCCTCCTACATGCTGTATCTAGCCTGGAGTATCCTAAAGGAAGTAATTTTACATTTTAGGAATGATTTCAAGATTGGTATGATTATTAATGTCATGTTGATGAGAGGATCACTACCACTCCCTTGTCTGTAAAGTACACATGAAGCTTCAAGAGGCAGCCAATTAGATGAGCTCAGTTTGAATACAGACAAAAATGAAAGATTTGACAAAGCTTTAGTTTCTTTAGTAGTTTCTTTAAATCCAATGCATTTAAAGTATTTTTAAAAAGTATAATAAATAACTTTATAAATAACTAATCTTTGAAGAGAGATGGACCCTTCTTTTTTTGACTGATCTGATTCAATGTGTTGGAAAAATAATCTTAAAGTTAGTGTGTGTATGTGGGAATATTAAGTGATAGTAGTGGTCAGATCCTTTACTGAAACACTCTTTTGTTCACCCCTCCTGTCAGTGAAGTAGATCCTGTCATGCATGAAAAGTATGATCCCACATTTCTCAAGATTTTGCAAAGAAAGACAGCTAACAGCAATAATTATTTGGTGGCCCTGAAGTGCAAATCCAGATCCTTGTCAGTGCAGGCACCAACCTTTTCAAGCAGAAATCTACTTCAGTCAAACTACTCATGTTTTAAACGATTTACTGCAGCAGCAAATACATGTTACATGTTTGGTGCCAGGCTCCGACCTCATCACGCCATGCAGATAAAGTTTACGTGGCAACATTGAGGAGTAAAAACATACAGAACATAATCCCCACTCGGAGCCTGCAAGTGGATGGTGAGGTGGCGGTGGGGACGAAAGAACATGCAGCAACACAAATGCAGGACAGCAGCAGCACTGACAGACAGAGGGAGAGATGGGAGATTTTTCCCAGCTTAAATAGACCACTGAATTGAGAGGCAGAAGACATGATTGGATGATGGTTATGACGAGGTGGACCTGATGTGTGTCGCAGCCCAGCTCAAGTTGTCTGCCTGAACTAGCTTGCAGGCATCACTCCATTGAAGTTAAAAATGCATTTACTACATTGTACATCTGTGCTACAGCAGAAACATGCTGGTACAAGATAGCAGCCTCTATTAACAAAAACCATTTGTTTCAATTGTATACGAATTTCAACATATTATCTTCCATTTCGACCAAATCTGCTCTGCTTATTGCAGCTACATGACACACTCCTTTTTCTTTAACTCCAACTACATATGGAGCAAATTCGCATTATCTTTAACAAAAAAACATTCAACAAATCCTTCAGTGAGCAGCAAATGGTGATTCCACCGGACCAGAAATTCTTCAACCTTTATCCAAATCACACTCTCCAGCAAAAGGTCTGAATAAACATTCTAGACAGTAAATGTGACGCCAATAGCATGAAACTCAATCATACCCAGTTTACTATCCCCTCTGGGAGTCCATGGCAAGGCGGCTGCTCTGGGAACTGATATGTGCAGCTTATCCTTCTCTATGGGAATGTGTATCCTCTCATGTCTGCCCTTGGTCATTGACCAGCCTGTCCTCAAAAAACGTAACCACTGGTGCGCAAAAGTGGTAACTCCAACTCTTCCCACGAAACAAAACGGACAGAATCACTGCATCAACACAGAGTAGACTCGGAAAGACTTCAGCCAAATGCAAAGGCAAAGTCCATTTGTACTCTGGATGACCTAAAATACTGAAGTGAAGCTGCTGCACACATTATGAGGTTTCAGGTCTGACATAAAAAAGCTAAATATCTGCTCTAACAAACTACTACAAGGCAGGTTAAACTAAAGCAAGAATGTCCCAGAGAGACAAGAGGTAGCACTAAATTTAACAAACCTAGCACCTTGATTCATGAGAGAAGTTCAAGACCATCAGTGGGCCCATTTATCAGTCCATCATTGGCACTGGCTCAAACTTAAAGCAGTGAAACCAACAAGACAGCAAAAGGCTAGCAGCCCCACGATCACACACATATCCCTTCCAGGTGAACTGATGCTGGTCATCAGGCCTCATCCCCACATACTTAACAAAAAACACCAAAACACTTTTGTTTCAGACATTTTAAAAGAGAATGAAAATTACAGTAGTAGGATTATGTGTGTCATTTCCATCATGGTTAGCTGTATGGGCCATATGGTGTGAGTGGGCTGCCATATGGGCCAAGGATTGAGCTCTGGAGTGTATTTACACAAGAACACTAGTGGCAGGTGCTGTAGTCGAAACAGATACTGCTGTGGGCTGCTCCCGTCTTAATATTTCATATGTGATGATAAATGACAGGAACCAGAAAATGAAATGTCTAAAATATATCAAGTCATGTCAGGGTTGTCTGTTTCTTCAAAATCTGATATGTACTGTTCAGATGATTAAACTCAATGGACTGGAAATTTGATTAAAAAACGGTGTAATGAAATTCTGTAATCAGTCCCTGGCCAAATTATCCTGTTAATGTTTATAAGGTCCATACATGTGCGTGTGCTTATTCTATACACCTGATCAGTCCTGCTTTTAAAGCGCACGCATAAAATCAGTTTGGAGCCAAAATACATGGTTTATTAGTTGACCTACTCTAAATGCATCAGATTTTTTTTCAGTGGTTTAAGATCATTCTTTTAATTCATAAACAAATAAAAAAAACCTTAATGGTATGAATAACACAAATAATCATTAACTGTTTTCCTACATGTAAGGAACGTAATTTGGCAAAGAGCTGTGGAACAACACCCACTGAAAGAAGACATAACAGGGCTCACAGCTGATTGACAGATATGTCTATACAGCACCCCCACCCACACTGAGTGACCTAGTGGTAACCACTCATAGTGCAAGAAGCAAAAAGAAAAATGAAATAAATAAATAAATAAGGCATCATCACAAGGTCTTTGTACTCACGGAGCTCATCAAAGTGTGTCTCCATGCCGTCAGCACCCGGCACCGAGCAGATGAGCCTGGCCTTCAGAAAGGTGCTCCACTTGTTCACCAGACAGCAGTGGCCGCCGTCATCATTCTACATTTGAGGGAGGAGAGACACAGAGCAGTTTCCCCATCAATCACCTAAACTCACATCTCTTTCCTACACACCCACACAAAATGCACACACAGTGATGGTCAACAAAGCAAAGGAGGGGGGCAAGATTGGGAACACTGACTCCTCTGATTTAGACTTCCATCTATGGAGGATCATAACTAGGATCTATGCCAGAAAGACAGAGGAGAGACCAGCTTTTGCTGCTGAGTCCCTATCCATAATTAGCATCTTTGAGAAAATATATGAATATTAATTTGAATAAGCTTAACAGGCCTCATGTTCCTCGTGTACCTTTGAGGGTTCCCATTTCAGAAGCTGAATGTTTTAATAAAATTTCAGTGTAGTTAAAGTAAATGTCTGAGAGGTGCTGGTGTGCAAAGAATGCAAGTTCAGATGTGTGACGTAGTAAGAATCACAAGGCTGGGTCTCTAGAGGCTAAGCAAGAGCCCACTGAGAGAAGGATGAGTGTTTGTGTGCCGGGTCAGTGCCTGACCTCTTCAAATAAATACAATGGTGAACAGCTGAGGGGGCAGGCGCACGTACAGCACATTTTCTCACTTGTACCCGTGCTTTTTCACCAGCTATAAGGCTCACACATGCACGCAAACCCATAAGGGAGTCCCTTCTACACTCAACCCAGCAATGTATAAACCACACAGGATGCTTTAAAAGCTGCAGGAGACATCGACTGTAATGTGTTTATGTTTTCATCTCCAGGCACAGACTTTTGTGGAGAATTCTTTCTATTTTTTTTTTCTGAAGCAGAGAGTTATTTGTCGCTAAATACACGAAAAGAGTTTTAGGACTGCCAGGCAGAAAAGGTCGAAAGGTCGAAAGGTCAGAAGTCACAGGGCAATCTTACAAACAGAGGCATGCATTGTAGACAGGAAGGTTAAAGACACATGTGGATTCCAGCACATCAGCGTTGAACAAATACTGGTCCTGGGCCTGTAAACACTCAAACACTCACACTGGGATTCTTCAGCCTGTTTTTAATATCCATGCAAGCTTTCCTTTCAATTTGTTTACAGCCAAAAACAAACCCTGCTCACTGTTTACACACCAGGCAGATGCGTCCTATACGGGACTGGGTCACCGGCGTCTGGCCCATTTCAGAAGACTTTTCTCGGAAGAAGAAATACAGCTTGTCGTCATTTCTCTCTGCGCTGTCTGGGATCAGGTGGACGTGGATGAAAGTGGGGTCTGTGGGGAGAGGGGGTGATGAGACACTAAGACCCAAATAGAATTAGGAAACCGATGGCTGATACCTTATAAACTGTCGGCCTTCCTGTTTATCAGTTGTTGAAAGATTCTTAGCATGCGCAAACATTACAACCAGCGGGACATTTGGCGCACTGTTTGCACTGTATATTGAAAAATCATGCAGGAAAGCTAAACACTGGATGAGAGCCCTATGTATCACCTCTAACTTTAAAGAAGGTTTACCGTTTAACCATCTGGAGTTGTACTGATCTGTTCGCATGGCTGTCTTTGCTCCCAAAGTACGGAAAATGGCAGAGTCGGTTCCCATAAAGTCAACATAGACTCCAGCATACAGCTCACCATCTGAAGAAAGTGGAAAAAAAAAAGGTTTGGTTCAGTGAAATTCTATGACTCTGACATTATTTCAGCACCTCCCTTCACACGTAACACCCTCTTTAATGTCAAAATGTAGATTTTGGGAAAAACGGCAAGAATCTTCTTTCTGGATACACAGGCTTGACAAAGCAAAATCATTGTCTATAATTTTTCGTCCTCAATTAACAATTTCTTTATAAGGGTGTGAACTAAATTAATGTAACTCATTATGTTGAGAACTATGGGTTGAGCAGGAAAAAAAAATGTTTTTATCAGTGTCGTTTTAAAATCTTACCCACTTCTTTTTTATTATTATTATTTGACATTTCTGTCAATATAAATCTTCAAAGAATTAACTCTGCAAAGCCCTTGTAATACTCGAACATATTTTCTTTACTTCTGTAAAATTTAGTATCGACTTATTTTGTTCTTATTAGATTTTTGAAAACCACTTAAAAGTTTTAATTTTTTTTAAACTTGTCACCAGATTAGGCCCTTTAACTTCTTGAAAAAACTTCACATGCACTGGGAAAAGGTATAAAATATGAGCACATCGATGTGTGGAGACACACAAATGTATATTACAGCCTTGTTAAGCCACAGGAAGACAAGGTGTTGGTTTTTCCAGCTGCTGTAGGGGCCCCTCAGGATAGCACGTGTGACTGTCAGCTTTCAGAGATGGAGTAAGAAGACAGCAGGAGGTGGAGCACAGGAAACAAAAAACACTGTCCTGTTGCCATTAAATCCAGTGTCACCGTGCTCAGTAGCAGTATAGAGATTGATGATGTATCATTAAAATGTCCATGGATGATTGGATGTCTAATGTGGGGGAGAGCTGAGCTCACATTTCCTCTTTTTGAAGCACAGAATTTGAAGTCATTATGAACACCTGCTACAGGGTCTCTTGTATGATGCTAACTGGTGGAAGTGGGAGGTAAATCCATCTTGGATGACAGTACTGGTTTCATACTGGTCAGTTGGCACTGTGCTAATGTGGGAAAGCATTGCCAATGATTTACACCCGCTGCCTCACCCCACACAGAGAAGATCGCCTTTCACTGGTGGCAACTGTGTGGTCTGGTACTAACTGCGTAACCTTGGGCAAAGGGACAGAGGACACTGTCTTCATGAACATTACAGCAGACGACAAGCTGCAGCTCCCACTACGTGTTACCTGTCAAATTACTGTTACAGAGTAGACTGATAGAATTTTGAGTCCTCATTTGAGTAAATATAAACTCACAAAAGTAAAGGAAATAAGCTCTTTTACAGCAGGATGAGTATTGTGGTTCAGGAACTTTAAACATTATGACACAGCACACACACCAACAGGAGATCAACTAACATTAAAGAAAATCACCAACATAAGTGTCTAATTAATGTGTTGGGCTAAAACTTGTCTCTATTTATAATATATGTAAAACCTCTGCTTGAATTTTTTTTTTGGCTGCTCAAAAAGTGTTCGTTTCTGCCGGTAGCTCAAGTAGTTCTGATTAATCATGTATCAGCAGGCTTTGGTGTATTCTTGAAAAAGATTTTTTTCATTCAAGTGAGATTTAAACCGACATAATTAAATAAATAAATTGCAACCTAAAAATGAATTCTTTTCAAAAAATACAAAATAAAATAAATCATAGTATGTGGCGCAATGCTTAGCACTGCTTCCTCACCCCGTTAGACCTTTCTGTGTGGAGTTTGCATGGGCTCTTTCCAGGTACTTCGGCTTCCTCCCACAGTCCAAAAAACATGCTCACTAGGCTAATTGGTGATTCTACATTCTGTGCTGTGAGTGTTAGCGTGAAAAGGTTGTCTGAAAAGGTTGTCTGTCTCTGTGTGTCAGCCCTGTGATTGACTGGTGACCAGTCTAGGGTGTACCACGCCTCTCACTCTAAGACAGCTGGGATAGGCTCCAGCCACCCGTGACTCTGAACAGGATAAGAGGTATAGAAAATGAATGAATGAATGAATGAATGAAATCTTAGAGTATAACCCACACAAAAAAAATCAGTAACAAAACACTTCATCATTGTGTTTAGAGGGTCAATTTGTTTGGTTTTTATGAAAGCTCAGATTTGTAAATTCAAAAAGTATGTCTGTAAAATCTGATTTATTTTTTGTTTGAGGACACAGTTTTCATTTTTAAAAATCTGTTTCATGCCATTGATATTTTTTGCAAGCTTGAAGCCTGTTAATTGTGGAAAAAACACTAGAAACAAAGCCAGAGTGAAGCATCTGTGTTATAGCACTGCCTCCTGTTGAGCTGATATCTTCTTAAAATAGAAGGACAGCCAAACACGGGGGATGTAATGGACTAAGAAATGATGGGATTCATGTCTGTAATGCAAATGCCAGATGGGAAAGGAAATTTTGGCTGGAATTCAGTTAACACTAACCCCTGGTTACATCTGAATTACTGAGAAGTTGGCACTGGTTCCAAGAAGCACATATTGCATAGGAAGTCAGATGATGAGAGACAACCATTGCCAGTGGGTTATTAGACTGGGTCACCATGATCCCCCAAAACAGCTGTTACTCTGCAACTGGACTTATAGAGGGATGATCATCATTCTACCAAAGCTTACAGATTAAAAATGATGCATTAATATATCAAATCCAAATGTTTAACTATGTAGTTGGTGAGTACAGTCTGACATGATCTTGGTGCGAAATGTACTCAAAAAAAGGTTCCTGTAGTTATTCCAAATGAATTCAACACTAAAACATGACAGTGATAAACTATTCAGTGACCTGTCCTCCCTTCTTTGGGTGAGTCAGCATTTGTGAGGTTTCTCTTCTGACTTGTCAGGTTTTCCACAAAACTGGCCTGACCATCCTACCCCTTCTTCAACAGGAGTCCATAAATATTTGATGTTACAAAGTAAAGCAGAAGTATAAACTCTAAATTTAATCAAACACAACATACAAATGAAAACTCCATTAGGGCCTCATTGATATAGATTTTTTGAGGCTGATGCCAATTCCGATATTTGGCAGAAAAAAAAAAACTAATAACCGATCGGCCGATTCATTTTTAAAATATACATTGAATAAAATAACTTATTTTTTGGTCCCTTAATGCTGAAAAAAACAAAGATATTAATTACAGGCAGAACATTTTACTGTTTTACAATACTTTATCCTTCAGTATTTCTTTAACTTTACAATAGAGAGAAATTTTCACGTATAAAAACATGCAGATAAACATTTAAACCTCAGGTAAATTGTATTTTCCTTAAAATAGAGTCAATTTATAAATGAGTGCACAAACGGCGCATATATCAGCCCTGAATTGTCAGAACTCCTGCCGATTATGACTATTTTTACAAGGGCTATAAACAGCCGATTAAATCGGCCGGCCAAAATATGGGTCGGGCCATGGACTCCATGTGGGGTAACACTGCCATTACTGTAAGAACCTCTGGGCCTGATTGTACCTGAGCTTAGGATCATATGTGATCATGCCCATGTGATACTTACTGATCAAAGCTGACACACTGTTGAGCTTCGGATCGTAGGAGCACTTTCCCTTCCCAGACTCCACTTTGCCAGGCTCCAAATGGAATATATCTTCCTGGAATGGAAAAATCAGATGGAGACAGTAATAAATTCAGCACTCTTCATCTTGTCACTGTAATTCCCTTGTGCAGGGTAAAATGAGGCAGTGAGTGCACTCCCCCTGACTCCTCTGGGACCTACAAGGCATGACGGGGGATGAAGTATTAGTATAATGAGAATGTGTTCATACAGAAAAATACATGCAGAGAAAGTAAGGAATTTTTAATCCCTATCTATGTCACTCTACTCCTGAAAACAATGTGACTTGAGTTCCTTGGGTATTTTTACTGCATAATGAACAGCATGCCAAATGTCTCTGAGCCTTTTGTGCCTATGGCTGTTGAGGCCTGCTGCTGACACCTGTAATCCAGTGCAGTGAAAACAAACCCACGATGCTGGCTGGATGACTGATGCTCACTGCTTGTGGCATCCCTGTACACCAACACTGAAAGATGATTGGCAGGAATTTGCGTATGAGAGTGGGGGAACATGAATCAGTGGCATGCAATGACATGTCCTGTAGCCCCTCCACACACACTAGTGCATGCCCAATATCCATTTATCAGTCCCAATAGGTAAAGAGAAAGAGACAACTCTGTCCTTGTCCATCAGCACTAAAGCAGCGGAAAGAAAATGGCACTGTGCCACACTTACTTCACTGGATCATAAGCACATCCTTTCGCAATTCTGGATTCATCCTTGATTACAGTCACCACTTGTTTAAATAACATGGTGCAGTCAGCTCACTCCCAGCCATTCCAGATGTTAAAAAAGGTCACAAAAATTGATGTGTACCAGACGAGAACATGTGTTTATGACACTGCTGCATATTTGACCCTTCAAAAAATAGTGACATATTGAACAAAATGAATCACTGGAAATATAAAAATACATCACCTCAGAGTTTGAATGTCCACCAGAGTGACTTTCTGTGTTTTGGAGAGCTTAAACGGTGGAGATATGTTCAAGTATGTGACTCTTTTCTTTCCTTTGCTGCACTGCTAGTTGGCTACAGATGGCTAGTGTTTGCTCTGGGCTAACAGAGCCTGCTGTGGGAGTGGGTCAGATGCAGACTAGTCCTGCTGCCTCTATGGGAGAGACTGCACCACATTCCTACAGAGGGTGGATGGTTTATGGAGTGCTGTAATAATAGGTGGGACATCCTGTGTTGTCTCAGATAAGTGCAATGAATGATTCGGGTAGTGGATGTTTGATAATTGCCAAATATTGGGTATCTAAAATAGATATGTCATGCATTAAACAGCAAAGAAAGCCTGTTTAATTAAATCGGTGACAAGCAAAAGTCAAGAGATTTTCCTGGGAGCTGGTAGGGCTATTTTTTGATAACCAAGCTTACATGCAAAATATGGCATTTAGCATAAATGCAAAGCACAAAGAGGACAATGACAGATAGGAAAGGGTGCTCAAACAATGAGGCTTACACAAAAGAAAATGATTCAAGGGCTGTTAAAACAAAATGACATGAAATTAAATGCAATCTTGATCACAAAAGACTTTAGGATTGTGCAAGGCCTAAAAAAGATTCATGCCAAATGTTAAGGAGATAAAAAATGAATGCGAGTGAAAGATGGTTTGGTGCTCAGACACATAGAGGGGGAGCGTGCTGCAGGTGACCACGAGCCCAGGCAATATTCAGGGCTGCGGTGCAGACAGGGCCCACATCGCACCTTTAATCCAAGTGTCTCGTGCACCGCGCTGGGTTCAGCTGCGCGGCTAGCCCTTCCTCTGGCCTGGGCCATCTGCAGATACATGGAAGTCTAAAACAGGAGACAGCAACACAGTCTGTATGTTACGCCACTGATGAGGAGGGATCATGGAGCCTTCTTCCTTCTGCATCACTCGCATTTTTACTGACTTCCAGAATTGAAGAGGACCTTCCCAAACCAACACCAATGAAATTAGTTTAACGTATGAGTATGAAGAGATAAACATGTCAGTGCTTTTTTTTTGTAGAGAATGTGTTCACGTTTATTTGACCAGATGGTTGAAAAGACAATCGTAACAGCTCTCTATCCCATGGTTGAGTCAATAAAGCTCTCACAGTATGCAACATACATTTCCCTCAAAGCTGCTGCCAAAGCAAAACATTTGGATACTACGGTTTCCAAAACCTACCAGGCCCACGTGTGAGATCTGAAGAAACATAACACAATGAGATCAAATGACAACAATCCACCTGAATGTTGAAACAGTAATTACAAACCAAGTCACCTTACGTGTGTCAGAAAAGGTCTGTGCATGCATCTGGGCTGAGTGTGTCACCTCATGTTTTTGCTCTCTGAGTTAACTGCCCAGTGCAGCTGAGAAAGGTCCTCACTAGGGACAACTTCAACCTATCTGCTCAATGTGCCAAAAAAAAAAAAAAAAACAACCCTCTCATTAATAGGCAAGAACTGGAACATTCTTCTGACACACCATAATGGGAGCTCCCATCTCCAATTATCCAACATCTCACATGTTGAAGGCTGGCGGGTGGCCTGGGTGGATGCATGCACGGGTGTGGATGGATAGGCAAGCAAATGGATGGAAGCCCTTTGTAAGCCAATGGTCATGAAGTAACCAGATGCAACAAGGGACTCATGCAAGCCGTGCCTGCAGTTGCAAGTTCTCTAAACTGTGATGTGTGTCTTAAAGGAGAGTCGACAGGGAAATTTACTTTTTATTCATCCCATTTTTAAAAGTCTCCTGGCCATCATTAGGGAACAAGTGTGATATTTAGAGAATAGCGAGGTGTTAAAGGGGAGTATGGCAAGGTAGGGATGCTTGGCTTAGTTTAAGAAATTTAAGAGGTCTCATTAAAGACTGAGACTAAACAGAGTAGCTTTAACAGCTCACTGGGGAAGACAGCTGTGTGCACGTAAAGCTTTGTTGACTGCTTTGCCAGACCCAGAAACATGGTACCTCCAGCAGGCCTAATGATGGAAGGAAGTCCTCGTAAAGGAACATGGTGTAAGGTGGATTAAGAGCAAGAACTTGTTTAAGAGAAAAAAAAAAGGAGGGTCTGGGCTATGTCAAATACTATCTAATAGAAAATAGTTTTTTGCCAGGTTGATGTGCGAAAGAGAGCACCTTCTTGGCTTCAACTGACTTTGAGTCTTAATCCTAACCTGAGGTTTGCGTCCACGGTTGACAAAGGTACAGACTGGATTGTAAGCTCCTGTCCCACAGATGTAAAGCTGAGTTCGGTTCCATGGCTCAATCAGACGGATGAAATTTGCACATTCCTCCTGGAAACATAAAAACTTGAGTCAATTAAATGGCCATAAACATCTCAGTTAAAAGCCACGCACAGCCACAATTTACAGGTTAACCCCCTGCAGATTTACTGAGTGCACAAGTTTAAGAGACTAACAAAGTACCAGTTAGACTGTGCCTCCACATGCACATGAACAATACTTCAAAGTCTCTGCCGGTGGTGTTGTGCTCTCCACCTTGGCCTGGGAGATGAATTCATTTCTCTTTTTCTTTGGCTAAATGGCTGGAACCACAATTTTACTGGGCCAAGTTTCAACCCTGCAGGTGAGAGACATTTTCTCTGGTTGCTCTCGTTAAAATTTACACAAAGAGCTGTATGCTTTAAGACTTTGAATATTGAAAAACACATATTTTTCTATATTTGGGCAATCAATTGAGTGGATGGAAATCCCCTCAGTCGAACAAACTTGATGTGGTTATGAGTGCTGTCAGGAGGCGTACTTACATTGGCGTCTTTCCCACTCACAAGGCACTCCATCCTTCTCCGTTCGGACACCGGCCAGTGGATCTGTCCAGGAAGGAACAGATGACATTTTTATAGTTTTAAACCAACCCGCTACACATCAGTGGCATTAATGAGAAGTCTGGGCTGAAACTGCAAGAGACATCCATCCAGGGAAATATCAGTCCTGTTAGGATCGTCATAACCTAATTACAGTAGTTTAATGACCCAACAACAGACAATGTGCACTCCAACAAAAACTCAATGTGAGCTAACCAGAAACGGCTGCTGAACAGACAGCAGTACAGAATATTTTGCACTGAGGTAAAGACACTTCCTTTAACCCCGTGATACAGCCCATTTAAGGGATGGGAGTTATGGGTGAGGGGAAGCATGGGAATCATCTTACAATATGTGGGTCCTTGTTGATGTCATGGAGGTCCAGGGACAAGATGTGATCCTTGCTTCCAACATACATACGATCATGGTCCTCATCCATACGCAGGATCCGGTAATCCGAAGTATTAAGAAGGTAGGCGAAGTGATGAGCAGTGCCAGTGGATCTCAGCTCTGTATGGAGACAATGATACAGCCATTAATGACAGCTGAAGTGCACATGCACATTTTTTACAAAAACATGCAAGCACAACTGACACATTCCTAATGCCACTCCTTCAAACAGTGAGGAGTTATCTGATGGTTTTCCACCAACACTGTTGTAACTTAACACCATGCATTAGAGACAACTGCTACTGAGGGTCTGTCACACTGTGTTGATGGCTTAATGCTCCCTGAGTACCGCAGAAGATCTAGAAAGTCACACATGATCTGTTTTCTACTACATCAACTCAAATGTTTGAAAATACAGACCCCAGTGTGAAAGATGCAATGTTTAGTAGAAGTGCGAAATTTGTACAATCAGTATGGCTGATTTATATGGTGTATATGGTTGATTTATACTGGTAGGACCACACTCTACAAAGGTCAAAAAAGTTGGGCTCTTAGGCAACACAATGCAGTCAACAAGTTTTTTTCATGTCAAGTGGCACATAGTTTTCCTTGTTTGATATATTCTTCTTGGTTCAGAAACCATGTACAGGCAGGGCAGAGAGGCCACTGCAAAGAGAGCAAAGGCCCCATGCCACACCATAGACAAACACTCCTCCACAATCTATAGGGGAGAGGCATTACAGGGTGGCATTCACATATCTTTGGACAAACACAGGGGTTTAACTCAAACAGCAGGGGAGTTCTGTGTCAGTGTTGAGCTTTATTGTACAACCATCAGACCACAGAAAGCTAAAACAAGGATCCACACTTTGAGGTTAACCAGAGTTCCTGTTGATATGGCAGCCAAAAATGTGGTGAAGGAAAGCAAGAGGATTAACTGTTGAGCACAAGTTCACTTTGTAAGGCTGTTAATGAATGAATGATTTATTTTTATTTATTTATATTTTATTTATTTATTTTTTTAGCTTTATATGTGCGGTCATGCACAATATGTAAGAAGTAAAAGAAACACTTCTGTGTGGTTGTTGGGTGGTTGTACAGAAGAGGTCTGGACACCAAAGCATGCAAAGCCATCAACATGTCCACCAGTGGGCCTTAAAATAAACACCATCTAGAGACCTTTTTAAACAGACTATGGAATCTGATATTAGCTGTCTTTCCAGCCAGGTCTAAATTTAACACAGGGTTACATCAATAAGCAAAGATTAACAGCATTAGATTTGCTATATTTGTACAGTTTGATTTAATAACTGTGCCCACCAACAGAATGTTTACAGGTCAGCAGAATGATTGACAGCTGTCAAAAGGAGCAGTAACATGTGTCTGGACGCTGCGATTATTTGTGTTGGGGTTTAAGCTGAATGATGAGTCCCCATACACTCGAACTGTGTTTATGTGTGTTTGCAGTAAGTGTGTAACACACTTGATAAGAATGCATGTGCACACACATACAAACACACACAGCAAGGGCCAGTCGAGGCCCTTCCTTCTCAGGAGCACCTCAGTGTGTTTGCTGTCAGAGGGGCTGGATGGGACTCCATTTTTCAGACAAACTGGGGTTGTGAGCACACTTTGCATACATTGCAACAATATACCCAACAGAGAGCTTCAAATTTAGATATAAAGACATGTAATACAATCCCATAATTGTCTGATAATGAATGGATAATTCGGTCTGAATGTGCCTTACAGCGTGTCCAACCTTTAGGTCACAATGAAAACATGTCTCACTGTAATGAACTGTGATGAAAAATCTTACCCCACACCTAATCCTCCATATCTAATTGTATTGTAGACAAAATCACAAGGAGCTAAACTTATTAAATTGTGATGTTTTTGTAGAAACAAAACCCCTGAGGTCTTTCTTTCTTACAGAATGTTCCAGATGTCTGGATTTTTTTTTTAAAGTTTAACTTTTCAAGGCTTTTTATAACTACGTGAGTATAAAACTACACAGGATTTACATATGGTGTTAATACTGCAGCCTGAATGCTATTATTGAAGCCTCATAGTACCAGGAAAAAAAGAAACTATTTGAAACCAATCATGTTTGGAAAAAAATGAGCAAGACACTTTTACTCAACTGTGAAGTCATTGTAGCTTTTAGGCATTATTCCCCACCCTGTCAACTTTTCTCACTTCAGTCCCAAAGTCAACCCTTGCCAGGGGCAGGGGCACATGGCTTTGTGCTATAACATGTTGCTCAAGAAGTCATGATGGCAGCCGACTGGGCTTGGCTGCTATACTGCTGAGGAGGTCAGGCCGCCTGTGGGAACAAGCCAAAGAAGGTGGTTCTTGTTCTAAGGCTCGTGCCAGGAAAACACCCAGTCAGAATAAGCTGGAGGAGTCATGCAGAGAGCTGGTTGTTCTATGTGAAGGCATGCCAACGAGTGGCTGATGAGGAGCTTACTTTGAAAATACAAATAGGATTTGTTTGGGTTGTGTTGGTGAGTTCTTCAGCATACTAAAGTTAAGTTTTGATACACTACAAAGAAATGTAAAGATATGACTGGTTATGAATGACAAAAGATGTCATTAATCTTTTCAACAAACAAAATCTACGTACATTCGACTACATGCTCAATCCACTGCCTTCACTGCAGTACTCAACATGCTTCAAGCAAGAGATTAGAGATTTTTTTTTTTTTGCAGGGAAAGACCCAGAGAGAGAGGACTACTGTTCTCTTTGTCAGCTACATTAGGGCATGACAGACTTATCCACACGCAGAGAGACATATCCTCAAGATTTAGAGACTCAGAGCAGTGTACAAGTATGTCCATTAGCGCCAGATAAACTCTTGAAGTAGCCCATTACTGCATGTATGGTTTAGGTTCACTCTGGGGGGTCTTCAAAGACAGCAGGCGCATTGTTTCAGAAATACACCACTCACCCTTGAGGAATGGCAATGGCTCTATTAGAGGTGAAAGTAAGCTGGTGATGGAACCTGATACTTGTTCTCAATGTCTTCTCCTTAACTCATTCACTTACCTTCGTACGCTTGTATGCCTGCACTTGCACGCAACTCAGAACAAAAGCAGTGCCTGTGCAATACCAGCACATCGACAGTAAACTGATCTAAAAGCAGTGAGCTCAGACATCTAAGTCAACTAGTGAAAGGCAGACAGGTTCACTTTCTTTAGTCTACTGAACACAGACAATCCTCTTCTCTCTCTCATCATTGCAAGGTGCTGCTGGTTGATACAACCCACTGCCTGCTCCCACAACTCAACACTCTGCTTTTGGCTGCAAGAAAGGTTTGAGAAGAGCAAGCTGAGTAAGATGAGACCTGAACATATTCTGGTCAGATGTCAGCATAGAGTCAACTGACAAACCATGGGCTGTTTCACAGACTTTGAATGTTGTGAGACACCTCAAACTTCTACCACCAAACCTCAGACATAATAGAAGCTCTTTTTAGGTGCAAGATAATCTCTGGTGGGAAGATGCCAAATACACCTTTACTTCAGTGAATAAAGACTATTAAGTGACTTTAAAAAAAAGAAGAAAAAATTTTGCTTGTGCCCCAAAATCAAACTGTAGGTCAGTGACCAGACTGTTAGCAAACACTGCAGCAACCGAACTGTATACTACTTAGCAGCAACAGGGCGGTCCTACACGTACATTTATGCTTTCGTTTTATCCATTTTCATCTGTTTCCATTTTCATGTATGACTCAAGAAAATATTTTTCTGCTTTGTTATCTAATTTTTTAGTGATTGCTTCCTTACTATGTTTCTTTCCCTAAAGGATTTCTATAATGTGTTATTGTATAATGTGTTTCTTTGAAACCTGGAGTGAGCAGCACAACCTCTCTTAGGAAGTACTGTAAATAAACGTCTGCTGTTTAATGAGCCAGCTCATCTATCTATAACCCAATGACAAAAAGGTATAAAGTGGAACTTAGCCACAAGCGACACTGAAGACATTGAGCTCCACTTCACCAGAAGCCTTTGTATTATGGACAAGTATATAATGTGATGGATGTAAAGTTGTGATAACAGGCAGCATCTATTGACTTTATACTTTGTGAGGATAATGTATTGTACTGTTTACTTGTCTAAAGAGAATGAAAGCTACAGTCAGAAGAGCTGTTGCTCCTCATCTTGCTCAGATCAAAGCCTTTCTTTCAGAGCACATTCACTCCAGTCTGCTGTGTTCAAACAAGATGCTGCCAGACAATTAAAGGTACAGATATCATGATCTGCTCAGCAGTAAAAGAAAGATATCAACTTGAGAAAATAAAATACATTTAAATGAATTCTACAAACCTAAAGTAAAGACACTACCATTATCCCATAGATCCCAAACAATACCTGATTCGATCAGGAGGGAAGTCCAGCACAGAGCCTTGGCCATACAAGGAGCAAAAAAAGTACATGTGCATTTTATCAAATCCACTTAATGAGTTTTCTGACCTTGCACAAAGACTTTTTATGTGATGTGCTTCTTTTAATTCCTGGTTCAGTTCATGCGACACTGGCTTCCCGTTTTTTTTTGTCTAAATATACTTCTTCTTGTTTGCAGACTTCAGTAAATGTGTTTCTGGCAACACCCTGAGCTGGACACTGGCCTGTAGGACAATGCAGTGGTTGTACTGAAAAGTACTGCAGTTGTCCCAACCTCCTGCAGCCCCTTCCTCAGAACATGATAAATAAAAAATGTGTTTTTTGTCAGCCTGCCTGGTTAAATGAGGTGTGGAAACACACTGTATAGGAGAGACATGCCTCACTGTCAGACAGAGCCAGCCCTCCTCCTCCTGAGAGAATACTTGGCTGCTGACGATGATCTCCGGGGCTGCAGGCCTGCATGTTATAGCATATCTCTCCATTTGAAATTAATAGCCAACGGGCCCAGTTTACTTTTGAAATATGTTTGGACAGGAAAAGTTCACTGGCATGCAATATACTCTATAGCTTACGTCCACAGAACTCAGAAAAAACACTGACTATTGCTGTCGTGTATGCTTTCAGAGCTAGAGAATACTAAATCTCATGTATTATATCCAGGCCTTAATGCATCTTACTGAAGAGATTGGATTATGGAAACACTGGACAGAAAGTTGAAAAAACAAAACAAAACAAAGCATTGAATAGAGAAAGAGGATGAGACTCATTACACACCCTACAACTTGACAGTGCAGCACACAGCCACTACATTACACTGATATGTGTTTCAACTCTCTGCATGATCTGGCTTCAACTGCGGTAAATTAAAAGTACAGGATGCTGCCAATGATAGCGGAGAGCATGTTGGTGCCTGAAGCCTGCTTCTCCCCGAAGGGAGCAACAGAAAATCAGGAGGCTGGGGGATGGTGATGGGAAGAAACAAAAGTTTGCGGTCTGCTGCTTTGACACTAAACAGGAAGAGAGAGATGAGCAATGTGGAAGGACGTGTGTAGCAATCACCTGCTCAATTCACGGGTCTGTGGTTTTCCCTTGTGTAACGTATGGCTGATAATTAGAAACTGCAGCCACTGCAGCAGCCAACCCTTTCGTCTACACAGCCTCACAGTGGGGCTCTACAACTTGAATGTAAAGGCTATATTGTTTTGCACCAAAACAAAAACTACATAGTCTGACAGTGTTTAGTTCAGTCTGCTTAAGTTATAACTATAAAGCAACAGACATTACCTGTTAGCCTCCAGCACATCATAAACAAGCTGCTTTACCTAAGCAAGGTCCTAAGGCGATTTTCAAGCTGTCAGAGAGGGGTGTGTTAGTTCACACAGAGTGGAGTGGCAGCAGTGATAATTAGGGTGTTTAACAGGGGGCGGGAGAGGTGGCTTGCTCTCACACATCAAAGCAGCACTTGTCAAGAAACCTGGCCAAATATTCTGAATGCTGTCAGTGCAGAGGACAACTTCAGTAAAGATTTCCCTATTACTCTTTCAAAGTTACATTCCATTTCAACAGGAACGGCAGAGTTTTGCACAAATTACCCCTCGAGTTCTTTTTTGCAGGCTTGACTAGTTGGCAGTTGGGTCAACTTCAAACAATGAGCAGCGATGAGTTGAGATACCACTGGCAACAGTGTCACAGCTTTGGATGTAATACTATAATTTAACACTCCTAATAATCAGGGGTGTGGCTTGAGTCAAGGCTTGTCTGAACTGATTATTTGTTCACATAATCCTTGAGTGTGTAGTGTCAATATGACTAATCCCAAAACAGTCAGAGCCTCCCTGTTCTTGGATCATGGTAATCAACATGTTTTGTCATTTGGATTTCAGGTCTCCACGTCAGACTGTCTTTAACAGAAGACCCACAATAACCAATGAGATCAGCAGACTGGGAAGTGTCACCAATTGACCTATGGCGAAGTCCCGCCCTCAAACATGAAAAGCATTGCAGAGAGTCAGTTTTTGTTTGGTTTTATGATTTTTTTTCCTGAGATTGAAAATGGTCACATGGTGTTCATGGGGTACATACAACTCTGACACAAGGTATACTATATATTTACTATATTTACTATACTTCAACATCTCCCTTTAACACAATTAGTCATCATGTCAAACATTTAAAGGAGTCATTTGCTTTTGTGTGAGCTACATGCTTCAAAGCTAGTAGAGAAATGACACGGTTGTTAAAGAATGCCTGTGTGATTACTTGAAAGTAAGTATGAGGTTTGATGTGCTGCTAAATGAAAAGGAACGATAACAGCATGTGAACCCAGCAGCTGCTCGCCTAAGCTTAGTAACTCTGTGGGACGGAGGATAATAAGAGCGGTCAGAGGCTCGGCCAGAGTCACATCAGATAGGACGCGTCATTCAGCAGATGACAAATATGTAAGGGCAAAGGAGAGATATGATCTGACCTGCTGGTAAATGCTGAAGAGTTCGGCTCATAAAGGAATGGTAATCTTTTGTGAAGTGCACTCAGCTGCGTGTTCAAGCTTCGCTTACATCTGTTTGTTGTGTGTGTGTGTGTGTGTGTGTGTGTGTGTGTGTGTGTGTGTGTGTGTGTGTGTGTGTGTGTGTTCTTGGTGAAGAGACATGATCTGCAGCTTGCTGCTAGGAGAGAAAACACAGACATAACAGCATGCCTGTAAAAACACCTGCCTCATACAAGAATCAACACATGCTGCTTTCCTCAACATCATCTAGTTCAGGGATAAAATTAAAAAAAAATTCAAAAGGGTCCAGTCAGAGAAAATGTATTGAATCAAAGATCCAGAACATCATAATGTGTAAAACTCATGGGAGACATTTTTTGTAGTGTTAAATCACTGTTATTTACTTCATTCGTGAACTGAAAAGAGAGTTCAAATTTAACACTTCATGTTGCTAGCTGGTTCTCTCATTTTCAAGAAAAATTTGTTAAGCACTACATATATCATACATACATACATACATACATTATACATATAGCATAGAGGCTTGCACAATTACAAAAAAAACTGTTTGGATTTATTATCCCTTATTTTTAAGTACAACCCTTCTTAAATTTAATAAGATCATAATGATTTCACTGTCTACTGTCAATGTTTCTGTTTACTTAAATATTGGGCGACCATGAATATATGTCAAATATATGTTAATATACAGTGCTTAACAAATTTCCCTTGAAAATGAGAAAACCAGCTAGCATCATGAAGTGCTTAAATTTGAACTCTTTCTTTCTCAGAGAGTTCCCTACAAAACTTCAGCAGTGAAGAGTTAAAAACTGATTTCATCTTTTTTTTTCCTCAAGATTTGAGCCGACACACTGAAACTCTTAGAAGTCAGAAATTAATTTTTATTGTATTCTATTCTATTGTATTGTGTTTTTATATAATATTCCTTATTTGTTAGTACATTTTTCTATTTTAAAAACATCTGTATCAACATTACTGTAGCACTTTAATAGAGACGCATTTTTCCCCCCCATTTTCTCGTCACTACCTTTCCTGAGAATCTGTAAATGGATTTGATCAGATTTCCTGGGACTCTCCTACTCCAACTCCTCTGTTGTGTCTGGCCAACTTATATTTCATGATGACAAAGTTGCTATATATGAACAAGGGCTGTAACTTTGCTTCTAATTCAGTTTATAACTGAGAATGAAAGTGAACAGAGTGGAGGTGATAAGTGATAAGCTTGTTTTCTACTCCCACACTAGGAGACAAATGCAACTCATTTCTGTCTGAACACATTGTTGATATTGCTCACACCAAAAGCCCTACCCTAACAAAATTCATTACCCACTTCCACTCATGTATTAATATTGATAATATGCACCCGATATTCTATGAAACATGGTCACTGCATTTAAAACTGTCTCCGCCCTGTCACTGTCAGGGCCCCCTCTGCCCCACTGCTCTCTTGTCAACCTGGGGGTTCAACCATTCTATTATTAGGAGCCACTGTGGTGCCCTGCTCCTCTTCTGTCCAACAGCCCCCCACGCTAATGGCACCAATTTGTATTCACTGTCAGCTCTGATGAGCTCTCATGCGGAGAGATTGCCTTATCACAAGGCCTCTGGCTCCCATCACCTAAGCCCTTCTCCTGCTGACTGCCAAGCCCAGCATTGTGACTGACAGGCAGAGAGGGTGAGGGGGTAAGTGTGGAGATGAACACTTGTCTTTGTTTTCATGCTAACTCTTGTAACAGAAGACAGATGTGATCTTGCCCAGCATCAGTTCACCAAGACAACCTGAAACAATCAAGAATCCATAATCAAACTTAAATGAACACACTGTTCCTGTCCTTTTAATTCCCCCATGCTTTCCTCTCATTCTGGGAAGCTAAATGTATTTAAGGCCAGCAGTGTACACCTGAGTTCCTCTCCAAACAAATGAACACCTTCCTTCCTTGATTTGGCAGAAACATATAAAGTTAGAGATCCAGCTGAGGAGGATGTGAAATGGAGAGAACAAGTAAGGAAGGGGATCCTCCCATGAGAGTCTTGATCTAATCGCACACATCTGCACAAACATAGCTCTGTTTTTACTGACATATGTTTTATTACCAGTCTCCGGCTCAACAGTGACACATTTTGTCCCTTTCCCATCCCACATGTCAGCTCCAGCAACCCTTCAGTGACTTTTTACACATGGAGTGTTTATATGAATCACTTGTATTTTCAGTCTCAGGAAACTATCCAAGTAACTAGCTGCTGCCTTCACCTAAAGTCATTTGAGCTTGAAATGGCACATGTGTCCTGATAACGCCTGGACAATGCTTAGTAAAACCTGCCTGTGCTAGTCAGCAGGGCTACTCCAGCCCGAGCCAGGAGACGTGCTGAGGTCAGAGGTTGCTTTGCAGTAGTAGCAGTGCTTTATGTTCTGGTTTAATCTGGGATTAGCTCAGGGTCAGGGTTATCTCTCCTCAGCCCGAGTGGAATCAGGAAACAGGGATTGCCTGGGGTAAAGTGGCATTACTGGGCGGCTTGTCTTGAATCGCAATGAGCCTGTGATCAACAGGAGTAAAGACAAGAAGGAGAGAGTGAGTAGATGTAGAGCATGACTCACTGGGCTCTGGGTTGTAACCTCTCTGCCATCACACTAACCTTTGCCAGCCCTGCGATCCAGCTCAATGGAGAGCCACGCACACTAACACTATGAATTACTACACCCAGTTCACCAATGAATCACTGGTGTATTATATCTGTCTAGCCATAGTTATGTGCATACCTTCTGGTTTCCTGAGTGCATTGAGCATGGTAAATTCATTTTAATGCTGGTGTAGCACAGAGGAAGCAGCAGGGAGGTGAGCTCAAAAGTGTCTGCAGAAGAAGCAAGCAGCATAAAGACATGTCTCAGCTGAAAAGCCTTGTTACCATTTGCCTCCCTTATCTTTACCTGGCTTTTGTCAACTTCATGTCACATAATCCCCAAACTGAGAGGAGGAGACACGCGTTACTCACTTTGGGTTCGGCTGTCTGGTTTCAAGGATGTGTGTACCTGGGAGAAACAGACCAGACTATTGAAATAAAGATGGATTTCTAAGAGCAGAGGTCTTACACTCAGTTTCTATGGAAATATTAATGGTAATGAAATGAAGGGAATCGTCTGAATGAGTGTTGAAGGCCAGAAGACGATGAAGACAAATAAATCTGGTGTCTAACATCACCTATGTTGTCGGAAATTAACCCTCTTTAATTCTGATGAATAAAATTACTCAAGCTTTTGTAGAACCAAGCTGTTCTTAAGTAGCCGAATTATTCATGTGTCATTTTCTTAAAGAAAATATTTAAAGTTTAACATTTCTTGCATGATTACATAATTTTATTCTTAGGAATGAAAAAAAAAGGTTTTGCTGCCCCAAACTGACTACCATGTGATGATTTAGAACTTATTTTTAATCATAAACTTAATGTTGACATTGTACTCCACTTCGCACCAGTATAGTGAGTCTCAATCCTCAATAATCCAAGGAAGGAAAATAGCGGTAGATGGTTTAATACTACACAATGGACAGTGAATGCCCTAAAAGCTGAGAGATTATGAAAAAAAGTCTTCCATGGCAGCTTAAACCAGGCCCTAAAAGAACTTGGTAAGACAGGGCTGAAAAATGTCTCAATGCAACAATACAACTCTCTGTCTCTCAGGTGCACCCTGACAGGCCAGTGGCAGATTTACAATTGTTCAGACACAGGATATAGCAAGCTAACGTATGTGACACCAGAGACCCACTGTAGTGCCCATAGGTTATGAATGCCTTATTTGTTGGAGCAGTGTGGGGTCACTGTGTGGGAGGCCAGTTGTTCCAGCCCCTTCCTGAGAATGACAGGAAGACAGGACAGACTGTGACAGCATCCATTGTGGCTCTGCTCCAGGTCTCTTCCTCCCATCAGGCTCCTGCTGATCCCTTACCCTCAGTTAGTACACAGCATGCCACCTCAGCGCTTATCTTCCTGTTCCCAGCGGGGGGCTGGGAAGGGAGGAGTCGTGTTTTAGGCAGAAATGTCTTCAACATTTTATTCACCATGTCCAGTTTCAGATGACACAGGGGACGAGTGGACATCCTCCTGATTCAACCCTTCTTTGGGCAGAGGGAGGTCATCAGCTTGGTTCCAATGCACCCCTAATTCCCAGGCTTGGGGGACAGGAAGTGGGATTAGGTGACAAATTCCAGTTTCCATGTATATGTCAGCAGCAGCAGCATCACATTTTGCCTCATCAGTTACTTTCTCCATTCAAAGGACACTCATCTGAAATAAAGGGGATTAGCCCTCTATAAACAGCTTTGTGTTGTCCACTTCCCCTTGCCTTGTTGGGTCTATCAGTCAGGGGAAGTGCTTGAAATTTCTCCATCATGACCAAATGGGCTCATGGGAAAAGAGAGTTATAGGGCTAACGCTGCTACTAAAAGTCAACTTCTTTAGTGCTTGTTAGATACTTAAAATGCTTTGAAAAGCCTCCATCCACAAAACTGTCAAACAGAATTCAGTGACTGATTATCCATCTTGGAAACCAACTGCAATACTTGAAATGTTTATTTTTTAAAATCTCCCAAGAAATGTATTGTCTCATTTATTACAGCCCTGGAAACATCAGCAGAGGGTTAGGGTTCTGAGGTCAAAAGCCAACTAGGAGCATAAGTCACCGGTTCAACTGTTCTCTCTGACGTTATAAGCCTGCTGTTCGTAAACCATGGCTGTTTTAAGGGCCTTCCAGGGCTCTACGCTCTTATCCTCTTTCGGAGTAAGAACGAGATAATAAGTTCCCTTAAGACGAGAGGAATTAATCTGGTGGAGAGGCTTGTCCCCGACTGGCAAATTTTCTGGTTCTTTTTAAGGAAAACAATAGTAATCCCAGTTTGTGAAAACTGGGATGACCTGAATATTGGTTACAACCCTAACTGCTGACCAGAGAACTGGCATTTGTTTAAATGAGCCCATTATGTTAATGATTTTATATTCAACTAAGTCATTATCATCCTATATGTGTCTCAAGTACTCATCATTTTATTACAGTCTTCACTAAGATCCAATCAGCTGTTGGTTTGGCAGAGTATGCTCTATGTCCATATAAGGTGATGTTAAGGAGATAGTAGCAGAGAAGGGCTGAGGGCTGAGGTTTGAAGGGTCATTGAGTTTACCAAGCCGATTTAGCCATCCCAGTTTGTCACTGGTAATCTCCCTACAGCTAACAAGGTGATAAAATCAGCCGGCTGACTGCAGGACATGGATAAAGAGAGCAGCAGACAGATAGGGAGGGTGAGAGGGAGATATGTTTGAGTGCATGCCTTCTTGGACCTCATCCCTCCATCTCTCACACACACTCACAGATAATAGGCATAGCATGTGCATCTCAACACGCAAGTTAAGTACCTTCGCACACAATAAGTGTGACTCCTGATGGTTTAGACATACAGCAGCTGGAGCAATTTAAACAAAATCTTTAAAAAAGTTGTAACAACAAATTAATACCTATAATACCTCCAAATTCGAAGTGCCTGTGACAACAGTTCCTCCACACACAATAAGCTAAGCACAAATGAGTCAAGTCCAAATTGAAGGTGCAGAACAGGCGAAAGCAAGAAGCGTGTGAATGGTTCATTTAGTTCCTCTGAGACAGAATATGAAGGGTGTTCATTTTAGCTATGATGGCCAAACCATAACCTTCTGAGAAAAAAAACAGACACACAGCCAATGCATCCTCATTTCCTTTCTTTTAAACCCTGTCAGTGTGGCCTCCTTTATCCCTTCACGTCTTTCCTAACACAGAAAGTATGCTTTCTAAATCAGGGGATTCTTTTTTTCTGGCTCTTCCAGCCAAACAGATTCAGTCTGAAAAGGTGGGAGCTTTACGAGCAAAATTCTCTCTTGCTTCCTGCCTGCACAGGGAGCAGCGCAGACTTATAAGAGGGTCAAACTTGCTGGGTTTTTACCTTTTGCTGACAGCCCAGAAGGAGTTCATTTAGCCATTTGCTGTTATTTGAACACATTCAGAGGAAATGGGCTGGTCAGAATGCATTAAGGGACTTCATATGCAGCCGGTGACACAGTAATGTTAAGTCACATAGTGGGATGAAATAGTACACCACAGGTTGTCTTGTTGGAGCAGCAAAAACAAGGCTCTTCACCTCATTTCAAAAAATATTTATACAGTTAGCTTTAATTAAATGGAGAAAGAGAAAACCTTGAGCATGTGCTCTTTGTACTCTTGGTGAATTAATCACACTTTGGTTATAAGTAAATTCAATTAGCTGCAGCTATAACGTTGAACTGAAGCCCTGAAGCTGCTTGGATGTGGTGCTACAGATTTATCTGGCAGCAATATGTCGAGCTGGATGCTGATAGACTTGCAGCACACAGACAGATTTTCCCTGCACTCTTTTCAGCTGTGCTTGTGTCCGGCTCTTGATGCTTGAGCACTACTGTGATTGAAAGTCGTTCTCTTGGCCTGACCTCCCTCTGGTACGGAAAAATCTAAAGAGACAAAACAAACCCTCTTTCTCACTCATCACTTGATTGCCCCACAGCTCTTCAGTTCTCTGAAATTGGCAAAGTGACCTTGATGAGGGAAATACCAACTGTCAATCATTGATTACTAGGACTTTTTACAAATTCACTTAAGGGCTCCCCTTTCAAGTTTGATCAATATCAGCCAAAACCCAGTCAGAGAGCAACACAGACGAGTGGCTATTAAGGGAGTACGGAGCCTCAGGGAGGAGAGGGCATTTTAAGTGGGCAGTCTATTTATGAAGGAGATGATGGAGGGATCTTAGAGCACAACCCAACCAACTGCAGAAACTGTTGCCCACATAACTTTTGAAATGAGGCCTGTATCAGATTCCTGTGTGATCTGGTCACAGCACAGTGAAACTAAATTATCACCAGTTTTCTCACTAAATAACACGAGTAGCTATTTATCATGTGACAGCACAGTCTTATTACAAGATCTCTGATGAGTGAAAACATCTGTTCAGTGTCCATTTTTTATCAGTCAGTCATCCTTTTAACAAAAGCAAAGTCCACTTTTTCAAATAACCAAACACTTCAGACCATGGAAGCAATGAGAAGGCCAACCTTGTGTAACCACTTCATTCCACAGGAACGCAGAGTCCATAAATGGGAATTAAGGTAAACCATGTCACAGTGAAAAACCTACTGGTTTCTTAGGCAATCTAAAAAGTGTCAGGTGAAAAGGATGATGCCCTGTCTCATTATTCCTGGATAGCATATTTGACATGGAATCAGCTGTTAATCCAGAGAAAATCCTGCCAGGTTTTTCTTCCAGGATGGTCCCACAGCAGGTTGGTGGGAAGCAGCTGATGGATTGCTGGGCTGTGTAGCCGCTAAGCCACAACTATAAGCATCCTGCTTTGGCAGCGTTTGGGGCAAGGGCTCTGCACTTCACATAATGACTCATTGATCTGAGCTTCTCAATCCCTTGCTGCCTTATCTCGGTTAATGGGACGGCATCATGGTCTGACACAGGCTGCAATCTCTCCCAGAGACTGAGTGCACTTAAAGGTCAGCGCTGCAGCTATCCAGTAGTGTTAAACTACAACCAGGTGTAAAACAGTATAATTTATCCCTTTGAAAACAAGCTCCTCTTACTTGACTGGTTTGAAATTTCTTACAATTACTCTGTTTCCCTCCGAGTGGTGTAATATACTACCCCTTTTCTTTTTATCATTTCAGAAACAAACTTCATCCATCCACGTTTCTCCTGGGTGCACAATAGCCTTTCTTTGACCCCATTAATTTGAAACAAACTTGTTTACAAAAACCGAAAGAAGTCTCACAAATTCCCAGTTATTTATTACTTTTCAGGCTGGCTTGACAGCAGAAGGCAGGCAGTGTGAGGGGATCAGGGGGGCTGATGGAAGAAGAAAAAGCTCACAGTACTACAAAACAGGTTCCCCAGCAGACTCACTTTACCTGCTTTCCCAAATGGTCAGTGCCACTGAGACTACAGGTTAAAAGGTATTTCTGACAAAGAACCAAGACTTCAAACCAAGGAGAGTATCTGATCTTTATTTTCAATACCATATTCCCTTCAGGATCTTTGAGCTGGAGTGCTGCAGTCAAGGCAGGCACTTCCTTACAAAACAAAGAAAACAAAAATAAAACAAACTCAAAATGTTTGTGCAGGTGCTTCTTATTTTATCAAATTCTTCTGCATTTATATACTGCTCACAATTTTAATCCCACATGACCCATCATCACTGGGTCTGCACAAATAAACACTTTCAGGAGAGGTTAGCCCCCATCCCCCTTCATTACCCCTGTTCTTGACTGACCCAGAGGTAAGTTGTCTGTTTCCAGACGTGACATCCACATGTGGTAGCAGGCATGCAGACATGCCGACAAACTGACAGCTGTGGAAATATACTCAGCTTGGGCAAAAATAAGAACTCATCTCTGAAAGATTTTAATGACTTGTCGGTCCCTCCCTACCTGGGTTCAAACCTGCTGCAGTGAGACACACCTGACAGCCCTGACATCTGACTGACAGGCAGGATATCCTTCTCCGTGACCCTGCAGCCCTCCTCTTGAGCAGCTCTGGCTGCAGGTAATGAGTTGCAGGAGAGGTTGGATGTATTGATTGCAAACTGGCTGAAATAATAAGGCTTTTTGTTATGATCAAATTTCTGGATGGTGCACACGAGGAAACCAAGACAATGACGTTTATTTCCAGTGAGCGACAAGTGTCACTGAGATAATTGCAGTTACCTCTAACCCGGTTCTGCGCAATATTGTCCTCTGACAGACCTTGAGGGCTTCTCTGTTGAGATAAGTCCTGAGTTGGTGTTCAGACCAGACAGAGCACGGTGTAAGATAAACTCAAAGGTCTGTGTTATTTGGGGCATGTTGCCACAAGTAATTGATAGATCTATGAGTCTGTGGGCCAATTAGCTGTCAAATCACTGTAAGATGTTTATGATACTCTTAAGAACAATCCTAGAACCCCCAAAATTTTAATTTACAGAACATCTTTCTTTTTAGCCATCACTGGGTTAGTAGTAGAATCAAAAAGGAATGTAGAAAACAGTCTCGAACAAAGTCTATATCCGAGCCTCACTCATCATTGTGTTTTAATTAGGTACCCCGATATTTTGCTTGTGTTTTTTCCATTCTATATGTTTGAATGATTTGTGTTGTTTAATTTATCAAAATAAAAGTTACTTCCCAAGAAAGACATCTAGCTTCCTGAGAGCTGCTAAAAAAGAAGAGATAAATTTTCGGAGCATTGCTTCATGTTGTCTGGCTTTTTACAAGTCTATGTATATATTTTGGCCTGCAACAGTAGTTTACGATGCATTTGCAGCTACAGTCCAACCCTTTACAGAAATATTCTCAACATACCATCTCTGTCAGGTGTAAAAGAACTGCCATGTTCTAACACTCCTTCACGGTCTTACACTACAACAGCAACTAACCATCAGTTTGGTATGAAACTCATCAAAGGCCAAGTCCCTCTTGTTCCCAAAGACAGCATCAATTATTTCTTATACTTTTAAAAACAGAACAAAAGTCAGCTCCATTGCGTGAGCAGTTAATATGGCATGTTATCATTGGCCCAGTGCATGCACAGCAAACACAAAAAAGTATTAGTGATGACCTTCAAATAATTCACATTGTTTTTTAATGAGAAGACTAAATTTAGGGATTGGAATCAAGAACTGGTTCCAATGACTTAAAGTCGTCTCCATCTTTGCCTCTATGCTCAAAAGTTCCCTTATTGTACTGTCTTGTCCCATTGGCCTTGCAGAATAACATCATGCATTACAAGAAGCAGTCTGCAGGGACAACAACCAGGGTCAAGAAATCAATCAAGACAGACAGAAGACAGAAGTTAAATAAAAAATGGCTTGTTTTTACACAAACAGCCTATGCCTGTGTTATCTTAAGGTGGAAACACCAGCAACATGCTGGAACTATTGTCCAGTACAATCAGTCAAATAGTACATAGACTGTAAAATAGACTGTTGTTCTTCTAACAACTCACAGTACTTTCACATTGCAAGTCACATTTATCCATTACTCACTCACTGTTACATAAAGCACCACTGGTAATAACTTTTCCCATTCACACAATGATGGCAGAGCACCAGGGAAAGTTTGCAGTTCAGTGTCTTACCCAAGAACACTTTGGCATGTGGACAACAGAACCTGGGATTGACCTTCTTACTGAGAGCCGACCTATTGAAAAATTAAGCCACATTCTGCCCCCAAATATCAGGAGTGTCATGTATTAAACACTCTACACTGCTGATGTTTCACTTTAAAGGGTATTGCAGTTATCTAGTGTTTTGGTTTAGTGGTCATCAATTCATCATTACATCTTTAAAGAAAACCTAAAAGCACAAGGGTATTCCAATAGCTGTGGTAACTACGATCAGGCACATTTGGGTGAAAGTCACCAGTTAACGGGGTCACTCTTTACATGAAGTATGAGAGCTTCTGTTTCAGCAGAGAAGTGAAGACCTGTTTTCTATGTTTACACAAGGACAAAGTGTGCAGATTGAAATAAGTGAATCAGTAATGCCTTTAGTCAATGAAATCCTATCAATTCCCATCTCCTCTCATTAAAATAGATAGGTGAGCTGCTAAATGCTTGCTCTGTGTTTAATGTGTGTTAGTTTTGTTATCAGTTGGCTGTAAACTGCTCCACCTCTTGTGTTTCCCTTTGAGAGTTTTCACTCCCTTTAGAGTCACTATCTAAATCAAGAAGTTCATAAGCTCACACATCTGACACTTTGCATTTATATCAAGATGAAAGAACTGATCAGTTACTGCTCTCTGGAGACGACTGAATAAAAGGGTAATCTGATTTTGACAGGCCTTAGGCTTTTATTTGGCTGCTAACAAGTTAACCTCTCTCAGCAACTCAGCCCCGCCGTCTCTTCCTGGCTCTGCATCAGCACTGCAGGCAATGCACAGCTGTGAACAAGAAGCAGCCTCTCACAGTCCTCCCGGCCCCAACCCCGCCTGCATGATGTTCCTGAAAAATATTTTAATTGACACCGCAATTAAGCAAGACAAGTCAAAACAGAACTTTACTGAAAATCTGTGAGGGGGGTGAATAATCTGCCTCTCCATTTATCTGGGAAATGTAGAACGAAGAGAATTTATCACAGATGTATCTCCAGTTTCTCGGGCAGAGAGAGTTTACTGCTGAGAAGATGTTTTTGAATAACTGTGTAATTAACTTCCATACATCAGCACTGGGGACAGGGGTTTAGAACCAATGCGTGGAGCTGCCATGTACCACTGAGAGGAAAGACGTGGAAATGAAAATGAGCATTCACTTTATTCTGGAGTCTCAGTACAGGACAATGTCTTTGTTGTTACACCTGCAGCTTTTCCATGAATTCATTAAGGCATAAAAGATCATTCATGAATACTGGCTCAATTCAAGACAAATGTTGTTAACACTGACGCATAGCAGGTGGGCCCATATTTCCATGTATTTATCACCATTCAAGGCCTTTTTTGTTTCCAACGAGATGGATTACAGTTTAGCCAAGGCTGCAGGTTGGAGTTCCACAGAAACAGCACATTTAAAGGAAGCACTTTCCTTCTGAGGGCTCATCTCTTCAAATCCAAACATTATGATTAAATAACTACATGCCACACAATAAATAAATAATGGTATTATGGCACAGCTCTGTTTCCTACTAAAGAGTTGAATTAATTGAGATTACGCTGACCGCACAAGGTATCAGCACATTTTAACATCACATAAAAGCAAACCCACGGATGATAAAGGAGAATTAAAAAGGAGAGGAAACTCTTTGACAGCTAAACTATCAGGTGCGGCAGTGGTTGTCTTGGGGCATGACAGCACTTTTCAGAGCTGGTTCACACATCCCCTCTGGTTAGCACATGAAAGTGAATTTCTCTGACATCTCAAGAGGCAACCCTCTCCAAACAAATGAAACACGTTGCTAGGAAAGACAACAGGGATGGATGAGGAGCTCGGCCTCGGCTTACAAAAAAAGTCATCAGTCTTTGCTCAGTCTATCAGCCATACTGGTGTCTGCAACATACTTTAAAACTTGACATATTAATGCTGCTCACATTATTGATAATACAATTAACTGCTTAATTGATTAATCAGTAATGATTCATTAATCAATTTTAGAAATTAGCTTTATGCTGGGCATGTATTCAGGAGTTTAGGAAAGCAGATAATCCATAAAAGTGCAGAGCTTACTAAGAGTTGTTGTGAAGTAGAAAATACTAAAACGCATAAATACTCAAGTCAAGTCCATTAATCAGTAAACATTAACTGTATTCTGGTTATTTTACTTAATCATATTACACAATAAATACAACTTTGTACATGTAGTATGTATGACACATGGTTAGGTAGTTTGAATGATGAGTTCTGGTTGAGTTTTTTTTTTTTTTTTTTTTTTTTTTAGAAGAAGAAGAAGAAGAAGAAGAAGAATGGTGAACAGGTATCAGACACTTTGTAAGAGGTTGATTTTAGACAAGAAAAAGATGATTTATTTAATTTCTATTACTGCCCCCTGTCCAGTTCTGTATTTTAGGGGATTTTTTGACTGTTGCTCAACTTCCATTCATCCATTAAAATTATTCATACTGAAATAATTTCTTTCTGAGATTTTTTTGTAGTTATTTCAAATTTATTGTTCAGTCATACTCTTTCACATGCAACAAGTGACGGATACTCACAAACGTTTGTATAATTTTCTTTGTACAAAATGAAATACTTCAGCCACCAATCAAAGACTCATTTACCGTCATTACAGAGAATATACTTGATTTACAGACACTCACAGACATTTCCACACACTCACACAGTGCAGCCAATGAATCTTGGGTGCCTTGGGGATTAACCCACAAACACAAACACATGATGGAGCTTTACTGCAGGCGTGCAGCCATCACTCACTGAGGAGTTGATCCCACAGTGCATTCCATCCCCACAGCACGTCATTAAAATCACTGCATCTCGCCTAACCATTATTTATCTCTCATCCCCTAATTAGTTCCGATCAATTACCTTTACTTAATGTTGCCTCCATGTTTAAGAAAACAGGAAGAGCTGCTTATTCACTGCTGCTCTTTTTGCCACTCTTTAAAGTATTCCCTCAGGTTGTGACCACTAGCTTTGGCTTTTTTTTTTTTTCTCTCTGCCTCATTAAAAAGCCATCATTCAGCCTGGGGTCCAACGCAAGAAAGAGGTGGGCTCCGGGACCCCCTAGAACCCCTATCTGGTCATGCATGTATGAAGGAGGGAGTGAGAGCTAACTGACTTAATTACAGGCTTTAAAAAAGCAAACACTCGTCACAGCTGAGCTACATTACTGAGTACTGTTTGACAGGGCTGGTCAAAAGAGGAGAAAAACTGCAAATTTGGGTGATGATATAAGTCATCAGACCTCTTTCAGGTGAAGTCAGTGAGTTTATCAAGCGGTGAAAGCTGCAGAAATACAACTTCAATGATGTATTGATGCATGCCTGATCACGTACCAGCTGAGATGCACTCCGGTCAAGTGACAGGATATACTCATGTGTAGCCGTTTAAACTGGAAAAAAAGGAGTATTGGTGTGTGTATCCTCTTAGCCCGGGGAACTGCTTAAAATGCACTTCATACATTTTCTGTAACTTAATTTCTCTTTGAGCAGCCTTTCTGTTTGTCTTTTTTCACCCTGAGAATATAAGTATGTCCAAACTGGAAGGGGAGAGAGTACAAGTTGGCGTAAAACTTGATCCACACTGTAGCCCACGAGAGAGACATTGGACTGATTCAGACATTGGAGGGGAAGAAGTTGGAGTGAAATCCTAGCCTTTGCTTGACTTGTCTCTCTTGCTCTCTCCCAGTCCTCTTCTCCCCGTCTCCCCGTCTCCCTCCCTTCCGTCTAAGCGGTTCATCTTGGACTCTCGGCCCGTTTGTCTTCTCATAGAAAGGAAATGCAAAGTAGGCTGCTCCAAAACTCTGGGAAACGCCACAGGACGTCCCTGGAGGGAAAATAAATACGGCCACTCTGATCCACACAGTAAAGTGGCAATAAAGTATTCATTGACCCTCCATTGAATGGCTAAGCAGGAAAACAAGCAAGTGAATTAAAAAGTCAAACAGGGACTTAGCACACAGTAACACCAACCCCCTCATTTTAAGATTTATAAAACAATTAGAAGACTCACAGAGCTCAAATGCATGAAGGTTCCGCTCAGACAAGCAGGGAGATAAAAGAAAGAGGCTGGGAGAATAAATGAAGTGAGTAAGATCAGAGCATTACCAAATAATTCCACAAACAACACCCCTGATACTCATAATCTCCTGTGCTTTCATATTACTACAAATCACACACTACTGGTTTGGCATGATGCCAGGCTAAGGGGGCTTTTAAAAAAAAAGGCCCTCTGCTCCTCCATACTTACATTTTACCTCCATCTGAGGTATCTCATTTTTCACCTCCCTTACAGACTGCTTTCCTCAATACCCTTCAGCAATGAAGAACCTCAGACCTGGACTAAGGAATCTATAGGAAGCACAGAGAAATCCCTGCGGGATGCTGCGCGCCACATTCTTAAACAAAAAAAGGCCTGATGTTGGTTTGACGCCCACCCCCAGGTCTCCCAGAATGTGAATGAACTTTTTATGAATAAGAGGCAAACCTACACAAACACCCCTGCAGCTATAGGACCTTCACAGGGAGAAGAGTGTGTGGGTGACGTCTCACAACAACAACAACAAGGAGAACTGCATGCCAGGGTTCTCTTTATTCTGCCCCCAAACCAATCAAGAGAAGGCACTGCTGCAGGAGGGGGCCTAGAAGGATGGCTCCTTCACAAAAACGGCCTGTCAGGGGGTCACCGATGGCCCTAGCCTGTCTTGAATGGATTTGAATGGGTCCATCCCCGCACACTGCAATTAACACCTACTCAACCAACAGGCAGGGGGCAGCAATAGGGAAATCTTCAAATCAGCATTTCAAAACCAAGTAAGTACAAAGGCATCAAAGAGCCTGCTTTGTTATTTGCTTGAGTGCTCTTATAGGAATAAATGTTGTCTCCCAAACAACCCGACTTCCTCTTGCTAAAGTGGTTTACTCACCACTGACCAAATAAGGGGAGAAAGACAGACAACAGTTTTGAGAGGATTGTAATGGAAGACATGGGTGATGTGCTGACTGAATTTAAGCCAGTGAAATGTACCCAAAGTGAACTCTGAAGCCTGACTACTCATGGCTGTAATCAGGTATCTAAAAACTACTTTTCTGCCAGACTCCATAACAAATCCTCATGAGTACGGTTAAACTCCAACTTTAGAATCCATTTTCTGTAATGCATAAAAAACAAACTATACAGTGTATTCCTTTTTCTTTTCATTAATTTCTTTCAACGTCCACTTTGTTCACTTCCAATAAAAAGTAAAATTCCCAAAGGTTCAAATGAAAATGTTTAGAACATAACCCAACCTGGACAGCAGTAAAAAGTTGTGTTTTTGTATCTGATGGCTGTTAAAAACGTAGCTGGTTAAGCTTGAGCTTCCTGCCTGTTAAAGGAATGTTTATCCCAGCCACTGCAGCCAGGCACTTACCCACAGCAGATTAATGCTGGTTCTATCAGAACAATATTAACACAAAGAAAACAATCCACACCTGCTGTTTATGTAAAACGCTTAAAGACGACTTTTGTTTTCATTTAAAGCTACACGAATAGAAATCAATTAATTACAGCTTGAACTGCAGTATATCAATGATGGAGAGATACCTGCATACAGGAAATTTAGTTGTGCTTGAATTCTTGCATAGTCATGACCTTGGTGTTTTTTCTATACTTTCTGATTCCTAGAACTTTCTCACCACTGAAGTGAAATTTTATCTACACATTAATGCCAGTTCAAAACTGTGTTTAGTCATTAAAGCTGTTTTCAGACCTTAGCACATTTTCAGAGCTCTGCCTTAACTTTGATTTTTCAGATGTGTTCACGTCCCCTCACAGTATGATGTTTATACTTTGCAGCAGTCATGGTACAGTTTTTAAACTTATTCAGTATTAAACCTGCCTGATCCTATTGTTTTTCTCTTCCATATTTTTATTATAATTTCTTATTTTCTTAGTAATTCTTTTGACGTTTTTTCAGAGCTCGTGTTTTGTACATTCACAGTATTTATAACTATAAAAAGCTTATTTAAAAAAAGATTAAAAATATTATATTCTGTGGAAAGAAATATTAATGCTACAAGGTTTTGAATCAATCATACCAACAAGTTTAAGAAACAAAGATACTAGCCAGGGGAAAAGAGTTAAAGGCAGGTTTGCTAAGTTTTAATGATTTTCCACTTTTTTTTTCAGCCACTTTTTGCACACCGGTTAAACAAGAATCCTGGGTGTCCAGACAAAACAAATAATTTCACTCAATAGTCATCTCCAGAGAGGTTTCTAAAAAGAAGATAGATACTGGAGGCATCATCAGATAGGGAATAGATGTCTCTTTAAATAGACCAATTTCTCCTCATAATTTAGAGGACTACAGAGTACCAAAACAGACTGGCCATATTCTTACAGAACACAGACCCCAGTTTGTGACCAAAGTAACGACAATAAAGTCAAAACTTACAGCTTCTGCAACTGTTTTGCACTTCAGTGGGTTTTTTTTAATAAAGCAGCAAAACTGGACAGAACACCAGTCACATGATACAAATATCCTTCCTTGTACTTGCCTACTTGTGAATTTTCCTGACTTTACCTTCTGCATTTTCTTTTTTCTGGCAGGAAAAAGTCATGGTAAAGTCTGAAGGAATTTTATGCATGTGAGAAAACTTTAGAAACGCAGTTTATGTCGTGAGTTATCTGTTGTACCCAGTTGTGTTCAGAGGTCACAGTGCACCCCACAGTAACGGTGTATTTATTTACTGTTCACCCCAAAGTAGAGAGGTCACATTAATGGGCACGAGTCTGCACAGCTCTGAGGAAGCGAGACACACCTGAAACTTAATCCACTACTGACAGAGGGTGAGAAATTATGTTGCGGTTGTAGATCAGAGGGAGGCAGTGGCTTCGGCCTCCTCAGTCAGGGTCATGCCCTCCCAGATGACCTTTCTATGGATCTCCTATACACTTATGTCTTCAGGGATTAACATAAGGAGTGGAGGCATGATTAAATAAATATAGAAGGCAATTGTAGTTATGGCATGAATCATTAATTGCAGATACATTTACTCATATTTTGCACAGCAATGTACAAATGAGGTACAGTCAAAGAAAGTGGATCAAGAAAAACCTTTAACCTTGAGCACTAAACATCACGATAATACACGAGGAGACTTCAAGAGAATCTGTATTTAAATGGAAGACCAAGATGCTTTTCAATTTGAATATATGATACATCAAACATCATGAGAGAAATTACATAAAATATCGTGTATAAAGGCTGTCGGTGAAAAAACAAGAATGAAAAAGAGAAAAACAAGAATCAAGAAATTGAGAAAACTGTTGAAGAAAGAGGACTTAAAAAGGGAGATTGATTCATAGACTTTGATAGTAGTATAAGGCTCACATTATGGAATTCAATAATCTCAGGAAGAGCTATTGGTCAGGGGCTGCAAGGGACTATTTAGGAGATACTGAAAAAACAACAGCGAAGAAAGGAGAACTCGTAGTATTGTTGCAAAGAGCCAGATTCTTGTTTCTGGACACATAACAGGGATGGGCAGCGGTGTGGTTTTCAGGGCCGGGGATACAAGGCTGCCGATGTCTTCAAAGGCTGGTATGCCAGTACTGGGCTCTGAATATGATACGAGTGGCTACAAACTGCCAGTGGAAGAGGGGGCTGATACAAGAGAATATGTGGAAGTCAAAGACAGCGCAACGTTCTGGATGAGTTGCACACACTACACACACCCTACTATTACAAGGAGTTCAGAGGAAATACTTCAAGATGCAAGAAGTCAAACGCCTGAAAAGCCTTTATTGTATATTTTCACTCTAATTATCAAGCTTAGATTCCTGTTGACATAAGAAACACATCAAAGCCTGTGTGACAAGACACAACACAATCATCCTCTCCTTCCTCTACAGGTTTTCCTCCTTCTTCCTGACTATTCACAGTTTTCTTACATCACATCTTTACAGTAAAACCACAATATATCACAATCTACAATATAAGTCTTCAATACATCTCAAGCAAATGTATCTAATCCTTCGGGACCATTAATCTACCTGACACCTTAATCTGCAAAAACAGACACACTTGTGCTAATAATATACAATGTTCAGCTCCACCAGGGTTACAGAGACAAAGCCAGTCTGAGTCCTCAACCTGTTTATCCAGTCCATAGTAATGCCCTGTTTTCTCAAGTAAGAAAGGACATGAAATCCCACAGGAAGTCTAATTATGCCACCTAGAAAAGGGACCAACCTTGAAGCTTGGCAGGTGTGCTAGATACCAAGCCAGAGGCACAGATGAACCTTGGCGTCTGCGAGGTTTCCACCAATATATCAAGCTTAAGACTGCTTATCACTGTCAGATACCCGTTGTCTGAGTAAAAGGGTAGCGTAATATCAAAACATGCTGAGTGACAGTTTTCTTCACATCACTGAGAAGTTTCAAAAAGTTTAATCACACCTGTCAGGGCTTTCAAGGTGTCACTGGTGTGGTCTTTAATAACCACAGCAAAGAACCTCATTCTCACACCTTTTGTGATTACAGAACACAACACTACACTTGGTTGGCCCATATGGGTTCATTTACTGCTCCAACATGTGTTCCCATATTCCCAACTGACAAAAATATACTGTTGGGTCTGCTCTTTTTAATGGTTGATGTAAATCCTTTAAAAAATATTTTATCTTCACAAACAAAAATAAGCTGGAAGAGATAGGGAAGGGAAATATGACTCACAGTACTTGAACAGTTTGGCTGGTATTTTCCAGTCTGGTGAAAAAAAGGGTTACAGGAGGAGAAACAGATGCAGCAACATCCCAGCGTAAGACAAGGCGGACGGACAGCACTGAGTCCTTGTTTTTGAGACAATCTTGATTTCACTGGAGGCAAGACACTGACAGACTGAAACTTGACTCAGGAGGCTGTTTCACTGGTGAAACCCCGACTAAAGATGAGAGACCACATTCTCACAACATATCCGTCTTTCTGCAGAGGCTACGAGAATGCAGGGCTTCCATGCAAGGAATCCCAAACAGCCTGGTCTGTGTGTGTTTACTGCCGTGCCCATGTCGAGAAAGAGAAAGTGGAGACAAACAGAGTTGCGGCAGAATATACTCAGACGCCACCCTGTCTTGTGGTCCCCTTGTCCAAAAGATAGTTGTGCAGGAACCCTGCTGCCTTTTGAGCCATTTCATATATAATCGCTCATTCAACAGATGTGAGAATTCCAGAGGCAAGCGCTGATACTGTGTCCTCTTTTATCAAACAAGACCACCCAAGATGCCTTAGATACACTTCAAAACCTCAGTGCCATATGGCTGTAGAGTCAAATAGAGTGAGGTGCCAAGTGGCTATATTCTCTAACACTAAAATACAATGACTTGATTCACTAGCCATCTTGAAAAAGGCATGCATGTGTTTAACAACCATGAGAGGGAGAGAATAAAACAGATACTCCAGTGGCAGCAGCAACACCGGCTGGGAGGTGCAGACTGCATTAATGGTTGGCAGACACAGCTCTGAGATGACACCGTGGCAGTGATTTTATTTGCAGAGGGAAACTGGCACCACAGGAGAGACACACACCAGGTTGTTGCTGGATTCAGGGATAATGTGATGAAAGGTGCCAACGTTCTAATTTTTTCTTGAGGAATATCACACTCCCATCCCACAGATATACCTGACAGGGGAAGGGTGAGAACAGAAACTATACAGGTTATCTGCAAAGCTTTGGAACCACTTTTAAATACGTGATGGGAATTTTATTGTTGATGAATTACTAAAACATGTTATAAAGAGGCACAAATCCCTCATGGCTGCTTGGTAACAAATATAAATATATGGGAATATAAAAGGTGGAAGTTTGCCTCTAAATAATAAATGTTGTCAGAAGAGATTTAAACCCACATTGAAAACTTCGTAATGCAGATTCTATAATGGCTGTGCCTCGGGCAGGGCGAAAACTCTTGCGGAGTGCCCTATCACTTAATTTTCCATCTCTCAACAGTGTTTTCATTGTTTATCAATGACAGCATGGTACCAAGTGGCCTAGAAATAAAATGCAATCATAGCTACATCTATCATCTGCCAAAATGGGAACACGGTTCAGGAAACACGCTCACAGGCAGAGCACTTATCGACCTTTAATTCCTGACCTGTCAGCCTGAGACAGATCTAAGTTAACAATAACCTCTGACTGGAGAGCCGCTGATGTCCTCAGTTTTGTCCAGGCCTAAGAATGGTTCAGAAGTCATGTTTCATTTTAGCACAGCTGTTCTATGACTATGAATGAAAACAGATAGAGAGAATCAAAACAAATTGAGCTGTCCACAATGAGTTCAACAGAAGGTGTTATACATCTCAGCAAGATATGTAGTAGGGCTGGACGATATTTTCTCACAACATTCGATTTATGATTTTAATCATTTTTTTTCCTCTAAAAAAAAAAAAAGACTCCCAGTGACACAAAAATTACATTAATCAAGTTTTTCCTCTATGTTGTCAAAATATTTTCCCAAACCAAACAGAATTTCCCTCTTAAAGTTAAAGTGTGTGTTTGACATAAACACTCAAGGCTGAGTATCTTCCCAGTATATTAACATGATACTCTCTGATCAATAGTTAACCTCATTTAAAAAACAAATGCAAGCCTTTAAACGTCCTTGTGCAAAACCTGACACGGCCTAGCATCATGAAAACTTACCTAACCCTAACCCTCTCTTAAAATTAAAAACCTTCCATTGTTTCCAGCACAGGGATCAAGAAACAACAGGATATGGGAAAAGGTAACTAACAAGCAAAGGAGTGGATGCCATTCATGAAAGATTGCTCAGCAGCGAGGTTAAATCTTAAATCATAAACAAGAAGTGGTGACACACATTATAAGATTTAGCCGAAGGCATCACACACAGGGATGTCAGCAGCTTCTAAATCACACGGTTTCAATATTTTCTTCCATATTTGCTGTCTTCTTGATCTCATTATGTTAAACATTTTAAATTGTTAAGGACATCTTTTGGTCAACAAGAACTTCTGATGAGTTGACTCTTTGACAGCAGAATACTGCATTTGCACTTGCACTGCACTCACCATCCAACCAACTGTGTTCAATGGTTAACCACAGACCTACAAATGACTGCTGTCTGCTATGGGAGAGTAGAGTTTACTCTAAATATAACTTAGTCAGCTACTGGGGAGAAAAACTGAGGTCTGGGATGTAGCCAGAGTAATAGTGCTTTCCAGTGCTTTGTCAGTCTTGACTTTGCAGCTGTGGTGATATATGGACTCAGCCCTGACAAACAGTAATTAGAGATCACAGCCAAACATCAGCAGTGGTGGTGGACTACTGGGGCAGTGGTTTTGTGGAATACACATGTGGTTTGCTAATACAGCAATGCTACATTTGGGGTAAAGGTATGCCAACATGCATGGTGTCTACTGCAAAGAGGAAGCAGGAGCAAACAGGAAGTCTATATAAAGGTTGATGCCACATTACATTTTTTTCAGGAGTGTAGAAAAAAACTCCCAAAAGCAAACATGCTGAAGTATCCACATGATATTTATTCTTTTCAATTGGCAAAATTTAGGTAAATATATAAAAAAAAACGTTCAAAATATTCCAAGAAACATAATGTCAGCCAATCAGCTCCACAGTGATAAGGGCTCCAGATAATTCTGACCACAAATCTATGCTCCTAGGCTTCAAACAATGAAAGTAACCACTTATTTGTATCGTGCAATAACAGCACGAGCAGTTTAAACATTTACCAATATATGTGACAGGGCCATAGTAAAGGGCACGCCATGAGATTAACTGATAGCAAACTGCTGAGCCATCAAAACAACTACCACACCGTATGGAAGCTGTCCTAAGCTGCTTCTCAGCTCACACTGTCAGATAAACCCTCATCTGCTCTTATTTATTTGGCCATTCAAAGTCAGAAAAAAACACATCTCTAATGCCAATGGCTTACTCAACCAAGAATTCCCCCAAAAGGGGCTTTCTAACCCTCTACACTTCCACCCACTCACTCAAACACTCATCAAAACACACACACTCACCCCTGACAGACTTAAGACTTTGCTGTGGAGTAAAAATAGGAGCCTACTGTTAGCCCTTCACAGGAGGCATGCAGATGGGAAATATTTGAAATAATGACAAGTGAGAGCTGCTCCCTATCACTTCCACCTGCTGGGCAGCAGAGTTTGTGTATTGTTGTTGTGTATTGTGGTAAAGTTGACCCACATTCTGATGTCGTTCCTGGATTTGTCACTGTACGTGCCCAGTGGGAGGAGGGAGCAGCATGCTGTAATCCTTTGTGTTATGGTGTTTAAAAGACTTGACTCCTTTGAGCCAAATGACCATAATTCTGTTGCTGCTGTTGAAGAGAAAAGCCGTACAAATTTCATTAGCACCGATGCAGAAAAAGGTGAAAAGTGCATTGCACTAATCCTCCACTTTCAGCAGCAGGTCACATCTACATAGATTTTATATGAGTTGTGAAGATTATTTACATTGAGCTTCTGCTCATTTTGAAGCAAAGTATGCAGGTAAGTAAACAATTACATTTGTAGCCCTCACAGCTTCAGAAAAATGCTTCATAAAACAATGCTTTGTGATTAACTAAAGTGAACGAGGTTGTGGGTGTGTGGTATAAGACTGAAATATTAGAGCCATAAGCTCGGATTTAGATGTAGATCTGCGTAATGCATGAACTCAGATATGTCAGCGTGGGAGTGTGAGCAGCACAGCAGCATTAATGTTACATTATTTCAAAGCCAAACGTCCTGCAAGAGCAACTTGTCCATTCAGAAAGCGTGATGCTCTCTGTACCTCGTGTGACACAAAAGCAAAATGTGATAAATAACATCAACATTAAATCTGTTGACCTCTCAGTGGACTTAAGCCACAAAGGCACTCGCATGTCTTTGGAGTCTCACAGAGAGGCAAGGCTCTCACACGATCCTTTCACATGTAAATTTACTCTTTCACTTTAGTGATGAAACACATTAAATATGGGCCAACAAGTGGCACAACATTTGTGCAGAATCAAGAACGGTGGCTTTCATAAAATATAACTCAGCTACTCAAGACAAAGAACCGGAGTCAGCGACACTCAGAACAAATGATGTAATGCTTAAAAAAAAGTGAACAAACAATTAATGATAAAATACTAGAAAATTAGGAATGCACTGATCCCGATCCTGGTGTCGATATTGACCGGATCAAGATTCTTAAAGCTGGATCGGGTATCAGTGGGAAAGGGCCAATCCATGGAGAAGCAATCAGCTCTATGCCCTTTTTTTTTTTTTTTTTTCATTTGCACTCTCGTATTTTGTACTAGAAATTTTGTTGTCACTAAAGGAACTTCACACTAAGATTAAATTATGATTAAATCAAACAAAATTGTTTGCATATTTTTCCAACAAAATGGTCACTTTGGTATGAGGTTACAAACACTTCTCTAACAACTACTCTAACAAGTTTGGTACTGAAATGTTACCTCTGATGGACTTTCGTTTTTTTTTTTTTTACCAGTCTACATGGTATTAAAGTTTACAATTGTACATTAAGTCTGTAAGTTCTGAAGCACTGTTTTCACCAAACTGCTGGTAAACATCCAAACACTTTGCACTTTAAATAAATATCAACTTCAGTAATTCCATGTGTACTCATTTTTTTGTCTTACCCCACAGGATGGCATCCAGGTTATTATTTTAAAACTGGTATCAGATCGGTATCAGTATTGGGACCAGAAAACCTGGATCGGTGCATCCCGATAGAAAATATCATTTATATCACTAAAAAGGCAGAAATATGTGCTTAAAATTAGATAAGCTGCATCAGTCTATCATTATTTGATGCTCAAGTTCTCATATTTGATAACAATCTGAACCCAAATCTGAATCATTTACAAACCTGTTTCATCCTGTGACCTATGGAACAATATGAAAGCGTTATTATACAAAAGCATGATTGTATCACCCAGTGCTAAACAGAGCTGAGCTTCTCTTATTTTCAAAGAGAAAATAATAATGAGTTGTTCAAAAGAACTATCAAGGAAAAAAACAAAACTCAGACTTTTGATTTACTGAAATCTTTCCAAAAATAAACTCACAGCAAAAATATAATTGTCTTCCGAAGAAGCAAACTATGACCCAGTCAAATGTCTTTCCTCAAGCGCTTACTTTAATATTAGCTGGTGATATGCTTACATGTCGTGCCAGGACTCGCTCTGGGTGTGTATTAACTCAAACTATCAGATTCTCAGCAGTTTCAGGTTGACTGTCTGATATGATTCCTATTTTTTGAGCAGCTCACAGCAGCGGTCTTGTCTCAACAAACTTAAAAATGTTCAGCGATTACATTCGGCAGATTTGCTACACTTCTTATCCTAGCTAGCTGATTACACCTGTTTGCTGTGTAAACTGAGGCAGACTTCTTTCTTTTTGTTAACCCAGCCCTTTCTATTTGGCTTACTAGAAGGAAAGAGGTGATAAGACTGAACAAAGTCTACTCCTAGTTTTATTTCACAGCCTTTGAGAACTCCTCTCTTATTAAAATGTTTCTTTTTTTCTGTATCATTCTTAAATAATTGGGGACAGGGTTTCTTTCATTATATACCCCTATCATAAAACTACGTGACACATTATGTTGGGGCTAAGCAATTAGGTCTCATGATTTATTCGACTTGCCTTGATAGGGAGGCGGGGACCTCCCAGGCAGAGGTCATGGATCTGAACCTTTGCCCTCAGAGTTTATCTCTTTGGAGCATGTATGTAGTTCAACTGGGGGGGAAAAAAGCTTCATTGCTGCTATTTTTCTGAACAATATGACACATTTTAAAATCACAAAATCATAAACAGAAAGAGGATAATTTATACATTCCTTCATCTGCCAAAACTGTGTAAAATCAACACTTGTGGTCGTACTATATGCTATTTAAGTCTCTGCCAAGAGGAAAACTGTTCTCCCTAATGGCTCGAGCAGAAACTTAACACATCTTGATGCATCTAAGAAAGAGCAGCCAGCTTGCCAAGGTAAGGACTACATGGGCCTCTCAAAAAGCAATTAAGGGAGAGAGAGTCATAATATTGAATGGAGAGGGGGGTGCATTCCTCTGAGAGGCAGCAGCAGTAGACTGTGAAATTCATATTGACTGGAGAGGCAAACACACACAGGTAAGCAGCAGAGCTGAGCTTTTTCCACTCTGTGTCAGCCAAAGAATAGTGCCTGTAGTCTGCTGCTTTCTAATATATTGTGGGTAAGTTCAGCCATCCAGAGATGCTCTTTTACAAAAGCATCCACTGAGTCTGCTCAGAAAGAAGCCTATAGAGCAGCAGAAAAACATTAAGCAAAGTTCTTCAAAAACAACGCTGCATCAAGAGAAAGAATGAGCAAAAATGATATTTGACGGGGGAAAAAAAACTGCTGAGCTCTGGATGTGTGTTCACTGATGTGTTAAATCCTACTTGATTAAAGCAGGAAAACGCCTTTAACAATGAACCGTGCCAGTCCACTTAATTAAGTCAACTTGTAGCGGGGAGCGCTGGGAAATGGAAAGCAAAGCAAACAGGGGTGCTGCAGCTCGCTCCCTGAGCTTTTCTCTGGGTGCTAATCAAAGGCTTGATCTGGGAGCAGGACGGGCTTTGGGGACGTCGCTCTGCTTGGCTGATCCTGGCAATTTGCTCCAGATAATACCCTCTCTCACTCTGTACCCCTCGGAACCCGGCAACCCATCTCACCTAATCTATACAGCCGCCTGAAATGTACAAACAGCCCTCTGAAGTCCAAGTCTGTCCCTCCCGGGAATAATCACATGACAGCAATAGAGCTATTAGAAGATTTTAGTTATCCCGACCATCTTTATGGTTCCAATGCAGGGATTCCCTAACACAGCTAACTGGAAACAAACCCATGCATGAGATGAACTAAAACAATAATCATGTGAAGTATATAGTTTAAAAAGAGCAACAAGACAAGCACTATTTTCAATGTATGCATGAGCTCTGTCATTGTTTGCACTTTTTAACGTGTGTACAGTATACAGTAAGCCAGTGGAAGCATCTGGTGATTATTACAGAGCCTGATGGTTTGAAGGGGGGCAGCAAATGAGCACTGGCTGCATGATTTGTCTTCAGTCTGCTCTGCAGTGTAACATGAGAGGGTGAAGCTGCAAGTTCTTCCTCAGCAGAAACCTTCAGCACTTATCAAAACCACAGCCTCTCCAGTTATACAACTATCATCCCATCACTCATACAATGAGCAAACACGCAGCACAGATTAAGAAACAATCGCAGAGTTTGAAGTACTGGGAACTCCATAAAACCAGTAAAAAAAGAAACAGAAATGTAGGGCAGGTGGAAGGGAGAAAGACATGGTTCAGGTTCCTACCTTTGAAGGAAATGAAGACACGGGGCGCGGCCAGTGGGTCGCTGCTCATCGGGTTCCCTAGAGCGAGGCCGAACAGTGCCAGGAGGGCGTGGACCATCCACAGACTGTCCAGCTGCATGTTTAACCAACCTCCAGTAGCACTCAAGGCGTGTTTTTTTTTTTTTTTTAAATCTCTGCAGGAGAAAAACAAACACATGAGAGGATATTATGCTTTGCTTTCCAAGCTACAGCGAAAAGTCTGTTTGCGTTTATTAATTTATGTGACATGCCAAATCTGAGTCTCCCAAGGGCCCTATTCCTGCACGTTTTAGTGATGCTGCAATGAGGTGTGAAGATTACGCCAGATCCCTGGGAACTTCGCAAAAAACTGATGAGTCCCTGCAGACAGGAACCAAAGTTGCAGACGGGAACCAAACTTTAAAAGATGTCTGCTCACATCCATTTGGTATGAAGAATCTCTTTTTTTTTCCAGAATGTATTCCTGTGCAACAAAATGGAAAGACAGCTCTAATTCCACTGAGAGAAGCCACTCTTTGGTCCCCTCCAAGCACCAAAAACACATTCCTACATCATGACACTACACATGCGTGCTGCTCTGTAATTAGAGACTCACCTAATGCCTGGTTAAACCACATCCATGTCCTCACTCTTTTTCAAAAAGGAGACAACAAGACAAACATTGTTAATGGTGCAATCTTAATAAAATATTAACTTCTTTGCTGAAAGGCCTGCTTAAAAGGTTACAAATGACGACAGGCACAAATGCTAAATGGGACAGTTTAACAAGTGTCCCAAACAAAGTGTGGTCATCAATAAAGTCTGTAGTTAATGAATGATAGACAGCAGGGAGCCACCACAATGATCCATGAGTACGTCACAAATCATTTAAAAGATTTGTCTAACTCGTCACCTTTTGCCCTTACCCTTTTTGCATTGATTCAGCTTATTTATGTACCATGTTACTGTTCCACCATGGATGACAATATTTTCACTGAACTGTATTCTCATCACAGATCCTGGTCCTGACCTTACTGATGCTACAATAACAGTCCACAGAGCTCTTCGTCCAGATTTCTGCCACAAACACTCATTTAAAGAAATTCACACTGCCAGAGAATCTACTTGGCTAAAGTGGGTTTATGAGCATAACCAGCTGTTTAAACCTTGGCTATTTACTGACAATTTGTAAACCATCCAGCTGTTTATTCTAACAGAACTCTTTCACACAAGCAGATAAACTCAAACACAGCACTGCTCACAAATTACTGAGTCGGTGCCTTCACAAGAAAACAGAGCCTCAATTCAAAAGTCATTTTACTTCAAGAAAAGAGTATATACAAGTACAGGCTCAGAGAGCAAACTTAATAAGGGCATATAACCATGAAAAGAGACCCCATAAGTCCATCAGCATTCATGTTAAAGGGGGAGAAAAGAACAGCAATTGATGCTCCAAGTGTCTGTATTTTGGTTTCAAGTTATTAGCAGCCACATGTTGGGCAGGTGAAAATTTTTCCATGTCATCAAACACAATTAAGCTTTCTCATGAGTCTCGTGTTTTTAGGGGGCAGTAAAGGGTCTAATTAATGACCATGAAAAACATGACAGTTGTAAATTCTGGCTTAATATATACCCACACGATGAACATGGGGGAAAAAAAAACAAAAACAAAAAATAATAATCACTGCATTTTTTGTTGAATGGAAATAAAAATGTGTAGTTTTTTTTTAAAGGATACCAAATATCCCTGATAAAAGAGAGCTGTGCGTAACAGACTGGCAGCTTTGGCTACACATGGAGGACAGAACTGTAAACAGTCTGGTGTGGTATTAGCGCGCGAGGTAAACTGAGTAGCAAAACAAAAGTGTTTATTATTTGAGGTTATAATCTTTCAAATATTAGAAGTGAGATTAAATAAATTCATTTAAATCTCAAAGAGGAAAAAGATTTTTAAAAATCCTCTAAGGCGCGCTATAAATCATGGAATACAGGAAATTTAAATACGCGCAGCAAGGTGAACTCTGAAAAATAATCCTGAAGCAGCTCATTAATAAATCCATAGATACACAGCAACAGAGAAATAAGGCTTACCTTTGATACCTTTGTTACAGCGTTGCGAATATAACTTCAAACCGAGTCTTGCAAGTCATTGAACTGAACAAATCCAACGGATCGATCACTTTCGTTTCCAAGTTAAAATCAATAATAAGCATAGGAAATCCCGGTGGCGCTCGAGGAGAGTCCCTGCTCGGGAGGGCAGTGTATACCTGTGCGCACTGCGCGGGTATTGGCTCCGGAGTTGTCAGTGAGTAATAAAAAGAAGAAAATGAAAATGTTTCTTTAATAAAACATTTTGAGAGATCGCGAGACGAGGAGACACTGTCTTTGCACGAGCACAATCAACATCTCGTGGGAAAAGGAGTGCGAAACAAAGTCCCTGTGGCGTACAGAGGTCCAGACACGCAGCGTGTGCTCCTCATGAAAGTTAGGCGCTCCTGACTGTAGGAGGCAGAGCGCTAGCAGGTGGATGCAGAGGCCTATTTGCTTTAAACACACCCACAGGGCGGGCAGCACCGTGCCGAGCCGCCCATCGACCAGCAGGGTGGGGGGTGGGGACGAGCATTAGAAGTGATAAACGCTGTATGCTGTCTGAGGAACCAGGGTGCAAAGGAAAGACACTGCAAGATACAACACCGATGTTTGTGAGAACTTGTTTTTAAATCAAGTTTTTTGTTTGTTTGTTTGTTTGTTTGTTTGTTTGTTTGTTTGTTTGTTTGTTTGTTTGTTTGTTTTATTATAATTTTTATTTCCCATGCTGCACCAAGTGTAAAACTTTGTAAAAAAAAAAAATGACAGCTTCCATTTCGGTTGAAAGATCAAATCAAGGATGAATAGTTGTAAAACAATGTTTGATAATAACCCATACTTATATTTAAGGATTCTACTAATAACTGCGAATCTACTAATTAAATATCTTAACCACATTGCTCCATAAAAATAAATAAATTTATAAATAAATAAAGTAATAATGTTTCCTGCAAACCTTTCCATTAACTACTTTGCTTAAATGGTGGAATCAATTAAAATGAGCTCAATGTGTTTATTATTCATGTATTTATTTATATTTATTTATATTTATTTTTTATTTTTTCAAGCTTCTCAGATCTTTGTCTTACTTCAGTATCAAAAGCAGAAGTACTCTGTAACCTTATATCTCTTCTTTTACAGAGACATTAGGATGTTGGCACAAACTTAACAAGTAACCATTCATAAAATCTGGCAAGGTTAATTTACCTGAAAATGGTTGTAAGAGAAAAATATTTTAAATTCACTTTACTTTGTCTCATGATCAAATGGTTAAATATAACAGCATCTTTAGCACACCCAGAAACGCTGAACTTGTAGGAACAGGAAGTCCATATGTCACATACCATCACCTGTTATAAACTTTTAATGAAGCTTTCACATTTTGGATGCTGTGGTTAATCAAAAATATTACAGATCGTAGCTGTGCCAAACATCTTCAATATAAATATTGTCTCTAAAGGCTGTCAGTATGTAGCATGAAGTTACGTGTTTTTCATACCAAATACTCTGCTGTTCACCTCTTATGCTGTGATGTAAGCTGATAACAGAAAAATGAATCCTCTCCTGTGAGAATGTATGCACGCTCAGTTCAGCTCCCGATCCCAGATATATCACAGCTGCTGTAGTACGCAAGAGTGTCTGTCACAAAGAAGGTGTTTGCTTGCTTTGAATAAGTCGACTGTATTTCCATCTTCTATCGCTGTGACAACCAGTGAGCGACCATCTGCCACCCACACATGAGGTGTGGAGGGAGGGAAAATGTTTGACAGGATTTGGCTTCAGGGGTTCATACATGTGTCCTTTTTTGTCTATGTCAAAGAGCGACTGCCTATAAAATAAATCAGTATTCAGCCTTTTTCTCTCAAGTTCTTTTTTGTTATCTCATCAGAAACTTCTTAAGTGTGAAATTCATAAATGAAATGACCTATATGAACTTTAAATTTCATGAGGTAAAAGTTTGCTCGTACGAGTATGTAACAGCCTCACACTGACTTCATTCCATTGAACATTTGACCTGCAAAGTCAATTTCCTTGACTCAGAGTACAGACAATGTGATGATTGTTGAGTCCAACTTATCAGAAATTAAAAGTCTTATCTTAGTTATGTTCTTACTGATTTGTAAAAAGGGTTAGAAATGTAATTCATTTAATAGTACGTAGACTATGTAGATTAAAATGCTTAATTTGTTCCTCTATTCAAAGACTGATTGGATGTCCCAAAGTCACAGAGTTAGTGCCTATGAGGATTTTCTATAGCTCATTGAGAAAATTAAACATTTTTCCCATTTTAATCATATTTCATTCAGTGTTCTTTCACACCTGAATTGTCTGTCCCTCATTCAGTCTAAAGCTTCAAATTAAGTGGACTTGATTCACCACTGCGCCCATTCTGACATAGAAAGTTTGTCAGGTTTTTCAGGTTTTGGCTCAATTGGATCCAAAGAAGTTGTCTTGCTAAACTTCTTCTGTGTGAATCCATGACGTTGGCTAAGTAGCCTTCACTCTGCTGCCCATCACAAAGGTTCCCTTTGGAAGTAACTTGGCAGAGGTCAAATAGAAAAAGACCAGTTTGATGTGACTAAATACACTCCCTCTTCTTCCTCTTTCTCCTCTTTGGGACAAAATATTTTTTCAGCAGTGATACTGCAGATCTTCTGTGAAGCTGGGCCATTAGATTCTCAAAAGACACATTGCTGCACATTCCTCGCCTACTCTAGTTTTTTGAGACGGAAAAGAAAAAAGAAAAGAAAAGAAAATCAGTTATCCGTCAACCTCGATTCCAAAAGTCATGCTCTTCTGCTCCATGGAAATCCAAGGTGTGCTTTCAAAATTACATGCATGATCGCTTTGCGGCTAAGTGGGCCTGAAATGTCTGTGAGGAAAAATGTGTTGTTGACATCTATTGAAGTGGTGTATGAAGTTGTTTGAATGTTCTGCAGAAGAAGCTGCATTCCAGCTGAGGTGTGAACAGTGGCTTCTGTGGGGCTTTGCCTGCAGGGCATGAACCGATGCCAGGTGTTTTATCAGCATTTGTATTTCCAACACAGCTCAACAGATCATTGGTAATATAAAACCTGCATCGGTGTGTGGGGAGCGATTTGACACTCTGCTGGATGCACTGCAGAGCTTTGTTAGTGCTTTTCAGATGTGCTAAACCCTCAGAGGTTCAAGATTCTATCTTGAGCTAAAGGGAAATATGGTGACAATTTTTTTTCTTTTTCTTTAAAAAAGGGCTGTAAGGGCTTTTGAAAGTGTTTCTCCAGGATAAAGACTGTTTTTTTCATAAGCACTATCACCTACTGTTGTGAGGAAGTGACTCTAAGACATGCATTTGTTTTGAAGCAAATGGGTGGAGAGCAGATCTTTTTAACACTACTTTTCTTTGTTCAAGACAACTTTTCCCAGGATGTAAAGTCACAAGGTAATGCATTTACTTATAGTTATAAAGCGCTATTGTTTGACAACAAGCAAACTTTGCAAACTTAGTTTGTACCATACTTTAGTACCAGGCTTTATTAAGTGCTTTTAAACATGTATGTAACATGTAACGTTAATGAATTCTGGTTATGTCCAACCAGTGCTCACCTACCAACTCCAACCTCACCAATGTCTCCAATGTCACCTCGCTCTTCATTTCATCAATTGGACTCTCAATTTTGAACAGATCACTGCCAAATAAATCCAAGAAATCTTTTTCTTCAAGAAAAACTGACAAATCTCTCTTCTCACTAAGATGTTTCTTTTCTCACTGCCAAACTTTGCCAGCCGGTCAAAGTGTCATCAATGGTACTACGCAGGTCTACATCAGGGCTCTAAATTAACACCTGCCAACCTACCAAATACAGATGGAAATTCATTCTAACCAGTATCAAAACAGACTCATTAGCCAACTTGGCTGATGATAAAAGAAGCGCTTTACCATCTATTTCGTGGAGTGAGGTTTCTATGGGAACACATCGTCTCACACCTCGGTGTACACAGACACCTCTCTCTCCAGGTGGGTCGGGATGTGTCAGTCAACTTTTCGGAGGAGAGTTGGCCTCTCCTCCTTCTCTTCAAACTGCCTGAAGTTGTCTTTGCTTCACGGGAAAATACTTAGTGCACTCAGTGCTGCCCCACAAACGCACAGGAAGCTCCACCGCTGGGAGTAGATGCGTTCTCCCATGTTCATTCTCACACGCTCTCCCAGCTGGATGGGGAGATTCTGTGATTCTCTATGTTGGCCCAGCTTCTGTGGGCTTGGCCCCTGAACAGATCATCTTTAAAAACGAATAAAAAATTTGGCCAGCGAAAATTCTGATTGGCTGGTAACTTCAGGAACTTACCAGCCACATTGGATGGTGATAGGAAGAGTTAATTTAGAGCTCTGGTCTACAGGCTTAAATGGATCCATGTCTCTTGAACAATCTGACCGGATAGTGGAAAATATCCCCTGACCCTTTTTGTAAAGCTAGTCTGTTCTCATTGCTGATAACATTTCTAATCCCAAATTTTCCTTGGAGATTAATGAAGTACATTCTATTCTATTCTATTCTATTCTATTCTATTCTATTCTATTCTATTCTATTCTATTCTATTCTATTCTATTCTAATGTTTAAGCAAAGTATTGGCTCATAATTGAAATGTAACCCATGAGATGTAATCAAAGGTAACATTTCTAGGAGGGAACTTGGCCCTTGCTCAGAAAAGTTTTTTTTTTTTTTTTTTTAAACAATGTGCTCTTTGTTTTACTCTGGCTACAGCTACCTCTACCAGGCATCTGTGAATAACTCTGATTCCTGAAAGCATTATTCTGTTGTAAATCTCCCTCACACTCAAACACAATAACAAATTTTTGTGCATTTATGCATGCAAAATGCCCTCAAACAAAGCAAAATACTGCCCATGTCCTACCAGCGAAAAGAATTAGTTGATTTGAAAATTCAGCTGCAGGTGTTCACCTCATGCAGCGAACAGATAGGAGAAAAGCCTGGCTCCCAGCACTTTCTGTAGACGGTGTCCTCAAAGCTATTAGCATTTAAATGAGCAGAGAAAAGTATCATATCTAGATTACAGGGTTTTGTCAGTCTTAAGTTGTGCAATTCAAAAATATTTTAAACAAACTTTCCCAAACGTTTCCAAAGGTGAGCGAACTATTGAGAGTGTGTTGGTGACTTACTTAAAGAAGCACACCAACAAATTAGGAGAGGATGGACGTGGGGGGGATTTCCGACTCTGTGATAACACTGAACAAAAGTATGCAACTCCTTGGAGCAGAGATTACATTTCAGTACTTAGACCACCTCCTTTTCCCTACCTGTGGTTGCTGCCTTTGAGCAACAGTTTCCTCTGTTGTTTTTGGCAACATGTAGCGCTCCATACACTTCCCAGACTCTACAGGCTTGACCATACTTTACTGCCAGCCCAGCCCCTCCTGCCCAAGGGAACCACAACCCACAGCAAGCAGAATAAAGGAAATGGCTTTGATTTCCTTCCACTTTTCACACATCAAATGGGAAAGAGAATGGGGAGTGAGTGCTGGTCTTGACCGAATTGGATAAATAAACCTGTGCCCCAGTGTTAGTCTGTGTGTATGTATTTTAGTGACATTTAAATCATGTGTGTGTTGGACACAATAAAAGGTGTGTGTTGAGGAACAGGTGAGTTAATTTCTCCCTTCAGCTGCTCTACATCACTGTTGACATAGTGTGAAAGGTAAACACCCTGTAATTGAATAAAATCACAAACCAGGACATCAGTCCTGGGAGAACTAGCCAGCTCACTTTGAGATTTACAATACTCCCCTGTTCTACCAGGCATGCCGTCTCAACTAACTCTTTTTTTTGGCTGTCACTGTGAAGTTGAGTGCTAAAATTTGAACAAATAATTCATCTACCCAAGTCTGAATGGTGATTTCATTCAGCAGGGGACTGGGTTTGATTATATATAAAAAAAGAAACATTACCAAGTCCTTTAGGTGGGTCATTTATGATTCATACCAAGTATGTGTCATACTTCCTGTTCACACCAGCTTTCTGGGAGGTACAGAGCAGGGAGTTTATGTTATGGTGCAAGCACAGAATAACTAAAAAACTAAATTACACACTCAGTCACTGAAGGGTTATGATAACCGTGTGGCAGAACACACATTCAATGATTATGTATCCAAAAATTAACAGAAACTGTAAAGCTTCTTTTCTGGCATGGATAATATTGTTAAAAAAAAAAAAACAACAGATGAACTCAGTGGTTGCAATGACTTTTTTTTTCCTTTTCTTGTCAGCCCACAGTGTAAAAATGTCAATAACTGTTTTGGATTATTTCTTAAATGAGGCACTTACATCATGGAGTTTTCAAGACACAGACCCTTTGAAAAATCATGACCAGTTATTTCAACATCTCAGATTTTGCATGAAATGAATGAAGACCTGAGTGTTTAACCAAGCTTTGATCTCCCTTTTTTGACCTCCTTTTGGCCATTAAATTTATTTCTATTTATAGTTTTTTCTCCCATACAACGACAGGCTTTTGGTATTGTGTTCAAAAAAGTTTGGATTCAAATTTCTCAAAGACTAAAAATGATACATGTGTATCTTTGCTTGTTACTTTTGATTGCTGCATTGTGGGATTTAGTGCCATATGTTTTAAACATAAATTACTCCCCTATTTGTGCTGTTTATTATTAATAATAATAATAATAATAATAATAATAATAATAATTATTATTATTATTATTATTATTATTATTATTATTATTATTATTATTATTATTATAAATCAGATTTATGTAAGACTTATGTGATGCTTTTAAAGTTACTCAAAAAATAAATTAATAAATTAAACTTTACAAAAAGCAAATAAGATGAGAGATTTTAATTGTGGAAGTCAGGTCTTGTAAGCAATATTGAAATGGTAGGTTTTGAGTTGATTTTTGAATCATAGGAGTGAGTCTGAATTGTGGATGTTTGGAGGGAGGGAGGGAGTTCCAGAGGGTTGGGGCCGCAGTGGAAAAGACTCTGTCACCAATGGTGTGGTGCTTGGTCCTGGTGATGGGGGTCTGCAGGTTGGCATCCGAGGATCTGAGATGGTGGGTGGGGGGGTGGCGTTGAAGGAGGCCAGCAAGGTATGGGGGAGCAAGGTTTTTGGGGGCTTTGCAGATAATGAGCAGGATCTTGAAATTGATTCAGTGCTAGACAGGGAGACAGTGGAGGTGCTGAAGGATGGGTGTAATGTGTTCATGGAAGCAGGAGGGGGTAAGTAACTGGGCAGCTGAGTTTTGGACATACTGTAGTGGTTGATGGTCAGTAGAGGGGAGGCCATTAATAATACTAGTGCAATAGTCCAGTCTGAAGGTAATGAATGCATAAATGAGTGTTTCAGCAGCAGAGGAGGAGAGGGTAGAGTGGACAAGTGCAATGTTGTGGAGGTGAAAGAAAAATGTTTTGGGGATGTTCTTGATGTGTGATTTGAAGGAGAGAGTGGGGTTCAGGGTGACGTAAAATTTATAAATTAGGTCACATGATTAACACTTTTCTTTTCAAACTGCAGTAGCTAAACCTCTTAAACACTGACCAGAAATCCATTACACAACCAGCAAACTAATACCTACTACCAGTGTGTCTGCCCCTGCCAAGAGTCCTTACTGCACGTTGTCCTCAGACTGACAGGAGGCCCACAGGAAAGCAGTAAGTCCTCTCTGTGTCACAAATATATGTGCTTATGTTGTGAAAATGAGTGCTGTAACAGAGGTAGAAACCAATTATCTGTGCACTCTCTTCCTTGAACTTATCAGTCAAGCTGTTGTTTTGGCCCTGCACTGCTCCATGGATGCTTCCTGAGGATGTTCTGTGATTTATAATGGGCAAGAGCACAATACTTCCTCTCAGGACCTTATTTGTTTCCTGTCTTCTGATAGTACACTAGGGTCATGACCCGTCCATCTTACCCATTATCAGGTTCCACAACTCTTACTGAGCTCCTGTCATGTTAGCATTAGGAGTAAATGCTGTGAAAACTGTTCAAACCTGCTTGGGCTGTTGCACCTTTAAGCATGTCTTGATTTGACTGTAGACCTTATTATAATAGACAGATGACTTCAGCTTAGTGTCATGGTTTTAAATGTTGAAATCTTACAAGTTTTTAATGCCAGTGAGAAATTAGATGGCTTGAGGGGAAACTCTACTTTGAAATGTCGAATTAAGATGACATAAATACAGCACGTTCCAATTCCCAAGTCATAAAATACCACATCTGTCTTAGCACATGGGAGTGTCATTCAGGGTCGACATCAAAATCTGCATGATATAAAATAGCAAAAGTATCACTTTAAACCAGAGCTCAAACTGGTGGAGAAACAGGAGAGACAAAAACATCAGTATTCACTGACCAGAGTTGAGAATAGTACAACAACACATTAACAGGTTTCATATATACATAACCTTTTATTCAATTTAGATGCCATTCAAAGAGCTTTACATGAATTAAAACAAGAAAGAATGAAAAATAATGAGCGGTAGAGAATACTTACAGTGTCTGAATGGAGAGCAAAGGGAGCCCTGGACATGACTGTCATTTTACTTCTAAATTTAAAGTGTCGCCTCTAAATTCCTCCTTCAGGATAAGTGCATGTTTTTCCTTAATGTGTCATCTTTCTTTTATAACGTTTTCTTTCTTTTTTTTCGCAAACACAGAACTAACTTATCTCTTTAATTGTTCCAGAAAGCAGTCCTGTGAGGAAAAATGTTTAAATGAAAATCACAGTGTCTAAAGTTCTTTGCTTTGGTTTATCCATCAAGGAAGTGAAGAACAGCAGTGAAGAACATTAAAATCATAACTCAAGGAACAACAATAACTTTAATGAGCTTAGCCAGCAAAGCAACCAATGGTGCCAACATTTGTTTTCAGTGTCTTTATCTCCATGCCAACTGTGTAAACCCGCCTGGTCGAGGTGTTGGGAGTTTCCCACTGCCAGAGCTGAAAGGTTATCTTAAAGTGTCTATGGGAGCTAATCCTGCTAAGTCTGACTACTGGCCTTTTCAACCATTGTTTCTGATGAAACAGAATACTCCCTTCCTCTCTCACACCTGACCTACCCAATGATGAAGTTTCAATAAAATCCATAATCCAAAATCTCCATCCAAGAGATTATAATCTGATTTAAAAAGAAATGACGACTTAATTTATTCTAAGATTTTAAATGCAGTGATAGCCAGGAACTAATTCCTGTAGTTTATCACATTTATTTACCAAAGTTAACAAATTTTCCATGGTTACAACTCCAACATTGAAGGGTGTGTCCTACAAACAGATGACTTCCATGAACACCATCTCACAATGTCGCCCACTTCCTATTACAAAAGGGATAAACTGTGACAACATAACATCCTGAAATATTTTCATTTTTTCAAACAGTTCACTGATGTTCCTCTGCTGCTCTCCACAGTATGACTCAGCTATTGTTACTCAGAAATAATAGTACTCCAGAGCCGTCCATGCATGTCACTGCAAATGATTCAAATAAAGAAGTTTATGAGGAAGAGACTGCACAGCCATCCTCAACTTTATTCTGTATAACATAAACTAATAGATGTCTTTAGAGCAGAATAAATATTGTATAATCTTTGACGGTTGAACCAGAGCCATGTGAGATTGTTTTCAGGAACTGTGAAACCTTCTTGTCTCTAAGCAGGGTTTTGCTATATGCACAGCGCTTGAGGGGCTTTTGGCCCTGCATGTCTGGGCTGCTCTGTTTCTCAGTTTGTAGACTACACAGCGCCAGCAGCACCAGAGGCCAAAGCCTGGATTGAATTAATTTCTTTGGGAACCAAGAACACTGTCAACATCAGTAAGACAGACACATACTTTAATAGGTTCAACTTCGGATCAATTCTTAATCCCAACAATAGCATTTTGTGAACTTAACACAAACACAATCAATCCTTTTCATACGTTAACCCTTGATTGTGTTAGGGTGTGAGCTAAACCCAGGGGGATTGATGATGTCATGGGAGTGGCGATTGGGCTCAACATTGTGTCGCTGGATTTCTTTAAGAACACTGCCAAAGTTTATTTAAGAAAACGTGACAAATCTGTGTCTCAATCATGACACGACTATTTAATATGTTGTGGTTATTGGATCAACACTGTATGTCTTGGTGTAGTGCCATCTTTGCAGTTCCTACACTGTAAAAGTAATTACTGACTTATTCTAATAAGATGTCTCAGGATTTTCAGTTAAAGTCAATAGAATAAGATAAAAAATACTTTTATGGTCCTTAAATGGAGACAATGTCTTAGTTTCAAGAAACTAACTTGTCAGTTTTTCTTAATCCATTGGCAGATTTGTTTTTTACTCATAACAAGCAACACAGACCTTGATTCCTTCTTCTAATACCTTAAAATATAACAAGTTTCTGGATTTTATGGACTAGTTTTTGTAGTGAAATTACCACCCTTAAGAAGTGAATCTGCCCTCTGTCCTTTGATCTGTCCCCTCCATATCTGTCATTAAATTTGTTGTTGTTGTTGTTGTTGTTGTTGTTGTTGTTGTTTTTGATGTCGATTTTCAGAAAAAACAAACAAACCAACCCCCCCCCCCCCCAATAACAGCTCTAAAACAAGTGCTTGCTTCCCTTTCAGCACCACAAAAAAATCAAATATTTTTTCATTAGTCGTTGGTTAGCAAAATGGATCATGGGCCAGCTTTAGAGAGCTATGAGTTGGTTGAAACTGAAAGCATTTATCCAAAGACTAGTATACTGTCGGTAGTAAAGAATAATGCTGTAGCTTTGTCACTACTCAGCAGGTACTAGCTGGTATCTACAAATTTAGGACTGAGAATGTCTTAGCAACCCAAAGTTAATATGGGAGTGCTGTGGCCTCAACAACAAACTGCTGCCCACTTTTTTTGTCAAACAAACAAAAAAACCTCCTTATCCTAGCATCACTATGCCTCTATCATATTTACTATCAAACCTTAAAAATTATGTAGCTTGGGTGTGTTGCTAAGGCGTAATAAGGTCATCATGTAGTACCAACCCCAAAAGGATGCGAACATCATGTAGTTCACCATGGGTAATGTATTTAGGTATCACCAAATTAATTATGAAAATTGAGTCCTACATTCTAATAGTCTTACTTCTGTAAGAAAAGCTACATGTTTGAGCTTTTCTGACAAAACTCTTTGCATTAACAGATAACATTGTAGCTTAAAAGAAAGTTCATGCATACATTTTTTTTCTACTTATTTGTTTCTGTTGTATAAACCCGGGCTTTAAGTAGATTGATCACTTTTTTTTAATCATCAAAGTTAATGTTATGTTTTTAACTTTTTCAGCGAAGTAAAGCTGAAGTATTGTGGTTTTTTGGGGGTCTTTACACTGTCCCTCTGCACACCACAGAGTAGCTTCCCATGATTTAAAAAAAAGAAAAAAAAGAGTCACTAGTGATTTCAAAAACCCCTCTGTCTGTAATGGTTGTTGGAGCCGTTGTTTCTTTAAAGGTCCCTGCTCCAAAAACTTCCTTTCCTTTCACTGGGCAGAGCTATGGGCAGACCTTGGGGTTTGAGGCCCGCCCAAGAAGATCCTTATGTGACGACCTCATCATTTCAGTAAGTCTTGGGAAGATCTCTTGAATTCTTGTCCATCCTGAATTATTTGTATGGACATCCAGCATTGTTACTTTGTATCCATGTTTAAAATATGGGGAAGCAGATAACCACCTCTTTTAGAGTCTGAAGGTAAGATAAGGTGTCTGTCTTACAGCAAACAGCAAAAGAAAGTGTCAGAAAGTGTCAGTATCAGATGTTACCTACTGCTACTATGCTTCAGATGTCTTTTCTGATGACACGTTGCACAAACATACACCTTAATACCCCCCCATATTCTCTACCCACCAACTGTCATTGCCTTTAATTTTCAGATTAGCATTATAATGCCAATTCTGTTTTTGCATGCTCCTTGGAATGACACTGGCTTTCATTTCTTTCAAATCAGCAGCAACAGACCCAACAAGCAGAACTCTGCTTGAACCCTTTGAGCAACAAGCTGTTTCAGTTTCCAGGCTTGGCTAGGTTTCTGTCCTTTCTTAAAATCCTCTGTGCTTTCCTTTTATGACCTACTGGCAGTGTCATCTCTCAAGGGTTCTCCAGCAGAGATCTGCATTCTGGCATTAAGGGGCCGTTTACACGACAACGTTTCACAGTGTTTCACTTGAAAACCCAAAAAACACAGAGAAAAAAAAAGTCTGTGTTAACATGGAAACACTGAGGGACTGAAAACACTATAGTATGCATATCAGGCCTGTAGGTGGCTATATAACTGTAAAGTCTTTTGGTTGCCCTCTGCCGAAGAAGAGGCGGGCTGATCATCTGGCATATATATATATATATATATATATATATATATATATATATATATATATATACACACACCACAGGTGGTGTGCTTGAAGGTGATCAAGTGAAACGGGTTATTCACTCTACAATGAAGTTAAAACATGCTATAAAAGCCTCAGCATGTGTCATGTTAGCTGTCAGTTAAGAAAGCACCATGCCACAAACAAAGGAAATCAGTTTGGATTTGAGAAAAAGTATAATCGATGCACACAAAACAGGAGAAGGATATACAAAGATATCCAAGTGTTTCCAAGTGTCAAGAACTGGAGTGAGAGGTATAATCAAGAAATTCAAAGACAGCCAAACAGTGCAGAACAAGCCTGGCAGAGGTAGGAAGCGAAAGATTTCAACGACACTGGAAAGAAAACTAGTGAGAGATGTGTCTAAAGACCCCAGAACAACTGCCAAGACACTGGTGAATGACTTGCCACATCGGGAATCATAGTCTCTAAGAAGACCATCACTAGAGCCCTGCACAGGAATGGACTGTGAGGTTGCAGACCAAGAAAAACTCCACTTTTGAGGAAAAGGCACCTTCAAGCCAGACTTAAGTATGCTCGGGGCAACCTGGAGAAAGATTATTCATACTGGAAGCATGTCTTATGGTCTGATGAGACTCAACTAGAGCTCTTTGGCCATAGAGACACTGCTTATGTTTGGGGAAAACAGGGAGAGGCATTTAACCCAAAGAACATCGTCCCCACAGTGAAACATGGTGGTGGGAGTATTATGCTGTGGGGATGCTTCAGTGCATCTGGAACTGGAAATCTTGTCAAGGTGGAAGGAATAATGAATAAAATAAAATATGTGGAGATCTTGAAAGAAAACCTTAAACAGTCAGCAGTAAAACTGGGTCTGAGTGGTCGCTTCATCTTCCAACATGACAATGATCCAAAACATACGTCTCTCTTGGTGAAAAACTATCTTCAGAAGACCAAGGTAAATGTAATCAAATGGCCTGCACAAAGCCCTGACTGAAATCCAATCGAAAATATGTGGGGTGACCTTAAGAAAAATGTCCATGACAGAAGACCATCAAACCTGGAGGAACTTGAGAGATTAGCCAAAGAAGAATGGGCCAGGATTCCTCAGAAGAAGTGTCAGAGACTTGGTGAAAACTACAACAAACGACTGCAGGCAGTTATCCAGCAAAAAGGATACACAATTGACTATTAGAATGTGGGGGGCTAATAATTTTGAAGTTTTTGTGTTTTGGAGAATAATTTCATTTCTGTGTGCAAAATAGAATTAATAAATCCAAAATAAAACTTGGATGTCTAAAATAGCTGTGTTAAAAATGTTAAAAATTTATAAAACAATGAAATTTTTATAGGGGGGCTAATAATTTTGTCTTCAACTGTATATATATATATATATATATATATATATATATATATATATATATATATATATATATATATATATATATTGAATGTGTGTTTTCTGAGTGCAGAAGTGGAGCAACAGATGCACATTTTGTTGAAAGGCAGTCAGCAGATTCACAAGCGCACACGGTAGTCTGCCATTCAACCGTTGTTGTTCTCCGGTTCACGCATGGCAATTAAAAGTTACCACAATGAAAGTGGAATGTGCATGCACAAAGCAGAGCGTGACGTCAGAGTTTACACTGAAAACTCTGGCTTGCCATTTACACGGCAGCGGTGGCTGCAGCGTATCAGAAAAATTCCACTCTCTAGAACATTTAAGAAAAAATGCATTGAAGGTCAGCTAGAACACCGTTTCCGTGTAAATGAGAGGCCAAGACACAGCGATACTTTTGCGTTTCATCCTAAAACTGGTGTCGTGTAAACAGCACATAAAACTATCCTGATACATGGAGTCTATGCAGACTTTGGCACATAATCATGACTCACAAACAACCTTTCACCCACATTTATGAATACTTTTGCTGAAAAGTGGTCTCTGCTATTGCAAATGAAAAATATATCTTTGTAACTGAGGCAATGATGTATCCAATTTAAAGGGTGTTTGAGGAAAATGTAAGCATGTCCCAGTTGGACTTGTGCTTGATCACCAAAACAGTCCACTGATGGAAACGCAAAGCACCACTTCCTTTCCAAGGGTGGATCTGTTGCTGGTAGCTTTCTGCAGGAAAAACTAATGACAGGCAAATCAGTCTTCATGAACGCTCCATAAAAAGCAAAACGAAAAGGAAAAAGTAAATCAGCTGTAACAAGAGCTCTGATCCCACTTCTGAGTCATTGTGTGATTGATGAGCAGCTTACAACAGCAAGGACTGAGGCCAGTGGCTGAACATCTCAGCCTGGTTCTCATTGAAAAAGGGATCATGTTTTTGAATATGAGATTTGTACCACCTTTTATGACGTATACAGAACATTACTTTGTGCTTTTTGAAATAGAGTTAGAGGACAGACCTCTTGTTTTTGCTTTACTGTCATGCTACCAGGGTCACACATCTGACTGGTCTTTATGGTTGTTCTGCAATAGGAAATGACCCACAGCAGGGAAGTGTTAGCAAGTATCTGCAGGGAGCACACCTTATTTCCTTTTTGAATAATAAAGGATGAAAGAATCTTTTGTTATTGGTCTGATGAGGTAAAATTCTGTCCACTGAAAGACTCCCCACTGCTAAATCAGACATGTCCTCATGAGAACTGCCTGCAGGAACGCATACAAATTTGTAGTGTCCTTTGTGATTCTCAGTAGTGAGCAATTACAGGTGTCAAGACTTCTCTAGGTAAGAAAAAGTAGTCACTGCAGCCGTGCATATGAGGACTGGAAAGGAAAATACCACCTGCAAATAACACAGCACATCTCTCTTCTCCCAGATGGAGAGCAAGGGAATGCAGCGTGCAACAGGTGATCAGATAATCCCCGTATCCCAGCGGGCAGCCCGGCAGCACACTCAAGTATTAGCAAGTACCTCTGTGATGGAGGTCTGGATAGTGACACAGAGCTGAGTGATGAGAGGAGAGATAGAGGACGAGGAGATTAAATATTACGTCTCATAACAAGAGAGGTGGGAACGATACATATTATGGCCTGAAATAGTCACTTTTAATAGATGTTTCCAGTCTTAAGACTTCATGCCAACACAGTTTAACATTCATGACTGTAACAAAATACCTGTAAATAAATCATCTATCCATTTGTTTTTATTTTGTAAAGCACTTTGTAATACTGTTTTTGAAAAGTGCTATATTAAAACATTTATTATTATTATTATTATTATTATTATTATTATTATTATTATTATTATTATTATTATTATTATTATTATCTTTCTGGCTTTTCTTCAGGGTTGCAGTAAATAAATCATTATGTGTGTAACACGTTACGCGTTGTAATTGTGAACATGGTAGGATATTATCACTTGGTTCTTACCTTATGCGTCTTTAAGTACTGCCATATAGAGCCATTGACACTGCTGTGGGCTCACACCTATCCTCTATTGAAAGATGTAATTGTGCCAGAAAAAACGTTTATGAAAAACATCTGAATTAACGAGATGGTAACAAGCTGTTTAGAAAATCATCAAAATATCTTGGCAGGTTTGGTTATGTTGAATGGAAGAAGATGCTACAGTTTGATCTAGACGGACCTTGAGGTGGTAAAAGTAAAGGAGGGGGAATGAAAAAAAAAGGTGAAATCCTTGAGCTTTGCAACACTGCTCCCAGGAAAGCAACCATGCAAAAGGAATATCTGATAAAAACAGACAGACAGAGGGAACAGGCGGAGAAACTTTGTGCTCTGAATTATTGAGGCATTTTGAGGTTGTGTTCTGTGCATATCATTGTCTATAGTTAAATGCTGGGGTGGCCTTATAAGGGCAGCATATTATCTTAGATTCTGCTGTGGAGTTAACAGTTATCTGATTAGAGTCATTTCTCTTTTAGACCAGGGATGTCTTTCTTTTTTTTTGCCATGTTCAAAATAAAACTCATGTCTCATGCATGACAGGGTGAAGTGATGAATGCTTTCATCTGATGCTTTGAGTTGGATCTCTTAGGTGGTGTGGCCTTCACACACGGCCATGTGGAGAGTAATAGAAATTGGTGTTGGGTATGTGGTATCCATGGTGACCATCCATAGTTAAAGAGAGGGATTTTCTGCCAGCATTGTGTGTCTAGACCATACGAGTGTCTCCAGTTGGGGGAAGCAAGTGTGCTGCGTCTCGCTTTCATGTGTGAGATCAGAGTCATGCTAATGTAACTCTCAGCAATATTAGCACCGCTCAGTACTGATGCTTTTACTGCCATGTGGCTATCGCAACTATTAATCATGACTTATACAGTTGCCTTTTCATGTTATTTATCAGTGAAACGCTGAAATCTGTAGGTTAATGAACCTGTTACTGGGATTATCGGATCCATATTTAGACACTGGGATGAATTGTACAGTTTACTATTTATTCACTGGTTTATTGTTCAACTAAAATTACGTTATAATCATCTTGCAAGAACTCTAAATTTCTATCCAACATTTATGTTCTGTGTAAAAAGAAGTAGATCATCATTTTAACAACAAAAACAAGAATAAATTTGAATTCTCTGATTACTCAAGCTTGCTTCACTTGAATCAGTCTAAACCTTAATTTTAAGATTGGAATTTGTTGTGGAGGTTTAAAAAAGCATACTTTAGAGGAGAGATCGTATTTTTAATTGTGAAAAGAAACAGCTCCCATAAATATCTGGTGCCTCTCTGTATACGTAAGAGGCTATTAGAGAGGGTTTATGTGCATCTATAAATGTCCCCTTGAACAGACTACATTTAATACACACCAACTGACTTCATCTGTAAATCATTCTTCGAACTAAGAGGTACCACATACAGATATCTTACATATCATAAAGATGATAATAAGAACTTACAGCATGTGTCCTACAGAGCTGATTAGTCTCGCTCATAAACAGCTATTATTTCCTAACCCTGTCATCTCAGCAAGCTCCCAAACATTTAGCCTGACCAGGAGCTGACATGTCTAGAGCTGCACTGATGTGCACGATCAGCATCTCAGGGAGACTGATATTTAAGTAAGGGAGATATTAAGAGTCAGTGGGGATCAAATCAAGGGATTGTAACATGAAATACAGTACATTTAGTTTGATGTGTATGTGGGCAGAACATCAATAACAAAATGTGGTATGTTTTTGTTTTTTGTTAAAAATAAAGCCACCAGTGCAACAACAGAAAGTTGATACATTAAAGGTGAAGAACACCTAAAACCAGAAAACCAAAAAACCTAAATCCTTTGTTATCATCAAATCAGCTGCTTCATTATTCATCTCTTTACCCGATAGCTCTTTAACTCACCCTCAATGACCCTTAACACCCTTAACCCCCTTTAATACAAACACAGTCCTTCATCTGCATATCTCTACCCGGCCTTTTCAGAATAATCAGACCTCATTCATCATCTATCCGGCCCTGAAAAGTCATCAAACATCACCACCACCAAGGTCAGGATCCCAAGGGAGATTTTCCCTGTTCTGTTCAGGTTGGATTTTTACAATCTCTAGATCTACCCACAGTGTCAGTATGCTAAAGACCTTCTGTCAGGTCTCATTTCTTTGTCAAACATCCTTTCATTCTCATCTTGTCTGTTTATATTAAACTTGTCCGTCTTGATTGAAATATGATTACCTGTCTGTCTTGTTTTGTAACCAACTGTGTTAAATACTTGACTCTGACAAGTTAAAGCCCCCTTGTCAACTTTTATTAATTCAGCTTTGCATGGGCGATGCGAGGGACAACACTATCACACATCAGACATATCAGATCACTCCACATAAAGAAGTTAATGAGGCACGTCTGTACTTGATGGTGATAACAATGAAATTACTTTCCAATAGCATCAGCAGACAACATGGAGAATACTGACATTGCTAGAAATTTATTGAGAGAATACAAAATTTTCGAATGTTGGTTTTGACCTTTTTAAATTACATATTTATTTATTTTGAATCAATAATATCATAGTAAGATCAATACCTTGTTTGCAATGAAATGATAAGAGGGATAATGTTTTCTGTCAGGGTCTTGTCTCACACTGTCAGCAATCTATTTCACATAACCCCTTCCTAACTATAAAATATGTCTTGCTTATAAATTGGGTTTTGGGTAAAAACATTTCAGCCAAGAAGAAATATGCCACCATAAGGCTACCTTCCATGAAAGATGTGTTGACATTTGGTATTCAATTGTGGTTTTCAGGAATTCTGGCAATGTGAAAGAAATTGTGTGTGAACCCAAGGACAGATAAAGCCAGACACAGTAAAGATCATCCAACTTTAAAGAATGATTTTTAAATCATTTTCAAATTACAAGATGGTGTCCAGAGTCAATCTGTTGATTTGTTTCTGACATGTTTTGGGACAAAAAGCCAGGTTGGGAATAAAATTCCTTCTTCGACTAGAACAGAGTGGTTACATATTACACAAGATCAGTATCTGCAGACTGGGGGACCTGGGAGGGGTTTCCTGAGGGTTTGATAAGCATTTACCACCTGTTCCTCTGAGCTACAGATCAGGCATTTGATAGCACCTCAATCAGCATGGCATCGTTGGTATCTGGCAGCGTTACCGAGTGACAGATAATCACCTCATTGTGCTTCATACATGACCTGCCTCGGCTCTATACCAGAGTGGGGCTGAAAATCAGCCAACCAGCAGTGACCCCTAATGAAATACTTTATTCCAGACAGGTATCCCATTAGCTATGTGGCTATGTGGTATTTTGAGCAGGTGGACTGCCTCGTGGTGGATGCTGACTGACATTCCCTTTCATCTCAGGCCCAGACCTGTTCTGCCTGTATGAGTCTCAGCCTGACATTGAAAAAGCTGTAGATAAAGAGTGGGAGGCCACATTACATCTCTGCTGCATAGTGACACATGTCATCTGGCAGACAAATACTGTGATCATTGCTGACAAGTAAAAGCAAGCTTTCATGTGCACTCTATTTTTGGATCAACAAGCAAATTACAGACAACAGTAACATCCTGGTCCAAACAGAGGGACAATAGTAGATCTTCATTCTTCGAAAGATAATAAGACGTGTGACAAAAATAACTATTAATGAATGAGCTTAACTTTGTCATAAGGAGGCCCATGGTATCTGGGACACTGTAGGGTTATGACCTATCACACACATTAGCACTCTGACCAACATGCTTTCCCACACTGACCTCATAGTTGGCACAACTCTTATAGAGTTTTATCTTTGAGTCCTAAAGCCAGGAGACAGCTGTGGACCAGCAGCAGCTCTGTCACACATCACAGCAAGACTGCCTTTTCACATGTGTAACACTCCAAAAACAAATCATATCCGGTCTATAGAAGCTGCAGAAAAATGGTCCTTGATTTTGCTATACTCTTATAGGCTGAATTTTTTCTCATGATCCAGTTGTCCCTAAGTGCTTCTGCGAGTGTTGAGCGGAAAAAGAGCTCATGTTTTCCAATATTAGCTTCTCTGACTTTCTGTATAATCTTGAGCAGAATTTTTGAGTCAACCCTTCACAAGCAAATCTTATAACGGTAACAACTTAACAAGAAAATCTAATTTTCCCTTGTAACCCTATTACAAATTGTGCACGTAGATGCTGATCATCTTGTGGTCTGCTTATGATGACCCTTTAAAGCAGGGGTCTCAATCTCAACTTACAAAGGGGCCGCTGGAGGTAGTGTCTGGGTGAGGCTGGGCCGCATCAAGTGCTCCACAAAAAAAGGCTTTAAGTGTTTAAAAAAATGTGCAACTGATCCAATCGTCTCAGTCTAAACAGGTCAGAACATGCAGAACATGAACAGTTCTTCAGAACATTTGACTGGAGGGAAGAAGCAACTGAGACCCTCAGTATGGCTTTAAGATGCTCATCTTTAAGTTTGGACCTTAACTTTGACTGATTAAAGTTCATTGTGGAGAAGAGCTTTTCACACAGATAGGTGCTGCAAAAAAGGCACATGATCCAAACACCGACAAACACCGTATAGCACTGGGTGACAGGATATATTTTCACTCCACTCGGGGACACAAACATGTTACAAGTGACCATTTGCTACATTGTGTTGTTGTCATGAGCCTGATCTATGGTAGCCCACAAGTGTTAAAAGTTATAAAACGCCCAGATGCATGTAAGGAAAAACATGTGGGCTGCACTAACACAAAGATTTGATTTCAGACAGGGGGCCATTGTTATGGGTGCCGCAATTGGCCTGTGGGCCGCGAGTTTGAGACCCCTGCTTTAAAGGTTTTAAGGGGGGCAGAGCATTCAGTTTTTGAAATGGAATTGTTTGTTTCAAACAAGCAAAATGAAAAAGAGCAAACCTACAAAGAAACAGAAAGACAGGCACAAAATAAGGCGTTTAGTGTGTTAAATCAAATACCAGTTGGTGTATGGGAAACAGACACTAGATGCCTTTCCATTACACCTAGAATTCCGCATGGACATTACAGTATTTTAACACCCTCTGCCTTTGTCTGTTGACGAGATAAGCAACAACAGTAACGGCCATCAAAATGACAGTTCCAGCTCTTAAAATGTTTGGGATATCCATGGTTACCAGTGGTTACAGTCTTACTTCCATCTTCCGCATTCCAAGAATTGAATACTGCAGGACGAGATTTTACTTAAGTTGTGCACAATTCTAATTGTAATGGAAACACCAGCAAGGTACAATTGTACTTTATCAAACCTTAGAAATACTGCTTTTATTTTGGGAAGATGTGTAATAGAAATGCAGCTAATGTCTTTTTTTTTAAAACCAGGCAGAAACTTTTTTGTTTTTTAAAGAACAACTTCGGACTGAGTTTTACTTGCTTGAAAGCAGTCCAGAGTATAGATATCGTCGGCATTGTGCCAAAGTTGGGGGTGAGGGATCCTCATAGGGCAAAACGTTTCTTTCCCATCGCCTGCATTACTGCAAACTTAACACTAACAAGCAGTCATGTCTTACATTGACTCACAGACAATTGCAAAAGAACAAGACAGTAATAAACTGAACTACATTTGTTGTCCAAATATTGTAAAAGACTCGCGAAATGATCCCACTTACAGAAGTCAAGGTGCTACCTGGTTGACTCACCTGGTAGTGATAATATGACATTTACTCTAGATTTGATAAATTCAACTTAGTAATATTTTATCAACACAAGACAAGCAGGTTCAATGTATTTCATGTCCCTCATGATTTTCATTATCAAAATGTTAAATATAACGCTGGGATTTACAGACAGTAGCCTCAAGAAGTGTTGTAAGTAGTTCACCTGCTTTCAAACTATTTATCAAAAATGTATGCCCCCTGCAAAAATTTTTGCAGTGTTTAGACAAGATGAATATAAAATTAAAGTTAGAAAAGTGCTGACATCAGATGGCCTACCTCACAAGTTAGGGCTTCTACACAGTGCTACACTTGCTTTTTGAATAGCCTTGTGGAAGAACTCTGCAGTCATGTTGACTTGTTGTTCATCAACATGTGATTGGGTACTGAAATATTCAAACAATCCTGTCAATGTTCCGTGAGGGAGAAATCTGACCAAACAAAAACATATTTTAAGCCTGCTGTAACTTAATGCTTAATAAAACCTTACAATTGATTCTCCTCCAAATGAGTAAATTAAATTCACTGCCTTCTAAATGATGTCACCACATGATCACGACAACCTTTTTTGAAGAACACAAAAACATGTTTCACTGCATGACGAATAACGCAAGTAACCTCTGAAGCACAGTCAGGCTTTAGCAGGTAGTAATCTGAAGTTGAAGAACAGGCCTTTTTCTCTGACCCCTCTAACTTCTGTTTTCAAACTGCTCTGTAATTACTTTGACCTGTGAAGACAAACTGACTCTACCCTTCACACTTCAAAAGAATGAAGCTCCCATATACTGAGTCTGAGGGTGAATACAGGTGTTATGAAATCATAGGTGAACAATTTTAAGAGGTCAAATTCCAATTTCACTTTTTGTGTTTTTCACTGACTTTTCTAGTCAGTGCAATGTTTTCTCCATTTATCTTTTATCACCTTTACGTGGCTCACGAACCTTGAAGAGAAAGAGATTTACTATCTATACTTCCAGTTAACGATAACAACAATTAAAGTATGCAAGCTTATAAAAAATAACAAATTGTCAAAGGTTGCTACACCAGGAGAGTAGATTTGCATGATCTGCAACTAAATTTCAAAAAATCCCTATTTATATTATACTATATAATTCATGAGAAAAAAAAGACTGTATAAAATGTGGATATATTCTCAGTGGCGTCTCTTATTTGTTTCTGATATACAGTTTTGAATCCCATCATCAGCGAGTACCATATTGAAAAAAGCGTGACTTAACCTTGCTTCATCCAGGTTAGGATAAGGTAAAGAGGCGGGCCATTAGCCTCTCAAGCCTTGCTTCTTGTTAAATAAAACTTGTCAAGGCACATCTTCTATCTTCTAAGTTATAACAAAATTTGCCCCCTCGTAGAGTCTGTTTGTTTATAGAAGTGAACCATTCTGACTAGAATTGTTTTTGTACCAAGATGTAAACATGTTTATTGTTGCTGCAAAAAATATTTATTTATTTATTGAGCCAGACTTAAGGTTTTAAAAACTAGCCAGATGCTTTTTCACATTCCTTAAAACACCTTCTTTTTAGTCCTGTTTCCATAAAAAAGCAGGTAACTTAAGCAAGTTTTCATGGAGTTCTGGTAAGCAGTACACAGATAAGATCAATTTGGCATATAGCTTTTTTCCGGTCAATCTTTAATTATATAGAACCAATTCATAACAAACATCCAAGGCCTGTACTATGAAGCTGGATTTTCTCTTAGTGAGGCAACTTCGGGGTTAAACCTTGATTTTCGTTCTACAAAGCTGGTTCATTTTTTACTGGAGTAGATCACCGTGGTAACGTATGCTGAACAGCTAACCTGCTCCAGAGCAGGTTAAGATCTGGATAAGAGATCATCATATAGTCCTCAAGTTCCGTGCCTCGAGTATAAAAGCACCACCTCCTGACCAATCAGCTCTCTCAGAAAATTGCCTGCTCATTTTAGAAGATCCTGTCAGTGTTGGTGCGCAGAGCACTTCGGTGAGAGAGTTTGTAGGGAGAGATAGAATCCTTTTGATGTCCACAATAACAAAAGATTAAAATTTTCATCAGATGGACCATGCAACATCTGCTCCAGATCTGAGTCTGAGAGCAAAGCCTTCTGCCATATGAAGACTGTGATTACTCATGTGTTAATTTTAGTGTATTAAATAAATTTCACCTAAATCAATCAATAAATCAATAATAATAATAATAATAATAATAATAATAATAATAATAATAATAATAATAATAATAATAATAATAATAATAATAATAAATTTCACTAAGTGAATTCAGATTAGGCTATGTGTAGATGATTAAACTTTTTTAAAATTACGATTAACCTGAAGCAGGACAGAGCCATAACTCAAAACATGAAAGCATAAAGGCATGAAGCCCATAAGATTGTTATTTTGATTAAGGTGTATGATAATTTTACCCAAAATGTGATGCCAAAGATTGTATCAAATGTGGTTTTCATGTGCAAAAGGTTGTTTATGTGGTTAAATCAGTCTGATGTGTAGAAACAGCTATGCTAATTGCTGGATTAGCTACAATTAGCTAGAGTTTCAGTCCCTTCAGTAACTATCAGACACACAATACTAAACGATAATTATACTCGTGATAACAACATATTTAAAATACTCTGTTATCTGCCAACAGTCACACTGGCTCATTATTTTGATGTCAGGTCAGATTTTACCAGCTTGTGACATGGAGGCCTGGAAGTGTTCGCATCTTCATTACTTGTGTTTGGTAGTTCAGGTTTGAAGGATCTCAAAGGGACAAGGGAAACAGATGTTTGCCAAGATAAACAGCTTCAGACTCTGTGTACAAGTCACAGCTCTTTATTATAGTTACAGCGCATATTTTCACTATCACAGTTAGCACTCTTTGTGCTTAGGGATGCTAATAAACCAGTGATACTGTTACACTAAAACCGATTAAAAGTTCAATCTCTACAAACAAAAAACCTTAATCTTTTATAGGATGGCTAATCATTTTGACCACAACTGTATATCTAGATTTAGAAAGATATAGAAAGAAAGATAATTTTAACACCTTGTGTACAAGGATAATTTTAATGTAATTTGTACAAATACGATATGTGAATTTAATCTATACAGGAAACATGATGACATGAATATATTTTACTTTGAAACGATAATTTTGCTATCAGCACACACTGTAGGTGAGTGATTTTTTTCTCTAACTCAGCGGTTTATTAGATATTAGGATTATGGGTTTGTCCAATCAGGGGTACAGCTCAGCTCACGTGACTGACAGGCGCCCAATAGCTGTTTGAAAGGAAGCTCAAAGTCTGCATCATATCCAAGATGGCCCTGTCCAATAATTGCTTCATTTCACTGTATCAGGAGCAGACGGGTGATGTCGTGGAGACAATGTCCATATTTTATACAGTCTATGGTTTTTATTTACTGGTCACAGTTGGCCGTGACCACGGCAACTTAAAACAGGCACGAACGAAAGACTGAATGAAAATCATCATCTCCAGCTAGCCTACTCTCTCACTCACACACACACACACACACACACCTCTGCCCCTCCCTCCTACTGCGCTCTGAGATGTCAAAAACATCAACATCTGCTCTGAACACATAACTAACAGCAGAGCTGTTACAATATGAACACCAGAGTCCGTATGTGGGGCAGTGGACACGTAACAGGGACTTCTGGTAGAGCATCATGGCGGAGTAGGTGAGGGGGATGTTTCTTTTATTTACATCCAGTGAGGTGGTTTTGTAAAAAAGTTGTTTCCATTTCACTTCTGTGATAAACTTCAATATTGAAACTTCTGAAAAACTATCTCATGAGAACATAAAAACTTTTTATCCAAATTTAAGAGGTTTTTCCAAAATTTTGGTGTTTCCTTACCATTTTGTTTATTGTGATATTTAGGTTTTGTGCTATTCTAGGTGTAATGGAAACGCAGCTACTGTCATGAGGACATGACTTTTAACAAGGCCTGTGTTTGATTTGGAAACAAATAGGGATCTTATTCTCTTTTTAACACTACTTTTCTTTATTCAAGAAAACTTTGTACTGGGTACAATACGATGAGGTAAGGTATTTGTCAACGAATTATGAATTGTGACACCAAGTAATCTTTGTAAGTTTGTATTGTAGTTTAGTAGCCAGCTATATTTAGCGCTGCTGGTTGCCCAGTATGGAGGACGAGATCTGACAAAAATGTAAATAAATAAATAAATAAATAAATAAACTGGTAAATAAATGAAATAAATAATAAAATGTCCAAAACATATTTCTCACTAATGAGTAGACAAAGTACATTGTTAAACACGTTGCTAATTCTCATCATTTGCACCAAATAAGAACTGTTGTCTTAACGTGTTTTAATTCAATCAACATAAAATTCACAAATGGGACAGATTTTTTGTTTGATTTTGGTGAGAGCACAACATACTGTATTGTCTGGACTAAAAATCTGCACTTTTTTCATAGTTTGGCTGGTCCTGCAACTTATAGTCTGGTGCGACTTATATATCAAATAAATGAGGTGCTGTGTTATTGGATACTTTGATGGGAAAAGATCACTAAATTTAGGAAAGGGGAATACTGATAAGGCTGTAACTCTGCATCCCTGATGGCTCTGCATGCTTATGGAGGCTCTGCATCTTCATCTTGGACAGCCTGACAGCTCCCGGTGTTTAGCACCTTATAACATGATTTAGAGATATAAAAGTTCACTCATGTCTTCTTCGCTCTCCATTGTTGACAGTTTTTTTTTTGGATTTGAGTCACAAACTAGTGTCAAAACTCCATTAACATTTTAAAAGTGAGGCTGTTTATCCCCGTTTCTACTATGAATGTTGCACAGTGTTGCAGGGTTGCACGTATAGAAGAGAAACTTAAACTTAACTATTGTCACAGAGGTGCTGCAGGAAAAATATTTAAACTTGTTAATATAGCAATTCTTCCGTATCAAATTTTTATGTAGATAGTTCTATCTGGAAATACTATAAATATAACAAATCATTCTAAATAAATTTGACTTATAGTCCAATGCAACTTATATGCTTTTTCTTCTTCATGATGCATTTTTTGACTTATGTAACTTATACTATAGTCCAGAAAATACAGTGGCTTACTTTCTCAGAGCTTGGTTATAACATTCTTCAGCCTCTACCTGAAATGTCTCATTTTGGCAGCTTGAAAAATCTAAGGAAAAATGTGAACAAGCTTTGAGAGTGTTTTGTTGGTCCTTGAAAGAGCTGTATTGCATCTGCTGGGTGGATGTGTCCTAACATTATCCTGATAGGACAGCAGAGCTCGTTCCCATCATAATCAGGACACTGATACAGAACTTTGACAAAAGTTTTGAAATGAGCATTCAGTTAACCCGGAAAACACATCTAGTGATTATACTAAAATCTGTGTATCTCACTATTATGAAACGTTGTAAAGGTTTAATATGGACATTCAACATGATAACATGTCACATATGTATATTACACTGCAGATCAGCATATTAGGTCTCCTGTAAGAGCTTTTGAATTTCAAAGCCTTGGTTAATGCACATTGAATGCTATGCATTAGCTAAGTAAAATGCATGACATTTGTCTACTAAGTTGTATAAAAGTTGAGCATGAGTTGAGTCCTCTATCTATTTCTGGATATCATGTTCTGTAAACACTGCTTAGTGGCAGGCACTCACTTTGCCTACATCCTGCATCTTCATTTTTGTCTATATGCACAGCTGTGAGGCTTTGCACTAAAGCAACAAGGAAAATGCTTTCTAAAACCACAAAAATACATTTCGTTAATGCGTTTGATATTTTTTTCTTATTGGCAATAAAGATGATGAAGAGTCATCATATGGTACAACTGCATGACCAACAAGGGCAGATGAACTGCGATGATGTGAACAATCTTTATTTGTAGATTTGCAGGTACAGCATGTGCAAAAGGGTTACAGAGATAAATAATAAACACACACAACACACACAGAGTCAACTTTAAACAGTTTTAATGATATTCTTCCTTTTCTTATTACAAAGAGAGTGGATGTGTCAGGATCCCAAATGTTTGAATCTGCATTTACAGTTTTTAAAACCTTGAATATGCCTACAGCTCTAAAACTAGCATTGTGTCAACATTACAACTGGGTTTTCTATTCTATTTCTTTGATTGCACTTAAAAAGAATCCGGAGTTTATCTCTCGAGCAGCCTCTCTTCATCAGACGGTTGATTATCAGAACAAGTCCAAACCTTGTCAACTCTTTCTTGTGTCAGCCCATTACCTCCAGGCTTAGTGTGAGCCTTGCTCAGAGCAAAAAGGATCAGAGGATAATTAAAATGGACAAGCTGATGTCATCTAAACTTAGATGTTTGTCAGAGGGTATGACTTACAAATGCTCTACTCGTATTCCTGGAAGCAATTAGAAGCCACGCTTCCTCCATGTCGGTAGTTGTACATGACAGTGTAGAGACTGTTTAATGTGTACTACAGATCTTCTTTTGTTAAAAAAAGAGACGTATAAAAAGTGTTGTTTTTTTAAATTAGTGCTTGGTCTGGTAGTGAATTACATTTGAACCATCCATAATGTTTAATAAAAAGTTTCTTATACAGGAATTCCTCTCCTCTCTGGGATACATGGCTATAATTCACAGTCCTCAGTTAAAATACCAGTTGTCCTACTGTAATAAAATGTAGTGACCTTTCCTGTAATTTGTAGTCACCCTACCTTGAACTCAGCTTGAGAGCGTCATGAAATACAGATGTGCATGTGGTGGTGGGGCAACAACTAACTATAAAATGCGATGTTACTGAGTAAAATGACGATTACAGGGCGGTTCTGTTCAACCCCACAGTCTTGTAAATAAATAAATGAAAGACAGAAAAACAAGGTCACGCACATCCACAGTTAAGTGTCAAGTTAAAAGTTCTGAAGAGGAGCTGACTCATATCAAAACACTGCAGGGGGGGGGGGGGGTTCTAGTGTGTGGCAACATTTCACCATCACTTTGGCTGATGACCAACAGAGTCTTTTGAAGAAAGACTCTATTCTGTTCCCAGTTTCTCCCACGCCGATTGTTACAATGAAAAAAAAGGAAAAAAACCTGACTTCCAGCATGTCAGCCAACTCAAGTTTGTGAGTTCATAAATCATTTCAAAAGAGACGTTTAAGGACTGCATAAGAGCAGAAAGCATGAAGGTTAAAAAGTTTGATGACTCTCTATGTTCCTTATTTTATCTGAAGCTCATAAAGAAGTAAAAACTAATTCCACTCCACGGAGTGTGTTCTGGACAGTAAAAGCCAGTTGAGCTGCTCCTCATACCCCAGGTGTCTAAAGCTGGCCACACACTTCATCACTTGTAGATTATAACAGATTTTAAAATCATACGAGACCACACAGAAAGATAGTTCAGAGCAATTTTTAAAATGCCAATCCCTGGATCACACGCACTAAACATTTCCATAAGACCACAAGACCACACACTTAACAAGTGCGGTTATGATTTCATAGACAAGAGATCTCAAAGAATCTTGGGGGATTAAATTTGACATCAGAAAATAAGCAAACATTGAGAACAATCATTGTTGTCAACCGGCCGTCCTGGCATGTTTTGCAGCAACAAACTACAAAAACAAGGAAAATATAATGTGGCATAAATTGTGTTTACATGTTTGTAGGCTGTAAAAGAAAGAATCATCTGGTTGAGAACACGTCCTCATCTCCTCCTGGTATTAGTTATTGCATGTATTCCATCAGAGGCAGTCTGAACTACAGCAATTGTAAATGTTAAAAAATGCTTAGTGTTTGTCATTCCAGATCGGGAGGCTCTAGCTGGGTTAGGAACAGTGAAATAGCTGAATTGACATCACACACATGTAACCAAGCTAAATACAATCTGGTTACGACAACAGCTCTTTTTAGGTAGTGGTCAAATCTTACTCAACTACAAGTATAAGTTGCTCAGTCAAAATTTGACTCAAGTTAAAGTGCTGAAGTACATGTATTTAAAAAATACTCAAGTATTCAAAAGTACAAATTAAGAAGTACATTTTCTAAAATCAGTACATTGCTGTATTGTTTTCTCAGCATTTTTATAGAACATTGTAACTGAATGAAACCACCTCATGATGTGCTGACTTACATGTAGAACCACTCTGCTACAAAAAAAAGTCTATAGAAACCAGATTTGAGCAGTGATTGTGATTGTTCCCTTCTGTGAGGAGCAAAATATGTGGCCAATTGCATTTTAGAAAAAAAAAAAACACTAACAGTGATGCCGAGCTTAAAAGGAAAGAGTAACGAAAAGCTTCTGATAAATGTAGTGGAGTCGAAGGTACAATATTTGTCTTTGAAATGTAGTGGAGTGAAAGTCATAAGTTTCCAGAAATTAAAAACAAAAACAAATACTCAAGTAAAGTATAGATACTCTAAAAAAATGTACTCCGTTACTGTCCACCACTGCATCTTAGCTTCAACCTCCCATACCAGGCATGCAAGACACGTTGACTTGAATGGCAACTTATCTAAACCGGTGACGTGACAGAGAGGAGCTGGACCGCAGATGCACCCGGTGTATTTCAGCAGTTATACTGCAGTGATGAATGAATGGATGAATGAATGATCTGTTCAAATTTGAGGGTCTCTCAATAAAATGTAGAGTGAGGTTACATTTGCTCTGTTTGGTGAGGTTGTAGTTGGTAGATGAGCACTGGAAGGACACAACCAGGATTCACTGACATTACATATTACAGACATGTAAAAGAGCACCAGGCTGTGAGTAGCGCTAAATGAAGCCTGGTACTAAAGTTTGATTGTTGTCATGTTTGAAACAGTAGTAGAAGTAATGAGTATGCATCTACCAAATAATATATAACCTTGTCATTTTGCATCCTGCAAAAAGTTGTGAATAAAAAAGTAGTGTTAAAAAGATCCCATCTCCATTCAGTTGCTTCAAAACATAGCGGACCTTGACAAGAGTCACATCCTCACGATAGAGTCTTTATCCAGGAAAAACAAACTATTCTGGATAGTCCTCACAGCACCTTTAACTGTTTATTTTTATTGCAAATACATTCTTTTTCAACAGATTGAGAGATAACAGTCATATCTTTGATTAACTGTCCCCAACTCTGGGCAATGTTGAGAGAAAAAAAAAGATCCTTCACTGAAAGGCACGGTTGGTAGTCATGGAAAACTAGCATGAATTTGAATGTAGCATCTCCTCAGGACTCGGTTTAGCTTCTGCCCTGCACTTGGAGCTCCTCCATAACCATGCTCCGCTCATATGCACGAGGACCGCTGTTTTGCGATTATATGACTGTGACTGATTTAAAACCACAGACTCAACCGGGTCCTCAGCACATTGTTTTTGTTTGCACCACGTTACCAGTAATTGGGGTATAGGTAGTTTTTCTGCCATTCTCCAGTGTACTTGGATCCCTCTTGGTAATGTACATTGAATCAAGGCTAGTGCACGCTGGCAAATTGTATGTGCAGGAAGCGGGCAGGACAGGATTTGACAATTTGGCTGCCAAACGGTAGGATTGGCTGGTGATTTCCCAGATTTACTCCTGCTGTAGACAGCAGATATTTTTCACTCTGTTTTAAGAACACATTATATATCTAAATCTGATTACCAACTCTACTTTATTTGCAATGTTAATCTAGCCGCAGGCAACTTAGAAACTGCACAGCAGCATAAGGAGAAGGACACTTTGATTCCATCTGGGGTGAAGGGTAAGTGATGATTATAAGTAAAACAAAACAGCACATTTTGCAGGAGTTGAAGGTTCAAATCCTGTGTGAAATCAAATTAAAGCATTACTTTGTAGTTGTAACTTACCCCATTATGTTTTTTCCCATATGTTGTTTCAACCTTAACCCAAACAGACATTATCTTCATGCCAGGCAAGACGAAAACAGGCACTACCATGAGGGTCTGTATGCCTCTGCCATAGGTTTGCATTTATATCTGAGTTACACACAAAACATTTGTAACAAAAAGCAGATACTTGACACCTTTGGATATGATTGTGTTGGATACTTCAAATCACTGTTGCCCAAGAAGATAGGTTCCTTCATTACAAGCATAGGTAAGTTGATTGGCTTCAGTACCATGAACACCGTTACTCAGTGTTTGTACTGAAAATATTCAACATGCAACTTTTAAATGTTAAAGCAAACAAGCTGTCAAGCTATTTGTTTCTTGTGAGGAAGCAAAATGTTTATTGTTCTAAAGACACATGGACCAAGGGCAGCATTTGCTAAGGTGATTCCCAAAGTCGTATGTGGGTTGTTCACTCTGAAAAGAGATAGTGGTACTTTGATGAAGTATCTTTTAGAGATAAAGTTTTGTCAACATTTTGTTTACATCTTCTGCTGCTTTCATTTGGCATAAAACCTAAAGATAAGTTTGAAGGTATATGTTACCAGTGGGCCAAATCAATCTTAGTGAACTCAAAGCGAGTACGTGGACTAACAGGGAACAAATCTAATTCTAAAGAAAATAAGTTGGGGGAAAAAAAGGAGGCAGGACAAAATAACTTATGAATACCATTTATAGATCAAAATTAAGAGAGAATGGGTTTCAGCTTATCATTACTCTTTCTTGAAATATATGCTTTTACAGGAGTAATACAATACCGAAATCCTTACATCTCAATTACCCTTTCCCTCTAAATCTCCACTGATAGTGAGGCGTTTTTTCTCCTGCTTCGCCCCAAGGAATCAGAAACAGATGGGAAGCACAACCGCAGGCAAAACAACACAGCATGATTAGGAAAAGAAGGTAAATGACAACATAAGGGGCCCCAAAACCTATAAGTGGTCATTTTGCAAAGTAGGCAACTTTGTGTGATGTGGAGCAGGGCTCGAATTGCTTCACGCTAGTAGAGGCCCAGTGAAAAGATTTAAAGGAGTAAGCTCTGGGTAAATGCCAGGTCACAATGAGGAAAGGGTGAAGAAGTAGCCCCTATGGAGGCAGCCTGACCCAGCATTTAGATGAGTTGAGCACTTCATCCAACTTTCATCAGGAAATAAGCAGAAACCCCTTCTGTAACACTCTGTGTGTTACATCCCACAGCAAAGCTGGAGGTTCTTTTGTGTTCACTGTAGAATTTACACACCATTACCTTTGAGTGCTTTCTGTAGTGGTTAACATGGTGTAGAGCTGATTTTGGCTGATTTTTGTATGAACTGGTAGGGGATGAATTCACTGTGACAGGCCTGAGTTGCTGTTTCCCTTCCCCTTTGATTTGCAGACAGCCTCCAAAAGGGGACTTTTCAAGCAAACTCATTTAATCAGACGTAGTCTGAAAACACACATCCACACAGAGAGCTTTTCATATTTTCTATAAGGGATGTGAATCAGTCACAAATTTTGCAGAGCTAAACAAACTGCCTGTACTACTTTCGAAATATTGCAAATTCTTGTATACAGGTTGTCCTAAATAATTCATAGATAAAGCATGGAAAAATAAATGGCATTTGCAGGGCAAACAAAAATGAATCGTGCAAATTTGCTCAAATTGTTCTAGATTATGTCACACCTCATAAGCTCTTGCTCATTTTTAAACTTCACCAGTTGCTCTCAGCAAACTGCTGGGTGTGCAGGTCAAATTAACCTGAACATCTTGTAAAGAACATGAATGTGTGGGGGGGCATAGCAGCATTTCTACTCATTGAACTTGTTTTTTGTGTGAATTCACTGAAAAGAAGCACAGGCAACAGAGTTGGGGGTGAAAAACTTTGCCTGTACGAATTTTCTTTGATCAAATTTTGAAACGGATCAATCACATGGGAGCTAGAGAGACTAGAAGTAATCTATGAAAGCTTAAGTTGTACAACACCTGTTGTGAGTTCGCTTTAGTTACAGTGTTAGCTTTTTAATGTGTCTAAATAAAAAAGGCATTATACTCCACTGTATTTTCTATTTGTCTGAACAACCTGAAATGTGGAAGTCCAGTGTAGTTCACTATATGTTTTGTGAAACCCGCTCAGCTTTGATTGATTTGCATTAAGCATTTTATCTGTTCTTCTTCTTGGAACTGTAATAACTGAGTCATGAAATCAGTCCTCCTGCTCATGGAAAAGTTATGTTGAGTTATGATGAGACCACAAATAAATAGCACTAAAATCATCTTTATGTTTTTATTTTTAAGACCTCAGTAGAACAACTAAATGTGATGTCCGTTCAGTTTAGTCAGTTTGCAGACCATTTGTTTTTATTTGATTTCATAGTACCAGCAGTTTCCCTGAAATTATGACCATAATATTGGGCTCCAATTGACATGAAAAAGTATGTCACCATCAACTTGATCACTTACCTACTCCGAGTGTTACAGGTGTGCAGGTTAGTGACGCTTTAAGGTACCACATCAAATGGATTACATTTTACTGTTTACATCTTTTTAGTTGTTCCTTATCTTTCTTTAAGAGTACTTCATCTCTCTGACCCACTTGGACTCAGCCTATGTTGATTATTGTGCTGCCTAGGTTCTCTTCTTCTGTTTGTTTGTTTTTTTTTTATTGGTGGAACTCATTTAAAAAAATACATGTAATTAACTAGAGGCTTTGAAAGGCTTTTCATCCGAAATATCAATATTTGACATCAGAAGCAACATTTTTCAATTGAAATGGATTTTGGTGGAAGATTGAATCAATAAAAAGATATTCATGAGCTTAAACAAAAAAAGGTTCATTTTCAATCAAATGCACTTTTTAAATGTAAAGTGCAGTTTAAGGAACATTACTACATTTTGAGCTGGCAATGCTCGCAAGGCTCAGCTCAGCTAATAGCTCTTCAGGATGTTTTGCAAACTTTAAACTTGTAAAACATTCAAGTGCATATCAAAGAGTGTAAACAACTGTGAAATACTAAATAAAGAAAGAAAAATGGTGCCATAAGACCCCATAAGAGTTTGATCAGCTTCTTTGTGTGACTAACAGATCTAAAATTGAAGAGACCGTTTTTTAACACAACATACTTTTCTGTAATTAATTCATCTTAATTAACATGTGAAATCCCCAGAAATAGTATTTAAGTTTCATTTTATGAATTAGATGTCATGTCTGGTCACACAGGTTAAGGTCACATTATTTATGGGATGGTCCTTTTGCTTTATTTGGTAGTCATGTCTTCCCTCTCGTTTCAGAAAACTTCACTTCCTGCCCTGGTGTGTTCCCTGCTCTGGTGATTGGTGTCCCCGCCCTCATTGTTTCCACCTGTACCCCATTACCTTGTGTATAAGTAGTCTGTCTCCCTTTTGTCTTGTGTCTGTTCGTCCTGCCTCATGTCATGTGCCTCGTGTTCATCAGACCTTTTGTCAGGAGTGAGCTGAAGGTTAAGTGTTTTCTCTTGAATCATTTTTGCTAGGTTTATCCTGAGATTTTTGTTCTTTTTTCCAGCCTTTGCTGAGGTTTTGGTTGTGTATTTTTTGATCAACATTTCTCCAGGGGTTCCTGTGATTTTCTGTTTTCACTGAAAATAAAGACTACCTTTTTTGTTACCTGCCGAGTCGAGCATTTGGGTTTATTTGGAAGATCTTGTCATTAGATTTGGATTAATAATTCTAGTGTGGTTCTCCTGTGGTTGGGTTCTTGGGTTGGATTGGTAAATTCGTTGGTCTGTTTGGGGTTTTTTTTAATCTTTTTTTTTATTTGATGGTCTAATCACTTTGTAAACACATTTTTAGGGATACTGTATAAATATGGTTAATATTATTCTCATAAACTTGAAAGCATTTTAGTCTGCAGACCAAGACTGAATCTAAAAAGCTGCCAAAATCGGCACTGAAGTGCAGGACTTGCTGCCACAGCTGTCTCCATTTTCATCAGTGAAGCACTCTCTTAATTCAAAGCTGACCTGTGTCAATATGTTCACTTCCAGTCAGGTTTCATTCTCCAAAGTTAAACCCCATTAAGAATTATTGATAAGAATGATATCAACCTGTGTGGCTAAACGAGGAGTAGAGGTTCCCTGCACATAGCTCCCACAATGAAATAGAGAAATTTAGGATGCGCTTTTCCTCACATTGCCAACAAAAATTAATTTATGTAACAGCAGGAGAAAGAACTTCTCTTTACTCTGTATTTTTCAGCAGGTCACACATATGTTACACACAATGAATAAAGTTCCCTTGTTTATACAGGCCTCACTTTGGACATGTTGATGGGCCTGGGAAAAAAACCCAGGCCCATACTGAGGTCTGTTTCAGCCCATGCTGAAAGAGTTTAGCTTTATTCTGCTTTATTAAATCCAGTTGGTGCTCTCGTGATGCAGGGATTCTTGATAAGCCTTTGACCTGGCAGTCTCAAAAAGACCTGGGTACCTCATGGGTTTCATTTCAAATGTACGCAAAGTAAGTCCATAGCAATCATTTTTATTGATATACTAATCAAAGACTTGAATTAAACAGATCCAACACCGTGGGGTATCCTCAGTTGTGCAACTCCACTGGAAGAAGAAAACAACACTGCTGTTGCACAATTCTACTTAACATGATAAATGAAAATGCCAGTTAATTTATAACTGATGTCTGATTGTGGAGAGGAAAAGTTAGGGCATTGAAAACACACATGACATATCTGAAGTTCTTTGTGAGAAACTTGGGATTTTGTTTTAAGTCTCTGTCAAAACAGGTTGAGTTGGTGAGTGAATGAATAACAGCTCCATCTGAGTGAGTCTCCCATGTGCTTGATTGGTGTTTACACCCATCATGCCCTGTTAATTACCAGCATGTCTCAAGAGGCTCCTGCTATATCCCAAGTGATAACTGCATTAAACCACATTTCATAAAGGGATCTTATCTTGTAATCTCCTTAATTGCCTGTTTTGCTTTGAGGATTACCTGCATTGTTTCCCACAAACCCTAATCTTTGGACTTACAAAACAAGAGACAGACATATGTAAAACAATGCCTGGTATCAAAGGGAAAAAGCTTCAGCCTGCTGAGGGTCGAGGCATTTTCACGCAAGTTCTCCGCACGAAATACCAAGTGGCTGCTGGGAAAACCTTTGTTGTGCCATAGTGGAGAATGGGGGTATTTGACTTAGATCTCTGTGATTGTTGTGAGCTGTGGCTACCCACCATGAGCAGCTGCTTTCAATAGCCAAGCCTGGGAATAAACAGAAGAGCTACATTTTGAAAGGAAAGTAATAATTTCTCTTAATCATGTCAGCATAAATATTAAAAACAGACACCCACAGATTTACAAAATGACACGTCATTGATATTCCTTGACATGTAGTTTGTTGATTATCATACAGGCATTCAGGAAAAAAATTAATTAATTATTTTGTATTTTGAAAATGTTTTTTGCCTAACTTCTTGATTTTAATACTTTAGTCTGTATCTGTTTGGGCTTTTGTTAAGTTGACCACAGTCTGTCAGACACTGATGCTGTCTGACAGATGAGACCAGGTCTTATCATTTGTGCGAGAATGTTGAGGTCCTCACAGATAGAGATGTCATCTCATGTATCCTTTTGTTTGGATGGTTTTAAACTTTTATCACCGGCTCATGGAGTCTGTCTGGCCAGACTACTCACGCACAGTGTGCAGGCCTCCCAAAACCTCACAGCCTCTCAGTTATCTGCCTCAGAAGCTCTGAATGTGTGTCAGTCACGTGGGTCAAATGACCACAAGTGTTTCACCACATAGTATATCATCTTTTCAGCTTACTTTCTGTTTTGTTTCTGTACATCTGCTTCTCATCTGATGACAGTTTACACTTGATTTTTCACAGATCCTTTCAGTATGAGGTCTCCACAGAAAATCTACCAAGAGCTTATTTAATTAAAAGATTTCCAGGTGAAAATAAAAGGCATATGGGGGTCATAAGGTCGTCATGAGAAAAAAAGTTAATTAATGGCTGCTTTAATACATTCCACTGTAAGCTGGGGTAATGTTACCCATATATTATAATTTATCTGTGTGCATATTTCCATTCAAATACATCTTGAAGTTTGAGAAATTGAATGCGCGTGCAACACTTTCACTTTTTTAATCATTTCCTTATCTGCACTTATAGGATTGTTTATTTTGTCTGTATTTAGGCTGATGCGTTTAAGTCTTAAATTTCTGCACAAAGTATCCAGGCAAACATGTTGGTTATGCTGATATGCACATTAAAGAGGAGAAGAATTGTGGGTGAAAGACAAAGCTGTGGGCAGACTGTTGGGTGACAAATAACCGATTAGAGAAGGATCTGACATTATTTTCATATCATTGTACAACTTACCAGTATTCAAGGGGGTTTATTTATTAACTTATTTAATTAATTAAAGTCATTTGTTTACTTTACTTACTGGTTCAGATTTAGAAAATCTCATTTTTTGTGCAAAGCTTTCATTGAACGTGAGGAATGTCCATGTTATTAGCAAAGGGGATTGACATCAAAATGCTCATCTTGACAAAACACACGCACACAAACACACATTCATCTGACTAAAAAAAAAAAAACAAGAATCATGAATCAAGAATCATTAATTCAGCAAACCCAACATGTACATTTTGATCAACCAATTGTCAATATTTTTTCTCGTTTAACTAATATGTTTATCATGTGAGTGTGGCTTGAATTGAGATATCTTTTACAGAAATTAATACATAGAACACTTGCCAAGATTTGAGTTTTTGCAGTGTGTGCAAATTGATCCAACAAAATGTGTTTTTCAATGTTTACAGTGTCAAACTGTGAGATATAAAATAATCAGCAATCAACAAGACAGCTGAAGTAAATGACCTTCCACTTGCATGTTACTTTTGATCGTCTATCATTAAAAACCTAAGAAATCCCTCTCACTCTGTCTGTCTGTCTGTCTGTCTCTCTCCCTCTCTCGCTCTGTGTGTGTGTGTGTGTGTGTGTGTGTGTGTGTGTGTGTGTGTGTGTGTGTGTGTGTGTGTGTGTGTGTGTGTGTGTGTGTGTGTGTTTCATTATATGTTGCTTTCATGACTTGAAGGCAGAGTGAGAAACAAAACATCATAGAGAGATTGGAGAAAACAGCCACATTTAATAATTCAGGGAAATTGCTACACAACATTTTTTTAATCCACTCATAATATTGTATCTGTTGTCCACATGAAAAATAAAGCAAAAACCAATGTATAAAGAGTAAATGAAACAAGAGTCGGTGTATGCTGTGTGGTGTCATGGAAAGTCTCTCAGCTCTGATTCCCGTAAGCCTGAATGTTGGATAGCTGACTACTGAAATTAACAAACTATGATATGAATGTGTCCTAAGAATTTAGTCATTTAAGTGACCTGAAATGAGCGACTACAACATAAAACCAGACAAAACATCAAAGACAAGACTGATGTAAAAGGGTGCAACTCAACATAACTGACGAGACACAACGACTGGCACAGCTGTTGAGGACAGTTTGGTTAAGATTTCTTGCTCGAGGACACTGTGGCATGTGGACAGTGGGACCCTCTGATTAGGTGACAATTGAAACCTCTGAGCTACTGTCATCTCTCATCAGCAGGTTTTCTTTGGTTGTGCCTATAAGCACTAGTTTGCAGTTATTTTATCTTGAATAAAAAATATTGCTACTGTGTTGGAAAAGCTGTTGAATTCTCTGAGCTTCAGCACTTTGTGACTTTGTAATGCAGGCTTTTCACTGCCATTACAGTGTAGGATAATTACAATGTTATTGTTTACAGAATTGCAGATAATTCCCGTTACATCATTTATTTTTGACACTGACAAATGCTAACTGCTTTTGGTATGTACTAGTGTTTCTGAAACACTGTAATAAATCACTAATTATCTCTCTCTGATAGTTTTAGAATAATACCATGTCACCCAAGTTTCAGTCCGGTCCTCAGATTTCATTTTGAAAGTCCATTTACGGTTACCACTTACAGACACATCATTGGTCTTGAGACTTGCAGCATGCAGCAGCGATAAGCACAGTCTTGATAAATTCAGTGCTGATTGAAAACAGTGAACCCCACACCTCTGGTTGTTGTCTGGAAATGGAGAACCAGGGAGCGTGTGTGGCTGACCTTTCCCATCGTTAATCAAGTGGACCAGACCCGACTCTGTGTGCCTGACATGCCACCTCAAACAACACCATCCTACAGTCATGCCTTCAAATACCACATAGATATGATCTAATCAATGCTAACATGCTAAAGAGATGACAGAGCAGAAAGGTTATTGCTGTGGTGCATCATAGAAATCACTATTAACAGACTTCAATTAATCATTTAACGAGTGACATATTTAATGCATTCCATATTAAGATTTGCAATGCAGACAATTCTGATATCAAGGTTGCAGTTGAGGTCACCTCCTGCCTTTTAGATAGAATTCACACCATTTGGAAACTACTCCCAAAACGTCTGGCCTGAGAGTTAAGTCTATGATAACAGACTCTGATATGGTTGCATATTCCGGCCTGGTATTTAACAGGAAAATTAAATGGAGGCTTCTCTTTCTGCTCCAGTTCCTGAATAGTAATTACTGATCACTCTCTCCAGCCCACACATATGCATGTATCGCCTCCATTTCAATTTCCAGCAGAGCTTTGCATCTGCCCCTCTGCCATCACTGAGCGGGTAGCGAACATCTCCTGTAACACTAGAGGTGGTGACTTGACCCTGGTAGAAATACTGGAGCTGTAGAAATACTGCAGTGAGCTATTAGAGGCTTTCTACATCACCTAACGGGGGACTTCATGCAGGGAAAGACAGACAAGAGAGTGATGAGACGCCATGAAGATCAGGGCGGCGCTTTCTGAAGAAGGAATGACCGGCTGCCAGTAAGGAGATTGGGTTTCCCTACAACTTGTTGCCTGGTGCTAAATAAATGCTGGCATGTTGTGTGGAGACACTCTATATCCTGGCTGAAAGGGTTGCTCACCCCACCATGTTCACAGCACCACATTTCTGACCTCTACAGTGCCCTCTTAACCCCTTCAATCTTTTTTCTCTCCGTGACCTATCATGACTCACTTGCCCATTGCTGCTCCTGTCATGTCTGACCTACGAACAATTACTTTCTAATGAGCTCTGCCAGCTGTCACTAACAAGGGTACAGTTAATGACACAAAGGCCTGTGTTTGTACTGGTATGAAAATCTCAGCTGTGATGATGAGGCTGTAAAATCTAAATCTTTCTGGAGAATTTGGAGGGAATTTTCTGCCTACTTTGCACAAGCAAACTATTGACCCTGCCTCCTTTGGAGCTGCTTGCTACAAAACTCAAGGCCTATTTCAGACACCAGGCACTTCAGATTCCCATCAGTCAAAACTCTAAGGATATGCCCAATATTTTTTCCTTTGCTGAATCCATTTCACAGTAAAAAGGTCTGCCCAGTCCTACAGACCCCTCTAACTGGCTTCCGCAGCACAAAGGGAATTTATCATTAAAGAAGCACAATCAATATCTCTCACCCCCTGCATGGCAAAGTAAGGCAAGGCCCTGATAGTGAAGCCCAGTGCTGAGCTCTGAGAGGGGAATGTGGGGTACCAGAGGAGCTAATTAGAGGGAGAATGTCTGCTATCTGGTTAGCCCATATCCAGCTGTGGGAATGGTGCTAATGAGGCATGCTGTACCAACATAGACAGGCTCTTACTGCAACATGAAAATCACTGCACTTCTTAATCTTCAATGCTTGTATAATCATTCAAATAATGTATAATTAATGCCCGAATTCCCTTTTGGAGTTTCATGTTGGCAAGCAAAGGAATTCCATTCGCTACATGGAGTCAACATGCGAGATCATGTCTGACACCAGGCACTTCAGAAATGCTAGTACATTCCTGAGGCATGTGGAAACCCTTTTTCCAGAAACAACATTCATATAAGTCCATGTTTTTGTATACATATGCTTATAAGGGGCATAATGCATGTTTGTTTTTCTACCATTAACGTTCTATTGATGTATGTGCAGCTTAAAATAATAACTTGAAGTAATCCCAGTGATTCGCAACCAATGCTTAACTTCTACAGTTGGAAAAACCTGCCTTGGGTGACTCTTTGAACGTTTCCTCTTTTGCTGATTAATCTGGTAATGACCAATTAGCTGTGGTAATGGCTTGCATCCAGGCAGACTGCAGAGCAGCATGCCTGTTTTATCATCATTAGAGGGAAGAAGGCTGCAAGCAGTACGGCACATTTGACCCCTCTCTCCTGGGAAACGTTACTTAGTAGCAGGTCAGGCTTCATATGAGACTAAAGGTTTTCTTTTTGCCCCTTCTTTGTCTGATTCTTCAACCTTGTGCATTTAAGGTACTCTTGGGAGAGATTAAATAGAGGTTTCAACTAAGGGTCATTCCAGAATTAGAGGACATTTAACATCACACCCATCACACTTCAAATCATCCTTGTAGAAAATACTAACATATGCAGTTGCTGTGTAAATTTTACTTGTCCTGAGACCAAATCTAAAAATAATATGCAAATATTAAAAAATAAATACCAAATAAGTCTAGAGTATCCACTAAAATGCCATTTTTCTCGTATCCCATGTACTTGATGGCCAAACAGAATCTCAAAAAGACAAAAAAAATGTTTGTTAAATTTTTTATTCTTTTCAAGCCAAAAATAAAGTTATATACATTAATATTTCTCATTGATGTCACTTGTAACTGTAGGAATGGTTTTTGTTTTTTTGTTAGTTTGTTTTTTTGATCAACATATTTTAGATAATAGTTACTATGCTTTGAACCTGTGTCCCACAACATGCACACAACCTTGTAACCATAACCTTTTTAGCATGACAGAAGAGTTTTCAAATTGTCATAACATTGTCAGCCTTGACTGAATGTCTCGCTCTAACTCACACAACCCTGTTATTCATATTTCCATGATAAGTGAAATACTTTTTTCCCTCTTTTTTTTCTTTAACTTTTAACATAAGTAAGTTTGCTCACTTGGTCAACATACCAAGTGAACAAACTTGGCTGTTTGTCGCAATGTAAGTTAGAACAAATGAAAATGGAAGTAAATCCAAATGTTGAAAATCAATTTTCTGAATCAGATGGCAAGTTTCAATTTTTTCTATATTTTCTTTATTTTTTATTTAATGAATGGTGCTGAGAAAATGCAATACGTAATTTAAAGATTACTGTTATCTTCAGCATTTATTTGTCACTTTACATAATGATCTGTAATAATAATTTTAAAAAATGTAGCTTTTTTTATGCAACCCAGTTACCATATCATTTTAAATTTAAAATATCAGAAATTGCTTTCTCAGCTCTAAAGGGTTTGATCAGTTGTCTTTTAAAGAGTTTAAATAACTATGTGCATAATGTGTTAGAGTAAATATTGTAAAATAAATATTGAAATTAGTAAAGTGAAACATGCCACTATTGAACAGCTGAGCAAAGGAGATTTCAGAAGGTGCTAAGATTTATTTAAATCAAGTCAAATGTCAAACCAACTGTTTTGTTTTGGGTTTTTTTTAGAGAGAGTGTTAATTTCTTTTCTTAATGGCAAAGGAATTATATTTAAGAAATCAAGTAGCTTACTTTTTCAGGTATTATGGTTGTGCCACGTATAGCAAACAACAAGTAAAACATAATAAAATTATTTTAAAAATTGTACCACTGGTGTGTAAGCTGAGCCAACTGAGTCTTTGATAGTTCCCTACCTATTATGTATGAATATGCAACAGAAAATTATAAAAGAGAAAGTTTATTTTTTCAAAAGATTTTTAAGCCAAAATGTCCTCCAATTCTGAAATGACCTCTAAGCTGCTGTCATACTTTGATATGAAAGAGAAACTGTAAACCCAAATAAACTGCTCAAATCAGCCACATCAGTGGAAAAGTATATGATTAAGTATGAACTGATTTTCTGTACAAGCACAGCAGTTTGACAGAATTATGTGAAATTGTTGCAGGAGGTAAAATCAAGTATTTATCTTAAGCTTGTCACCCACTCTCCTTTATAATCGCATCACTTCAGATGATACCAATATCACTTTTACGGCCAAAACATATATTTTCTACTGACAGTTTGGCCTTTGACTTGTCTGTGCAATTGAGGTGTTCTGTTGAGCAGCACCTTTTCAATACCACCCCAGAGATGGAGAGAGCACACATAGACATATTACGAGGCCAACATCTGCCATTCTGTCGGCCTCCCTGCTGACTTAGCAACTCCCTCAGTTTCATCGGCTCCTCAGCAGAGTAAATATTTACAAATGTGCACTCAATAACATCTGCTGTGGTTTGAGCACAGCAGCGTGGTGGAGCAAAGAAGATGAAGCACATCATGAACTCATGGGAACATACATGCTCTTAGGAACATATATTTGCTAACTGGGAGGCTTCAAATGCCACAAACAACTGGTCCCTGATGAAACCCATGATGCAACACAGATGAATAAAAAGCTCAGGGAATACCTTTGATTGTTTGGTGTATGGAATAGATAAGTAGCAGCTGACAGCAATACAAAAGAAAACAGCACTCAAAGACATTTTTCTGTTCTTTGACTTTTTATTTTGTATTTTAACAAACAAAACATGCTCGTGACAACTGCAAAAAAGTATGGGTACATTTTTATCATTAGGAAAATTCTTTGGTTTCATGACAGATTATCATTCTCACAACAAATGTTACTCAGTGTACTTTCAGACGAAATAAGATTGTGAAATCATGAAATTAAATATATGCTTTTATTTTATGTGGACAACTGTGGGCGGCTAAATTCAAAATATGAGCAACAATAGATCAGCTGGACAACAGCTTTGGAGTGTTATGAATTATTATTTGAAAAGAAAATTAATTAGTAAAAATAAAATATCCCTGGAAAATAGGACCTTGGCAAGGAGATCACTGCAAATATTTTTAATAACTCCTATTTTAACAAGGACTTAGAGTCTATAACAAGTTGGAAGGAAATAGAATAAAGATCTGATTTAAGACAGGAAAAACTTAAGCAGGTGACAGAACCATCTAAATCCTGAAACAAATGTTGTCCATCGGTCTTCAACCTGTACATTCAGAGTATTCCATCAATGAACACATGCACATGCTGACAGCACACACACAAATGCTGAAGTGTTCCTCTGACAGGTGCATTAACACACCCTGCTAAAGCCTTTTTCATGCTCCACTCTGGGAATTTCACTGCATCCGAACACTTCCATGGACAGGGGGAAGCCCAGTCAAATGTTAAGCTTTGATGGAGGGAACACATGGGGCAAAAGATGTTGTCTGCCTGTTCTCACAGTACTCAAAATTTATCATTTCCATATTGATCACACCACACAATATGTACACAATTCACTACACACTAACTTAAATATGCAAAATGATAACAGATATTTTCTTTCCGTTAATGGGACTGTGAAAAACTTGAAAAAGTCTCACTTCTTGATATATGCCTGATCCTAATTCGCAACCTGAAATTATCGGTGCCAATATAGGTTATTTCTAAATGCTATTTCTTAGCTTATCAATGGGGTCGGACCAGACTGGATTGCTATATAGCACGTTGGAGTATCTATGACAACACCACACAGGCTGATAAAGTTTAGCACTGAGAAAAGAGATCTGAGTTTCTCTCTGCTGAAAACTATTTCTGGGATTAACTTTGTAGTGATGGTGGACACTGGAGCAGAACAGAAAAAGGACAGAAGAGAAGGAGAAAGCTGAACAGGAGAGTGATAGCACAGGCTAACCATAAGCTAAATGTTGAAACACAAGCTAAACTGTATGCGATAATGTTCATTCAAACCCACATGGTTGTACCGCAGTGATCTGTTCAAACTTGAGTCTGTCAATAAAATGAAGAGAGGTTACATTTGCTCTGCTTGGCAGATGAGCAGGACCTAAGGATTCGCTAATGTTACGCGTTAGCCTATGGACACATCTCAGAGCATCAGGCTGCTAGTGGCACTAAAATAGCTGGCTACTAAACTACAGTACAAACTGACAAAGTTGGCTTGTTAGAGCTGCGTAACTGTTGATAAACACCTTATCTTGTTACAATGTATCTAGTAAAAAATTGTCTTGAACATAGAAAAGTAGTGTTAATAAGAAGATCTGATCCCCAGTCATTTCCAAAACAAGCACATGTCAGGCTAACCATAAGCTAAATGTTGAAACACAAGCTTGAGTCATGTCATCACAACAGTGTGCACGTGATTCCAGCCAAAAGGTGTTGCTGCAATCCACTTCAAACACATAGTCCTCTCGGCCTCTTTAAACATTTTGTTACTTTTCGTTTATGGTATTTTAAATATGATGCAAATAAAATGTAACACCATCCATATCCCTTTTCTGCAGTCTTCTTTATTGAGATAAATCAGTGATTTCAGTTTTACTGATAATGCATAGAAGATACTGCTGAAATTAAACTCTTCACATAACAGCAAAACAATGCTAGATGAATAAACAAGAGAACATTTGTCACATCAAAAGCATCTGTCTGCACTGTAATTTCAAAACTGTTTTTATCGTTTTTTAGTATATTACTACTTTTATTACTGACTACTAACCAATGCTGATGTCGTTCTGCATTTGGACACAACTTTAAGAGAAAAAGATTTGAATTCTAGTTTATTCAGTAACTCACTTCTCTCACTTACTTAAGTGATGGTGACACACAAAACTACCTTTTGAGGGTGGTTGAGGGGAGAATGCAGTTCACAGGCATCCCATCAGTTTGGTAAGCACGTCACTAGTTTCTGACAACTTTTACTTCTTGTAGAAAGAACCCTGCTATTTGGGGAAAATTCATGATATAAATATTTCTTGCCCAATATTTGCATTTGTTGACATGCTGTGACCTCTTTGTTGTTGCTCAAATAAACATTACCGTTATTCTGAGAAGTTTTTTTTCTCAGAAACTTCCAGCACCTTCTGCACATGATGCTGAACTACTCTCTTCTTTTGTAATCAAAGTGTACGAGTTGACTTAAAATTTTTGTCACTGCGGAATCATTCACAGACACAGAAATGACTCTATGGTGAAGAAGAGCTAAGATGTAAATTTATCAAGCCCACTAATGTGTTGCTCATATACTACAAACATACATAGATCCTGATTGAGTAGATTCCATATGAGAGGAAAGAGATGAGGAACAAGAGCCAGGCTCTGACAGACATATATTACTCTCTTCATTTATGTTACAACTATGCAAGGAGTGAGATGATTTCACTTTGTGGTTGTGAGCAATATGTGAATGTAGCCATTTTTATGTTTATACGGATGTTACAAGTCTGAAGGTCTCTCTAACCCTTACTTCTGGATAATGCATCATATAATACCACCACATAACCTGATGGTTAACCTCTTTTCCCACGCCGAGCAGAGCAGGGGCCCCTGGCACCAAAGGCTTTTAAAACGGAGACCAAGTCAGACCCCTCCAGCAGCGTGACAGACAGGGCACCAGACTGCTCTTACTACCCCATACACACCCCCAGCATAAATAATGCGTCTGTAAGTGAGCTGCGTAGCCCCACAGCTGCTGTGACCATGTTTTTTATGAGCAGTGGTATGACACTGCGCCCCATGTGAGCCATAATGAGTCCTCCATCCTCTGCTAACCCACTGGAACAGGTAAGGGTGGAAATGCTTTATTAGGTAAGCTCTTTAGTGTTAAGTTACTCCACCATTAAAGTGATGGATTGCGATTAAGGTGTGGATGGTGCAGGCTGTCTGCCACCATGCTGGCACACTGCTGAAAACAGTTACACTCAGATAAGAGAGAGAAAATAAATCAGACTCATGAAGCAGTTTGGTTGAGTTACAAATGATACAAGTTAATCTCTTTTAACTGAAATGTAAACACAAAGATGGATAGTGTCGCTTAGGTGTAAACATTGACCTGAGGGTGAAACGCAAATAATGGAAAGAAATGGAATTAATGGAACATCTGACAGATCTGAAAGTATTGACCTTTTTGCCTCCAAATCATGATCATGAAACATGCAGATGGTTGCTCTGAGCACAACAAATATCAGATGAAGTGAATCCTTCTGTTTTTATCAACTTTAAACTTTAATATTTGGTTTGTCCATCTTTTTGCAGCAGTTACAGCAACACGTCTCTGGCATAGTGTCAATATATTTCCTGAAAACTTTACCACTAATGTTATCCCATCTCTGCAACTCAAGACAAAGGCTTTCCTTTGAATGTACAACAGATCTGTCCACTTTATTTTAAAACGCGACCACATTTGCTGGATGGGGTTGAGGTCCAGACTTGAGAGGGCCAATCCATAGTTTTCAATGTTGCTTCTTATTAGGAAAATGACCTTAATCTCATTTTCTGTTCGTTTTCTATTAGGGTATATAGAGCATTAAGACATAATTGTGACTCTGTAGATATTTCATTTGTTTTGGGGGTATTTCAAAGCCTAATTCAACAAAAACAACTGAAACTTCTTAAATACGCCAAGTGTTCCAGTAATTTTGACCCCCACTGTATATTGTCACCCATTTACTTTTTTTTTTTTTCGAATGTCTTATTTTGAATATCAATAATCAAATGTCCTTGGCCATGACCAATTACATAATCAATAAAGATCTATAAAAAAAAAGTGCATTCAACCATCTTAGTGCAAGTTAAGAGCATGTCAGCATCACATGATTCCAGTATCTCCTCTCTGTCCATCCAGAGCAATCTGTTCATTAATGAGTTTCTCTGACAGCGGGATGAACGAGTATTGTATCTGTTATGTTTACTTAAAGGAACCCTTTACCTTCTCTATGAGTTCAGTAAAACATTCAGCACATGAGACGTATCAGATAGAATATTGTCTGCAAGCCTGAGTAGTTTCTTCAAACAGGTCTTGAGGGGTTGCAGGTGCACCCATGCCAATGATTTCTCCTGCTGTTTTTATCAGATTCAGTATCTGGGTTTTTGATTCAACATTTAAGTTGTCAAACCAGCTAGTAAAGCTGTACTGTAACACAGACTCAAGAGTTGCTTCGTAGAAAATCAACATAACATTTCTACACACACCAAAAACTCTGAGTCGATGGAGAAAATGCATAAGCTGGAGGATTCGGGCACCTGTGTGCGCCAAGTAACTTATCGTTATTGATATAAACTCCCAGATATTTGTATGAACTGATCTGCTTGATTCTACGTCCATGAGCATCACACCAGTTCGCAAACCAGTTCACATATAAAGTTTTAGCTTCAGTCTCTTAACTTCAAGCTGCGTGTCGAGCTTTTTTAAGCTTATGGTAATTTATTTCTAGTTTATGAGTAAGCTGCATTCAAAGTTTTAAGTCAAGGCAGGAAGGTAACATTTATAAGCTGTATTGCTAAAGCTAATCAAAAACAATTGTTTCTATTCCAGTATTTTTATTTTTATTATAGATACATGATTCTTTATATTTCCTTTTTAAATTTAAAAATAGTTTCTTGCTTACATTCTTCCTCAGTATAATATTTACATTAACCACATCTTTTCACACTACATGGCATGAAACATGAGGTCCCTCAGCTTTCAGAACAATAGCCTGACCCCAGGGATCCATAAAAGGCATTGTTAACAGTCACTAAGAGGAAATGTATGTCTTTTTTTGGGGAAGGAAGGAAAATGTTTGGACAGACTTGTTAGCTGACACACTGGAGAACGGAAGCCCAGTTTGGGGTTTTGCTTTCCCTCATTTCCATTAAAGTCACACAAGCAGAGTTAATGCCCTCCAACTTGTGGTGTAGCGTTACACTGAAACCCATGAAATTATGCTGGCTATGCTTTAACTAAAGTCATATGTTTAGTGAGCGACAGGCCGTTCTGCACTGAGGTGTCTTTAAACCCATTCATGACTCTGAGGCAGCAGGAGAGCTTTTAAATGCTGATTCAAAGAGGCGCTGAGAGACAGGGCATGAGTGAGTTTGAAAAAATTATGGTATGTCTTTTTCAACCTGAACAGCTAAAAGTCCAAAAACGTGAAAGTATGACTGTTCTTGGGTTTTAAGTGTTAGCCAAGCGAAGCATCTCTCGACATACTTTTCATCACTTTTATGAGAGTCAAGTGGTCATTACTAAGCAAAGCAGACATGGGAGGAAGTGGCTAATGACTCCATGTTTACTCAAGGACACATGCAGCAAGTTCATTGGTTCCCTACAGTGCCTCCCCTTCTTAACCCTGTGACACCGCACAGGAAGTATTTACAGCATTATCACTTTCCCTGACTCACTGTATGACTCACACACGTGATGATCAAAGCTACTGTATTTGCTAAGATTCTTACAGATTCCTCTTACATTGCTCATGGTCACTTTTTCAACAATCGGAAACACAGCATTATCCAGAAGAAATGCAGGAGTGTCAAATTTTGGTTAAAGCAAAGTTTAGACACCAAGAGAGGATCTGTTTTGAGTCAATCCAATCAGTGTGACCATTTCTATTCCCTTCAGGCACACCTGACTCGTTTGGGGCAGTTGTTCCGAAACAAACCTAAAGTCCAGTTTGTTTGAGCATATGTGAACACAGCAATCACACTCGGATAAATGGTAAATGGATTTACACTGCTAGCCTCATTCACTCAATCACACCACATTCACACTCCAATGGCAGGCTGATACTAAGGCAGAAGCCATCAGCTATATCGAATACATTCACACCACATTCATGCACCACTGAACAACAGTGGGAGCAACTTGGGGTTCAGTGTCTTGCTCAAGGACACTTCGGCATGTGACTGCAGGAGCTGGAATCGAACTCACGACCTTCTGATTGTGTGGCGACAAAACAAGCAGGTTGAGATTGCCAAATAGGGGGGCTTCCTTTCTTTTGGGGGGGGCTTTCATGCAATGGGTTGTATGGAGTAAAATTAGTGTCAATCCTCACAAGCACAAAAACTGTGTTAAATTTGCAGCCAGTGATTCACAAACAAACTCAGTGTGATTTGCAAAAGCAAAACATAATTCACAACTAATGTATTTAGTTTTATCAATGAAAAAAAATGGCTCTCCAACAAATACATCTTACTTCACAAATACAGAAAAATGTATTTTTACTTAAATGAAAATATCCTTGAGGCGCAAAAATAAAATCTTTCAAGTACAAAAAAAAAATATTGCACAACTCGCCCTGGACTGCGTATAATCACGGTCCCAAACTCACCTGTTGGCTGTTCATGCTGCCGTGATTTTGCACGGTCCTCTTTCCTGGGCTCCTCGCCATATATGATGTAGATCTATGGTCTTAAACAGCACCAACAGTGCCACCTGCTGTGAAAATATCCTTGAGGCGCAAAAATAAAATCTTTCAAGTACAAAAAAAAATATTGGTCAAGATTTTTTTTTTCTTCTTGAGTTAAAAAAAAATCTGCAAGTAGGAGAAAAAATTCTGCAAGTAGGAGAAACAATTCTGCGGAGAAACAGTTCTGCAAGTCGGAGAAAGAGTTTTGACATGATTCTACCACGTCATGTGACCATTGGCACGATCTTCCAGCTGTCACGTGACATTTGGCAGTAACTTTCCGCCGTTCTTATCCACATCCGCAGGACTTAGATTTATTCATGAACACCAGCACACGACTCGAGCAATGTTCTGCAATGTGCACGCCACAACAGCAGGTGGCACTGTTGATGCTGTTTAAGACCATAGATCTACATCATATATGGCGAGGAGCCCAGGAAAGAGGACCGTGCAAAATCACGGCAGCATGAACAGCCAACAGGTGAGTTTGGGACCGTGATTATACACAGTCCAGGGCGAGTTGTGCAATTTTTTTTTTTTTTGTACTTAAAAGATTTTATTTTTGCGCCTCAAGGATATTTTCATTTAAGTAAAAATACATTTCTCTGTATTTGTGAAGCAAGATGTATTTGCTGGAGAGACAATTTTTTTCATTAATAAAACTAAATACATTAGTTGTGAATTATGTTTTGCTTTTGCAAATCACACTAAGTTTGTTTGTAAATCAGTGGCCGCAAATAAAACACAGTTTTTGTGTTTGTGAGGTTTTGGCACTAATTTAACTTCATAGGGTTGCCAACAGTTCAGTCAAAACAATAGAAGAAGAAGGAGTAGGAGAATCAGCAACAGCAGAAGAAAAAGAGAAGGTGATATAATGATAATTACTATATTGATCTGAACGTAAGATGATCCTGGAAATAAGACAACCCCTTTTTTTAAGACAGATTTTTGAGAAAAAGGCTCTTTGATGCCAAAATCTTGTTTTATCATGAATAACGTTCGCACGTTCACAACGTTCCTCTGCTTTCTGTATCATGCACGGCAGACTTCCGCCCTGATTTCTGACCAATGAGAGAAAAGTTTTGATCGCCCGTGGCATTTGTTTACAACTGTGGACCGCAAGACACTTTTAATCTTGTCCATCTTACTGTCTTGGTGATGCTCGTCTAACTTCAGACAAAGTTTTTATGGACCTAACATGAAGCTCCTTTGCACAGCCAAGATGCCCAAAGCCTTTGTTGCCACTTGGTACAGGTAGCAAGACTGTGTCTTTGAGCTTCCTCAAGCTATCAGATTGTTGAAAGTCCTTCAGGTGAGCTGTTTCAGTGCATGTGAATCAGAGATTTTCACTGCCCAAGCTTGCTGGCTTCAAATGCTGTAGTACTTAGAGAACTTCATCATATTATAGTTACACCTTTGCTTTATGCGACAAAAGAAAAATGAACAACATACCTCATGAGATGTGTTTATATTAAGCAGTCCAATCAAAACCACTTCAGCAGTTGTAGGTTTAAAGAGGCAGCAGGGTCTGTTTTTTATCACACAGGTGTGATTTTGTCATGTGTCAAACTGAGAAAGGAAATGTTCATTCTGATAGATGGCAGACTCCTTCCTCTTATCCAGGTCTTCTGAAAGCACCTCAGTGTGAGCTGTGCCCTTTTTTTTTTTTTTTTTTTTTTTTTTAAATGAGCGACTGTTAAGTATTTAAACCATGCAGAGGGGGCCTCTTGGACAGACAGACAAGTTGTAGACAAGTTTTCTGAGGTCATTCTGAGTGACAATGTAAAGGCAGAGAGGTCAGCCAGGACTTGGTACCTTTGCCTCTTTCATTTCCTCCAGGGTGAACTGCTGGTCCCCTACTGCCTCCTGGTCTCAGGCAGCGAGGCGCCTGATGAGACTGAGAGGGAGGTCAAGCTACAGCAAAGACACAGAGCCTCTGAAGAAATTCTGTGCATACCAGTCCTTTGTTCATCCAGGACCAATCCACTCTGTTCTTTCCCTCCTTTGAAGCAAGAGGAAAAACCGACAGTACCAGGCTAGAGATACAGTATGTGATGGGAGGCCAGGTGCTGTTTTTCTTTTCATGCTTAATCTGCAGGATGACAATGTGCATACTGGAGCGTAGAGATTATGCCAGGAAGTGTTCTGAAGCAGTAAGACTTAAGGATCTCTCACTATGTAGGTGTTCACCATCACAGTGCAAGTGTGAAACAAGATGTCTTTCTGCTACTCCTTCTGACTTTGTTCCAGTAACGCTGAAGGATTTCCATTCCCACTGCCCCATGAACATGAACAGTTTCAGGTCAAACAACCACAATGTCTTTTCTGCAGTACCTAAACGTGTCTACTGGGCTGTTGCTTCCTGTAATGAGAGATTTGTTGTGATTTTCATCAATGCCTGCAAGGCTCATTTAGCCCTCCACCACATAATGACCTTTTTTGGAGGAAAAGAAGAAGAAGAGGGAGAACAAGAAGGTGCCGAGTGAGGGGGGATGAATAAAGTTATTTGTCTTGTGCATGCTGGGTCATACAGTGCATGTCTTTGTGGATACCTGAGGGGCGACGTGGAGGTCAGAAGACTGATAGACACACAGGTGTGGCTGCAGTTGATGAGCAGTGCTGCCAAGTCAGAGTAAAGAGATAACACAGGACTTCTGGAGAGCTGACAGCTCGGAGGCAGGGGCGATGTGGGACCACGCAGACAAGCTCTTAGAGGATTGATATGAGAGATACTTACCAAATACATCACATTCAAACAAGCCCTGGTTTAGTTTTTATTCATTAGACCATTTGGTATAAACATGTAATTTAGCACAATTAGCTTAAATCTGCTTTACTCATCATTGTGATAACAAAGTAAATCAAATCAGTCCGGGAGTCTCTGTTAGTGGAGAAGTTTCAAAAAACTATTTCTTTTTCAATCAATCTAAACATAATTCGTCCAATTAGTTGGCCATCACACGGATAAAGTTGAAAGAATGTTGATATGACCTAACTGACATCTGTTAGTTGAATATTTTCATTTTAGCTCCAACAACTTTCTGTTCCTTTTTTTTACTTTTACTGCTCTCTTCTGCTTCATGTCCAAGCAGAGTAGGCAGCCATTGTCAGCAGTCAAAAAACGTGATGCTTAGGCAGCTACAGAGACAGATATTTTTACATAATCATGAGTCTATGAGTAAAGCAGATCCTAGAGTACAAAATAAATATGAGACACATATCCATCAGTTTGAAGAGAACACAGATCTAAATGATTCTGCTGCTGTGTGAGGTCTGGGTGGGATAAATCAAGTTTTTGCCAGTGAATGTAATGCTTTTCTTCAAAGGTTTGGATATGAAATTCTGTTTGTTTCTTGTTAGCAGTGGATCAGAAAATGGAAGATAGCTCCAAATTAAGAAACACATCATTCATTTTTATTTATTTATTTATTTATTTATTTATTTATTTATTTATTTATTTATGTATGTTTTGTCTGTTCATCCATCACATTTTCTTACCACAGTGGGCACGTAGAGATCATGATTTGCACGTTTGAAAGAGAACTTAGTTCTTGTATTGCTGCCTATCAGTCCCAGCCAATTAAAACATCTGCAACTGTGGGCAAACTGCTACAATCCCCTCATTGTGCCGGGCCTTCGACCTGTCAAGACCTACTTTGTTTTCAGTGTCCACACCACGTCTTCTCTTGCCACATTCCCACAGCTCCACACAAAAAGCGAGCCTTCTGTGGTCAGGGCTGCAGAAGAAAAAACCAAAACCTTGTTGCCAGCTTCACATGAGAGCAGTGTGAGATCCTCATGTGATATTGATGAAAGACTCCACCCAGACGGGTTATAGATTTTTCTCTGCCTCCTTTGAAGAATATCAGAACCTCTTGTTTTTGTTCAGAGATTTATCAGGAAAAGAGATGAAAACCTGTTCTCGGGGGGGTTTCTGTCGAGATCAGAGGTATGTGTGCTCTTTTCTCTCAAACAGGCATGCACCCACATGGAAAGGACTCTTTCCAAAAGTGGCAAAAAAAAAACTGTTTGAAATGATCAAACAGTGCTTCAGACTGACTTTAGAGTGCTGTCCAGTTGTCCGAACTCTGAAGTCTGAATTAGAGGGAAGAGCCATTGTTTTGAAAGCTGTTATCCCCATGATGAAGCAAAGTATGCTCTGCCTGCAGCATCCGTCTTTATGGTGGTCTGAAAGGGAAACCTGTGAAGGTTGTCTTGAAAGGTGTTCACCCCAAAAAAATTGAAAAAAAAAATGCAACCCCCCCCCCCCCCCCCAAAAAAAAAAAAAAAAAAAAAACTGGATTTCTCTCCTAACTTTTATCATAATTTTATCTTCATTATTGTTATATTTACCAGTTATCTGGTTGCATTTATCCATAATTGAATCTATTCAACACTCTCAAACCTTGCATTGTGGTCTAGCGCATTTCTCGCGGCAGACCACAGGGAAATATCCTTGGGAAAACCTGCTCTTTTCCAATTAAGAGGTTTTGGTTGCAGCCTTTCATCTTATCATGGATTGTTCCCAAAATAGAGACAATAGGAGTTAAATCACAACAGTCTTCGGCCCCTCTGTGGCCAGGCACTGCCCTAAACTAAACCTTGAGCATATACTGTATAGTATAGTAAGAGGCAGCAGATACTGTACTAACACATAATGATGCCTTCTATTTAAGTGGAGTCCCAGTTCTTACACAAGCCATCATGTGTATCATGCATCATTAATCAGGAATGATAATTTCTTATGATTACCTGACATTATCACCAGTACTCGGTCGCATGTTGAACTGTTTTTGGTGGGGTTTTTTCTGTCATTAAAAAGTTTTGATTAGTATCTGTACTTGAGGACATTTTTCTCACGCTTCAAAATCAGACATACTTTATTAATCCCAGGAGGAAATTTGGTATTACCGTAGCTCCTCACATAGTACAGCAGTTGGAAATAAGATGGAATGGGGTAGTAATATAAATGAAGTATGTACACTGAAAGACAAGGTGAACTATGTTAAACAGATATTGCACATTGAAAACAGATATTGCAAAGTTTATGTCAAAAAGTTTAGAATTAAAAAGTCACTGCTAGTAGAGAGCTTTATGTTCACAGACCACTGAAGGCCTGAGATAAACTGAAGAAGGACTATGTTTACACGACACTCAAAGCTTTTTTCCATTACACCACATATGCACACATCATCCACACACTGATGGCAAAGGCTGCTTTGTAAAGCTCATCAATTATTGGCTGATTCCATTCACAAACCAATGGCACAGCACCAGGAACAGTTTTGGGTTAAACCCAAGGACACTTTAGTATGTCAGCAGCAGTACCTGGCATTGCACCCCAAAAGAAACAATAGAGAGACAACCAACTATGAGTAAATGTTGCATATTAGATGTGAACACTGCAGTAAATTAGCTCAAAGCCTAACCAGATAACATTTTGTCTATACTTATGTATTTTGTGCAAGCACATTAATGTGTTGGCTCAAGTCCCTCTATGAGGCTAAAAAGCTGTTCCAGCCAGAGAATGATCACATGACATTTTATTAATTGACTGAAATGAGGTAGCCCTCCATTGGGATTGATGTGGACCAACAACCATTTCTCTTAAAGTCCATGTTTTTCTCCTCCTAGAAGGTGAAAACTTTGACATAAGTAACTGTGCCAAAGCTTCAACCACTGTGTCTATACTTCAGGCTTTTCTTCACAGCCATCCACGTGCCCAACTTCATTCATCAACAGGAGTCACATCTGGAGGCCACATGTTCTTAGGAGCTGTGTGGACTCCAGCCAAGCCTTAAACAGCTCAAGGGGACATTCTATGCATGGCTGAGATTGCTAGATCAACCTGGTTGCTTGTCAGTCATTTTTAATTAGAAGAACTGCTTATTGAAGTGAGCCCTTTAACCATATTTTGGCTGCACAGAAAGGTGGAACATTTAATTATTTGCACAGGGTACAAACACGGCTTTAACTCTGCCCCACTTTGATTGGGCTCAACTTTGACAAATTAGGATCCAATAAAGCTCTTTCACAAAGACCCCAAACATTCTCTGCTCTTTATGACATTCTCATACTGTTAGTGTTCATAAGATGTAAAAAAATAATAATAATAATGCTTCTTACTTTGTAAATTACAAAAGGATATCAGCATGTAAAATATTGTTTATATATTACCTGAATGTATTCCTAGTAGTTGCTTTACCATTTTCTGTTTTATTTGTGCTCAAGTCCACTTGCAGAAATTAAATCTTGCTTTAAAAAAGTAAATCCCATCTGTAAAAATCTTGTTTTTTATGAGTGTAAATTAAGATATGCTGTTTGACACTTTAACTGAGTACCAATGTTTAAATTATTGCCTCATGCATCACTGTAAACTGTGTGGTTACATTAAGCTGAGGATCAAGCAAACACAAGCTGCCCATGTATTGCAATTGTGGTCTTACCACAGCAGACCCATTATAGGCTTATAATTGTATATAAGCATAGAAACAGTTACATTTTTTACATAAGATAAATACATCATATAAACATCTTGTCGTAAATAAATAAATAAATAAATAAATAAATAGAAGCGGGGGATGTAAACCATTTTAATAAAAACATAAATGAAACATACACAATTAAATAAATGAATGAATGAATGAATGAATGAATGAATAAATAAATAAATAAATAAATAAATAGAATCAGGGGGATGTAAACCATTTTAATAAAAATATAAATAAAACATACACAATTAAATAAATGAATGAATAATTAAATAAATAAATGAATAAATAAATAAATAAATAAATAAATAAATAAATAGAAGAGGGGGAATGTAAACCGTTTTAATAAAATTATAAATAAAACATAGTAACTTTTTGCCCAAAATGTTATAACATTTTGGGTCAGTTATGACATTTTAGATTTTATTGCATTACTTTTCTGGTGTTGTTACAAATCAAGCTCTAACAAGACATTCAGGACATATTTGATGTGTTTATATCCTTTACATGGGTATCTATTTCCAATCGAACATGCTGTCATTTAGTCAAAAAAAAGGTCAGAAAAAAATCTCTTTTACATAAAATATAATTAAATTGCTGTTTGATGATTAAATCACAATAAGTATAAAAAAAATTCTCACAAGTATTGGTCTTCTATCGAAGCACAGCCAACCGAGGTGATATAAAGGCATTCTGAAACAATTGTGAGGGCAAAAACCTTTGTTTCAGGATTTGCCATTTTACGGACAAACCTAAGTTTCGGACCTGACGTTTCAGTCGAATATCCGACTTTCAATTTTTGGCTGAAATTCTCGCATATATTGGTCTCCTTTCGAAGCAAAGCCCATCCGGGGTGATTGGAAGACATTCTGTATCACTTCTGAGGGCTGAAACCTTTGTTTTCAGGATTTGCAAATTTCTGGACAAAACCTATAGTCAGGACCTGATGTTTCAGTCAAATATCCGACTTTCAATTTTTGGCTGAAATTCTCACAAATATTGGTCTTCTATCGAAGCAAAGCCCATCCCAGGTGATATGAAAGCATTCTGAATCAATTGTGAGGGCTTAAACCTTTGTTTCAGGATTTGCCAAATTTTAGACAAGACCTCAGATCTGGACAAGACCTAAGGTCGGGACGTTACATTTCAGTCGGAAATTTGACTTTCCATTTTTGGCTGAAATTCTCTCAAATATTGGTCTCCTATCGAAGCAAAGCACATCCGAGGTGATAAGCAGGCATTCTGAATCAATTGTGAGGGCTAAAACCTTTGTTTCGGGATTGGCAAATTTCTGGACAAAACCTATAGTCAGGCCCTTACGTTTCGGTCGAAAATCGACTCTACCGGACGGCACTGATCTCCAGATTCAGCGAGCACACAGAGCCCTCGCACGAAAACCGACACCAGGCGCCCCCCCCAGATCGATAGTGATGAGCTTTCTACAGTTTGAAACCAAAGAGAAGATTTTGAGGAAAGCATGGCAGAAAAAGGTACTTATCGGAGGAAAAGAAATATTCTTTGACCATGACTATCCAAAAGAAATAGTACAGAAAAGAAAGTCATACATCGGCATTAAAAGACTGTTGAAAGAGAAAGGAATACGTTTCCAAACCCCGCTCGATAAAATACGGATACACTGGAATGACGGAGTAAAGACCTACGAGAGTGCTGGGGATGCTGCGCGGGACATGCGAGAGAGAGGCTACGGAGTGGAGGAGCCGAGTGGAGACAGCGAGGCTGCGGCTGGGAAGGAGAAGAGACGGGAGCCATACGAGTGGCAACGGGTGAGGGGAAACCAAAAGAGGATGGAAACAATGCTCCGCGTCAGGGAAAAGCTTCGAAGCTACCAGCTAAAAACTTAAACAGATTTACCCAACTTGACACCGAAGACCAGCGAAAGACGGGTACAATCGAGGATTAAAAGTTGCCAGATTCTACGGCGAAAAACCAGCTGTCTGCTGTAAGTTTTGTTTTTGATCATCACAATAATCAACCGACCACGAGAGGCTAAGGTAATTATGTTGGACATGTCTAGGGGCTGGAGAGCACCACGAACGAGGTGTAGGGCTAGACCTGGAGGGGGGCCCTCTTTGGAGAAGGGGAATAACCCTCCACCCACCAACAGGGAATTGGGGAGAACTTTAAGACTTTCCCCTAGTTGGAAGTCACCTGTTCATTTGGTTCGAGTTAAGTTGATACATGTTCATTTGTTTTATTTGCAGAGCTGTTTGGGAGTTGAACCTTCAGAAGAAGTACAGAATAAATATGAGTAATAGTATTAAGGTATTGTCGCTTAATGTAAATTGTCTTAACTCACCTATAAAAAGAGACAGGGTAATGACAAAACTAAAGAAAGATAAGGCACACATCATATTCCTTCAGGAGACACATCTGTCACGTATGGAACATGAGAAACTTAAAAGATTCGGCTATAAGAATGCATACTACAGCACTTATAGAGAAGGACGTAGGAGGGGAGTGATAACATTAATATCGAACACAATTCAATTTGAATACGGTAAAGAAATAAAAGACAAAGAAGGAAGATTTGTTATAGTCAGAGGTAGGCTAGAGAGTACACCAATAACACTTGTAAACATCTATGCACCACCAGAAAGCAACAAAATATTTTTTAAGCTACTATTTAATACTATAGCTTTAGAAACAGAAGGTATACTAATATGTGGAGGAGACTTAAATGTTGTTCTGAATCATAGTATAGACACCACAAGCTCTAAGAGAAATCAACAACAGTTAGCAAGATTTATCAATACATCTTTGGAGGAGATGGGAATGACAGATGTATGGAGAAATCTACACCCTCTTGGAAAGGACTTTACGCATTATTCGGCTAAACATAAAGTACACTCAAGGATAGATTATTTTTTCATAAATGCAGGTGATTGCCATAAAGTTAAAGAATGCAAGATCAATGGAGCAGATGTATCAGACCATAATCCAATCCATTTAATAATATGTTTGAATAATAGAAGACGCCAGACAATGTGGAGGCTTAATTTAGGGATATTGAACAGCGAACAAAGAAAAGAAAAGATCAGAACAGAAATAAAAAGATACATAGAGGAGAATGATAATGGAACAGTAGATCCAACAATATTATGGGATGCCATGAAAGTGGTTGTAAGAGGTAAATTGATAGCTGAAACATCATACTTGAAGAAAGCCAAACTAGAGTCCTATAAAAATTTGTACAGAGAGACTACGAACAGTGTCACCAAAAAATAATGACCCCAAAATTTATCAAGAAATTAAAACAATAAAAGCAGAAATAAATGAGATACTGACAGACGAAGTGGAAAAAAGAAACCGATATATAAAACAAAACTATTATGAAGCAGGGGCAAGAGCTACAAAATTATTAGCTAAACGTATACGCAAACAACAAGTTAGAAACAGTATACATAAAATAAGAGACCCTTGCACTAATAGATTAACATATGTACCAGAAGAGATAGAGAACATTTTCCAGAAATATTATGAGGAACTATATACACAGACAGAATCAGTAGATAAAGGAAGAATTGAAATGTTTCTGAATTCACTGGATCTACCATCAATAGGAGAAGTACAAAACACAGCCTTTACAGCAGATATTAAAATCGAGGAGGTGAAAGAGGCAATTTCCAAATTAAAAAACAGTAAGTCCCCAGGCAGTGACGGATACCCTGCAGAATGGTACAAGACGTTTAAGGATGAGATGGCACCAATGCTCTTGAAATCTTTTAATTGGACTCTTAAGAACAATAAAATGCCGCCTACATGGACGGAAGCCATAATCACAATAATACCAAAACAGGGGAAAGACAAAGAACAATGTGCGAACTATAGACCTATCTCACTACTAAATGTAGACTATAAAATATACACAACAATACTCAGTAAACGTTTAACCAATTTTATAAATGAAATAATAGACGAGGATCAGACAGGGTTTATAAAGGGACGACAGACACATGACAATATCAGGAGGACCTTACATATCATAGACCATGCACAGATGGGGAAAAGAAGCACTGTATTAGTGAGTATAGATGCTGAAAAAGCATTCGACCGAGTGAATTGGGAGTTTTTATATGAAGCTCTGAAACGATTTGGATTCAGTAAGAAATCAGTTCAATGTATAAAAACCTTGTACAAAGACCCTACTGCCAGAGTTAAAATAAACGGTAGTCTAACAGAAAAATTTAGTATACAGAGGTCGACCAGACAAGGATGTTGTCTGTCGCCCTCCCTGTTTGCTCTGTATATAGAGCCTTTGGCACAAGCAGTCCGTCAAAACCAAGATTTAGATTCAGATACTCGCACTGAATTATGCACCGCCAAAAAACATCCAAGATACATTAGCTTTTAACTGGAAATTAAAGGAAATTCATTACTTAGGCATTAATATAACCAAACAGATCAATCAACTATACAAATCTAATTATGACAAGTTGACCTTAGAAATAAAAGAAGACATCGAGAGATGGTCTACTTTATCACTGGATTTAACCTCAAGAATAGAAATCATTAAAACAAATATACAACCTAGGCTCCTGTATCTATTCCAGGCGTTACCAATAGAGGTCCCTCAAAGTCAGTTTTTGACATGGGACAGGATTATATCCAGGTTCATTTGGGGAGGTAAAAAACCGAGGGTTAGATATCAAACTCTACAACTACCAAAGGAGAAAGGAGGCATGGGCCTACCAAGACTAAAAGAATATTATTATGCAACCCATTTGAGATATATTTTATGTTGGTGTAAACCGGATTACGTAGCAAAATGGAAAGACATGGAAAATAAGATTGGTGAATATCCAATACAATGTACGATAGGAGATAGAGAAATCTATAAAAAAAATCAGAAATGACTTAGACTCTATAACTTTGTTTTCACTCAACTTGTGGTTCAAAATAATGAAGAATGATAAACTAAAAAAAGAAATCAGTGTATTAAAGTGGATAGTATTTGACACAGATTTTAGACCACCCAGTATAGACAGAGGTTTCAAACAGTGGCTCGGGAAAGGAATCACAGCATGGTACACTATAGAGAAAGATGGGGAATTGTTAAGTTTTCAGAACATACAAGAAAAATTTAAAATAGATAAACATGATTTTTTTAGATATTTACAGATAAGAGAATATCACAGGAAAAAAATTAAAAGAGATCCCTCCAAAGAAGTAAATGGTGTAATCAAACTAATACTACAACTGCAAAAGGGACTCAATATTAGAATTATCTCAGCATTGTACCAGTCACTCACTTTGAATAAACACTCAACTCAGTATATTAAACAAAAATGGGAATCAGAATCTAATATAAAAATTTCAGATGATAGCTGGTATGATATTTGAAAAACACACCAAACATCCACCAATTCACGGATTTGGAGGGAGTTTTCATGGAAAAACTTGATTCGCTACTTTATTACACCCAAATTAAAAAGCAAACACTCTAAAAAAAGTTTACCATGCTGGAGAGACTGCGGAGCCATAAATGCTGACCATTCACACATATTTTGGAAATGTAATAAGATTCTGTTTTTCTGGAAAGATGTACATAAGACCACACTTGAAATTTTGGGATATCATGTTCCTATGTGTTTTCTGTTTCTTTACATGTGTTATTTTAAATTACCTGAGGGAAACGTACAATTAAAAGACCAATATTTAACAAAGATACTGTTGGTAGCCGCAAAGAAGACTATTACGAGGAAGTGGGGGAAAGTAAACCCACCAACTCAAGAACAATGGCTTGAAACAGTTGAGGAAATATACATAATGGAAAAGATGACACATAGACTGAGACTACAAGAAACACAGATGGACGACAAGTGGGAGAAATGGACATCGTTCAGGACAAAATCAAGCGACGCAAAAAAAAAAAATAAAGAAACTTGTAACTATCAGTTACCCAAGGAAGAAGATCTCTGGAGGATGGACCCCAAACAGCCTGTATTGAACTTGATTTAATTGTGTGATTTTTTTATTTTTATTTTCTATTTTTTTCCTTGATAAGGGACACCAAGTTCAGTGGTGAGCCGAATGTTTTCAAAATGTGCAAATAACCAATAAAAATTAAAGTATTAAAAAAAAAAAAAAAAAAAAAAAAAGAAAATCGACTCTCCATTATTGGCTGAAATTCTCGCAAATATTGGTCTCCTATCCAAGCAAAGCCTATCCCAGGTGATATAAAGGCATTCTGAACCAATTATTAGGGCTGAAACCTTGATTTCAGAAATGGATAATTTATGGAGAAAACCTAAGGTTTCTGACGTTATGATGGGAAATTTCAACTTTCAATTTTCGTCTGAAATTCTCTCATATATTGGTCTCCTATCACAGAAAAGCCTATCCGAGGCGATAAGCAGGCATTCTGAATCAATTGTAAAGGGCTAAAACCTTTGTTTCGGGATTGGAGAATTTCTGGACGAAACCTAATCTCAATCCCTGTTATTTTGGTCAAAAATCCGACTTTACATTTTTGGCTGAAATTCTTGCAAATATTGGTCTCCTATTGAAGCAAAGGCCATCCCAGGTGATATGAAGGCATTCTGAACCAATTGTGAGGGCTAAAACCTTTGTTTTGGGATTTGTAAATTTCTGGACAAAACCTAAGGTCTGGACCTGACGTTTTGGATGAAAATCCGACATTCCAATTTTGGCTGAAATTCTCGCAAATATTGGTCTATCGAAGCAGGGGCTCACCGTGAGGTCCCTAGACGTGTTCCCAGTGTGTGATTTTTTAAAGGCCAGTTTGTGGGGCAAAAAAGGGCCTTTTTTGGACCTTTTTTCAATTGGGCCAAAGCCCACAAAACGTGTAGGGAGGGCTCCGATACTCGCAGGGGGTCAGCGGGAGGTCCCTAGGAGTGTCCCCCAGTGCGTTTTCTCAAAAGTTGATCTGGGACCCCAAATTCCGGAAAAAGGGCCTTTTTTAAAGGGCACTTTGCGGGGCCGAAAAGGCCCGTTTTTCGCCCTTTCTTCAATTGGGCCAAAAGCCCACAAAACGTGCAGGGAGGGCTCCGATACTCGCAGGGGGTCAGCGGGAGGTCCCTAGGAGTGTCCCCAGTGCGTTTTCTCAAAAGTTGATCTGGGACCCAAATTCCGGAAAAAGGGCCTTTTTTAAAGGGCACTTTGCGGGGCCGAAAAGGCCCGTTTTTCGCCCTTTCTTCAATTGGGCCAAAAGCCCACAAAACGTGCAGGGAGGGCTCCGATACTCGCAGGGGGTCAGCGGGAGGTCCCTAGGAGTGTCCCCCAGTGCGTTTTCTCAAAAGTTGATCTGGGACCCAAATTCCGGAAAAAGGGCCTTTTTTAAAGGGCACTTTGCGGGGCCGAAAAGGCCCGTTTTTCGCCCTTTCTTCAATTGGGCCAAAAGCCCACAAAACGTGCAGGGAGGGCTCCGATACTCGCAGGGGGTCAGCGGGAGGTCCCTAGGAGTGTCCCCAGTGCGTTTTCTCAAAAGTTGATCTGGGACCCAAATTCCGGAAAAAGGGCCTTTTTTAAAGGGCACTTTGCGGGGCCGAAAAGGCCCGTTTTTCGCCCTTTCTTCAATTGGGCCAAAAGCCCACAAAACGTGCAGGGAGGGCTCCGATACTCGCAGGGGGTCAGCGGGAGGTCCCTAGGAGTGTCCCCAGTGCGTTTTCTCAAAAGTTGATCTGGGACCCAAATTCCGGAAAAAGGGCCTTTTTTAAAGGGCACTTTGCGGGGCCGAAAAGGCCCGTTTTTCGCCCTTTCTTCAATTGGGCCAAAAGCCCACAAAACGTGCAGGGAGGGCTCCGATACTCGCAGGGGGTCAGCGGGAGGTCCCTAGGAGTGTCCCCAGTGCGTTTTCTCAAAAGTTGATCTGGGACCCAAATTCCGGAAAAAGGGCCTTTTTTAAAGGGCACTTTGCGGGGCCGAAAAGGCCCGTTTTTCGCCCCTTTCTTCAATTGGGCCAAAAGCCCACAAAACGTGCAGGGAGGGCTCCGATACTCGCAGGGGGTCAGCGGGAGGTCCCTAGGAGTGTCCCCAGTGCGTTTTCTCAAAAGTTGATCTGGGACCCAAATTCCGGAAAAAGGGCCTTTTTTAAAGGGCACTTTGCGGGGCCGAAAAGGCCCGTTTTTCGCCCTTTCTTCAATTGGGCCAAAAGCCCACAAAACGTGCAGGGAGGGCTCCGATACTCGCAGGGGGTCAGCGGGAGGTCCCCTAGGAGTGTCCCCAGTGCGTTTTCTCAAAAGTTGATCTGGGACCCAAATTC